>CATOUR010000056.1:15407500-16115000 GCA_951848785.1 Callosobruchus maculatus
ACAACTACAATATGTAACGAAATTTTTGTTAATTTCGTTACACGTCGTCTGTGACTCCTTTTATAGATCAATTCTTACAGAATGATATTCTAGTGACAGGTAAATATCTGTTCCTCCCTTATGCTTTGCCGTTACGCTATTGAAAGAACCCCTTTTCCGCGCCTATGGATACCCATAATACGCCTGGAATTTGTTCTTTAGCCTATAGGTATGTTGTATATGCAACAAGACTCGCATGTGTGCGCAATGTGGGTTGCCTACCTGCGGGGAAATTTTAACATGTTACTATATTATTGTTTATATGATTTAGATTTGCAAAGTTATTAGTTTCATTCTTTTAGTGCATTTCTCGTTCCCTATTATGAGTTGAGTTCATTAATAATAATAATTCTGTCCTGATTTGCAATTAAGACTTTAGTTACTTTGAGAACCTAGGTTGGTAGTAAAAATTTACTGGTGATGTGACAGCTACAACATCTAGAAGTTTCCGGTGTAAGTTTATAAATTGGCTCGCTGACGACTTCTAGATCTCTTTCGATCCCGAGTCTCTTTCGATCCCGGCACTCTTTCGATCTCGACTTCAGCAGCAACAGGTCGGTTCTGTCCTTTTGGCCTTCCGCCGTTTTTCATGAAATAGATTTTTGGAATCACCTTCCCGTGGGGTTGGCTTTGAAGTGTATTCACTGTCCTTTCGCGAGATTTCTATTTGAAGTACCTAACCCAATAACACGGGCAATTATTTTTTGTGAAAATTCGGCCATTCGGACATTTTGGTATAATTCCGTACTGCGCTGGGCAATCAGCGAGTGATTTCGTGTTTTGCTAGCATTTTGCTGTTAATATTGAACCTTTAGTCTCTAGACTCGATATTGTTGATTTAGTTTCTTTTTCTAGTTTGGTTGTGAACGCCATACTGTGTTATATGTGTTTTTCAGCCCGAGTGTGTGCATCTGCTTCCCGAAGGAACTGACCTGGTACCTGGTGCTGATGTCAATCTAAAGGAATAGACGCCCTTTTCCACCTACTTCTAGACCCTGGAAGGATTCACAGGAGTGTGGCTACAAGCTGTTCCTGCTACTTTGGATATAGAAGGTACGTAAAATTTGCTTATTTCAATTTTGATCGCCATTTTGGCAGTTATCGAGCTATTTTACGTACTTTCGCATCTAAAGTTTGTGGTCACCTCCAACTGTGACCTTCATTCCGCTTTTCCTTTTTTTTTGTTGCTCATTTGTACATTTTTGAGAGAGAGAGAGAGAGAGCACACCTTTTTTATTTGGTAGAGTTCTGTGTAAAAATTGCTTAGTTCATTGTTTCCGCCATTTTGGGCGACTTATGGGCATTTTTGCATAGATGTCTAACCTTGTTCAGTATTGCCCCTTTTGTACATTTTTTGAGAGAGAGAGAGAGAGAAGCATCTTTCTTTATTTTGGTATAGTTTGATAGTTTTTGAGTGTGCTCACACACATTCTGCAAATTTAGAGCTGTAATTTTGCTGTATGAGTTTGACAAATTTTTCCATGTTTACAACCGATACAGCCTACCGAAGTACATCTATGTGAGACTGAACGTACTCATAGATTTTTGTTTCTTTTGGTATAGTTTTAACATTGAGAGTATTTATTGAAGTATAGTTGCTCGTACCTTGCAACTACTGTGCATATAGTTTCAATTTTCTGGGTTATTTGTGATATTTGATTTTGAGACATTTTAGTAAATATTTGTGGGCTTGATAAATTTTTTTTTGTGGTTGCATTAACTTTCAAGATTCTAAATTTTCTGGAGCACTAGAGCCAGCAGCAACTTAATAGAATCATAGCCTTGATTTCTTCTTAAATCAATTAAACTGCTTTGAACTTAAGTGAACCATAGCCTTGCTCACTTCAAGACTCATATTTTTAAAGTTTTATTTTAAGTATTAGACTTGAAAGGCCTATCAAGTATCTAGGTTAGGTGATACTTTGTTGATACGATATTGGTACTTTATTTTAAAATTATATTCCTTTTTTTTATATATGCAGATTCAATTGTGAACCATTGTGGGGAGATATCTGCTATAGCTTTGTGTTTAACTTTTAAGAAATTTTTAGTATAGAATTTAAGCAATTTATAAGGGATCTTTGTTAAATTTAAGTAGATATTGTTTCAACTAAATTGTTGGGGAGGGGGCTTTTAACTTTTCAATTCAAAGCCAAGTAGTACGCCTGAGCTTGCATAACATTCTACATCCTGGGGTTTCGCCATAGAGGGTCCAGGCACTAATCCTTCTTTTTTTTATATACTTTGCATGACGGCGGCCGGAAGTGGTAGCCGAGCCAGACCCAGATACCCCTCAGCCTAAAAAGGGGGAAGTCAAGCAGGAGTGGTCTGGCCTAGGGAACCTGAAGGGGCTGCCGGTCATCAAAGAGGACCCTCTGAAGGAGCTATTAGAAGGAGCCCACAAGCCGACCTAGGAGGAGAAGACAACCTCGTTTAAGCAAGCCAGGTTGTATCGCTCACTTACTACAATCTCGAGTTAAAAGTTAGTGATTTTGCCTGACATCTCTTATAAGAGCAAAGGAATAAGTTGCCAAGGATCCACGACCCACCGTAAGTAAACTGAGCAGCCCAAAGGCACCCCAGTGTCTGCCAGCTTGAAGGTCTCAGCTTAGTTGGGACTTTCAATCTAGCTTGACAAATAGACCACCTTCACGATGATCAACTGCTTTAAACCACATAAAGTAATTAAATTCAATACTTTTATTTGAAAACAACCTTGAAGGGGCTCTTTTTTACTACATATTCTAAATACCATAAAAATAGTTTGCTAATCTCTTTCAACTCTTGCTTGATAAATTAAATCTATATAGGGTGCAGCTGCCCATATTGAACTGTCTCCTAAATTGAACCTTTGCCGTTTTTGTTACTTCCCGTAAAACTTGGCAATATTGCCATTGGGTATTTGACACCACACCTTTGAGGCTTCTTCTCAGTCAGTTGATATTTAGATTAGGACAACGTAATACAGCTCTGTGAAGTATTGAAGGTTTCGAATCATGGAATATCTCCTTCTAAAGTATAGTTTTAACTTACTTTATGTCAATACTTACTTGATCGACGGGAATTGTTTCTGATCCATCATCATCCAGGGCCTTAGTAAGATGAGAAACTCCTGAAAATTAAGAAAGATTTTTTAAAACGGTATGAATATATATATATGCTTCGAAATTATTTGATTGCAAACCCTATCAAAACCTTTATTCTTGTACCTTATTGTCTGCTTTCTTGATTTTGTTTATATAGATGATATATTCTTAAGGTGGTACAAACAGGAAGTTCTTTTTATGAAGTATATTAAAAACTCTAACATAAACAATTCAAAATACATTTTACTTCCCACACCGATATGTGAGTGGAGTATTGTGGTCGCGAACATCTTCGATTTTGGATAATATACGCTTTTTGGGCGTTTTTGATGTCTACATTACCAAAATTCACGTCACTCATTTTTGTCTGTCTATCTGCAGGTCTGTTGGTCTGTCTGTCCGTCTGTCAGTTTGTCGGTCTGTCTGTCTGTCGGCGTTTCTCTAGCCTCGTAATATTAGTAATCGCCGCATGGATTGTAATAAAATTTGGGTAATGATGTGCTGTGTGGTCGTAGTAGGTCAAGCTATTATAATTTTGAAAATCGGTGCATGGGCGGCGTAGTAATTAGCATAAAACGAAAATTTTCAAATATTCCTCAAACTTCGTTTTTCGGCGTTTTAGGGGCTCCTGATCATTTTATACTTCTTTTTTTAGGGTGGAAATGAAACTGGAGTGGTCAGGGGGTGGAAGATTGTAAAACTGAAAGATTTCTTGTATTCATGGTGGGCTGTCCATTGAAAACAAAAGAAAAAAAATGAAAAGAAAAAAGAAAGACCTAGCGGCATAAAACACTTTTATAGGTCCAAACATTGCCTTGCCTCTTATACAGAAGCCAAGGGGCTTTAGAATTTTCTGATGTACTTATACATACGAGTGCTTTAGATCGTTCCGTATTGTGTAACTTGGAATTGGTTTTGATGAAATTTCGAGACCCAGTTTTATTACTGTGGCGAGGATGGAAAGCACGTATGGTTTTTAGAAATCGTATTGTTGGTGGCGCAGCAATAATGAAAAAACAGAAAATATGAAAACATCTCAAACTCTTTTCTAGGCGATTTGGGGGTTCCTGATCGTTTCGTCCAGTTGAAGCCTCCAGAATAAAAACTGAGTTGTAGTTCCTCAGGGATTTGTGTTGGGTCGCATCCTAGTTTTAATTAAGAGTTAATATATATTAATAATATAATGACATTGGAGATAAGCGGTCAACTCAGCTGTATTTGCTGATGATACCACAATCCTCTGGCATATGAATGGTTTGTGTGTCACTGTGCGAAGAAAAACCGCTGAAATATGTACATGTCTTTCCTTTGATATATTGGCCTGATATGTGAACACGATATTTTGTATCAGTATCAAGACAGGGAAACATGATATAATAACACTGCGGCAGCTGAAACCAGACATGTTCAAAGGTGAACACAATTTTCTCCTTAATCGGTAATTGAAGACAGATTCGTTTGCGTACAGTGATTAATCTCAATCTTAAATAGGTTCTATTTAAAAGGTTTTTGATATGACTGATAAACTCAAGTTTGATTTCAATGGTTCAACGCACCAGCTGTTGTAGCTTTATTACATGATCCAAAATATGGAATCTGTATAGCGTGTATTGGTCACGTATGTTAATGTCAATCTCTTTTCTATGCCGTTGCATCACATATGTGTGTATGTGTGGATTTCCGACTGCAGCTGGCATGTCTTTTCAGCAAAAAATGCGAAGCTAGGGAATACGTTAAAAGCTTTTTAGCGTCTGTGCATCGCGAAAGCGCCCATACTTCAAGGCGAAAATGGAATAGCTTTCCTTTATGAGTTTAAAAAGATGGAGTTTCTCTGGATGCAATTCGCTGTCCCACACTTTTATTTTGAATTTTGATGGTGTCACCTTTAAACGAGCAAACGTGATGAAAATATCCCGAGAATATGCACTATTTTCCAGTTTTTATCTGCTTTGTGGACTATTCTAGGCATTTGATAACGCAAAGTGGCCTGCACTGTGTGAAATCCTTATCTCTATGGGAGTTCCTTACCACTTAGTGTTTCTCATACAGCAACTCTATGAGCCTAGCTCGGCTCGTGTAAGATTTGATGGTAATCTGTCTGGTCAACCAGCAACCAGAAAAGGAGTCCGTGATGGATGTGTATTATCTCCGATGTTATTTAACATTTACTCTGAATTTGTGATGGTAGGTATTGGACAACTGGAATGGCGGTATAACTATGGCGGAAGCAAAATATCCAACTTAAGATTTGCTGACGATACAACCCTTATTGCTACTTCTCACGAAGAACTAGTTAGTAACGCTATTAAACATCTTAGAACACAGTACAGCATATGGTCTTGTTATTAACTACAACAAGACCAAAGTTTTATGATCACTGATAGAGAACACGATAATCATCGAGAAATAAAGTCAGTGGCCGTTGTGAAGTAGTTCAAAGTTTTGTGTACCTCGGTTCTTTGATCGACAATTCGGGTAGCTGTGAAAGTGAGATTCGACGGGCATTCAACAGACACGTGTGGCCATGACAAAGCTTACTAAAATATGGCGTGACCATAACATCACTGACGCTACCAAAATGTCGCTGGTTCAGTCTCTTGTATCCTCCATATCCAGGTCATATAAATCTTCTCTCTGACTGTCCATGAGTCCATGAGCCATATTATAGTGCGAGGAAAATATAAAATAATTCAAATGTAGACGTTAATTTATTAAACCATCACTTCACAGTATATTCTACTACAGCTTATTATGAAAAAAATATTGAAAAAACAAGAACTCTAAATACCTTGTCTACTACTAATAAATGTTAACTCTTACCTTGAGGGATCTTTAGTGTACCCAAAAACTTTTCCTGTTTCCATAATTATATTTTGTATACTTATCTTTACACAAATTCTACGACTAAGCAGCAAACGAAACAATGCTGACAAGCTCTAAAATTAGTGACGCTACCACTATCATTACGCATCGTTAACCATGAAATTTAGATAGCCATGACCAATGAAGTGTCAATACCTATGGAAGGGGCATGCGTGCACTCGTTTGCGGCTAGAATGAGATAGCGCTAGTCAGGGAAAACGGCAGAAGATTTGCCGATGCGTCACATAGCTGGTTAGGAGGTAGGTGGCTGTGCTTTTTCCCTGACTAGTTCTCGCTCTCCCACTGACCTCCCTTTCTTGTGCATGCTTTTTCCCTGTCTAGCTATATCTCTCTCACCGACCTCTCTTTCTTATGTCGTCCGCAAAAGTGGTACATTGTTTAAATGGGAAGGGGCCATTCCATAGGTATTGACACTTCATTGGCTATGACCCTGCCATGCCGCCGCTGTTGAAATCCGAACAAATCTAACCCAAAATGTCGATGCGCAAAAGGATCGGCGCAAAGCATCCCCAGACCTTGAGTAATGCCGGTCTTCCATTAAACGGACAAAAGGAAAACAAAACACAAACTGCTGTAGAGGAAAACAAAACTGCGAAAGTTCGCAAACTTTTTGAAGACTGGCGTATTTTGCGACAGTTCGTGTTTTGTTTTACGAGTCCCGCTCGGAAGGTTTCGACATGTTTTGAAACTTGAGTCTGTCTGATGGAAAGGGTTGTGTTGTGTTTCTTGAGAGTATGAGAGTGTTCCACTATATTTCGTTTTGCTCCCCAGATTTGTACCAAATAGTTTACGTAAGTATAGTTTTATATTAATACTGGAATTAAGGTGCCATTTATCCAGATAGAGCACATTTTCGTTACAGATGAATCCGTCACATGCGCGATTTTCTGCATCACCCGTGTCGCATAACTGAGATTTGGTTCATTCCATGAAATTTCATAGTTTGGCTTCCTCAAAGGGTTTATAAAAAATCGCTACCAGAAATCCTGGGCCCACACTCTGATATGATTAAACTTACTAAGTTCCTAATATCATGTGGTTTTCTATAAAAATTGTAATATTAATAATTCCTCATTAAATAAAAAAAGGTTTATAAATTACAGCCTTCAGCTCCTTGAAACATTGCTTGATGATTAATGAAAAGTATGTGTTCCTGACCAATTGAATCGGACGGAAAACAAAACCAAAGTTTACGGAATACATATAAGTTGGATCAGTCTCCATCGGCACTTTGAAGATCTCACATCAAAGCGATGCCGCGGCCGCACGCGCCAGTTAGTTTTTGCGTTGGTTTTTGCCCAAGTACGAGGGTCTTTTAGTGGGGACTTGCTAGAGCCTTGGTTTTACCTATATACGAGGGTCATTGAAAGACTATGTATCGACAGCCGATTTAGACATACAATTTGTTTTGCTAATACACTAAGTTACATAAATGGATATCAAAAATAAAACCTAGTAAAACTAGTATTAATGAATCTCAAATGATTTCACATACTGTAGCAATTTCGTAGATAAATAAAAATTGGTTCAAAGGTGCTGTGTAGTAAATTTACTTTAATGCTTTGTTTATTTGGCTTACTTTTGAAACCACAGCTTATAAAATTTATGGTATAGTATATACGAACTCGTATGTACAGTTTTAAAAGCTAATCATGTGGAAATGCTTTACTTGGATGTGAATAAATTGCTTTTGACATTTTGCTTTTCAGTGTCATTCCAATTGCTACTGTAGAAACTAAATTGTTAAAGTTATCAATAAAAATATCGAGCTCTAAAATATAATTTAGAATGTACCTGGGTGGTATAGTACGACCACCGGATGAATATTTTGTCTCACTATACGCTTTGAGCATGATACAATCGTTTAAGTACCTGTAGCTTTTGAATTAATCACTTTAGACCCCAAGTGTGCTAGTTTGTTGGAATTGTTTTATCGGGAGGAACACAGAAAGGCAGAAATGTACAGGGTGTCCCATTAATAATTTTGAATCGAATGTCACGTGACCAAAAACAAATACCTCATTAGGTATTAATTTAGGTATTAATGACAAAAAAAGACACAACATCTGCTCTAATTTACATCCTCAAAATTATAATTCGCTACTACTGCCAGTCCCGACAGATTGCTTGTCTTGATCGTCGTGAGACACCCTGTATTTATATCCTTTACATTTCAAGGTTTACCACAAAATAAGGATGGATCTGATTGTCATTTCCATCCATTAATACATTTAATTGATAAAATCAAACTTCTAAAAATATTGTCCATTTCCTGCAAACAAATCCGAGATAACAAAACCCGATATTTTTGGGACACTGTATAGACTTCGCGTTAAACACGTCCAACCTCCAGTTTGCGCCGCCCCGTATCTTCCGGCTGGCGTCGGTACACTGCTACCGGTGTACCGGGGAGACGGGGCAAGGGGCAGGCCGTTTTGATATTTTTGCGGAGTGATCCAACTTATATGTATTCCGTAAACTTTGACAAAACCAAAACTCGACCGTCCGCTTGATGGAAACAAAAGTTTTAAGTTTGTTTCAGTTTTGTTTTTGTTTTTTAGGTTCCAGAAAACACAAACAAAATACAAACTCAACTGTTCGTTTAGTGGATATCCGGCATAAGACAGCTGATTGTTTGTTGAGCTGTGGCCTTGGTTATCTTAGTTTATAGTGATTTTCGGTGCGACATAGACCATGAATAATCCGCCATATCTTCCTTGACCAGGGGGGGGGGAGGGGAGGGGGGATTATCGCAGCACTATCACTGGTAGTTAATTAGTGAAAACAACGGCCAGTTGTGCCGGCGCACAACGCGTATATAATCGTAACGGAGTCCGGTCAGTTTGCAAAAGTTAATTATGTCAATCAATAATGATAACATGTACCGGTCATGTTCCGGCCTTCAGGATAACTTAAATTAATAGCACAGGCAGTTTTGTAAACAGAATGACTATTGAATATTTTTAAAACTTTATATTGCTTTTAATGAAAGCATATTCAGATAAAATCCAACTAACGTCTCAACAAATAAAAACAGAAGCATAATGTTATAAATTCACGTCCCAAAATTTTACATTTTTATTATATCCGCGCCAAATGCCTCCCCTTTTGATTTTCAACTAAGGCAGAATAAAGACAAAATCCTGTTGTGCTATCCATCTGCGATCGACCTTTCACCTACCAGGTAAATTAAAAAAAAAATTAGTCAAGTTGGTTGACTTTGTACTTCCCACACTTGACGGTGATATAATTTTGATATTTTCCCATTGTATGAGAGTCTGAGTTACCCTTGCAACCAAATCATTACCCGCCCGTTCTCAAAAAAAAACACATCCAACACAGAAATTTTCGTAAATAGTTCCTTGCAGGTCTGTAGGAACTAGGACGACACAATTTTTATTCTGCAACCTTCAACTGGATGAAGCGTAACGATCATTAACCCACAAATCGCTTAAAAACGAGGTTTGAGCTATTTTTATGTTTTTTTTATTAGTGCTGGGCCGCCACTAACACGATTTCTTAAGACCAGACACATTTTCCATTCTCGTCACGGTAATTCCACGTTACACATAACAGAACGATGTAAAGCAATACTCGTATGTATGAGTATACATCAAAAAATTCTAAGTCCCCTGGTTTCTGTTTCCCTCACTTTCACCGCCACCCAAAGCAACGAAAACGATCTGCAACCCCTAAAACGCCTAAAAACGAAGTTTGAGCTGTTTTTATATTATTTGGGGTTTTATTATTGCTGTGCCGCTACTGACACGATTTATAAACTTCATACGCTTTTTCCATCCTCACCAAGGTAGTAATACTGTGTCATAACTATTAAAAACAACTCAATAATTACTTCGTTATACAACACAGAACGATCTAAAGCCATATTCGGATATATACATGAGAAGATTCTGTCCCTTGGTTTCTGGAATAGGCAAGGCAATGTTCGGATGGCCATAAAAAGGGTATTATGCCGCTAGATCTTTCTTTCACAGGTCTATAGGCAACCTATTATGAATACAATATATTTTTTCTCTTTTGCAGCCGCCCACCTCCCAACCACCCCAATTTCACCCCCACCCAAAAAAAATCAGAGAATGATCAGGTACCCCTAAAACACCTAAAAACGAAGTTTTAGGAATCATTGAATTTTTTTGTTTTTTGCTAATTAGTCCGCAGGCTATGCGCCAATTTTCAAATTATAGCAGCGACCCCACAGCATAGCAGCGGTAACTGAATTTACGAGGCTAGAAAAACGCGTACAGACAGACCGACAGACAGACCCACAGACCGGCAGACCGAGAGACAGGCCGACTGAAATGAGTGATGTGGATTTTCGTTATGTAGGCATCACAAAACGCCCAAAAAACGTATTATCTCAAAATCGAAAATTTTCGCGATTACAATACTCCACCTACTGGTGCGGAAAGTAAATCATTAATGGGGGTGTGGGAGACAAAATTAATGACACTAACATCCCTAGTAGCAAGGCGGAGTCATATTGACGACAATATTACGTCTCACTGATGACGTACATGACGTCAAAGATGACGTGAGTATGACTCACGAGGGACGTCAATTTGTCCGGGCCCAGAGACGTCACACTGTGACGTTCGTGTGACGTTTAAATTTTGACGTCTATAGGACGTACGTGAGATGGCATTATAGGTCATATTTTTAGGAAATAAAATACCAATTTCAAATACAAAATGTGTATTATAGAAATGTTGTACATTTTAGATAAACTTAGTTATCTGTTTTGTAAAAAAATCTATTAATTTCATAAAGTTGCCAGTAGTCTGTAGATTCAGGGCTCGATAAAAGCAATCTCTTGAACTTGCTTGGTTCTTTGCAAGGCGGCCAGAATACTTCCTTTTTTCTAGGCGTTATCCAACTTTCCCGCACAATTCCCAGCCCGTCGCGATTTGCAAACTCGACTATAACGAACATGATATAAATCCGTAAAGTATGCCGAGGGTCTGCGGAAATTTCACTTTTAACGGAAAGGGGCCGGTCTGTTATGTAATTTCCAACAAAAAAATTTGCACACGAAGCACGTTTTCTAACAAAAAAATTGTTAAAACTTGAAACCTTTCTGGATGTACGGCTAGACGGCGACGACTCATAAATGACAAGTGACAGTTGACAGTTCACGGTTGACGGGTTGACGCAAAAAGGAGTAGGACAGAACATTTTGTTAGAATGTGGTAGAAAAATGTTTCCACAAATTATTATTCTCAGATGAAAAAAATTTCAATATTTTTTAATAAGAGAAAATAGACTATAGAGACAAGCCGCCTAAGCACGAAATTGCTATGCACGAAGTATGAAACAGCTACGCCATTCAAATATCTATATGCGAACATGATCAGGTTAGGTCAAAAGTTATTTATCATTAGAGATAGTTTGCGGAGTTTTTAAAAGCTGGCCATTCAAGTATTAAATGAACTTTGTATCTTCACAATAACTTTCTGTTTTAATGTACTGTTAATCTAAGAATTTGTTATAATTCATTAAACTAGTACGTCTAAATGTCGTCAGATATAATATAATTCGGGACGACTTACTGACGTCAAAAATGTGACGTCTCTCATACGTTATTAATTGGTCATTTGACGTTAACGTCACAAAATGACCTGAAACTGACGTCATAATGTCGTGTCTTGCTACTAGGGATACATCCGAACTTTGAGCATCGACACAACCAGCAGATACATAACATTTTATAAAAAATATGAAGCTGCCAGCAGGCTGACACTAACTCGCGTAATGGAATTTCCAGTCTTCCCAAAGAATGTGCAATTATTATGCAGGGGCTTCCTCGGCTCTATAATTTATTCCATTTAATATTTCTCGGTATTCCCAAGTTGTTGGGTCAGGCGAAAAAAAATCTGGAATGAACATTCCTTTAGCTCTGGCGCGTTTTCCAGAGGCCACGAAGTGTTTATTAAATCTAGCGTGCGCTGAATAATAACACTGTGAAGTCTTATCATCCATCCGCCATAACACCTCCACAAAATATTTCGTTATTACAGTGAGAAGTGGAGCAATTTAGTGTTGTTATCATGTGAAAAGTGAGTGATAGAATGAGCCCTATTTAAATAACATCCGGTATATCCTTACGTGATCATGAAAAATGGAGTCAAGCTTATTGACTCACTACCTCCCACACATTAAGGTGATACCAGTTTATTATTTTGTTAAGCTATAGTCTGAGATACCCTTGAAACCAAAGCATCGCCCACCCGCCCGCAAAGAAAACAACTAACGCAGAAACTCTCGTAAATAATTTCTAACATCTCTCTCCGTAGGAACTAGAACGATACCGTTTTTATTCTGCAATCCTAAACGCTTATCTTAATCGCATGGCATGCCGATTTTTCGATATTTAAACACAAAAATCATATTACCAGTACCAATCGTGGGGGCAATGAAATGTGTTCCGGGGCTTCCGAACCACCCTATCCGAGACCCCATCCTATCTCAGCTTATTTTGAAGACTCCAAAATAAAAGCAGAAAACGATCGGAGATCCCTAAACTCCCCAAAAGCATAGTTTGAGCGACTTTTATATTGTACTGTTTATTTTTTTATTTAGTTTCACAGCCACTAACATAATTAAAATTAACAGATTAATCGACTTACCTTAAGGAAGATTAATCCTAATTTTCCGAGCTTGTCCGAAGATATAATTATACGTTGTAGTTTCCGTGAAATCTACTTGTCAGCACGATGTTCCTAAAAATGACAATAAACGAATAACCCCATCTCTATTTCATCCGCCTACCCTAGACGCTACTGCTACCATCTCATTCCGTTGAAGTGCTATTGAGAAAAAAATCGCCTAACCAACGGGATATACAGGGCGGGTGGGTAATTATATCTTCGGACAAGCTCGGAAAATTAGGATTAATCTTCCTTAAGGTAAGTCGATTAATCTGTTAATTTTCCTTCGCTTGTCCTCGATATAATTATACGTTGTAGCGGTTCAGAGCAAAGAGGGCGATTTTTTTTTTTTGAACAACATATATTAATTCAATATATTAGTATACAGAATATCATCCGAGGTCAATATGGAAAAATATATATCCTTTTTAATATAAATCTACAATGAAAACATCAGTTCGTACATAATTATATGTACCAAATATAAGTCTATGAAGGTAAATAACATACACACCCTACATATGTATTTCTGATACCAACAACATTAATTCCACAGCATTAATCACACAGCAACGAAACAAAAAAAAAATATATATTATACACGTGTGTACAAATGTATAACACACACATATAATAAACATTTACAATAACAATTAACTAACAATTGTCTCGGCAAAGTTATTAGGATCTTCCAAGGACCTATTATGAAATGCAAATACAAGTCATTAGAGTTTGATGAACAATTATAATAATGTTTGATGTATGTATTCCAGCTAAATCTCGTTTTTCTTTCTTTTTTTTTCCCACCAACTTATACTGATCTGTGACCAAGCTGCATGGAACACTTCTTCATGAGTGAGCATGAGTTGTTTTTTTTTGCGATATGGTACTCTTTTTCATGCAAAATTCTATAGTAGACGCGATATTCAATTCCGGTTTATCTTTAAAATAAGAAAATATTAGATTCGGTTGATATCTGCCCAGTCTAGATGTTTTTGATATGATTTTTTTTTTAAATTTTATCAGATAATTTCTATATGCTTTCAAACTCCATTTATGTTAAAGTTTGAACCACCGACGATAAAGTTGACTTAAACTCTTCTAGCAGTATCAGAGCCACACGTATAACCTGTTTATGTGTTAGATTTTCAAATGCTAAGCTGTGTGATGGATAACATTTGCCCTGTTAGAGATCTGGATTCCAGGTCTGCCATGTTTGGGTCTTGATGGATGTCTATAAAAAAGCTCCTCTAAAGATTCTACATATTATCTTTACTTCGCTAGAACTGATTAGAATTAGGAATTTAAAAACTGAGGAGTTTCACTCTCGGTGAAATTAACCTAGATATACTTCAAAGTTATACACAAAAAAAGGTCTTGTTTGTAATTACAAAATTTCCAGTAGCTTCTGAAAACAAGCTGAGTACTGTTTCGGGGGTCCCTCTATTAAAGAGGCTATCATCATCATTTCTATAACGTTTTCTGGTACCTGTCTGAAAATAGCGCTGTACAATCTCCCTGCCAGTAGGAAAAATCTGCTTGTACAGAGAATCACCCTGTTAAAAAAGGAGAACTGAGTATACATACTCATTAGGCTAAAAAATGACGTTATTATTATTTATTATTATTCTTTTTTTTATATATAGTGAAAAATTGGAAATTGGAGGTACCAGGGTTGTGTTGTCCAATCTAGATTAACGACAATTCCTGAAGCCCTTTCTTGAAGATTCTCTCTTTTCAGAACTCTATTGAATATGGGGAAAACATGCAAGTAGTATGTGTAGCCCAATTTATTGTAAATGTGTCAGTAGAAGGATTCTGGGTCCGGAAAACCGGACATAAATTTCTGAATTATATTTATTTTTTTTTTTGCAAATGAGTGTATTCCGGGATTATCAGTTTTGTTTTGCTCGAAACTATGTAACTTGATTACATACTCTGTATCTACAGAAAGCGACCTCGATCCTTTATCAGCTTCTTTGTTTTCCAAGTACTAGTATAGCTACCATATACTACTAATATACTTTACTCCTCACACCATTGCCAAAGCGCTTTCACGGTTTCATTTAACTGTGAATACTTAATAATACTACATGATTTGTTTATACAAGAAATGGCAGTTTGGTTATCAACTCTTAATAGTATACGAATATTAGTTTTTTTTTCGATCCCAAGACCTGATTATGCCGCCTTAATTTCTAGATAATTAATATGCTTGCATCGATCCTAAAAACTCATGGCGAGTAGTTTCTCCACAAGAGGCTCCCCCACCTGTTGGAGATGCATCCGAAAAAATGTCCATAGAAGAAGATCTAGGTTTAATATCTTGCCATATTCCAAATCTCCGTAGGTATATCACCATTGTAATTCTAGCAATAATTTTTCTGAAATAACCAATTTTCCATTAAAAGTTTAGTTTTTAGTCTTATTTTTAATCTGCAAATCAGTTCTTAATGTCTTTTTTGTTTTCGCAGTGAGACCTGCATATTTACTGCATCACATTCAAAACTCAAAAACTGGCCTGTAGCCGATCTAAGTAATAGCAGATCCTAATTTTATCAAAAAACCTTAACCTTTTAAGAGGATTACGGTTATTCCAGTATTCTCCCGAGTATTCTTCATACATTGGAATTTATCCTTTCCTATTACTAGGATATCGTCTGAATAGAAAAACTGTCAATACGCCTTTGAGTGTAAGTCTTTCCGCCCCTGGTTTGAGAAGTTTGATGAAAATATGGAGAGCTACCTTCAAGTCAAAGGCAAGACAAGTGAATTAATACAATTTATTGTCGAATCTGAACCTTAAAATATTTCATGATTCTTTTTAACGAAGGATTTCGAGCCTCTTTTGGAAAGATATGCATCTTTATTTAATAATTTTAAGACTGTTCTATGACCGTCACTTGAAGTGGGGGGCGTGGCTGAATCTATTAATTAAATTCAACTTAAATCTATATGTTCCTTGTGGTTTTGGAATGAAAAATAATTTAAAATGAAGTGAATTTTAGAGTAGGAGGACATATTTTGCTACCTCCAATCTTGAATAACTTATCAATTAACTTTGGTATTCAGGGAATAGGTTATCCGAAATTCTTACATAGTATGTTCGGAATTTTGCATTGGCATAAATTGAAAAGGAATAGATATCACTCCAATCTGTAGTGTAGTGAGTAAGCACTATCTACTTGACGGCTGGCGTCCGAGCGTTAGGCACGCAGTCAGTATGTATGGGCTGTTGTTGTGTTAGTACGAATAAACGTGTAAACGAT
Source organism: Callosobruchus maculatus (assembly GCA_951848785.1). NCBI lineage: Eukaryota > Metazoa > Arthropoda > Insecta > Coleoptera > Chrysomelidae > Callosobruchus > Callosobruchus maculatus. The sequence continues at coordinate 15,423,443 of CATOUR010000056.1, forward strand.
AGCTCTGGTTTTTCTTTTCTACAAAAAAAGGAGTGGATATTACACATACTAAGACTTTCTGGTTTTCCAATTTTGCAAATATTTTGATAGGTTGCCAGATTAAGTAACATATATGTACATGCATGTATACACTTTGTATGACTTTGTTTGTAGCATTAGCTGGCTTCTTTCTTACAATATGCTGATGGTGGATGACCCGACTTCCTCTCCCCCTTCTCTCCTCTTTCTCTTGAATTTGAGTTGAGGGAGGTTGTAGTTTCAGTAACGATGATTGTGTATGCCCGCTGAGTGCTAGCTAAGTTAGCAGGTTTTTAACCTTTGGTACAATCTGAATTCTGACGAGGAACTGAATTGACGGTGTAACGAACGGATAATGCACGTTAGCAAAATAGGTTGTGAGCTTCAGCTGGAAGTATGAGGTTGCAATTGTTCCTGCACAAACCTTAATCCTTCTATGACATTTGCGATTGCACCTATGCACCTAACCCTACAGCCATTTTTTGTTGTAAGTGATTTAGGAATCTATAATGACCATTGTCTTTCTTTTTTTATACAGTGAATAATTTCGCCACTAATTTGGGGAGAAGGTAATGCCTTACAGTTGCTCGGTACTTTATATTCTCCTAAAAATTCCTCTTTTTGATTCTTTGTCAGCCATTTCTGCAAAAAACTACTCGAACGAAATGATATTTCGTCATGTATTGGCTGCCTACCTTATATTCAAAATTTGGTTTGAAGCCGAGGTAGTAAAAAAACGGTTCCGGCTTTGAGGCGTGAAGCGTCCATGCTCGTTGGTCTAAACAAGCCGTGGAACACTTTTTGCCTTTTCCGATCTGCCGATGAGTCTGAGATTAGAACAGGAACCCACCAGCTTCGAGGATTGTTCGAAGAATATATGCCTTCTGCTTACTACTTATTACCAAAAAAGGAATAAAGACTAACGCATGCTAATCTTATCTTTCCTACGAAGTGTTCCTTCTGCTTAACTGTTTTTTGGACCAACGCACATTAATCCAGAAAAAAACAGGATCACCAGATGAACAAAGAAATAATTTCATCACATTTCCCAACTCGATCTTTTACCCAGAACTAACGAACGCTAATTCTGTTTTTGTTTAGCAAAAAAATGCCGAGCCAATACAAGGCCGTAAATAAATAAAATCGAACGACTTTACTTATTTGAACGAGTTTCTGGAGATATTATGCTAATGCATATGAATTCTACTACCCCACATATAAATAGAATCGAACGATTCTATTTATGCTAAAAAGACAACGAACGTTATCTTAAGTGGGAATGAATATGCACCACACTGCGATCGCGGTGATGCATATATGTTTACGGGAGGTTGCTGCATTAACACTATAGATGACTCCTCCGTACCTAAAAAGAGTATATTTGTCTACAACATTAAGGCCTACCTGATGATTCGGATGAACTGTCTGACGATAGGCAAACCTAATAATTCTTTTCACACTGGATTTGTAGTAGCTTCCTCCTATGCCTCTTGATTTCCTTATGTGGAGTACGCACACTGCCCTTTTCGACATATTTTTATTGCGAAACACCTAAACAGTTTGTAAACTGCGGGACGTGTTGTGTTGACAAGCACGAATAACGGAATGAGATGGTAGCAGTAGCGTCTAGGGTAGGCGGATGAAATAGAGATGGGGTTATTCGTTTATTATCATTTTTAGGAACATCGTGCTGACAAGTAGATTTCACGGAAACTACAACGTATAATTATATCGAGGACAAGCGAAGGGAAATAAACGTAAACTTTATCGATCTCATCAATACAGTTTCAAAAATTATTTTTCGCCTAACATAGGGCAGCATTCGGATGAAGCTGAAAAGTACATTGTGTGTTATGTCGTCCTTCACAAGCCAATGAAGAGCCCACTGTGAATACAACAAAATTTTCACAACTGTTCACCTCCAAACCATCCCAATTTTACCCCATCTAAAAAAATGTGGCAAACGATCAGAAATCCCTGAATCGTCTAAAAACGATGTTTGACCTGTCTATATATTTTCAATTCTTTTATTGCTGCGGCATCACTGACACGATCCTAAGAACGTGCTCTCCACCCTTGCCACGGTAATAATACTGTCTCAAAATTTCATCAAAATCGATTCAACAATTTCTACTTTACACAATATCGAACAATCTTAAACGATACTCGTATGCAAACATCAGAAAATTCCCTTGGTTTCTGTAATAGGCAATACAAAGTTCAGATGGACCTAAAATAATGTATCTTGCCGCTAGGTCCTTCTTTCATAGGACAATGGACAGTCTATTATGAACACAAAGAATTGTTGATTTTTTTCAACCTCCCAACCACCCCAATTTCACCCCCACCACAAAAAAATAGAAAAACAAAGTTTGAGCTGTTCTTAGATTTTTAGTTCTTTCATTATCTCTGCGCCGTCACTGACACGGTTTATAAAAATCATACGCATTTTCATCCTCGCCACAGTAGTAATAATACTGTCTCAAAATACACAATACAGAATGATCTAAAGCAATACTCTCGGCAATACTTGTATGTTTACACCAGAAAGAATTCTAAGTGCTTTGATTTCTGTGATAGGAAAGGCAATGTTCGGATCGACCCAAGAAATGATCTATGCCGCTAGGTCTTCCTTCACAGGTTACTGGATACCCCAATTTCACCCCCACCCAAAAAAAAGTTACAATAATCAGGAGCCCCTAAAACGCCTAAAAACGAAGTTTGAGAAATATTAAAATTTTGTTGTTTTTTGCTAATTACTCCGCCGCCCATGTACCGTTTTTCAAAATCATAGCAGCATTACCTACTACGACCCACACATAGCATATCGCTACCCAAATTTCATCACAATCCATGCAGCGATTACTGAGATTACGAGGCTAGAAAGACGCGCTCAGACAGACAGGTCGACATACCGACAGATCGGCAGACATCCTAAAACGCCCAAAAAGTGCATTATCTCAAATTCGAAAATTTTTGCGATCACAATACTCCCCTCACCTATCGATGTAGGAAGTAAAAGTGACTATGAGCTACTCCAGTTACTACCAATACTATAAATTTATGGGTCACACTGTTTTACTGCGCCTGTGAAAAAATATCGAAGATATCCGGTACTGGACCATTAAGAAAATATATACAACCTCTTTATGACCAAACAATACTCTTAAATGTCCATTCAGTTTACTGTTCAGCCCTAAAAGCTTTATGAAGCAGCAAATTGCACTATCGTGTTACCATTAGGTGCTTAAGCTTCTCAATAAAATTTGTCGGAAATAATTTGCTACATAAAGTCACGCACTTTGATTATGTTGCGATCAAATTTTATCACTTAAGCACAGAAAATGGTTGATGCGCTTCCCTTTCGAGAAAAGATATATAGAACTGCTAAAAATAGGGATTACAGTGTGCAATAAAGTAGTTTTTTTTTTCTTAAAAGAAGCAAGATACCAAAAAAGGCTCAACGGTTAAGAAGATTGTTACTTTAGTTCATTAAAAAAAAAAAAGATTACTTCACTCACTTGTGGAACAGAGCAACTGAAAATCATGGCGAATCCTGTGTTCTTGCACTTGACATATTGAAAGCTTTCGATAGAGTGTGGCATGAGGGACTTTTCGTCAAGCTTGCTGCTTATAGACTACCACCTGGCATGCGCCAGTAGCTTTTTGAACGACCAATCTCTGTTTGTTTTAGTTGAAGGCTGTTCATCAAACGTATTTCCAATAAACGCCGGTATTTCTCAGAGATCTGTCCTATCCTCTACACTGTTTCTGCTGTACATCAACGAGCTGCTGGTAATAACAGCCAATCCAATCTACAGCTTCGTAGATGACAGTACATTAAGATCCTGCATGGAACCAGACAAGGCACTATCATCCCAGGAGACGGTAAGTCGGCGACAGCAATGTGCCTCACAGATCAACGTAGATATCAAAACAATTGTCAAGTGGAGATTACTAAATAAACCGCAGCTCAACGTACAGAGAACTCGGGCAACAATACCGACCGTGGAAATGGAGGGTCACCCAAAAGTCGAGTCACCTTCCGTCAAGCTTTTGGGGATCAACATCAACAATAACATATCCTGACACGACCACGTCGTCAGTATTGCTGAAACGGCATTCCAGAAGCTTGGAGTTTTTTTCCGCTGTAGGAAGCTGTATACACCAGAGCAACTACTGCTGCTCTACTAGGCACAGATCTGACCATCGTTGGAGTATCGCTCCCATGTATGGAGATGCGCTCCGAGGCACCCTTTAAAGCTTCTGGACACTATTCGGAAGAGAGAAATTAGACTAATCGACACGCCTATCCTCACAAAGGACCTCCACAGCCTGGACCATCGAAGAAGGGTGGCTGTCCTATCCCTGTTTTACACATTCTATCACGGAAGATGTTTGAGTGAGCTCTCCCAGATAATAGCACCAAAGGCGCCCGAATGAGGAACACTAGAGAGGCTCGGCGAGCCCAACCTTAATAGGTCGAGGTCCTTACTCCCGAACCAGTCTCCTCCAGCAGTCCTTCTTTTGGAGAAGGCTACAATCTGCAGCGTTTCAAATCTAACCTGCACCGACACTTATCTTCTCGCAGCACAGAAATCAACTTTTGAAGTTCTGTAAATACATATAATTGAAAAGTGTGTGGCCATAACTTACTGAATGTGAATTCATTGTGTACTTCTCTAGCCAAAAACGGAGACTGTCAGTTAGTAGGGTTACATACACAGACTTTTTTAATGTTTTTGTCGATTGTTTACCTCAACTATCAGAAGACCATAACGTACAAATATGATACTACTGTCGTTAAAGCGACCACACACTGTCATTTCTTTCAATATCTTCAGGAAATTTCAATTTTTAGGGATAGAAATATAATTTGAACATAGTCGTTGCCAGCAATCATTTCTTAAAGTTTTGGATTCATCCTGGAACACGGTAGATTTAACATAAAGACGTTAGCAGTAATCTATAGTGTGTAGCTTTACCACTTTTGACTGAGGAACATTGGAGGATGATTCCAGTAGAGATAACTGAGCAGCGCTTCCAATAATAACGCTCGCTTCCGTCCAATTTATACCATAATAAAACGAGATTTTCTCCTCCATAAATTCCTGTGCCATTCCGGCAACTGCAATCCCTAAATAGGACGCTTGCAAATTGGTTTGTTCTCTTTTGTAAAAGTAGGTGGAGATTGAGCAGCTGAGGGAGCGGGGAAAAGTTTCCCACCATGTCGTCGTCTATTGTCCACCGAATGGAGCGGGCAAAATGGGGTTGGAATACAAATGTGACGATTATTTGGGTTGCAGCTACACGCTCCCTATGCAGAAACACAGACACATTGTAGGGTTGCAGTATTGAACATCCTTTTTTGTTTGCAAGATTTAAAATAGTTGAATAGTTCAAGAAATGGTGAAGGCGTACAACTCGACAAGAATAGCTAGAGACGTGAGAAATATGAAATATAAGAAACGCCCTCCGATGCGCAGTGGACAGCGAACAAATTTGCCATTTGCATATTTCGTAGCATACGGAACGGTACACTCTGGGCTAAATCACGAATGGTGAATGGGTGATATCACCCACCCCCCACCCACCCTATATAGGCTTTTATAGTAAATGCATGAAAAACATTTGAGTCTGGCACTAAGTTATCACAGCGAAATAAATTATAACAATTATAAAAAATGGCTTCAAGAAAAACTTATTCCAATTACACCAGCAAACAGTGTATTGGTTATAGATAACGTGCCTTATCATAATGTTGAAGTGAACAAATGTCCTGCTATGCCAACCAGGAAAAATAAAATGAAAGATCGGTTAAGACAGCGCATTATTTCATTTTCAGAAGACATGTTAAAAGCGGTATTATACGGTTTAATAAAAATTCATAAACCCAGATACAAAACCTACGAAATAGACAAAATTATAACTAAAGCAGGTCATTCTGTTTTACGACTTCCACCATATCACCCCGACTTAAATCCAACTGAATTAGTATGGGCATCCCTGAAGCAAAATGTGGCAGAAAAAAACCTGGATTTCAATTATAAACACTTCGAAAAATATTTGTGATGAGTTTTTCCCACATGTTCGCAAGAAGCGTGGAAAAAAGGTGTAAACATGCAATTTCCTGCGAGCGCTATTTTACTGAAAAAGAACCATTTCTGGATGTAATTGTGGAAAATATAATAATAAAAACTTGCAGGAAGACAGTCACAGTGATGATGCAGAATTTATAGAAAATATAAGTTCAGATTCGGAATGTCATTCAGAGTGAAAGTGAACTTTCAGAACTGTAGACATTTTAATGCCACCTAATAGTTATTTATTATTTGTCATCAACGCTGAGGACCTTCCTTAGCAGAGCAAATGTGTTCAAATGTTTACTTAGAGTGTACGCGTACACTGTGTTCCTATTCCTTTTCCGCCGAATGCGTTCTCATTCTTTCGTGTGCGCAGCGGGCGAAATTCTCAAGTCTCTTCCTATATTTGTCGAGTTGTACATTTATTTCTGTAAAAAAGTCGCTACTTCCCAAGTGATGTTTTGGAAGATATTGCAGACAGAGCTTTGTGTTTTGGAAGGCATTTAATCAAATTTTCCAAATATGTAACATATAAGAATATCACCCAGTTCAATCAGATCTCATGTCCCATAAAAGACGTTAATAGCAATTTCCAATTGTGGCTATGACTCAAACGGTTTCTGAAGGTCACTTGACCGAAGTCGCTTGATCTAAGTTATTTGACCAAAGTGACTTTCTTTATGGTCAGCCTCCCACAAAGGCTAAAAGCCTGTAGAAGCGCTGCGGGTGGATAAGTATCGGTGCACCTTAGATTTGAATCGCTGCAGGTTACAGCCGTCGGGAAACAAATTCCCCAGCAGCTCATTCCACAGCGTTGAAATTCTCCAAAAGAAGGAATGCTGGAGGAGACTGGTGCGGGGAGAAGGTAAGGATGAGCTCGCAGAGCCTCTCTAGAGCTCCTCGTTCGGACGGCCTTTCGTGTTATTATCTAGAAAAGCTCACTCGAACATATTTCGTGATAGAATCTGTAAAACAGGGGCAGGTCAGCCACCCTTCTTCAATGTTCCAGGCTGTGGAAGGCGTATTGATTAGTCTGATTGCTCTCCTCTGGATAGTATTCAGAAGCTTTAGAGAGTGCTTCGGAGCGCATCCCCAGACATGGGAGCAATACTCCAATGATGGTCAGGGATTTATGCCTTGTAGAGCAGCAGTAGTTGCTGCTCTGGTGTATACAGCGGAACAAAACTTCGTGCTTCTGGGATGCCGTTTTAGCAATACTGACGACGTGGTCATTCCAGGACATGGTATTGTTGATGCTGATCCCCAAAAGCTTGACAGAAGGTGACTCTACTGTTGGGTGACCCTGCATTTCCTCAGTTGGTGAGCAACGTGAGACTTCTTTGTCAGTGTTGTTGTCTGAGTTTTCGCCACAGGACTTCAATATTTCTAACGCGGTCTGTCCAACGTACTCTTAGCACTTAATTTTGTCAAGCGGCATGCTAAAATATTGCCCTTAAAACTAACAAAAATGCTTGTACTAACATATTCACCATCGCTCGCTTTCACGATACCAAAGAAAACAGAAAAAAATAACTTCCATTGCCTCTATTTTAGCGTTGAAAACACTGTGGATTTCTGGGATTGGCATCGAATGAAATGAAATGAAATATCCCGTCGCTTACGTAGTCTTTCACGTGTGTGATGCTGTGATATGGTGTGTGTGTGTGTGTGTGTGTGTGATGGTGTGTGTGTGTGTGTGTGTTTATATACATATACAGGGTGTCCCACGACGATTAAGACAAGAAATATATCGGGCAGTAGTAGCGAATTATAATTTTGGGGTGTAAATTAGAGCAAATATAGTATCTTTTCTTATCATTGTGTCGCCCCATGCGGTATTTGTTTTTGGTCACGTGACGTCCGATTCAAAATTTTTAATGGGACACCCTGTATATTTGTGATTTTGCGTTGTGTTCCTCTCGATAAGGTCATTGCAACAAACTGGCACACTTGGGGTCTAAAGTGATTAGTTCAAGAGCTACAGGTACTTAAAGGACTGTACCACTACCATTATGAAACATTACCAAAGTAATAACTGTAGGGGTACATGATAATCAATGGTAGTGGTACAATCCTTTAAGTACCTGTAGCTCTTGAACTAATTACCTTAGACACCAAGTGTGCTAAATTGTTGGAATGGTCTTATCGAGAGGAACACAAAAAGTCACAAATATACATTAAAAATTTTGAATCGGACGTCACGTGACAAAAAACAAGTACCTCGTCGGGCGACACAATGATAAGAAAATATTTGCTCTAATTTACACCCCCAAAATTATAATTCTCTACTCAGTAGGAACTGGGCAGTCCCAGTTCCGATATATTGCTTGTCTTAATCGTCGTGGGACACCCTGTATGTATTTTGAGTTTTGTAGGAAGGCCGCCATTACTGTTTTGTTTGTGGACGATTATTATTTTTATTACTTGACCAAACTCACTTGACTAAAGTCACTTGACCAAAGTCACTTGACCCAAGTCAGCTGACCAAAGTCACTTGACCCAAGTCAGCTGACCAAAGTCACTTGGCCAAAGTACTTTACTAATAAAAATGCACGAACTAACAAAGACAGGGACTGATTAAAGTCACTTGACTCAAGTCACTTGAACAAATTACTTGGCCAGTCACTACTAATAAAAATGCTCGTACTTGCTTACCTATTCATCATCGCCATCGCTCGCTTTCGCGATACCAAAGAAAACAGAAAAAAAATAATTTCCATTACCTCGATTGCAGCGTTGAAAACACTGTGGATTTCTGGTATTGGGATCGAATGAAATGGAATGAAATATCCCCTCGCTTACGTACGCTTTCACGTGTGTGTTTATATACATATATGTATTTTGCGTTTTGTAGGGCGGCCGCGCTGCCATTACTGTTTTGTTTGTGGACGATTATTATTTTAGTATGTCACGCACCGGCCGCCCGCGATTTTATATCGGATACTCTACGGAATCCTACCGTTCACGTTTGCGAACGAAAAACAAACATGCAAGAGCTATACGCAGTGGCGTAGAATGGGGAACTTACTTCCTGCACATTTTCAAAAATCTTGTTAGGGTATTTGGGATCTATAGAATATTTGGGAAGTTTAGGGTGTTCGAGATTTTTAGGATCTTTAACATATTTGGCATCTTTAGGATGTTTGGGATTTTTAGGATTTATATTTGGGATCTTAGGGATAGTTGGGATCTTCAGACCTTTGGAATCATTAGTATATTTGCGATCTCTTGGATATCTGGGATCTCTAGGATATTTGGGAAATTATCTTTGACAACATTAGGATATTTACGATCTTTACGATATTTGGGATCTTTAGGATATTTGCGATCTGCAGAACCGTTGGGATTGTCAGAGTATTTGAGATTTTTAGGCGATAGTTGGGATCTTCGACGATTTTGAGATCTTTAGGATATTTGGATCTTTAGTATCTTTAGGATATTTGGGATCTTTAGGATATTTGAGACCTTCAGATCTTTGGAATCATTTGGAATCATTAGGATATCATTAGGATATCTGAGATCTTTAGGATACTTGGGATATTCAGAATCTTTAGGATCATTGAGATATTTACGATTTCTAGAATATTTGGGATCTTCAGGATATTTGAGATTGTCGGACTCTTTAAGATTATTAGGATATTTGGGATCTATAGAATATTTGTGAAGTTTAGGGTGTTGAGATTTTTAGGATCTTTAGGATACTTGGCATCTTTAGGATGTTTGGGATTTTTAGGATTTATATTTGGGATCTTTAGGATAGTTGAGATCTTCAGATCTTTGGCATCATTAGGATATTTTGGATCTTCAGAACCTTGGGGATTATCAGGGTATTTGGGATTTTAAGAATATTTGGGAAGTTTAGGGTATTTAGGATTTTTATGATCTTTGACATATTTGGGATCTTTAAGCTATTTGAGATCTTTAGGGTATTTGGGATCATTAGGATATTTCGGACTTCCATATTTAGGTTCTTCAGAGTATTTGGGATTTTTAGGATCTTTAAGATATTTGGGATCTTTAAATTCTTGAGTATATTCAGGATCCTTGGGATCCACAGGATGTTTAGAATCTTTGGGATCTTTAGGATATTTGACAACTTTGAGGATTTTAGGATGTTCAGTATTTTTGAGATCTTAAGAATCCTCGAGATCTACAGTATCTTGAGGAACTTAGAATCCCTATAACCTTTGAGATCTTTAGGATACTTGGGATCATCAGGATCTTTAGAATCTTTGAGAGCTTTGGGATCCTTAGAGTCTTTTTTGCATTTTTCCAAATTTTTAGAACAAAAATTTTCGGGATCCTTCTAGGTGTTTAAAAATGCAAGACTTTTAGATGAAAAATAAACCACAGATATCTTCAAAGACGGTTGTTCCCTATTGAAAACAGTTTCAAATGTTCAGGAACCCCAAAAATTCCTAAATTGCCAAATTTCATCAAAATCGGCACAGTGATTACTGAGATTACGCGGATAAAAAAATGACGAGACAGGCAGAAAGACTAACAGATCTGAACATCACAAATTTCCGCGTACCGATCCTGAAACGTCCAAAAAACATATGCATGCATACCTCTCTTTACATTCGGGGTGCAAAGTAAAAGAATATTCATGGTATTCCTTCGCATTCCGTCAGCGTAGAATGCAGGAGGCATTATTTAAATTGCAGACACTCCTCCCAGTCGCTGAGCGACTGCCGAACGTGGTTCGAGACGAGGCGACCGAGAACGTCCGTCACTAGTCGCATCTTTTATTAAAAATGTCCCCCATTTTTCAGGATCGCGGCACCAACGTTTATTTTACGCCGTTTGTCTTCGTAACTCGTTGCCGCCCTCCTTTGTTATCTGAAAACGCCGGCGCGCATTGCATACAATTACTATGCATGCATACGCTGAACAAAATCCTGCTATTTTGGCTGGGACCAATGACGTCCTACTGATAGACCACGCGTTCAAGACAAATTGTTTGTTGGCATACTCTACATTCAGCATTCCAAATATTGGCAGCATTACCTACCAGGACCCCACAGCATATCGCTACCCAAATTTCACACAATCCATGCAGCGGTTACTGAGACTACGAGGGTAGAAAGACGCGACAGACAGACAGACCAACAGACAGACAGGCAGGCCGACCGAAATGAGTGTTCATTATGCATACGCCCAAAAAACGTATTATCTCAAAATAGAAAATTTTCGCGTTTACAATACTCCACCTATCGGTGTGGGAAGTAAAAATCATTGAATTTTATGGTAGCATTCACCATTTTTTCCAAATGATGAAATTTATCACGCACATTCACCATTTTTACAAATCCGTAAATTGGCCACTAATAGTTGGTTAGGGATATTTTATTCTGTCATCTTTGGTTAGGGTATAGGCAGACGCCAGACTAAAATTTAGGAGTTCGCCATGCTGCTTTTCCTGGTAAATAGAACCAGTTCTGTTTTGTGTGGGAGATAAAATTAATAACATTAACATATAATATTGGCAGCATTACCTACCAGGACCCCACAGCGTATCGCTACCCAAATTTCACACAATCCATGCAGCGGTTACTGAGATTACGAGAGTAGAAAAACGACAGAAACAGATAGACCGACAGACAGACCGACGAAAATGAGTGACGTGGATTTTAGTTATGCAGACATCATAAAATATCCAAATAGCGTATTATCTCAAAATCGAAATTTTTGTTAAATGGAGGATTCTGGCTTGCCTAAACCTAATCTCATCTCATCTCATCTCAGCTTTGCTGCCTGAGGGTGCAGGTCTCTCTCAGACTAATAAACTTGCCATGAATAATAAAGAAACTACCAGAGAATACGCAACTAATTTTTCGACTTTCCTGCTAGTTAGTCTCTTTCAAGGAAAGTTAATAACTTTAAATTTACTTGTGCATTCTAGCAGCTTTGCCCGTCACCTCACGTATACTGCGAAAGGCCATGTTCAGGCAAAGCCTTCTTTGTCTGTTAGTGATTGTTCTCTTGTTCTGCCCTGTTGTAGCTAGAATACAAAGCAACTAACAAATAATTCAAAGGTCACCTCCTTCTTACTTTTTTTGCTACTAAGGAGAAGTGGTGTATTATCCTCTACGCTTTGTCTTATACAGTTTTCATATTGCACAGCACAATTTTAATAGTATGCCGGCATACTCTCCATTACCAGACAAATAATTTTTGAAGCAATGTTTCAATTTTTAAGGTTAAATGGAATTACATTTTTTTTAAATAGTTCTGAAGAACTTTAGTCGATGCAACTTATTTCACGTTCAAGCTCGATATCAGGGTGTTAAGGCAGAATTTGTCACTAAAACGCTTTTAAAATGTATTTCCGTTTAATATCGTTCTATGAAGGCAATATTCAAAAATCAAGTTATTTCATGGATCCGACCTCTTGAAGTCAATGAAAGTCTCGTTAGATGACTCTGCTAGATACTTATTGTAACATATCAAATTATTCTAATGTCATCGATTTTTAATATCCTTTCAACCAAATTAAAATTTCCTTCAAAGAGCTTTTTATCGACAAATCACCCCTCAAAAGTAGTTTTTATAATAAAATGGCAGCCATTTTGTTTTTTGTTTAATTGATGCACGAGTGTTGCACTAATTTAGCCATAGCTAACTATGTAGAGGTTCTACAAATACAAAATAAGCCTCATTCGACATTAACTAATGGCGACATTTTCCAAATTTCGTTCGATATCCGGGAAAAAAAATATTACAATTTTAGTTTTTTCAAAAAATCTAAGCTGTTAATCTACATTTTTTTTATTTCTAAGCGACAGTACATATTGTTTCCTACAAAAACGACTATACAGCTTAGCCCTAAGTAAAGTATTTTAGAAGCTATGATGGTTTGAATATGACCCTTTATTGTCTAATCTGGCAGTTGAAGATGCAATAAATCAAAATACTCAGTGATATTTTGGGACAAAAAAGAAACAGATGTTACAACCATTGTTCGAAATGTTCTCCTTGGTGTTGCAGACTTGTGTGGAATGATTGATGATATTTTGGTTGGCCCGCCCATATTGCCAGCCACGATAAATGGTCCTATATTTCTAGGGTTCTTATAAACCGACTTCCTGGACATCATTATGAAAATACCACTGGCCTATAGGTCAAGGATGATTCTTCAGCTGGATGGAGCTCCGGCACCCTTCGCTGCAAATGTGCGAAGCCACTTGAGTGAACTATATTCGTTGTCGATTGGTCGCGGTGGAACAATCGCTTGGCCACCGTGTTGACCGGACTTGATACCACTTGATTTTTTCTTATGGGGTACAATGAAATAGAAAGTTTATGTCAACATGTCAAATACAAGCAAAAATTATTCAAGTCGGAGATGAATTACCGAATGACAATGCGACGATTAGTCGCTCTACGCAACATGTGTTGGTAAGAGCAACAGCATGTCTGCAACACCAAAGAGGACATTTCGAACAGTAGTTGTAACATTTGTTTTTTTTCCCAAAATAAATGTTGTGACCACTAAGTATTATTGCCTTTTGAACTGCCGGATTAGGCAATAAAGAGTCATATTCAAACCGGCATAGCTTCTAAGCTAGTTTACTTAGGGCTAAGATGTACAGCTTTTTTTAGGAAACATCATGTACTGTCGCTTAGAGATTAAAAAAAATGTAGGTTAACGACTCAGATATTTTAAAAGCTAAAATTTGAAAAACACGAAAAAAATTACATAACTATTTACTTTTAAGAATGTGTTTGCCCTTTTATGAAATAAAACTTGGAAAATAGTTACCACTAGTTTATGGCCTACATGGCTATCGCACGAGCTCACAGCATATCGCTGCCCAAATTTCATCACAATCCGAGATTACGAGGCTAAAAGGACTTCGACAGATACAGACCGCCGGAAGTGAGTGACGCGGATTTTCGTTATGTAGCTGTCATAAAATGCCCTTTTAGGGGTGAGGGGGGGGGGTTGGTCAAAGTCGAAAGTTTTCGCGATCACAATAGTTCCCTCACCTATCGGTGTGGGAAGTAAAATTAGGTTTTTTTTTTTTACTTTGAGTTAGACCTATACTCGTAAAAGCGCATGCTTTAGTTTTTTTAAATAATATTTATCCTTGCTTTATCAGTCTTCGAGTTTAAAGCATTAATCGTCTTTGTATGCCTTTATTAGCGTCACCCGAGGCGTCACCTATATATATTTACATGCTTATGTAAAGGAATGGAACCCTCAAAAAGTGATTGTCTTCATTCTAAATAAAATCATACTTTCACCATATTTTTAAATCCTTGATCTCGTATGGACACATTCATCATTTTTGCAAAAGTGTCGTTTAGCACCAACGAATTCGAATAGGCTAGAAGAAGCAAAGCCCATGCGCTAACAGGCATGTGAGTGTATGTATCCATGACCCTGGTGTTATTATTTACCACTTGTTTACAAAGACGATGTTATTGTTTACAGAAATTGGCAGAAATCCGCTGGATTTAAAAAGCTTTTATTATACAGACATAGACGTACGTTACATTATTTTTGAGGGAGTGATGGTCAGCGTGTGACGAAAGAGCAGCTCGGCGGGCAGTAGCCCGGGCTGCACATTTTTCTTCTTTGTTCTATGTAATAATAATAATAGTAACAAGGTACGTTGAAGAGATAAGCATGTAACGGTGTGGCTATAAGATAATGACGATTTCGTTGAGGATATAGAAAAGAGAAACTATTACAGAGTGATAGGAAAAAATGAAAGATGCCAGATCTTAAATACTCGTGGCATAGGATTTACGACCAATCGCAGCCAGTCCAAATTTATTGGACTATTTATGTACCATACGGGTCCACTAATTGTTTGAATATTTGAAAGGGAACTACAACACTACTAAGTACTTACATTGGGGTGCATTAAATGAAAACTTACACTGAACTTTTTCAATATATTTCAATATACATATTTCTATTACCAGATAATGTTCAAAATAAACTTAAATACAACAGACCTACAAAAAATACAACTTGAAGAACCCATCTACTTAGTGATTATGATTTGGTATTTGAAAGAATTTAGCCCTGAAAATATATAAAAGGGAGGTTTTATCACCTTTGTCAGGCTTCTCACCTTCGGAGTGTATGATTCTCACATTGGAGCAACAGGCAGTGCAGTAATAAATTTGCTGTATTACCTATTATTGCCTTGGAAACAGAGACACATTAACCATAATATATAGGAACGGGTACTTATGAGCATTATGTATCGCAATCTTCCCAGTTTCGAGACTATCATTACAGATCGAAACATTTTGAAGAAGGGAACCTGCAACAGGTAACCGTCTGGTTCACAAATGAACAATAAAGTTTGAAGACAAGAAACGTATAAAATAAATTTATTTAAATTCTACTATTTTTATAAATTTAGCATATTTAGCATAAATTGTTTACGGCGCAAAATAAATTTTTTTTCAATAATTCATTTTACGTAAAACTGGAAAAACAAATTTAAAGTGACATTAACTTCGAAACGTTTATTATTTAATCAAATATTAAATCTCAGTTTTATGAATCGCGGTTAGCTAAAAAAACTGCATGTTCATGAGAATTAGCTGGAATAGAAACGTAAATGAAATGGAAATACATGAATACAATATTCTCTCGCTCCATGAGCTACACCCCTTTTGAGACGTCACTGGCATTTCTTACCGATGATACGGTTTGCACCAACCCAAAACAAACAATAGAACTCAGCGAGTCCGCTACCTGTCGTCTGGTCAAAGATTACAGAATATTATTCTGTAATCTTTGGTCTGGTAAATAAAGGGTGAAAAAAGGAAAGGGTCATTCATGGTTGGGTCGAGGTCTGGGTACCTGTGAATTGGGATTTCCGTTGATGCGACGTAGTCACGTTTTTTCAGAAATATTGGCTTGACCTAATTTAGCGGAAACCGAAATGGGGGTGAGATTGGTTTGTGTGTGGACGCCACTCCCGGGCCGCTGAAAAACTACTATGGTATTTTTAAGTTTCAGTAACTAACCTCACGGGTTCAATTGTTGAGGTTAAAGTGGTGTAACTGGGGTTTAGCCAATTGTTAATCGGCTCGTCTCAGTCCATGCTCTAACAGGCATCTGTATATTGGCAAGGCCCAGTTATTATTATTCACTGTGTTCACAAACACGATGTTATTTTTTACAGAAATCCGCGGGAATTAAATTTGTGGAATTGTTAAAAATGATCTTCTAATACTTTATGCACCGTTAAAACCCAAATTTTAATCTAAACTATAACAATGAACCCGAAACGATCAACCTAAAAAAGCAAAAAACTAAATACAAACAGACTAGGTAGGTACGTCTTGATACACATTACACAATCAAGACTTACTTTTTTCGATTTTGTAACTCGCTTATTTTTCAGTTTTCGGGAAAGAGCTATTTGAAAAAGTTGTTTATTTTAACGACTTCTATGTACAGTTGACAAAGAAGTATCACCCTGTATAATAACAATAAATTGATCAGTATCTTCCTTTGGAGCAAAAGTCTATTTTGTGATTTTCCTCACACGCTTTTTTCAACTTTACTATTACTGCAATGACTGCAAAATATATATTGTCAGTTGTCAACGAATATACAATAGGTTTACAGGGAGACGATCTGGCAACGTGGCCAAGTTATCCTTTGCTATTTTTTGCCTCCGATCCTCTACCTCCCTAATTTCCTGCTACGAGCATCAAGCTGCTTGATAAACACAACGATAAACACAATATTTATAATATGCTTGACATAGTGGGTCCAAACAAAACCCTTGTTTACTGCTTCTACCTATTCGAATTCGTTGTTTAGCACTATTGTAATGTGGGGTCACCTATATTTATTTACATGCTTTTGTAAAGAAATGGAACCCTCAAAAAGCGATCGTCTCCATTCTAAATAAAATCATACTTTCACCATATTTTTAAATTCTTGATCTTGTATGGACACATTCATCATTTTTGCAAAAGTGTCGTTTAGTACTATTGTAATGTGGGGCATTCTGCATGATAAAGAAATATAATTATACTAGTACCCATGATACTACGACACTGACAGATATGATCACTTGGCGGACAGATTTTGAACCGGTCTGCGCATGAAGTCACCGTGTGACAAAAACGTACAAGCACATGGCGCCAAAGCATTGATTTTTGAAAGTTTTATTTCGTTTCCTGTTATATCTGTCTTAGATATTTAATATTCATACAAAATGAAAATAGCTCATGCACAGTATAATATAAACGATACATATTGCTCTGTATCTGAATAAAAAATTGGTGAAATAGTTATACAGAGAATTGATATTAATCGACGCCTGACCCGTTTGCAGTAGTTCCGAGCGTTCTGAATTTCAGATACAAAAATTTGAATCCATGTACTCAAAAAAAATTTACATTGTGGAAAAAGAACAGAGCCAGAGCGGTCTGGACGTATTTTTCTGAAATCTCATATAAGAGGTTGATTGGAGTGCCTAGTGAAACCATCTTTTTGTGGGAAAATTTCTCGGGTAGGGGGTGGAATTTTTATATACTCCATTCAGGAGCCTTTGATTACCGTTCTTATTTTTTATATATAGATTATGATGATGCGTCACCAGCTCTTCAAGCCAATTTGCATATGTATTTACTGTATAATTCTCTTAATAAAAGGTAGACAAGAAATAAATAACATGATTTTGTCATCAGAGGTTTTTAAAAATCATGAACAAGCATAATGGCATTATGTTTATGGCGAATGAATATTGACTTTTTTCTGCTAATGATTGGTGGAAAAATACATTACCAAATTTTCTTATTTTATATTTATTCAAATATATGTCACAACCGCGTATATGTTAAACATAAAATAAAAACATACCACAATATAACAATACAATATCTTTCTGGGCATTGTATTTAGCTAGAACAGGTGAATTCTCGTATACTAAAGATTCCTAGTAATAACAGGTTTTTCCTCAATTTTTTTCAAAATGTTTTCACACGATGTATCTGTTCAATAATATGTTTGATTTAAAAAGTTTGATCCACTTGTAGTGATGGTTTCTGATGGCCTGGGTATAGGGCACATTATTTGCTGCTCTCTTGTGTTGTAGTTAGGTATTGATTCTGTATATATCTATGGGGAAATATATTTTGGACAGACAGTAAGAACTGAAAAAGGGGTGAATAAGAGCATATAGAACTAGCCTTTCTCTATATGAACTGAAAATGAAATATCAAAATACGTTCTGCAACTTGTAAATCTCCAACCATCTTTTAGCGCATTTTTATTTTATGTAGCTTTTTTACTTCCCACACCGATAGGTGAGGGAAGTATTGTGATCGCGAAAATTTTCGATTTTGAGTTTTTGGGCGTTTTCTAGCCTCCTAATCTCAGTAACCGCTGCATAGATTTTGATGAAATTTGGGCGGCGATATGGTGTATGGTCGTAGTAGGTAATGTTGCTACAATTTTGAAAATCGGCGCATGGGCGGCGGAGTAATTGGAAAAAAACCAAAAATTTCAAATATGCCTCAAACTTCGTTTTTAGGCGTTTTGGGGGATACTGATCATTTTCTACGTTTTTGTTCCTCAAACGGAACAAATCTACAGTCCATTTCACATACAAGGTGGCCAATCGGGTGTCGATAATAATTTTTTTTTAGATAGCCCGTACCGAGACCTAACCAAAGCGCCCCCATGTATGTCTACCGATTATTGATAGTTTTCGAGTTATGATTTTTTTTAAACTTAGAGATTTTCCAGTTTTTTTATTCCAAATAGGAAAGGCGCTAGGAAAGCTGGATACACCGTCGCAGGACCCTGTATACTCATTAGTTTATACTATTTTACAATGTTAGTGAATTTCAGTTTTCTAATATTCGAGGTCTCTCTAATTCCCCTATCAAGAATTCGTATTCTGAAATAAATTTTGCAAAAAGCTCATCTTTGCTTCATCAGTCACATATACATTCTCTGATAATTTGTTTAAATTCGCAAGATAGTTTTTTTTTTCAATTTTCAAAGCGTTTCCATTATAGTTGGAAAATATGTGGCCGAGCTCATTACATTTTGCCAAGAACTCATCTGTATGTTTTTGTAGTCCACCTTCTGTTAAATGGTTGACCCAACTGAGAGAAGTATCTGTGCAATCTGGGATATAATCCAGTTTCTCCTTATTTTTCAACTTAAATGCAATGAAACCTGCCAAATTCTCCAAACCATCCCAAGTAGCGGTAGTGTGACAAATAGTTTTTACTTTTTTATTATTACATCCCACAATCACACAATAAACCATTGTTCAAATATGTGTTAAACTCCAGAATCGCAAATAATTAATGTTTTATCAAACTTTACTACGGTAAACGAGTAACCTCAAGCAAATAAACTGAAAATGTTCGGCTATAACCTGTAACTAAACGAGTAAACAAACTCCGTTTGTCACACGCTGACGTCACAGGTGGAAGCGAGACGGAAGACGTCATGCGCGTGAGCATACCTTCTAAAGTCGTAGTATCATGCTAGTACCTACTGCTATACCGAACCGAATACGAATATCATAACACTGGTCATGACAACGATTAATAATGATCCATTAATGTTACACTTTCATCATTTTTTTATATTTCTTCCACGCGAGTTATCCTAGCACATTCATCATTCTAGACAGAAGCTTTCTTCTCAAAGCATTAAGGGCAAATTCAAGTTCGTTCAAAGACTGTAATACGGTGCAATTCTGCATGATAGAGAAACAGATCTTCGCGGTACTGCTTCTTGCTATATAGGGTGTTCTTGTGTTGCCTTGACACGTGATATTCTATAAAAGTTAAAGCGAAAACTGAGTGGGATTTTTGTATTGTATATTTTATTACTACATGTTGTGATTATGCTTATTTTACTAAATTATGTTTTATAATTCAAGCAGACTGCAATTCAGGTTTCATGTTCCGCGATTTTGCTAATAAGCAGAAATACCTACTGAACAATTTGAAGGGCTCCAGTCAGACGTATCATTACTTTTGACTTACGGAGATGACTACCTTTTTATGGTGTTAAATGTGAAAATTTATTCCGAAGACATAGATATTCTGCTGTCAGCAACATTCGCTGGTAGTTTTCCTTCGATTAAATATTTTTTTATTGACTTCGGAAATTGTCTAATAGCTAATAGGCTGTCAAAAATGAGCATTCTTGTTACTGCTATTGTTTCTGGTTAGCGCTAATGGGTTGTAAGGAATTTTCACAACCTTGTCTCGTTGCTTTAGTTAGTATTGTCTTTCTACTAAAATTTAGTTAGTTTCTTTATTCTTAACGGGGTTTTGTTTATCTCTCATGCTCTGTTAGTTTGCTTATACGTAGGGAAATTGAAAAACACCGATTTGGCTCAAAAATTGAAATAAAATGAAAAAAGGTGATATTAAGAATCTTATATATATCGTTATTAAGGTGATCAAATTTTACAATTGATACTATAAACAAAAATAGGCTTCCTATTTGAAAAAATTAAGTTCTTTGTGATTCAAGTTTCCTTAATTAATCTACTGATTTCTCCAAGTACAAAAAGAATTCAAATTTAGCCGTCTGACCTAAAGTGACGCACTTCATGCTCAGTCGTGTTGTACCGCAAAGTCACGGCCTTCTAAGTTTTATAATCGCTGCGATATTCAATTTTTTCCTGATACCAACTTATAACAAAAATGGCGATTTGCGCCTAAACGGTCGTTTCATGTATGATACATAAAGTCACGCTAGAATTCACCAAGAAATCGAAACGTGCAATAATATATAGGGGATTCCATTCAAAATAATGTAAGTTTGATATAAATCACCCTGTATAAACGTCAAAATATCAGTGAAAATATTTTGATATTATTGCCCTCAAGGGTCTCTACCATGACCAAGTGACAGATTTCTAAAATATGTTGTGGTATGCCCACAATCTTCCGTCCATTCACCATTGGCCCACCCTGTATTTATTTAGGTTCACTAAACTTGAATACCGCAATCTGGGGATTCTGCATCATAAATAAACATATCTTCATACTAGTACTGCTAGATACCTAATACGACTATCATAATACCGGTTATGACAATTCACCAGTTCCTAAATTTCGTACACACGCGTTAGCCTAGCACATTCATCATTCTAGCAACTTTTTTCTTAAGACATTAAGCGCAAACTCAAATTCGTTCAAAGATTGTAATGCGGTGCATTTTGCATGACAGAGAAACGGATTTTCGACCTTATATACGTAATACGAACCTCTGAACTCGACCTTAGCCAGTTTCTCGCCCTTGCACCTGGGTATCTGGAACTGTTTCAGCCGGACGTTGATCGACATGGTTCGGAGGGCGCGAGTAGCGGCGAGAAACGGTTCGCGCCCTTCAACGGGCACGTGTGCACGCGAACTGCGGGGCGAACGTCGCGCGACTGAACTGACTGCCTTCCTGCTGCGGTTCCTGCTCCCGCTGACCCCGGCAGCGCGGCGTTCGCAGGAGCGCTCGACTTGTTGAGCTGCTCAACAGCCGCCAGCAGCAGCAAGAGGCTGTCGGTTGGTCTGTCGGTCCGTCGGTAACCGTAGGTCTGCCGTCCGCAGTGCCAAGGGAAAGGGAAGCGATGGGGAAAACGCAGGGCCGGACCGTTCCCAATGAACAACGCACGTTACTGCTATTCAGAGTTTAATCCTTTCAGTGTCAAATTAACGTTTTATTTTTTTCAACTAAAACTTTATCCCTTTTACTTCACACACCGACAGGTGAGGGAAATATTGTGATCGCGAAAATTTTCTGTTTTGAGATAATACGTTTTTTGGGCGTTTTATGACGTCTACATAACGAAAATCCACGTTACTCGCATTTCCGTCGGTCTGTCTGTCTGTACACGTTTTTTAGCCCCGTAATCCTAGTAGCCACTGCATGGATTGTGATGAAATTTGGGCAGCAATATGCTGTGTGGACGTAGTAGGTAATGCTGCCATAGCTTTGAAAATCGGTGTATGGGCGGCGGAATAATTAGCAAAAAACAAAAAATTTCAAATATTCCTCAAACTTCATTTTTAGGCGTTTTAGGTGTTCCTCACCATTCTCTACTCTCTTTGGGTGGAGTGAAATTTAGGGTGGTTGAGGGATGGGTGGTTGTAAAATTGAAAAATTTGTTCATTCATAATAAACTGTCCACTGACTTGTCCAGGAAAACCTAGCAACCTAAATAACTTTTAGGTCCATCCGAACATTGCCTCGCCTAGTACAGAATTTGTAAGGAGAAGTATTGCTTTAGATCGTAGTATGGTGCAACGAGGAAACTGTTGACTTGATTGTAATGATTTTGACCCAGTAGTAATACCGAGGATAGAAAATATGCATGGTTTTCGTAAATCGAGATAGGGGCGGCCCAGAAATTATAAAAAGCTAGAAATTTAAAAACAGTTCAAACTTCGTTTTCAAGCGTTTTATAGGTTCCTGATCATGTTCAACGTTTTTTGGGTGGAGGTGAAATTGAGGTGGTTTATGGGCAAAGGGTTGAAAAACTGAAAAATTTGTTGTATTCATAATAGACTGTCCACTGTCCAACATACATCACCTTTTTAGGTCCATCCGAACATTGCCTTACCTATTACCGAAACT
Organism: Callosobruchus maculatus; assembly: GCA_951848785.1. Lineage (NCBI taxonomy): Eukaryota > Metazoa > Arthropoda > Insecta > Coleoptera > Chrysomelidae > Callosobruchus > Callosobruchus maculatus. The sequence goes on from CATOUR010000056.1 coordinate 15,446,141, forward strand.
AAGAATCTTAGAGCTTTCTGTGTACATACGAGTATTTATTGCTTCAGATCGTTTTGTATTTTGAAACGTGAAAACTATTAAATTGATTCTAATGAAACCTTGACACAGTAGTATTACCGCTGTGATGATGATGATTTAAAAATCGTATCAGTGGCAGCGTAAGAATAATAAAAAAACTAATAACAAGAAATAGCTCAAACTTCATTTTTAAATGTTTTAGGGGTTTTTGATAATTTTCTACCTTTTTTTGGATGGAGCTGAATTCGGGGTGGTAGGAGGTTATAAAAGTGAAAAATTTGTTGTATGCAAAAAAGACTGTCCATTGCCTGTGAATGAAACACTTAGCGGCCTAATACACTTTTTTAGGTCCTTCCTAACGTTTCCATGTCTATTACAGAAACCAAGCGACTAGAATTTTCTTATGTATACAAGCGTTCTGCATTGTGTAACCTGGAATGACCAATGACCGCACTAATTTTAATGAAATTTCGACAGAGTATTATTGCCTTGGCGCGGATGAAAAACTCAATGGCGGCGCAGCAACAATAAAAAACAACTCAAACTTCGTTTTTAGGCGATTTGGAGGTTCCTGACATTAGTTTAACAGCAAATTTTGACAGTAACCAAGTGTGTAGCGTTTCTTGGTGCAATTGACATTAAACTTTACATTTGGAAATTTAACTGTGTGTTGACTAATTCATGAGCAGATATCTGGAAAATGGTTACTCGGAATAACCTTTACTACGTAAAAATGCTTAAAAAACATTATCTCCAATATTTACACTAATATACTGTGCCATAAAAGAATACATCATTTAAGGCTTAATAAGTGGCGCCCTCTACAAGTAGCACCGGAAATGAAAACGGATTTGCATTTCTTGCCTCAGAAAACCCCGGAAGTTCTAATTTCGTGCCGCTACGTCATCCTGTTTAGAAAAAATCAAACGATAATTGTTACAACTTTAACAACCTGTATTTCTATTATTATCCCAGACAGCACAATATATTCTAGGAACATTCTAAGAATCACCATTTTGGAACATTGTATCATTCCATGAAAAGTCCATGAATATATAGATTATCTGATGAACATTCCAAGAATGTGAAAATGGGAATCCAAAAAATGTGTATAGGTTATTCCCTCAGAATATTCTACGATTATTATTAAGATGTATGGGATATTGTAGGAAGATTCCTGGTATATCATTGAAGAAACATACATAGGTTATTCCCTCAGAGTATTCTAAGATTGTTATTAAGATGCAACAGATATTGTAGGAAGTTTCCTGGTATATCTTTGAAGAATATATGTTGAAAGAAACTAATACCTTTTATCACTTCATCTCATTTATTTGTAAGTCTTGTTGTCTGCCTAGATACTTAGCGCGAGTAGTATACATATATAACCTAGCATCCAACTTTATACAGTGTTTTGGGCAGCATTGATCTAGACACACACTAATTATAGGGATTGATGAAAAAAATATATATGAAACGGAACACGGAACCTGTCTTTATAATTGCATAAGTTTAATGTACACATTGAAAAAACACATTCCATTGCAAGGGATCGTCCTCCTGTATTATCCTGCAAAATAAAAAAAAACCGTTTTATTGTAAAGCATACGATGTACATTTAAATACACTTCATTAAACAATGCTAGTTTTTCACCAAAATGTTGTCGTTGTATTTTAATCAATTTTAGTAGAATAAACACTGGAAATTCATAGTCACAAATATAACAATGTTTTGTGGTATTAATTATTATTTATTATTATTAATTATTATATTAATTAGGGTCCCTACGGAAATTAAGACTAGAACATATAGTTTAGACTCTGAACAAGAGAGTTGCTACCACATGGTGCTACCAAGTCGATAATTTACAGTGACAAAATAGTTACACTCACCCTAGTCGGTCCTAGATGAAGTTGTAAATCAAATGACAAGTGAAAATCACGTTCCAAAACACAGATAACTATCCAGTTATCACAGGAGAAAAACGCACACGCACAAGCAGGCACCACCGACCGCCGCCACCGTGGCGAATGAAGCTAACCTCAAAGTTCTCAAGCCTAACCTAACCTGCAACGGTGCCACGCCTACAATAAGAATCATACCAAAAGGCATATTCATAGATTATTCTTTAGATAATATTAATTTATGGATATTATCAGAATATTTTGATCGACACGTTCATGGAATAATCATGACGTAATATTCCTCGTACATCCTCATGGGAATGAAACCAATAAAAACATCCATAGAACATTCTGTTAATGTTCTGAATATTCTCAATTTATTTTGGATGAAATAGGAATATTCCGGGAATATATTGTGCTGTCTGGGATCAAATTTTGCACTAAGATAACTTTGGTTAAATCTCAATATTTTTACCCAAAGGCTCTATAGTTTTACTGTGTACCATCAACTAATATGTTCCCACCATCCATCCAGTAAATTTTAGTAGACTTCTAAATCGAGAAGGTAAGAGGAGTTAGGAATAAAAATCGTTTCATTTCATAATGGTTATTTATTGTAAGCGATGCATAAAGCTCAAAAAAAGTCTATTTAAAAATTTGAGAAACGTAGAATATCTCTTAATACATAAATTAAAAATATTTTAAAAATACGACTGGTTTCAACACTAACAAAAAATCACAATGTAATAACTTACGCATATAAGTATATAATATTACAATTTCTTCCAGAGCACCATATCATTCGTTTCCTTCATTTCGTTTGCGTATATATTTAATATGTACAAATTTGTTTTTCACTCCTCTAACACCCGCATCGATTTTCAAGTCATATTCTGTCATATACGGTACCAAATCCACGGCTTGGTCCTGACAAGAAAAAAGAATATACCTCGAAGACGAATACGAAACTGTAGGAGTAGAGTAAAAAATAGTAATAAAACCAAGATAAACAATTTCGTTCTATACATTTATAGCGATACATAAATACTTGGTAGGAAGATGCATTTCTGGGGCTCTGTGTGGGACAAGTTTAGTGATGACAACAAACAAAAAATTCGTGAAAAATAAATAGACATTCAGACAGTCTTGTGGTAATCAAAACCCACAGAAAAATCAGACAGATCTTCAGTTTAAACCTCAATACTAGGTTGTTTTTAACTACAGAAGTTCAAAAAATAAATCAAAATATTTCAGCAGATTTAGGAAGTGCTGAAAGACAGAAACAATTTTTAGACCTATGTGGTTTTTTACGTAAAGACGTAAAAAAGGTTAATTAGGTACCTATTTTAAATATTCCAAATTTTATGTTCTGGCAAGTCAAGAAAGACTTCTCGTCATATAGTTAGCAGAACAGAAAAACCATAACGCAGTCATATTAAGCTGATTAGAAGCTAAGCTAAAAAACATCACATTAAGCTAAATTTAAAAAATTTTATTTTTACGCAAAAACAAATCATATAATTTGCTTAAAAAAACTGGAGGATAATTTAAGTTCTTCATTAGGTATTTAATTAGCACTTAGCATTCTTGCTGTGATGACTTTATTCTTAAGGTAGCAGATCATACGATTTTCTCAAAATAATATGGAGCCTTAACCTTTAATTGTGGTGTTACCATAATTTTGTTCTTCTCGCTCTGTTCTGCTATTTCAAAGGCGATGTTAGCATGCTTAATTCTTAACATTGTTTAAATATATGGGACTTATTTTTTAATTGTTCCTTCTTAACATCATGGTTTCAATATACATTCACCGGCACTTGGAACTTTATGATAAATTTTTCAAATTTTTGTAATGCGTCATTGTCCTAAAGACTTACCCACAAGCAAAACATCAATTTTTAATGAATTTCTAACAACAATCAACCGTTGATTTGGAAAAGAAAACTGGATTTAATAAAAAGTGAACTAAAATGAAAATTGTATAATTGTATCACTCATAATGCATAATTGACAATGGGTTTTTTATTGTTTTTAATAAATTTGATAGACGTTTGTCAAAGTTTTGCTGTATTTAGCAAGTCGTTTACAAGTTTTGCTGCGTTTATTTAAGCTAAAAATGCCTGCTATTAGTTCCCAAACCCAAATACGTACATTGATGCAATTCTGCAAGATTTTGTTGTTAAGGATATTGATTTTATTGGGAATAATTTTCTGATGCACGATAATGCCAGATCCCACACCCCTGCCCTACCCAGTTTTTCTGGCAATGCATTTCATTTTGCAATAATTTAAGCTCATTTTAGCAAACCACCAATTTATGTTTTTGTGCAGTATTGTAAAAAAAAGAGTTTAATAAATGGTTGATTAATGTTAAAAATTACTTAAAACATGTTGCTTTATTTGTGTATAAGTTACCCAAACAATAAAACATCACCAAACAATAAAAAAAGGAATTATATTTATATAAAACGTCAAGTGCTCCGTTTTTCATGCCGGTGAATGTACTTTGTAGAATTTGAAGAGTCTAATTTTTTCTGTTTACGAAGATCTGGCGAATGTTTCTCTCAATAACCCCATAATTTTTTTATCACAAAAGACAAATATACAAAAATAAATAATCGCGTACAAAATAAATTAAGAAATCGGTTACCACAAGACTATATCCCAAGAAATAAGAAAAAGGCGCGGTTATCACCAAGCTTGGCCCTTGTATCACCCACTGAATCTAAACTAACTCCTAACTAAAAACTCTCACAGATTCCTAGAACAGTAAATTAAAGAGTTTTACCAATATTCACAAAATTCTGACTATGGCACAACATCGTGCCAAAATGCTGGCATTCAATTATACAGGTGAAGCTATTAAAACATTTTATTTATTTTTGCATAATCTGCCCTTCAAACAAGTACTTGTGTTGCCAAATTCAGAAAGAGCTTCAAAAATTGCTTAAACAGTGTTTCAGAAACACCCGCAAATCAATTTTTTGTCGATTTTTCTCAAAAGAAAATTGTTAACTGTAAGGCAAGGTTAGAAAGTCCCTCTCCTCTCGTTGTTTAGAGTGAACTTAAAATACGAGAAAAACATTTCTGGGATTTTAAAAAACTATTTTTCGCATTTTTTGACGAACAATGTTTCATCGATTTTTGACTCACTTTTGGATCTAATAACACGCAGATTTGTTAAAACGGAGCCAGATTCTACAAAAAACTGCTAAGAAGATATTGGAAATTAGTGATTCCAAAAGATATTTACTTCGATCGAAGTTACTTCCAACATTTCAGGAATATTGAGTTTTTTTTGCTTATCTACAACAGATGATATTCTGAAGGATTTTCATCGCACGAAGAAGGACATGAACCAGTACGAATATCGTGATCAAGTACCACCCTCTATAGTCTGTGCTCTTGCAATTCACTATTCTAGAAATCTACAAAAAAATATCGCATGTACGAAACTCACAAAAAACAACAGCCTAAGGTGCTGACAATGCGACGCCATCTTGTCTGTTTTAGGTAAACAGTAAGAGACGAGCCACAAAGTGCCATTTGGGTCAGTTTAAATAGTAGAACCGTCTTAAAACATAACAACTGATTGTTAAACAAATCAAAATTCAATGCAAGGTTTTGGATTTCGATATTTTGACAAAATTCCTCTTTACAGGAAGGCATACACAGATGAGGTTTTAACATATACAGGGTGTAACTAAACAAGTGTGAAACATTTAAGGGGTGATTCAACATCGAAAAAAAAGTTAGGATCTCTTTATGTGAATAAAGAAACTTCATTGGAGCATCCCTTGTTAACATGCAGCCCCTTGAAGGGGGTACATAAAATGTGTTTAACACAAGCACTAAAAAAGTTACAATGTTGAAATTAACCACACATTTTCTACTACCAAAAAGACACTTAGACAGTAATTTATTTGATTTACCCCATGGCTGTAAGCGGTGGAAAACGCAACCCCTAAAGTGTATTTCCGATGCAACTTTTTGCCTTATTATTTGTTTACCATTTAAAAATTCATTTCAGATAGCCTGTTTCGTTCTAAACAAACAATATCTCTTGAATTTTTTGCCCAAAATAAACCAGTTTGCAGCAAAAAATTATTTTTTACGATGTTTCTCTGTATTGTTCGTAAAATAATTTTTTGCTGCGAGCTGGTTTATTTTGGGCAAAAAATTCAAGAGACATTTTTTGTCTAGAATCAAACAAGCTATCGGAAATACATTCTTAGATTGTAAACAAATAATAAGGTTAATTTCAATATTGTAACTTTTTTAGTGCCTGTGGAAAAAATTGTTAAACAAATTTTGTGTACCCCCTTTAAGGGGCTGTATCTTAACAAGGGATGCTCCAATGAAGTTTCTTTATATGAAAGATCCTATCTTTTTTTAATGAGAAATCACCCCCTTAAAAGGGTTTACACTTATTTAGTTACACCCTGTAGAGACTCGATAAACACTCGTTTGTGAAATTCCATCAAAATCTGCAGATTTTTTGCAACATGAAAGATCACCAAACATCTATATATTTATATCGAAAAATGAACCATGCAAGCTGTATGCAACTAACAGAATGTTAGCTAGATAGGACTGCCGTTGAAAAAACGATTACACATTCTATCACTTAAACCTGACCAATAATAGCCTTAAAAAACGTTCACCTTGCGATTTGCCATCCAAATCTACATGCGGCTTTTCGAAATATTGCAGATATGAACATTCGAAAAACCACACCACAACACAGTCTCATGGCCGTTTTGGATCGAAGCTGTATCCAATGATTTATCACAATCAAGAAAGGTGATACCTATTGCATGTTTTTGTCACAAATTGTATATATTTAAATTTGGAAAAAAATATTGCACACAAGTAAAATTCATAACAGGTCTCGGAAATTACACCAAACGCTATTACAGAAAAATGTCCATATTATGCAGAATATTGTTCTATAAGCAATGATCTACACCTTTCTGCCTGACGTACCGATACTTCTGACATCTTGGATTGAATCCCCTTTTCAACAGAAGCAATATTATAGGCTGCTTCATTTCATAACATCGACATAAAAGACCTGTAAAGGTTTCCTAAGAAAAACATTTTTTTTGTTTACTTCGGCTACAAGATATTCGCCCTTCTTGAAGAAGCAATATGTCACTGAATGGGTCTTCGAAAATACGTTCAAACGGTACTGAAGATACAGATATGGCATAATATGGCAGTAAAATATAAATGAAAAATGTCTAGGTGTCTAAAACGTTACGTCTGCTTAAAAAATGTACGAAAACCCAGATCTACTCCAATCCAAAATGGTTGCTGTTCGAACTTATGGCTAAGGCAAACAATGTATATAGAAAAAACATTTGAAACGTAGATCAGTTATAAAACCTTTGCAGATTTTGGAAATATCTTAGGAGTAAAGCGTTTGTGTGTACAGATTTTAGGAACTCTTTACTTAACAGCCCAGAATTTATATTAAATCGTATAGTTTACGCCCAGTTACCGGATAGTGCAGGTTATCTGAAAATTAATTTTGTTAGATTTATTTAGAAAAGCATGATGTGATTGTTTTGAACAAAGTTGGGTAATTTAGGAATTAATGTTTGTCATAGAATCCAAATTTCAGTTCAGAATCGGGAAGTCGCTGCAGATTTTTAAGAGGTTCACGAAAAAAGGTCAAATGGGCTATTTTTGGATTTAATGGATTGGATGCCATTTCTGTAAGCGACCCTCTAAAATGGAAACTTCAAAGTTATGGCTTTTATTTAGGTAATGTGATGAGGGTGTAAAACTAGTTAACTACCAGGTTAGCAGAACTAGTTAGCATGCATTTGACTTACATATTCATGCTACTTTGAAATCTCTATGGTTTTGTTTGGCATGACAGTACACGCTTTTCGCCTGGTAGCCTTATTACAAAATGGTTCTAACTTTAGAAAGACATTGAGAGAAATCTTTCAAATGTAATTTTTAAAAGAGCTAGAACCAGGGCTAGGACTATCTATTATCAAAAACAGACAAAGTAGGTGCCCCAAAAATCTCAAAATCCTGATCGGGTACACCAATTCTGAGCTTGGATACGGTTAGATGCAAAAAATTATTCCTCAGCACCTAAAAGCATGATTTGCTAACTTGTAAGTCACGATATTCGTTTTAAAACCAAATACGAGAATTGTCTAAATCAGGCTAACAGTAGTTAAATATTTTTCTAGTATAGGTATCTTAGGTGAAAATGCCAAAGTAGAAGTATTTAAGTGAAAGATATATTTTGTGCACTCAAAACGATGCGGTGTTGGAGACATATTCATAACAGATCTACATTTCAGCAGAGATTTTAGAAATTCGGGCGATTTCTAGAATGTGAAGTGGAATGTATGAAACCACACTTAGATGATGGAGAAAGCTCTCCAAATCAACTAGTATATTTCAACTAAATCCACTGGTCATTGTAGATACGGCCTTCTTCTCATTCACAAGTAACTCTAAACGAAGCGAGATTAATGTCACTGGACTAGTTCATTCGATAAAACTCGAACGACAATATAGCATTTACATCAATTAAATATCTTCATAATGCGATCTCCATTCAAGGCTATAATATAATACCCTTTTTGTTCAAATAAAATGCAAACTGCTTGTGATATCGAAGACACTCGTCATTTTTCAATAAAGTACAATTTGCAGCAATACGTTGTAGATATAGTTTTCAAAACTTTATATAACTTACTTCTATAGGACTGGCAACCATTGATTTTTGTAAATAATATAGACGGAACTCTCATTCTGTATTAATAAATTAGAAAAAACAGACGAGTGCAAATAACTAACTAAAAAATCTGCATGGAACAATCAAAACTGTGTATTTTGTGATGTTGAACGTGGATCTATCAACATGAGTAGCTCCTCGTCTGATGAGGATTTGCTTATATGGTCGATGACGAAATGCCAAAAAGAACCAAATAAGTGCATATGGCTGAATTCCGTTCAGATGCTCAGATTTCAGAAAAGACGGTAATAAATATACCCAATGATATTTTCGTCGTCGATTTTCAGAATTTCACTGAACTGAATTTGCGGATTTCAACTATTTGGCGCCCACTTGTCATAGAATACACGACACAGATGCCATCAAGAAACAAAAATTGCCTACAAGTGACGAAGAGAGTGTCAAGTTCTTCGTTTCGCTTCTTTTCGCGTTGCAAGTGACATTTCTGTTTTATGGATTGGTTTTACAGAATGAACAAATAATGTATTTGAGCTTAAGGGAAAATACTTTGAAAAACAATGAAGGTATTGTTCCCATTATTCTCTTGATTCATCAAGTTTGCGAAACGTTCGGTGTGATCTACGTAATTAATTATAGCACTTTTGCACATCATCTTAATTGTACAGGGTGGCCTAATAAGAATGGACGCCGGCAATATCTCGGTTACAGTTAATCATATAACTTCGAGCAAAAAATATTATTAGGCAAATCGGCTAACAGAAATCGCCGGAAATTACTTTCAAATTCCGCAAGTGGCCGCTAGGGGCGCAACTGCTACGAACGATTAGAAAAACGGCTTTATCTCAAAAATATGCAAATAGAGGTATATTATAAATTCTGTCATTGTAAGCTGTACAATTTTCGATTTTTTTTTGTAAACAATTTTTTGCTCTATTTTGTAAAATATAGTGGTAGGGAATGTCAAAAGTGTTTTTATTTAAATGGCCATAACTTTGACACAAGTTAACAGAATTAAACATGCTAGGTCTCGTTCGAAAGATCTGTTTTTACATAATAATCTGATATATAAGAGTTATCCAAGTTTATCTTAACTTAGTAGCTACAGCGCGATTAATGATAATAATAAATATAATAATCAATTTTATACTGTAATTTCTTTTTGTTTAGTGCTTTTAAAGGTTCTATTGTTATGAAAATTGGAAACACTCATTGGCGCCCACTACGCCACCTGTAGGTTATTTCAGAAATAGTTTCTAGTGCTTTTACTTGAATATTATCTACAGAATGGTTACTAAAACGTTGTGACGGAGCCAAGGCTGCATTCCTATAGGGCAGCAATCGTTTCTGAATCTCACAGCACACTTGTCATATTACTGGTCTTATTTATATCTCCGGTTTGAAAACAGCTAGGAAGTTGAATCTTGCGCTAACTTTTTAAGATTTTCGTCCTCTATATATCTATGTTAAAAGAGACATAGCATTCTATTTGAAATGTTCGTAATAATGCGTTCTAATTGTTATGATGTCAAATACCGCCCTGTAGTTACTAAGTCAAGATAAATAGTAAGATAATTTTTATATAGCAGATTATTATGTAAAAATAACTCTCTCAAACAAGACCTAGCTTGTTTAATTCCGCTAGCTTATACCAAAGTTTTGGCCATTTAAATAAAGACATCTTTAACATGCCTCCACCACTACATCTTACAAGATAGAATAAAAAACTATTAACAAAAAAAATCGAAAATTGTCTAGTCTACATGATGATAGAACTTATGATATACATTTATTTGTATATTTTTTGAGAGAAAGCCGTTTTTCTGATTGATCGTGACAGTTACGCACCCTAGCGGCTACTTGCGAAACTTGCTAATAATTTCCAGCGATTTCTCTTGGCCGATTTACCTAATAATATTTTTTGCTGGAAGTTACATGCTTAACGGTTACCGAGATATTGCCGGCGTCCATTCTTATTAGGCCCCCCTGTACATGAAAGATTTTACAAAAAGCATTGAAGGACATTTAGGGCCAGTTTCACCGGTTCCTGATAAGTGTGAGATAGCCTATCTGTCAGATAGACCCATATTATTTATATGGCGTTATCTGACAAATTTGACGCTTATCAGGGACCGATGAAACAGACCCTTATACTTCATTCGCAATGCTACAAGTTGAACTTAATCAAAGAGCGACCTATTTGTTCGATATCTAAAGCAGTTTGCGTCGCATTTTGACAAAAAGGCGTATGGCTCTTAACGGAAACCTCCAACATACATATATATCTACAAGGGATCACTGTGCTCAGTCCGTAACGATCAACGTTTCCTTAAGGGCCACAAGCTGCTCCTCGCCCAGCTTGATCTTGTCCGAGATCTCTTTCGAGTCCATGATCAGCTTCGCCTTCATGTTGATGAAGTGATCGTAGTCGGCGTACTCGTCGGAGTTCAGGTATTTGTTCAGGATGTTGGACACGCTGACACTCCGCCTGTCTATGCTCTCCTTTAGCTTCTTGGCCTCCTCCAGCTGCTCGAGCAGCTTGTCCCGCTTCGCCTCCAAGATCCTCTGCAAACGCAAAATATAACCATTGTTTAAGACTGGATCGAAGACAGCTCTCACGCGAGATTCAAAGACTATGCCGAAAAGATAAGAACTCTTAACTACAGCAATTGTAGATGCGTGCCAATACTAACCATCCGAAAGAGATGTTTTTTAAGGTCAAATTTGCCTCAGTCGGAATTTTGAATCCAAATATTGGGCTGTTAAAAATCCTGAGGTGCCAACTTGCATGAGGTTAGTGAGGTATGGCGGCGACACTATTGCAAAAATCTGTACTATGAGGATGGCCTTCAGGGCCTCTCGTTGGATTTTGAACATGAACCGAATATTCTTTTGTTTGAAGTGGAACATGCCCTCAACAAGTTAAAAACTAGTAAATTTACGGGCTGATGCTGTTTCTGCCGAAACGTTAAAATGCTTGGGTGATGACAGTATCTCTCTTTTATATAATATTTGTAAGAGACTGGTCCTCCGGTGTTTGGCCAGATGAATGGTGCACATCCATTTTTGTTTCACTTCATACAAAGGGATCTCCAACAAATCCAGACAATTATCGCCTACTTTCGTTAATCTCTCATACAAGGAAGGCTCTACTATATGTATATCTTACAATCTCGATTGGAGGGTTTTATTGGCTCGCAAATTTCTCAGGCGCAGGCAGGTTTCGTCAAAGGACGCGGTACGCGCTAACAGATCTTAAACTTAAGACAAATTATTGAAAAATAAACCAGCATTATTAGAGCACTATTTTCCAGTTTTTATCTACTTTGTGGACTATTCTAAGGCATTTGATAACGTAAAATAGCCTAAACTGTGTGAAATCCTTATCTCTATGGGAGTTCCTTACCACTTAGTACTTCACATACAGAAACTCTATGAGTCTAACTCGGCTCTTGTAAAAATTGATGATAACCTGGCTGGTCAAACAGCAACCAGAAAAGGAGTTCGTCATTTGCTCTGAATTTGTAATGAGACAGGTATTGGACAACTGAAATGGCGGTACAACTATTTGCAGAAGCAACATATCTAATTTAAGATTTTTGCTGACGATACTACCCTTATTGCTGTTTCTCAGAAAAAACTAGTAGCTCTATTAAACATCTTAGAACAACACAGTGCAGCATACGGTCTTGGTATTAACTACAACAAGACCAAGGTTATGATCGTAGATAGAGATCACGATAATCATCAAGAAATAAAGTCAGTAGGTCGTTGTGAAGTAGTTTAAAGCTTTGTGTATCTGGGTTATTTGATTCACGATTCGGGTAACTGGAAAAATGAGACTCGACGGTGCATTCAACAGGCACGTGTGGCCATCACAAAGCTTACTAAAATATGGCGTGACCATAACATCACTAAGGCTACCAAAATGTCGCTGGTTCAGTCTCATGCCTTCTCCGTATTTTTGTATGCCTCGCAAACTTGGACTGTTAAAATGCAGATCGAGTTCGCATAGATGCTGGGTGGATACGACGAAACAGCTGTGCTGGATATGAGTATCAAGAGCGCCACTGAACTGGCAGTAAATCGCGAACGATGGCGAGCTACAGTTCTCAAAACTATTGATAATATTCGTGTCGGCAATACTTTATCTCCGACTTAATGCATTTTACGAGTTCACAAGATGTCTACTAAGACATTGAGACTATGATTATGATGCAATGGTCATTTCTAACAAATCGCAATCTTACCCTCTCTGGGTGTTCGTCGGCCATATCGACGAGGGCGTTCTCCGCCCTGGCCAGCCTCCCGGACAGCCCCAACAGCAGGCTGGTGATCTTGCCCACCTCCTCGACGTGCAGCCGGAATTTGGCCACCTCGTGCGGCCTGGCCAACCGGTTGATGTGCGACTCCACGTTCTCACCCAGCTCGTCGTTGATTTTGCACTCGTCCGTCACCACCAGCTGTTCGCTGCGCAACACTTCTAGCTTCTTATCTAACCGGTGCACTAGCTCCTCCTGCAACGTCTGACAAATTAGTCGGGTCAACGACGATAAATCATTATAAATATACTTTTTTTGCTACTATAATGATTCTGGTCAGAGACCAACAGGCCAGATCATATTGCCCCTTCCTTTCATAAGGCCCAGTACTAGACAAGGGAATATAGTATAACGCAAATTCCCTTGCAATGAAAGGTGCTTGCTTACTCCGCAAGAGAGAGATAATTCAAATCATTTGGTTCACAGAAAAATCAGAAAAATAAAGGGTACTGGCTGCATTCGAACCAGCATCTCCGGAGTTCTAGGCCGACTACACCACCGTGCCCCGTGGTGGAGCTGATGCACAGCGCCGACGACAAAGTATCGATTCCTAACCATTTGTCGTTGTCGATGGAAAACGAAGAAGAGCATTGGAATATACAGGGTGGCCAATCGGGTAACGATAATAATTTTTTTTTAGATAGCCCGTACAGAGACCTATCCAAAACACCCCCATGTATGTGTACCGATTATTGATAGTTTTCGAGTTATGATTTTTTTTTGAAAACTTAGAGATTTTCCAGTTTTTCCAAGAAATCGTCAAAAACAAAAAAAGGAATGCTTTTTGGCTTCTATTTTTTTCAGCAATTATACTCAGTATTAAGCCTATTTTAATATCCAATAAAGAGAACCTGTACATCCGAACAATAATTAAGTACATTTTGGGCCCAAAGTTTGAAATCTCTGTTTTTAGTCAGGAGACCAAAACCTTCAAAATAAAATCAAAAATACTTATGTCTGGTTCTGGAGCTCCAATCTAATCTTAAAAACTCTGCAAGATATTGCACTTTCGAAATAATAATAAGAAAATAGCACTTATGGGGGCATTTTGCGCCGTACGTGACTGTTAAAGGTAAAAAGGTGATAATTCACGAATTTCCAAAATTATTTAAAAAACTATTATTTTACTTTATTATGATAAATTAAAGAAAAAAAACTCATAACAACTAACAAACATGATAAACATTGATGTTTTAATCACTTTCAATAAATAAAATAATTACTTGTGCTTTTTGCTGTGTACTATTGAACTTCTGCTAAATTAAGTTGTATGGAAAGTTAACAAAGGAAAAGAATAATAAAACAACAATCTGACTTTTAATTCCATGGCGGAATTACCAGGAAGCGTTATCGTAGCATACGCCATCCCTTTTACTTCCCACACCGATAGGTGAGGGGAGGATTGTGATCGTGAAAATTTTCGATTTTGAGATAAGGTTCTTTGGGCGTTTTATAATGTCTACATAATGAAAATCCGCGTCACTCATTTCCGTCGTTCTGTCTGCCTGTCGGTCTGTCTGTACGCGTTTTTCTTTCCTCTTAATATCAGTAACCGCTGCATGGATTATGATGAAATTTGTGCATCAATATGCTGTGTGGTCGTAGTAGGTAATGCTGCTATAATTTTGGAAATCGGTACATGGGCGGCGGAGTAATTAAAACAAAAATTTCAAATATTCCTCAAACTTCGTTTTTAGGCGTTTTAGAGGTTCTTGATCATTTTCTGCGTTTTTTTTTTGGTGGGGGTGGAATTTGGGTCTTTGGGGGTGGGGGGTTGAAAAACTAAAAACTTGTTGTATTCGTGATAGGCTGTCTACTGACCTGTCAAGGAAGACCTAGCGATATAAATCACCTTTTTAGGTCCATCCGAACATTGCCTTGCCTATTACCGAAAATTAATTAACACAACTGCACTTCGCCGTCATGAGCTCGCAAAAAGCTACTCTGAAAGAAATGGATGGCGTATGCTACGACATCGCTTCCCAGGTAATTCTGCCATGAAATTGGAAGTCAGATTACTGTTTACTATTCTTTTGTTAACTTTCCATACAACTTAATTTAGCAGAAGCTCAATAGTACATAGCAAAAACACTTCAAAAATCACAATTTGTGAATTCGTTTTTTTATTAAAAGTCATCAAAACATCAATGATTATCGGGTTTATCAGTTGTTACGAGTTTTTTTTCTTTTATTTGTCATAATAAAGCAAATTAATAGTTTTTTAAATCATTTTGGAAATTCGTGAATTATCACCTTTTTACATTTAACACTCACATACGGCGCAAAATGTCCCCATAAGTGCTACTTTTTCATTATTATTTCGAAAGTGCAATGTCATGCAAAGTTTTTACGATTAGTTTGAAGCTCCAGAACCAGGCATAAGTATTTTCAATCTTATTTTGAAGGTTTTGGTCTCCTGACTAAAAACAGAGATTTCAAATTTTGGCCCCAAAATGTTCTTAATTATTGTTCGGATGTACAGGTTCTCTTTATTGGATATTAAAATAGGCTTAATACTGAGTACAACTGCAGAAAAAAATAAAAGCCAAAAAGCATTCTAGTTTTTGTTTTTGACGATTTCTTGGAAAAACTGGAAAATCTCTAAGTTTTCAAAAAAAAAATCATAACTCGAAAACTATCAATAATCGGTACACATACATGGGGGTGTTTTGGATAGGTCTCTGTACGGGCTATCTAAAAAAAAAATATTATCGTCACCCGATTGGCCACCCTGTATAGGAATGTAAAAAAATAGCTATAAAACTATCGCGTATACAAACAGACACAATTATAAGAAAATAAAAATAAAGACAAAGATCGGAAGTACGAGTGAAAGAGAGAGAGAGGAGCTTAATGCAGAAACATGATATGTTTAATATATTTTCTAAAATTAAAAAGTGGCATATCTTTTGAAAAAGAAGCAATACACAAAGAAACAGCAATAAAGCTAAAGCTTCTTGTGAAGAGCGACGTTGTGTGTCGAGGCATTGTAAGGGTTGAAGCTTTACGAATTGCCCTATCATGTACATTAAACCGGAAAATCATTTTTTCTCTGAGGTATATGGATATTCCAGATTTTATCAGTTTATGAATAAAAATCAGATAGTGGGATTTAACCAAGTATGGCATCCGAGGCCAGCGGATAATTTTATAGTAGTTTGATACGTGGCCAAACTTCCTTAAATTGAAAATGAAGCGAATACAGTGATTTTGAATTACTGATATTCTCTCTCTTGTAGCATAGTCCAAACAAGGGTAGTACACTATGTTGCAATATGCAAAGACTGATATGACAAGGGATTCGCACAGCTTCTTAAGAGAAACATGTCTGCGGAATCTTAGCTTTTTCTTATCTCTGAGAACCATGTGTTTCAGTCATCCAGAGAGGTCTAGTCGCCCCCCCCCCCCAACCGCCACAAATTTCATTCACACCCAAAAAATGTAGGAAATGATTAGGGACCCCTAACATGCCTAAAACCGAGGTTTAAGGTGTATTTGAATTTTTTTGTTAATGCACTGATTTTCAAAAATATAGCAGCATTATCTACTATGACCCCACAGCATGTCGCTACCCAAATTTCATCACAATCCATGTAGCGATTACCGAGATTACGGGGCTAAAAGAACGCCAACAAACCGACAGACAGATTGAGGGAAATCAGCTTACCTATCGGTATGGGAAGTAAAAGCGAAAAAACATACTATAAGCGAAACCATGTAATTGCTTATAGAGGAAATATGTATAATTAATATTTTTTTATTTTCAGACATACGCTTCACGAATGGACTGATAGTCTTGAAGATACGAAGACTGAAACTGATTCAGATGTTAATTCGATCCTGAAATGAAGAACTCTCACTTACTCACTCACCTGACTCTCTGCACTTAAAAACGTACCATTAAGTTATAACAACGTATAATTTATAATATTTACCTTCTTCTGAGTAAGATCTTTGGTATTCTTGAGGACGTAGCACTTGTTCATGTCTTGGCTGTACCTCGTTAGGAATTTCGCCTTTGGTTCTGACGTTGTAAAGTACGTAGATGAACCTGACAGAGGACTGGTTGGTTCTACTATCGGTACGACGCTTGGTATAGACGTACCAGATATTGGTGGAGATATACTGTAAAAATATCGACAAATAAAATGGATATGAGAGTACATTTAAGGATTTCTTTCAGATATCTAGCAATTTCAAACTTAGCAGGTCAAGACGCCTATTAAGGATTAGTATTTAACAAATACAATGTATACAGTTGTTCAATCAACCATCGAATTCGAATAGATTAGCAGAAGTAAATAAGGGTTTTATTTGTCCCCACAATCCTAAAGCGGCAGCTTGGTAATGCTGGCACACTGACCGCTGAAACGCGGATAAACCCGCATACCTTTTGTATACCCTCAACGAGAAAGCAGGTAAATAACCCTAAAAATATCAGCACTACTATAGTGGCCAAATAAAAATAGCAACCTTTTTTTGGAGATCGACAATGTCTAAGTGTTAAGAGACTATTTTAAACAATTGCACAAGATTTAAATCCTGCGGATTTCTGTAAAAAATAACATCCTGTTTGTGAACACAGTACAATAACAACGGAATCTTGAGAATACTCACATGCTTTAGAGCACGGTGGTTAATTTTTTTAACCTATTCGAATTCGTTGCAATCAACAACTTACTCCTCATCATTACAACTATGGGAGATCTTCGTTTTAAAAATGTTTTAGACAAACAGAATAACATCAGCATTTAAATTCCGAGCATAGTCTAATGAGCGTGAAGAACAGTTTGGGCTCCTTTTGATATGAATAAAAAGTATTCCGCTTTTAGGAGTACCTGTTCCTAATGCTTAAAGAGGATTCTTCTTGAATCGAGGACAGATCTTGGTGGTCATAACCCGTCAGCGCTTATAAACCATTCATCTGAATTACACGCAAAGTAAATGATCATTTTTCTTGACCATATGACCCAACAAATGTAAATAAAACATCACGGAATCAAGCCATGGGGTGTAAGATTACATTAGTGAATTTGGGTGCAGTAAGGATTGCAGTTCATTAATGAGCACCCAGCTTTATAGGCATTTTTATCTTGAAGCTAATGGATCATGTTCATTTGAAAAGAACCATCCACTGTTTGACAGTTCCGAGATATAATGCTTTAACCCAATAGTCATAGCTAGCAAATGTTTACAACCATGTTTTAAGTAAATCTGAGAGTTCATACAATGGACTAGTATCATGGATTTTTTATGGCTGTATATGATGGAGTATGACATAAGAACCGTCTCATATCTTTCCGCGATCTTTTTGGGCACGAGAAAGTTGAGATAATGAGGAAAATATTTGAATTCCTCTAGTCGCGTGACGTCATGAGATTATAGGAGAACATCCAATGGGACGACGGGTATGTGTGCCTTGTTTCCGTTTTATCTTAAGTCTTAATGTTCAATGCATACCTTTATGTCAGCGGCAGCTTCATGATCGTGGAAGGTCGCACAGTGGCCGCGATATGGTCCGGGAGGTGGCGTCAAATTTCATCGGACCATTAAACTGAGATTGGATTTTTTAATGTAGACTTTCTTAATGTTGATGAGAAAAAATATCTGTTAGCTGGTCCAGATCCCTTACCTAAGATTTTGAGAGTCTGGGTAAGAGGCAAAAAAGGGGACCCACGTGGCTGCGCGATGAACAGCGCAGCGTCTGCCTTAGATAGTGGGACAGCAGCAGCCATGTGCGCGGTTAGTGCTTGGGTGGGTGACTGAATTGCACCAGGCGCACGGCCATTCAGTTTTGACCCCGTGAAAATTGCGCCGATATCGCGATTTGGAAGTTGATAAGGCAACAATGCACTGCTGATGTATGGCGCGCATCGAACCGATTGGACAAATTTTAAATTCCTTTCTTTTAATTTTAAATGGAATTACTAGCAAACAAAACGATGCAGAGAATAACAAAATGCAACAGTACACCCATTTTTGTATACACTAAGAGGTTTTAATGATTTAGTCATTATTTTCAAACCAATGATACTAGTCCATTGCATTATATTTCAGAACTATAAAATAGTCTATATGGTTCTCTTTACATGAACATCATCCAAAAAATATACTTACCTTAGTCTAGTAGTGGTGGATGTACTGGTAGTGGTACAAATAGATACAGACGAAACCGTAGGAGGTGGACTACTGCTGGGCGTGTTGTTTCTACTTCGAAAAGGTGAGTTGGTCGGTCTAGGTTTCGTTGTGATGTCGACACGGAACAGCCCTTGGACGTAGTCTGTTGGCTTCTTGTATTCAGGTGCAGGAACTAAAAGGGATGATCAGAAATTAGGTATAGTGGCGATTCTTGGCACCTCATGAGAAAGTGAGTAGGTAACATCACACAAAATGGAAATAAGTTTCTAATGATGTTATCATCAAAGAAATTGAAGAAGAATGCATGCTGCTGATCAGAATGGATAAATTGGAAATCAAGAAGTGAAAATCGTTAAAATGCATACGACCATAGCAGTCCAAAGAGAAGGAGCAGCAAAGTTAGGTTAGCTAAATTACAGTGTACAATTTCAATAATTTGTGAATGCCAATACCTCATACAAGGCGTAGCCTTCGAGGTGGCACTATTTGTATTGCATAGTACAAATAAATGAATTAAGGAAGTAGAATGAATGAATAGTTTATTGACCGTTCTTATGCAAAATTTGTATTTACAGTCACAATTCATAAATCAGGTACGTGCAGCAGTCAAAAACGTAATATACTCCTGTACAGTGTAAAAACTACGAGTTAACAAGAACTTTTTTACAAACCTTCTAAATATATAAATCGACATATACCGAAACGACGGACGTGCCATTGAAGTAATTAATGAATGAGAGAGTTGTATAAATTAACATCTACTTTATTGACTTGGGACATTCGGAGTCGAGACCATGGAGCAACAAATATGTAAGAAAATCTAGTATTATAAGTGTGGACCTGAGAATATCTGATGAACATTGCGATGAACATTTACATGATGTATAAAAACGCTAAAGGGAGTCTCCCCAGTGCTCTAAAATGATGTTCCGTAAGGCACATTAGCTAATATACGTAGTGCATGCTTTTGCATTACAAATACTTTACTGCTTGATGATGCGTTGCCCCAAAGTACGATTCCGTAAGATCATCATCATCATCATAGTCACAATGTCTTAAAAGACATGTTGTGAACTCGTAAAGTGCATTAAGTCGGAGCTAGAGTATTGCCGACACGAATATTATCAATAGTTTTATTCTGCTATAAATCAGAGAGTAGTGAACAGGTAATAATGTGTTTGGACAAAAGAAGCAGAATTGCGCCTTCTTTCAATAGGTTATGCGCAACTCCGCCACTGCTTTTCAATACAGAGGTCCGGGAATCGATTCCCAAGCACGACTTTTTTTCTAATTACTTGGGATGAAAAGTAAAACACTTTTAAGAGATGACTTATTGTGATATTACTCTGAAAAGAATTTTAAAAAATCACTGTGGAAACAGAAAACTTATTACATGCATAGTGCAGCTTCAGCATCGACAAATCCAGGTATGATTTCCGTATAACCAGTTTTTTTTTATTTTCCCCCCTTTTCAAAGATTCCGGAACCGGTATTGTGACTAATGCCAACAAGATAAAGGTTTGTGAGTCTTTGGTGAATGAAGCATAAGAGTTTGGAAGTTCTTGTTCACGTTAAGATTGATAAACGCATAAAACCTGTAACTGTATGAACACTGAGAATAGGCGACAGAATAGATCAACCGGTGCGCCATCTGAGACCCGAAGATAACGGCAAACCAAAGAAAATCGCTGGTAAACAGCAGCAGACTTCTTGGTGAAACGCCACCGTGCGTTCGTTTGGCCTGACCAGAAGAGCGCGCTTCTATATGCTGCTGCATATGAGAGCCGATATACGAGGGGAGGATATACCTATGGCGCACTGATGATAGCTAATAAGCGTGAAACAGCTGTCTGCGTACTGGAGATATAGAGCAACCCTCGTGTATGAACACTGTTACATTTCAAGAAGTATGGGAGGATCACTATTTATGACTGATACACTTCTTCCTAAGGATATAAGCTTTTTGTCGATTTACCTAAAATTTCTTTGAGCCTATCAGAATGCGGCAAATGATCGATGAAGTCCTCCGCCAGCTTCTCGCACTCTATCTCCTCCTGGAACTTCTTCCGGGTGGGCAAAGGCATCGGCTGGGGCTCGGGAGGGGTCAACTCTTCGGCTTCCGTCTGCGAAGCGGCATCAGTCGTCGTGGTGTTCACCCTCAGCACCACCTCCGTCCTCTGGATCATCTGCAGACCCTCCTCAACCTACAAATCATTTGTTTTTATTTAAACTACTCACAAGTGAAACCCGCCCCTTATTCACGAAAGCCATCGAAAATAATCGTTGGATAAGATTATCCATGGATAACACGTCATTTCGTACGCATGCGCCAATTTTAGAAATATCCAGCGAGTGGCAATACTGTTGGTTTGGTTCTAGCACCTCATTCGCGCATTGCGCAATCATTGTGCCACGAATCGCAAGTGCTGTTGAATGCAGTGGCACCCCAAACCATCGAACCAATAAGGCGGTGTACATGGCGCTCAACAGCAAACTAGAGATCACGTCGTTCACCCCGTCGTCGTCCTAAGCATTGGCGTCCGTCATGCGCCCCCAGACAAAACCTGGACTCGTCCGAGAAGGCCGTCTGATGCCATTCAGCATGCCATTGTCGGTGTTCTTGGCACCAATTTAACCATTAGCGACGATGATTTGCAGTGAGAGGAAGCACTAGATGCGGACGATGTGATCCTAAGCCTATTTTTTCAATCTGTGGTACACCGGACGGATTCAAATGGGCCTCCCTATAGCTGCACACCAAGCGTCAGCAACAGCTCGAGTGGATCGCATTCTGTCTCGAAAGATCAGTAGTCGCAGATCACGATCTTTCCGGTCTGTAGTTCTTCTACGTGCTCCAGAACCTCCAGCTAGCTGTATTCGCCCTTCTGCGATCCATGCGCGCCATTCTGCTACAACTGTAGCCACGCTACGCCCCATGGTTACAGCAATTGCTCTGGAAGAAGCACCACGTTCTTGTTGGCCTACAATCCGACCCCGTTCAAAGGGACATCACTGCGAAAAATGTAGCTGTCGTCTTATAGGGGGCATCTTTACACAACCAATTAGTCTCTCGCCAAATTTGCAACCGATATCATCGCTTTTGAATCGACAAATAGTTATGCTTTGTTTTTATACGTCTAGAGTTTTTAGAGGTGCCATGTAGGTAAATAGCGTTTGAATGAACAAAAAGTGTTACATCAGTACTAGAGATGGTACTGCCAAGCTGCTTACAAATTTTCAATGCAAATATCCCTTTTTTCTAGGGGTTTGGATTTCACTTGCGAGTAGTAATTATAACTATACACTGCCCAAATGAGCTACCCCATTTAACATGGAAAAACTGAGCAAAGGTTTATACAAAAAAAAACCCGCGACGGTAACAGTCAACCAACGGTTAAAAATAAAGAGGAGGAACTGGCAACGTTTTAAATGATTCTGTCAACCTAGACGTAAATTGAACCTCTGTTTGCAGTTTCTTAAGGGTCTGTTAGCGAGGAGGCGTGGCCGCCTGTTCCCTTTCTCTAGTATTTAAGATGAAGGGAGGTAAATACCAAAAGTCCAAAGGTAAGGTCAAAAGGTCCAAATGTCGCCATAAAAATGAATTTCACATTTCGAAGCTCCTGACATTACTTTTAAACTTACAGTAATAATCAAAGAGCAAATTGAAGAAGAAATCTTGTGCTAGACAGTTGAAGAATGCATTGCGAGTTTTTTTGCGCACTAAAAAGCTTTTTTGAAAAAATTGCTGTGAGGCCATTCAATAAGGTCTTAACTACCACCTTCTGAAATACTGTATATGTAGTTTGAAAAACAAGTGAGTTTTGTTCGAAATGGGAATCCGTGTTTTACATGGCAAATACATAATACGTATAAACGTGTGTATCCAGCCCTCTTAATATCAATGGCCTGCCTTGATTATGTTAGTTTGTAGAAATTGTGAAGAAGATTCCTTACCTTTGGGTAATCTTGCAGCTTCTTAGCGAGCATGCCACACTTCGGAGATTCGGGCGAAGCTAGAGGTGAGGCATGCAACGGAGTGTTCGTCGTCGATGAAGCCTGTCTGGCCGAGGACAGCTTCACTGAAGCGTTTGGAGACAGCGACGGCTTGATCAGGGGTGGCGACGACTTCCTAGGACTTGGAGGTGTGCGGATCTTCGGAGAACTATGACCCTTGGGGGAACCTAGGGACAGTGGGAAAAATATTAATATAGTATCAGCCCAATTGTTTTGTGACCTACTGAATATTATTCGGAAAACATAATTATGGTTGGAGTTAGGTCAAGGAAAAAGAGGAGTCTCTTTTACTGCTTCGCAGACGTTTCGGCCTGAAGATAGACCAATAATGGTCGAAACGTCGGTGAAGCAGTACCAGAGACTCCTCTGAGAACTGAAGATATCATAAAATCCCGTGAGATGTGTTTCAATAAATTCAATATACGCTCACCGGCACGAAAAACCGAGCACTTGAGTTTTTGTGATTAATTTTTTAAAATATATTCTTTGTAATTTTTCATTGTCCTAAGTACTTACCCACAAGCAAAGCATCAAGTGTTAATTAAATTATAATAACAATCGTCCGTTTATTTGAAAAAAAACTGGATTTAATAAAAAGTGTACTAAAATGAAGATTATATAACTATATCACTCAAAACTGCATAGTTGGCCATGGGTTTGTTTATTGTTTTTCTTAAATTTGACAGACGTTCGTTTTGCTGTATCTAGCAAGTCGTTTACAAGTTTTGAGCTTAAAGATGCCTGCTGCTAGTCTCCAAACCGCGGCTGCTATGATTGCGTTGATTCAAGTCGGAAGAAGTGAGTGATATATTGCCCAACTTTATCATCCCGTATCAAATAGCACTGTGCACCATATTTATACACGTTTTTTGGAAACTGGATGTTACGCTAGACGACTTGGTACTGGCCCCCAACGAAGGACTAATCTCATGATGATCGGTTTATCATCTTACAAGGTCTACGAGATCGTCATGCTACAGCTATAGAAATCAGAATAACAAAAGAGTTTTCTTCAAATAAATGGTTGATGTTAGAAATCACTTAAAGGATGTCGCTTTATTTGCGTATGTTGATAAAACAATAAAACATCACCAAACAATAAAAAAAGGAACTATACGTAAAATGTCAAGTGCTCCGTTTTTCGTACTGGCTAGTGTAATAGC
Source organism: Callosobruchus maculatus (assembly GCA_951848785.1). NCBI lineage: Eukaryota > Metazoa > Arthropoda > Insecta > Coleoptera > Chrysomelidae > Callosobruchus > Callosobruchus maculatus. The sequence continues at coordinate 15,470,425 of CATOUR010000056.1, forward strand.
GGACAGCGCGACAGCGCCATAACGTTTGTTTACATTTTATTTTCAAGCTGGAGAAAGAAAGTGATAATACAGAGTCGGCAGCCTTTTACTCCCCATGAACGTCTACTGTGAGTAAGAGAAAGACCGTCTGAAGACCGTATACGAGACCGTGTGTAAGAGAAAGACAACAAAGTCAGCTGGTGATAAACGAAAATATAGAAAGAGTACGCGAATATCTCATCCTGCTTCTAGTCGTGGCCATCGCGGCGGCGGCGCGGCGGCAGCGGCAACGGCGGCGGCGGCGGCTGGTGGGCTTAGATACAACGTTGTCGCGCATTGAGCAATTTCTTTGAACTAGGATTTTCCGTTTTGGATCGGTATTTTAATAAAAACAGAACGGAAGGCGTGAATGTGAACTCATCATTGTAAAAATCATTATTGTCGTATAGGAGGTGACACTGTTCGATCGATCAACTTCAAATACGCATTTTTTTATACCATACGTTTCATGCCACCATTGAATGCCACAAACTGCAATCACAAAACTTTTCAAATCTGAAAATCCAAAAAATTCCATACTGAAATTACTGAACACCTGTGTGACACAAACTAGAAATAGAGAGAGTAATGAAATTCGTTTCTGTGAAATTCACAATTGAGATTTGTGAATTTGTTGAATAAGTTTATTTTAAAATAAATTGAGGCTTGCCGCACTTGCGCATGAAAACAAAATAAATTGACATCCTATAAAATTACATGTAAATCCGGTTCTTCCCATTGTTTGCCATGTTTACACACGGTACTACCATAAAACCTTGATCGATTAATTAAACTCCGTTGGTTCAGAAAAATCAAGAATGATTTCTTGATAGGTTCGGCAACAGTGCAAACCTGTTTTGTGCGTCGCTGCGTCGTCTCGATGCAGTGTTGCCAGATTACACGATTAATCGTGTAATTACACGATTTTGGTCCCTATTACACGATTACACGAATAAAGGGCAAATTCACACGATTTTTGGCGTTCGTTAAAAAAATAGCACTGTTGCCAAACCTGGTCGAGCAGAAATTTCTTGTTGACTTTTCTGGACTTGGAAGTTTAATTGATTGATCAAGGATTTATCGTAATAGGTAGGTATCTCAGGCACGTAGTCAGGGTCGGGTTATAAAATATTTTAGTGATTTATATAATTCTAAACTTACTTTTATGCTAGGTACAATTACTAGACTGCGAGCTTAGGAGGAACCGACAATATATTTTGGAAATGGTCAATTATTGGGTAAAATATTCAAGGGGTTGAAACAAATTTAAACAAACATTTTATGATTTCTAGGTATCCACTATCTAAGTTCTAATTGTTACTCATAAAATTATTGACAAATAAACAATATTAAACATTATTTGTAATAGTACTACTAACTGTGATACATCGGGAAAAGCTAGATGTACCAATCTGCAGTTTATGCCAAATTTCCTTGTTTTGGTGTTGACGAAAATAAGAAAATTCTAACAGTTGAATTTATGTACACATTTACTAGCATTATGTTGCTTATAGTTTTTGCTCAGAGAAGAAATCACTTTTTGTTTCACCTTTACGGCTTTATACCCAAGTAGGTTATAATGAATATTTTTTTAGTTTAGTTGATAATGGATTTTGATTTTCAGATTTGAAAAGTTTTGTGATTGCAGTTTGTGGCATTCAATGGTGGCATGAAACGTATGGTATAAAAAAATGCGTATTTGAAGTTGATCGATCGAACAGTGTCACCTCCTATACGACAATAATGATTTTTACAATGACGAGTTCACATTCACGCATTCCGTTCTGTTTTTAGTTTTTTAAAATACCGATCCAAAACGGAAAATCCTAGTTCAAAGAAAATGCTCAATGCGCGACAACGTTGTATCTAAGCCCACCAGCCGCCGCGCCGCCGTTGCCGCTGCCGCCGCGCCGCCGCCGCGATGGCCACGACTAGAAGCAGGATGAGATATTCGCGTACTCTTTCTATATTTTCGTTTATCACCAGCTGACTTTGTTGTCTTTCTCTTACACACGGTCTCGTATACGGTCTTCAGACGGTCTTTCTCTTACTCAGAGTAGACGTTCATGGGGAGTAAAAGGCTGCCGACTCTGTATATATAATCAGTAACTCTTCTACCCTGGATGGGTGTAGAGTGAGAAAGTGATAAAAACTATTCTATTCATACACTCAAGCTTTAGTGACAGTATAGTTCTATTCAGTACCTGGCGGTGAACTATTGGGCAATGGTGGAGGCGTCCTCTTGTTAGCAGCGCTAATAGAAAACTTGGGGCTCGACGAAGTGGTGACAGTTGAAGCAGTGGACAGGCTTATTGTACGTAGAGGTGCAAACGGGGAATTTCTTGAGGGACTTTTCGGTGGCGAAGTAGGCGAAGACGTCTCGCAGTGGTTACCTGTAATGGATTTAATTAATTACATTTCGATCAGATCCTAACTTCTTTTTAAATAGATTAGTCACTAAGCGTCGTATCCATAGTCGATACTTAAGGGTCTCTTAATATTTGAGGGTCCCTCAAGTAAGGTTTTGTGTTTTTACAGCTACTTGAAGATTCCTTACGTAAGGTTCCCTTGAGTAATACTCAAGTAATTAAATGTCAACATGACATTTCGTTGCAGTCAAGGCGATTTTGTAGGTTAATTTTGGACTTTTTGGAGTGCGGTGTTGTCAGTTTCTGTCACACACAAAAAGATAACAGGAAACATCAAGATGCGTAGGCACAGGCATAATAAATTGACAGATTTGAAATATGACAACGTCGCCGTCTCGTAGATGTTGTCTAGGGAACAGATGCTCAAGGACAGCCACACTTGAGGGTCCCTTAAGTATCCCTTGAGTATTACTTAAGGGAACCCTTCAAGCAGCGGCTATGAATATGGCCCTACGAAAGCCCAATGGGTTTTCTTCCTCTTTTTTAACCACCCTCACAAGACTCTATCTAGTACTTCTATCACTTAGCACTGTGTATACTCGGTTACAGCGAGAGATTTGCATGCGTTTGTTATGTGTTCTATTGTTTCCTTCTGTCTTTAGATCTTTAATTATGTATTTTAATGTTAATGATTATTATTAAACACTCCATTATCTGACCAGCGGACCTGAACTTACAAAAGGAATGTGCAAAAGAATGTTCGATGTTGCCAAGCTCATTTACAAAAAAGCAAAATTAACGGTAACAGCAATTTAAGATTTTTATAGCTGCTTTAATATAGTTGTTGTATTTTTATTTAATAACTGATATTTTTATATATTTGTTTAATAATCGATATGTCTTAATCTGCCTGTTATAAAATGTACATATTTTCTGAAGATATCATCAACTTCAGGTGAATCGGAAACAACTCACGAATCCTGTCATCCAACGTCTTGTTAGGGAACCTTATTGGTTGACGATCTGCTACCATGCCGTTGCTATGGAGACTAAATCTTGCTATTGGTCACCCTGCCACCAACTGTATGTTCCTGTCTCTCTCTCTGTCTGGAAATATCGAAATACCAGTGGCGTTTTGTATGTCGTGTTTATAATCTTTCTACCGATTGTCCCAAACTATCTGAATATCTGTTTTGTAGGGTTTATTGTCTTGTCAGGTACACTGTTTTTGTCGTTATTATTGTTGTTATATTATTAAAAAATAAACATTTATACAAAAGGAAAGACGCTTCATAGCCCTGAAGTATTCACGTAAAATCCGCACGCCCATGGCTATTCTATGAATGAAATCGGCCTTGTTTTTTTTACAACTATACCCCTCTTAAACGGGACACACATGGTGAGAGCTACCTCGCCAGAGGCAAATCTCATTGTTAATGTTGCGATCTAGCGAGTATCATGTGTCATTGAGACAGTATCACTGAGACCGACTCCGGTTTCATGGCACTTGCATGCGACAAGTCTCAACTGGTTTCACTGTGAATAGCTGTGTACCGCCACTAAAAAACGAAGTTTATTTATTTATCAATCCTGTTGGTAATAAATAGGTACAAAACATTCAAAGATGGATGGCAACAAAGCATTTTGGGAAGAATTTTATACAGATTACACATATACTTCCTTTTTTTTCTGGGCCATTTCTTTTTATCTTTATCCACATCGATTACTGTAGCAACTGCTACATCAATTGCACAGGTTTGCTCATTGGTAAGCGGAGTGTAGCACGCCATTTTAAATAGAACTGATGTATCAGTGGCAGTGCCATGAGATACCTCAAGTGTGTGTGGAGTTGTGTGATGCTGAGACCAATTTATGTGATACGCCGCCTCGCCGCATGCAGTGAGGTATGTCTCCCCGTATATGCCCCGCATTACTGATACTCCGTAGCTTCAAAACCGTTGGCCAGATAATACATAAACAGAAAGCAAATAAAATGATTGAAAATACTTACTTTGCACACTTCCACTGCGCGCCTTATGATCCGCAATAGGGTCCAACGAAGACATGTTGATTGTACGTAAGGGTGCGAAGGGTGAGTTTCTGGAAGGGCTTTTCGGCGGAGATGAAGGTGGCGATTTGGGGGACCGTTTCGTTTCCCCAGGATCTAACGGTGAAAGACTAAGGTGCGTGGGCCTGGTGTATTGTTGAGATCTAGGCCCCAGTAGCTTCACGTTGACAGGCAGTACGTCTGGTAGCACTATGGGTTTCTTCAAATCTTCTTCGGAGTTTCTGCAAGAAGGGAGAATTTCAGATGGATTGATATGATTTTTCTCTATATAATAATATACTGGCGAAACGTCAAGCTTTAACGCTAAACGACGCCGGCCTAAAAACCCAAGAACCACAAATTCATTGGATGATGGCCGCGAAAGCCTTACACAGTACAACAGACATCACAGTTTTTTGGAGATGTCCTGTACGTAAATAGGGTCAAAATGTACAAGTGTTATGTCATGTGTAGATACTAGAGTGAGTGCATAATATAATACACAATTATGAATCGTAGCTACACCCTGTTATGCACCTGATTTTCTAATTTACATGTATTGTTAGCGGATCCTTCCAAATACCTGCTTATACGCTACAACTTATCGTACGTTGTATCGGTGGGGCAAAACGGAATAAAAAACGGACGATTTGAAAGGTTTTTGTAGTCATACGTCCTTCCATATGGTTTTGAATTCGTTTGTTCTTCTTCGGAATTGGCTGATTCTCTGCATCAACTTCTATATCCTCATATTTTTATTTATAAGTCCATCATAAGCTGAATTCGTTTTATTTTGAACATTGTGGGCCGATTTTATCAACAGGCGCATTTTAACAAAGGCTTTGACCAATCAGAGCAGCCCGTTCAAGAACTTGCATCTGTCAAAGTTCTCTGAAAACTATTGATTTCTCTTGAAGTTTACCTCAAAAAGGTTAAAAATGACATGTTTTATATACAAATCGACCATTATGAACCATCTAGAATCTTTTCCAGTCTGATTTTCCATCCTAAATGGGTGAAAAATTGCATTTTCTTGTTTAATCAAAAGTCTAGCAATTGCTAATTTCAACCAATCAGATTCCGCCATAACTGTACATTTGATTGCTGGTTTTTTCTTCTGCTAAATGATAATGATGACAAAAAATGAGGGTTTTCAATAATTTTTTTGTGATAAATGGAGAGATCAAATATAAGTTTTACAACAAAACTGTTTTTGTTTTGTTTCTTTTTGCAATAATCCAAAAGTTATATGAAAATAAAAATGAGTTTTTGAATCCAGAACCGAAAACACGCCGACGGCTCCCGACCCGTGTGACGTACTTCATGAAAATACTTGTAACAGTTGTAACTAAAATGTATATTTGTTGCAACATAGGCGATGAATGAAGTTTCGAGCTTGAGACGAAGTCAACGATCGAAATAAATATCTCTGGATGGTCGAAGTTAGATCACAAATCCCGGTAAGAAGGTACCGAATCCCAAATCAAATATGTACCGTTGAGGCGATCCGTTCGCCGAGATGGCGGGTGGCGAAGTGGTTACGGTGGCCGACCACGCGTGCCCGTTTTGTGGGATGTGTTGATGGCTGTTGGTTCGAGACCCTGCCCGTGCAACTACTTTTTTTCATTTTTTTTAACCAAAATATTTATTGATATACGTTTTACTCATATTACACACATTTTTTTGTACCATCGACGTGAATGTGTTTTTGAATCAAATCACATGTTTTACTAGCACAACAAAAACTCCGAATAATTATACTTTTTTGGAATAATTTCATTTTAATACCGCTATCAGAGCAATAATTATTGGCGATTGATTTTGACGAATAAACTTCACTTCCACTGACTGAATTCTCCACCACCTCCGGTACTTAGCTTTTGCAATATGTCAAAGTAAAATGTCTAATAAAATTTGATTCAAAAACATTTATGTCGATCGTACAAAAAAAAATTGTGTAATATGAGTAAAACGTATATCAATAAATATTTTGCTTAAAAAAAATGAAAAAAAGTAATTGCACGGGCCGGGTCTCGAACCAACAGCCATCAGCACATCCCACAAAACCGGCACGCGTGGTCGGCCACCGTAACCACTCAGCCACCCGCCATCTCGGCGAAGGGATCGCCTCAATCGTACATATTTGATTTGGGATTCGGTACTTTTTTACCGGGATTTGTGATCTAATTTCAACCATTCAAAAAGATATTTCGATCGTTGACTTCATCTCAAGCTTCAAACTTCATTCATCGTCTATGTTACAACAATAGTTTGATGAAAAGTGTCACCCAGCTTTGACGTTTTGCTTTCAATATTGGTAAAATACTATTGGACGATATTTATTAACCTAGCCCGCAATACCCAATAGAAAGCTTTTGCTAAATAACAACCAATAGAAGAGCTTTGTTAAATTCTTTGTTAAATATGCATGTTGATAGAATCGGGCCTGTAACTATTATTTTTAATTTGGGATAAGCAAGAAAAACGAGAAAATTGCTGCAGGCACGATGACATCATGCACACAATTTTGGAACACACGACACGAAAAGATTAGTGCAAATCATTTAGTTTACTGAAGTGAATTTATCTGCCTACTCGTATCATGTCTCGAAAAATATGCTCTGCTTGCAGTTCTCCATCATGGCGGCCGCTAAAACGGTTCTCGCTACATTTTTACGTACTAATTTATTAAGCGATACCATGGAGTGGTGAATTAGGGTGTGATATTTTCCTCATGGCAGTGTCTTCTTAGGAGTGTCTTAAGAAGTGTCATCTTAGGACGAATCTTGGACAGTGCCTTATCTTAGATGTCTTAGTAGTGGATTAGGAGCCTCTTAGCAGCGTCTCCAATGTCTTGGAGGCCTCACTGTCACCATTATCTTGGCAGCATGTTTGGAGCTGGTGCCTACCTTTGGGTTCGTCTGTGTGTAGGGGCGCATGTCACCTAGCTGTGTGGCTTGCCATCGATGCTGGGGTTGAGGACGCCCTGGACAGGTTGCTGAATTCCCCCAGCGTCTGTATACCTCCCCAATATACAATCTAGCAGCAGTGAGTTCGCTGGGCAGACACATTTTATATATTTTTTTTTATTTTAAAAACATATTCCGCAATATCGCCTTTATTTCAATTTTTGTATAACTCTCATGTTAAACGTCTGACGCTAGCCGGATGAGTTGTGACAGGTTGACGTCTGATTTATTTTCGGGCAAGTCAAGGATGGCGTTATAACGCTCAGTCTTCTTGATAGGATTTGTCCTATAGTATGATAAAGCGAACGATATCATGTTTTGACATTGTCATTCGGACGTCACATCCAAATTTTAAGTTTCTAATGATGAAATCGTCAATAAAATCGAAGAAAAATGTATGCTGCAGATCAGGAGGGATAAATTGAAGATCATGAGGGGAAGACCGTTGAAATGCGTACAAAGATAGTAGTGCAAAGAGAGAGAGAGAGCAGCTACAGCTAAAGATAGGTTAGCTAAATTACAATGTACAGTCTCAGTCGAGAATAGACACCATAGAGAAGCGACACAACCTGTCGGCATCTTTGATGTTCGGCGGGTCATTATTTGGTGACCTTGAATCGGCTTAAACTGTCACGCATCCACAATATAGAGCAATTCCACGACCATAACCTCAAACGTCTTGATCAGCTGATATTGGGCGGCCGCATGTGGAGTTTGACGGTTTGACATTTCCACAATAACCCCGTACATGCGTTATGAAAATCGGTCCCTGCTGTGGCGCTTCGCTCATAATGGCATAGCCTTCGAGGTGGCAATATTTGTATTGTATAGTACAAATAAATAAATAACAAATAAATAAATAAAGATAAAATATCCGTACCTCTTGTCATCGGCGGTGAGTTTCTTCTCGGTGACCGAAGAGGCCTTCCTGATGACGGTGTCTTTGGCGACGGCAGCGGTCGGCCACACGGTTTCCCTGCTGTTGATCCTCAGCGATTCTTCGGGAGTCAGTGCATGGCCGTTCGGAGACATCGTTCGCTTGTAGCTGCCCGTCTCAGAGTCCGGAATTATCCGGTCCCTGTCTCGACGCGGAGCCAGGTACGAAGATTTCGATTGGCTCCTGAAAACAAAAGGCAAACATACAATAATTGTACAGTAAAAAAAATGAAAAAACTTGCATTAAGTTTTTTTACATTCATTTTACATTCATTTTAATTCTAATTTCCTTTTGACATACGAGTCATCCAGCTTTGGATGATACTTTGCTATAGCCGTTAAGATCCAATAAAATCAACCTGGCAAGTAATCGCCAATAGAAAGCGTCCGTCAAACCCTAGGTCAAAATCTACATGCTTAAACATTTCATATTTCAGTTGGATCTACTATAAAGCTATAGTTTTTTATTAACCATTATTTATTCGAGATAAAGCCACCTTTGACCCTATCAAAGATTCGTTATAGGATCAGTTAGTTTAGTTAGTAATCTAACACAATTTCATTATGTATCCATCAAAACTGATTCTGATTTAAAAATAGAGAGGGATAGAAAATGTTCCATTTACACCAGTCCCAAGGTCTTCATATGTACCCAACTTGAAATACACATTGCCCTTTAGGTATAATGCAATAATATGTAGGCAGTGTGAGATATATTTCTGTCATGACCCAGTTAAAGACCAACATAGATCTATATGTACGCCAAGAATAAATGATAGGGAAGCTAGGCAGGTAGTCACACCTACTATTTTATTACCCATCACACACCCACAACAGGCTAGAGTTATGTGAGACAGTTTGCTTTAAAGGATACGTGAGTAAAAGTTTGCGAGTAATAATAAAACTATTTTGGTGAACACAAAAGATTTGAGGTGCATAATAGTTCTCGCTGTGGGGTTATCTGGAGTTACAACAAGCTCACAACCGCAGAAGCATTGAATACCGTACTTGAATTCCAAATTTGAAGACTAATTCATGTTAGTACAGTGAAGAACGTAGCCAATCTACTTCTGTTCTTTTTAAATATGCGATATGTATCTTGTTCGTAAAATAATTTTTTGCTGCGAACTGGTTTATTTTGGGCAAAGAAAGATACTTTTTCTTTAGAATGGAACAAGCTATCGGAAATAAATTTTTAAATGGCAAACAAATAATAAGACAAGAAGTTGCATTGGAAATAAATTTTAGGGGTTGCTTTTTCCGCCCTTTACAAGTCTGGGGTAAACCAAATAAATTACTGGCTAAGTGTCTTTTTGGTAGTAGAAAATGTCGGGTTAATTTCAGTATTGTGACTTTTTAGTGATTGTGAAAAAAAATTGTTAAACAAATTTTATGTACCCACTTTAAAGGGCTATACCTTAACACGGGATGCCTCAATAAAGTTCCTGTATATGAAACATCCTATCTTTTTTTGATGAGAAATCACCCCCTTAAATGATTTAAACTTTTTTAGTTACACCCTGTATGCATCCTTGACACTAGTATTTGTGTAATTATATACAGGATGTGGGAAAAGAACGTTCATAAATTCTTTGATCTGATTCTGAAAAATGTATTTGACATTGATCTATCTATCTATCTATCTATCTATCTATCTATCTATACAGGGTGTCTCTAGATAAAGTGCATAAATGCAATTAGATGAAGCTATACTACAACACTTATTGACGAATAAATATTTGCAAAAATCGCATAAAATTTGTTTGCATTATATTGGCCGTTAAATATTTTGCCTTTTTTCATTTTAGTGCCCTGTTGAAAATACCCTTTTGGCGAGTAACTAGAATGTGCACAATCCAAATCCGACCCTGTAATGAATGACTTCCACAGTGTGATGTAAATAGACTGAAGATATGGAATGCCGTTCGTTTTCTATCATCCGCACACTAATCAGTGAATAAAGTATAAATAAAGCAAATCGAAGAAGTTCGCATTTGCATGTATCGCTGGTCGGTGCTGGTGGCATTCCTTGCAAATTATGGGCAAAAGAAGAAAGTCCTTGTCCATGGCGAGACGCAGTTACATCAACCAACGCTGCAGCGCCATACGCTCATAACTCTTATCGCAGGTAATCACCTTGCGGTACTATACATAGTCATTCATACACCGTACATGTATAGACATTCTGTAAGTGTATGTATAATCAAAACAAATTTCATTCGTTCATTCTAAAACCTCGTAGTCTAAGAACCCATGAGGCCCTGACCTTTGAAATTTTATACTGTAACGCCATTGTTGACTGGTCCGAAAATAAATGATGAGGCGTCAACCCACCGCAACTCAACCGGCTAGCGTCTGACGTACCGGAGAAGGGACTGAGTAAGGCCCTGACGTATTTTCACATTCAGGCATGGACAATGTTTCCCATATGCATATATTAGTGAGAGATAAAATCTAGTATCTGGAAAATAAATTTATCTAACAAAATAGAAGCAATTTCATTCACTCAACTTAAATAAATGTATTTCAACTATATTATCCATATGAAAAAAACTTTGCACAATCTGATATTCATTTAATAAGATATTGATTATTAATTTTACTCCTACTACTATATAATGATTACGAATGCATGCGGGCCTTGTTTCCCTTGATAATAATTTTTTTTGTATACAACACCATCGGTGAAGGTTATCAACATTATTTCTAGGTGAAACCAAACACTCTCTTTACATACATGTATAAAGTTGAAAAACGTGACATTTCACGTTACTCAAATTTTCCCTTACGACAAAAAAAGTTGAAGTCAAGTTGATTGACTCTGTACTTCCCAGATATTACAGTTCATCATTTTTACATAGAATGAAGCTCTTGCAACCAAATCATCGCCAGCACCCTCTCCAAATGTGTTATGTTCACAGGACAATGGACAGCCTATTATCGATACTACAATTTTTTTAGTTTTTCAACCCCCACCCCCCAACCACCATCATTTCACCTCCACCCAAAAAAGTATAGAAAATGATCAGAAACCCCTGAAGCACCTAAAAACGAAGGTTGAGCTATTTTCATATTTTCAGTTCTTTGATTATTGCTGCGCTGCCTCTGACACAATTTCTAAAAACCATACGCATTTTCCATTCTCATTCTTCACCACGCTAATAATACTGTGTCAAAAATTCATTACAATCAATTTAAAAGTGTCCGCGTTACAAAATACAGAACGCTCTAAAGCAATAAATGCTCCCATGTACACAGAAAGTTCTAAGTCCCTTAGTTTCAGTAATAGGCAAGGCAATGTTCGGATGGACCTAAAAAGGTGATTCGTGTCGCTAGGTCTTCCGTCACAGGTCGGTGGACAGCCTATTATGAATACAACAATTTTTTCAGTTTTACAATCATCCCAGTTTCATCCTCGTCCAAAAAAAAGTAGAAAATGATCGGGAACCTCTAAAATGAAGTTAAAACTGTTTTTATATTTTTTGTTTTTTTTATTATTTCTGCGCTGCGACTGACGCGATTTATAAAAACCATACGCATTTTCCATCCTCGCCACCTGTAGTAATACTGGGTCAAAATTTTATTAATCAATTCAATAGTTCCCTCGTTACAAAATGCACAACGATATAAAGCTATACTCGTATGTTTACATCAGAAAAAAATCCTTTGGTTTCTCTAATAGGCAAGTTAATGTTAGGATGGTCCTAAAATTTATTTTTTCTTTCACATGTCAGTAGAAAGTCTATTATGAATACAACAAAATTTTCAATTTTAAATCCTCCCACCCCAACCACCTCAATTTCTCCCCTACCCAAACAAAATTTAAAATGAACAGGAACCCCTAAAACGCCTAAAAAAAGTTTGACGAATATTTTTTAAAACTTTTGTTTTTTGCTAATTACTCCGCCGTCCATGCACCGATTTCCAAAATTAGCAGCACTACCTACTACGACCCTACAGGATATTGCTGCCCAAATTTCATCATAATCCATGCAGCGGTTACTGAGATTACGAGGTTGGAAGAACGCGACAGACAGACAGACCGACGGAAATAAGTGACGTGTCTTTTCATTATGTAGACATCATAAAACGCCCAAAAAAGTATTATCTCAAAATCGAAAATTTTCGCGATCATAATACTCCCCTCACCTATCGGTGTGGGTCGCTTAAATGTTTTACACTTATTTAGTTACACCCTGTATTATGCCGTACACAAAAAAAACAGTGAACTGATCTTTAACTGTCGAAATGCTATTTATACACGTTAGCATTCCTAAATATTTTTTCAACGAAACTATTTTTATTATCTCATCAGCCTTACAGATTAAGATCAATCTGAAACTGTACATCAGTCAAACAACTAATCACTCATTATCTGTGTTTTAATTGATATTCTAATTTGTAACATTTTTCAGCTACTAACACGTATTTAAATATTCCAAGCACAAGATACTTGGTCCATAGAAACTATATTTACATAATATCTTTAAAGCAATTGAACAGTCCAATTCAAGAATCGGTTAAGTCCATTTTTAACGAACTCTCGTTAAACAGATATTCTTGCATAGTTTCTAGAATTCTACATCGTTGTGTAAAAAAGAGGCTTTTGTCTAATACTATATGGGATACAGAACAGAAATGGTTCAGCCCTAGACTTGACTTGTTCTTGCATTGAACCTTTCAATTATTCGACAAAAAGAATGTATTCAAGTCAGGAAAGATTCCCCTGCTTAGGAAAAACAATATGCAGTGCAATAAAGGCTATATAGCGTAATCACTCACTAAACCAATTTTCTCAAACGCGTGTAAATAAAGTACAGTTTAACATACAGAAAACTCAGGCAACAACACTGACAAAGGAATCTCACGTTGGCTTACCAACTGTGGAAATGGAGAATCCCAATAGTCTAGTCATCTTCCGTCAAGGCATCCCAGAAGCTTTGAGTTTTGTTCCGCCATAGGAAGCTGTATAAACCAGAGCAACTACTGTTGCTCTACAAGGCACAGATCCGGGGGATGCGCTCCGAAGCACTCTCTAAAGCTTCTAGACTAATCGATGCGCGTAACCTCACAAAGGACCTCTACAGCCTGGAACATTGAAGAAGGGTGGCTGACATGTCCCTGTTTTATAGATTTTATCACGGAAGATGGAGTGAGCTCTCCTAGACAATAACAACGAAGACCGTCCAAACGAGAAACACCAGAGAGGCTCTGCGAGCTCATCCTTACCAGGTCGAGGTCCCTACTCCCAGAAACAGTCTCCTCCAGCATTCCTTCTTTTGGAGAACTTCGACGCTATGGAATGAGCTGCCGGGGAATTTGTTGCGTTTCAAATCTAACGTGCATAGACACTTATACCCATGTTAGCAACTTCAGGGAAAGACTAATACCAAATTCTAACCCATCAAACAACCACGTAATCTTTAAAAAACCAAAGCAAACAGCAAGCTATTTGCAATTGATACTCTATCCATATTCATTGCAATACTATCACATTATCATTAGCGTCATGCAATAAAATGGATGTTTCATACTTTAAGCCATAATTGTTCATGAATATATAAGTGGCATAAACCATGTTGAATCAGATATAAACACCAGATAATTTTAAAGAGTTAAATTTTCCTTTGGAAGCAAAGTATCGCCAGCAATCTGATCTCAGAATCACAAAGGCACTTAAGATGATATGGTAATTTAAACATGCACGAAGATATCGATACATGTCTTGAACGTATGAATCACACATCAGCTCTTCAATCGTAACCGATTACATATTATAATGTGGACCCTTAAGGCAAACCTCATCAGTGAAATATCAAAACAAACATTCGAAATCAAGTTCAATGTCAAGCCGAACGAAACCAAAAGTTACCAGTTTTCTGTTTTCACTCTCATAGCCTGAGGCTGCAAAGTTTCACATCTCTTATACCGGTATGGTAACCGAAGTAAGATCGAACGTATTCCTGTAAGGTGTTTCGACCAGTAAGACTGAAGCAATACAATGTTGGTCCTAAGGATTGTACTCATCTGTATAAGTGCTTTTAATCTTATAATATACAAAATAAGACATGAACTTTATCTTAAATGAAATTTGTTCAAGGTGGCTTTGCTATAACAAATAAATTATCCAACTGGTCAGTATGTTGCGTATTTTTGTTTGCCTCGGATGCTTGGACTGTTAGAAAGGCAGATCGAGCTCGCATAAATGCTCCTGAAATGTGGACGTGGAGGAGAATGCTGAGAGTTCCTTATACCATCCATCGAACCAACGTTTCCATACTGGACGAGCTCCGTAATCCAAAGAGACTATCCTCCATTGTGTCGACGAGAATACTTACATTCTTCGAACATATTCACAGAAGCGATAATATGGGGGTCATGCCCCGAGTGGGCGGCGCCGTGGCCGTTCCCCTATACGCTGGGTGGATACGACGAAACAGTTGCTGGATATGAGCATCAAGAGAGCCGCTGAACTGACAGCAAATCGCGAACGATGGCGAGCTACAGTTGTCAAAACTATTGATAATATTCGTCTAGGCAGTACTCTAGCTCCCACTTAATGCATTTTGCTAGTTCACAACATGCCTATTAAGATATTGTGACCATGATGATGATGATGTTGCGTACTCACAGCATAGCCGGATTAAGCTTTCATGAGGCCCGGGGCTTATAATTTTAAGGGGCCCTATATAAATAAAATGCAAATACTATTATTTATGAAACTATATTCGCGATATAACAAAATAAACTACTATACACTTTTTTATAAGTACGTCATGAGTCCCGCTTATAGTATCAGCACTGCTCTCAATGTTTGTGGTTGCTTAGCAATCAGAACTATTTTCAGTGCAATCCTCTTCAAGCGGAGCATTAGGTTTATTTAAAAAACTTATTTTGGGCAATTTTTTCACTGCCTTTAATTTATCCTCAGCAGCCTTAAAATAGTTATTTAGAGTTATCTTGGTAAATTGTAGCCATATAGCACATAGACATAACACTAAGAAACTATATGAATAACTTACTTTTCTTTTTTGAGTGTCACCTTTGTATCGGTTCAACTTCAATTTATTCATTATGTTGGCACGGGCCACAGGTGCCGACAGTATCCAATGGGTAGGTATAGGTATTTTCTGTTTTCTTTTTATACAGGCTGAGTCAAGCACAACGCCTCGGACTCTTGTGACCAAACCATAACACTTTTTAGAAAATTAACTTTGCGAATGTATGTAGGTCGAGTTGGACTACATTTTAAAAATAATGACATTTATACAGGGTTTCTAATAAAAGCGTGTCATATCAAAGTTATGATATATTAAGTGGAACACCCTGTATATATTATTGAATATTTAGATTACCGGGTCAATTCTAGTTGTGACTTTATGTATCACACTTGAGACTTGAAGTGAGCCGTTTAGGTGCAATTCACAATTTTTGATATAAGTAGATATCAGAAAAAAATTAAATATCGCAGCGATTATAAAACAGACGGCTGTGAGTTTGCCGTGTGACTAAACTTGAAATTAGGTTTGACGTTCAAGTTTGAATTATATTTGTACTTGGAGAAATCGGTCGACTAATTAAGGAAACTTCAATCAGAATTAACTAGATTTTTTCAAATGGGAATGCCTAATTATTTTTATACAAATTTTCAGCCAAACCGGTGTTTTTCATTTTTCCTACCTATAAGCAACTTAGCAGGCCATGAAATACAAACAAAAAACAATTTAGGTGGAAGAAAACAACTAACAGCAGAAAGATACAGACGAACTAGAGTAAACAGTTAAAATTACAAAAATGACTTATAACAAATCAAGTCTAATCAGATATAACAGAGGTAACACATCTAATCAAATCAAATTATAAAACACAATTTGCCTAGCAAAAAATTAAAATCTGATTTGTCAGTACTTTTTTTTTTGCGATCTTGCTAACAGATATTGAAAAATTAGAAGGGCTACAGTGGGACAGTCAGAAGTATCGTTACTTTTGACTTTGACTGAAATGACTATTGTTTTATATCATTAAATGTGAAATTTCGTGCTGAAGATGTTAGACTGCTAGTAACTGTCGCTGAAAGTTTAATGTTTTTGGAAATTTTCAATTTGTAATATATTGCAGTAGCTAGTAAGCTGTAAAAATTATCCATTTCCGTCGTATTTCAGCTTCTCTTTGACCTTAGATATCTTATCAGCGTTGTTTGTAGTTAGATTTCATTGGTTGTAGGGAAGTTTTATAACTTTGCCCCTTTACTTTAGTTTATCTGTATCTTTCTGCTAAGTTATTTGCTTCTATCTGAACACCTTTTATGCTTATATTTCATGGCCTGCTGGTTTGCTTTTAGGTAGGGAAATAGATTGAAATCTCATATTTTATTGTTCATCTATTGACCTAATATTTACTGTCACATTAAATAAAAATAGGGCCCCTGCGAGGCCCCTCTGAACCGCGGGGACCGGGACTCCAGCCTCTTTAGCCCCATGGTTAATCCAGGCATGACTCACAGTCGTACTGGCAGATAGTTCTGAGAGTCTTCAGAGACTAACTGACAGAATAGGTTCAGTAGGTGATCAGATGAGACCAGAAATAAACAAACAAAGACCCCTGGTCATAAGTACAAATCCAAATCAGCTATATATAATTCCTTTTTCCATTGTTTAGTGATGCTTTATTGTTTTAATAACTTATACACGAACGAAGCAACATGTTTTAAGTAATTTCTAATCAACCATTTATTTGGAAAAAGATTCATTTGTTAGAATACTGCAAAAAAATATAAATAGGTAGTTTGCTAAAATGACCTTAAATTATCAGAAAATGAAGCGCATTGCTAGCAAAAACTGGGCAGGGGCATTTTTAATAACGAGTGTTGCCCCCGCGTGCGCGAATGATTGCTTGCATTCTTCTTGGCGTACCTAAAATCAAATGACGAATGACTTCTTGAGAAATAAGGCCCTCTTCCTCTAAAAGAGCGTGCTGCAATTCATTTAACGTTAAAGGAATAGGAACACGACTTCGTATTCTTCGCCCAAGCATTTCCTAGGCATGTTCAGTTGGATTCGTATCTGGACTTAACACTGGCCACTCCAAGATATCAATGTCTACATCGTTTAAGTATAGCTGAGTAATTCTCGCGGTGTGGGGTCTGGCATTGTCATGCATCAGAATAAAATTATTTCCAATTAAATTAAGCATCAATCAACAAAATCAGAATTTCTTCAATCTACCTGACAGCAGTTAAAGACCCTCCAGAGAAATTCCAGCCCACACCATAAGCGAACCCCCTTGGCAGCCTACCCTGGGACTGAAGGTACATTCTGCAAAACGTTCTTGTGGTCTTCGCCATACCCTTTCACGACAATATGGAGACTGCAGGCTAAATCTGGACTCATCAGTAAACAAAACATGCCCCCATTCATTTTCACCCCAGTGTTCATGATTTCTCGCAAATTGAAGTCTCGCTACACGATGACTTCTAAGAAGCTCTGGACCCTGGACCTGTAGCGAGTCTATGACTACCAAGATTGGCTTCACCAAGCCTTCGTCTAACGGTCCGTTCGCTTACACTAGTATTTTTGACGTAATGAAGTCAATTTCTAATTTCTATAGCTGTAGATCTCGTAGACTTTGTAGGATGATAAAGCGATCATGTGTAACGTCCAGTTTCCAAAAAACGTGTATAAAGAGAGCTATTTGATACGTGATGATAACGAATACATCGCTCACTTCTTCCGTCTTGAATCAACGCAACCATAGCAGCCGTGGTTTGGGGACTAACAGAAGGCATTTTTAGCTGAAACAAACGCAGCAAAACTAGTAGACGACTTGCTAAATACAGAAAAACTTTGACCAACGTCTGTCAAATTGATAAAAAATAATAAAAACCCATGGCCAACTATACAGTTCTGAGTGATACAATTATACACTTTTTATTAAATCCAGTTTTCTTTTCAAATAAACGGTTGATTGTTGTTATAAATTAATCAAACACTTTTTTTTGCTTGTAGGTAAGTATTTAGGACAATGAAACATTCCAAAAATTATATTTTATAAAATTAATCATAAAATCTCGAGTGCTCCATTTTTCGTGGCGGCGAGTGTAGATCATCTTCCTCATGAAATTGTTGACAACAACGTAGCGTATACGGCAAGCTTCCATCTATGTACAGCCGAGTAACCTTAACAGGCTCTTATTACGTAATAACTGTTATCAGCATTATTATTATTCCGATAAATGGCATGATGAGAAAATCTATAAGGCTAGATTGCTTTTGCCTGCCATTGCAGGTGTGAAGCTACCATAACAAATTCAACGAGCAACCATAAATTATTATTTATTAATAGGATTAACACAGAAAGCAAACTCCCATGAAAATAGCGGAGTTGATGCCACGTGAAAAATTGTGCATAGGCAGCGTTCTGTTTGACTAGCAGTATTCTAATTACTAGGTTCTGGATAGTGCGTATCAGCATCAATTTATTAGATGGATATATGCAGTTGCAGTTTGTGCGCATCTAAGCTAAACTAACAGTTTTCTCTATAGTTTATACGGAAACCGGTATTGAGAAAAGATCTCCCGAGATATATACGCGGGGTTTTCAAAGTCTTGATACGGCAAAGTACAAAAAGCACCGTTTAGGACTATAGCCATATAGCACGGCTCAACAAATAATCAGCTGTCTTACTCAAGATCGGTGTTGCAAATATCTGACGTCAGCAACGCCATTTTGCAATAGTTTCATTTGCCCTGACAGGAGCGGAGTAGAAAAAAGTGTACAACAGATCAGAACTAAGAAATAATGCTCAACCTATGCGGTGTAAAAGGACGGCAAACATTAAAGGTAACAAAGTCGATGTTGTTCTTAATGTTTAGCTCCCCTAAAGTACTAGATTTGCGCTATGATCTATATTATTTATCTCTATACTCATATTCTATCTCTCTCTCTAACCCAAAATATCGATGCGCAAAGGGATCGGCGCAAAGCATCCCCAGACCTTGAGTAAGACAGCCGATTGTTTGTTGAGCCGTGGTCTTGATTTATCTCATATACTAAGAACATAAGGAAACGCAATACCTAGATAGAATGGTTTATTTTCAATTCTTCTACCACAAACTCTTGGCAAGAGAGGACAAGTCCGTCGCTTCTACTCGTAAAGAAAAAGCATACATGTCTGGGAGTATTTTCGCAGCCAATTCTACTATAAAATTCCAAGGAAGTACTCCGACCACCACTATAAACTCAAGAATGGCAGAGGTCAACACCGAGATGTAAAAAGCATCCTCCAAAAACTAAACACGAAGAAAGCTATTGGTCCTGACCAAATTACAGCCATTGACCTTAAACGCTGTGCCGCTGAGCTTGCACCTATCCTTTGCAAGCTCTTCAAACTATCGTATCAGCGAGGCGTTTCCCGCTGCATGGAAGATTGGCTGCTTACAATCCATTCCTAAGAAAGGCAAAAAACCAATCGCATCAACTATAGACCTGTGGCTCTTCTCAGCATCATGTCTAAGGTTATGGAGACTGTCATTAACACATAGCTCTTAAAATACCTAGACAACAATAACACAAATGATCGCCAGTATGGCTTCCGTAAGCACAGGTCTACAGGTGACCTCCTTGCCAACGTCACTCGCTTGTGGAACAGAGCAATAGACAATCATGGCGAATCCCGTGTTGTTGCACTTGACATACCGAAAGCTTTCGAGAGCGTGGCATGAGGGACTTCTGGTCAAGCTTGCTGCTTATGGATTACCACCTGGCCTGCGCCAGTGGCGGCATAGCTTTTTGAACGACCGATCTCTGTTTATTGTCAAAGGCTGTTCATCAGACGTATTTTCAATAAACGCCGGTGTTCTGCAGGGATCTACACTACACTATTTCTGCTGTACATCAACGAGTTGCTGGAAATAACATATAATCCAATATACAGCTTCGTAGACGACAGTACACTAATATCGCGCATGACAACTGGCAAGTCACTATCATCCCAGGAGACGGTACGTCGGCGACAACATGTCTCACAGATCAACGTAGGTATCACAACAACTGTCCAATGCGGATTAGTAAAGCTATTCTACTCTTTACTCAAGAATGAACATCAGGAAACTAAGAACTGCATCTACCATGTACCATGTAAATGCGGCAAAAAGTATACATTGGAGAAACGAAAAGACCTTTAGAAGGGAGAATTAAGGATAACAGACTCAACACCCAGAGAGCAGAGACAGGAAAGTCCGGAATAGCAGATCACGTTTGGACCGAGCACCACACAATTATTTGTGAAGATGCTAAAGTTATTCAAGAACCTCAATAGTATCGTCGTAGATTCAAGGGAGCAGCTTATACCGCTAGCAACAAAAATGTGTGGTAATTAGACTAATATTGCAGTCCCTAATAAGAGGCATAGAAAAACTAAAATTGAATAGAACGAACTTGGACACCCACGTGGGACTCGAACGACGACATTATCATCACCAAGAGGCGACGTCACTGACGCAATCAGTAGAACGCGCACCAGCCAGTCAGAAAAAGCCACGAAAAACGACACGTCAGCTAGACGAAAATACATAGCAAAGAAAGGAACATGTTCGACAGTTTACCTGAAGACGATTGAAGGTACCACATGAATCGAAACGCTGTAATCTAAAATCATATAGACAATGGAAGTCCGAAACAGACCTTTTGAGACATTCTTGTTTTTCCGAAAAACTCCAAATGCTAAATGAGGCAACCGACTCGACTAAACTCATCAGTCATTGTTGCTGTGTACTTGCATGTGCACAATCACTGTGTTTGTGGACAGACACACACCCAATACATATTTCAAGGAAATGATAAATCCATCGTAACTGCGCTAGAAGATTTATAGCAACGTATTTATGAAAATGACATAGAACAACCGAGTCGACCGGATATTATGGATATTAAAGAGGTACGAGTACAAACAAAAATATCGTTGTTATGAGCTTCATCTGTCACGGCAATTAACCGATTTAATGCTTTTCGTAATGAAGTTATTTCAGGATTTTGGTGGTGCTGTAATAGCCGTCTTAGAGAAGAAAGAAAAAATCACAGAGTACGGTATATATTTCTATACAAGTGTGCTTAGGAACTGTTTGTTATTTTTTGTTTGTATAGATTTAGGGCCGATTTTATCAACATGCATATTTCACAAAGAATTTAACAAAGCTTTTCTATTGGATGTTATTTAGCAAAAGCTTTCTGTTGAGTATTGCGGGCTAGGTTAAATAAATATCGTCCAATAGTATTTTATCAATATTGAAAACAAAACGTCAAAGCTGGATGACACTTTTCATCATATCCTATAATATAAGTTTTATAACAAAACTATTGTTGTAACAAATGTATATTTGTTGCAACATAGGCGATGAATGAAGTTTGCAGCTCGACACGGAGTCTACGATCGAAATAATTATATTTTTGAATGTTTGAAATTAGATCACAAAAATGCACAAATTATACATTTTAGTTACAACTGTTACACGCATTTTCACGAAGTACGTTACACGGATTCGGGAGCCGTCGCGTTGGTGTGTTTTCGGTTCTGGATTCAAACACTCATTTTTATTTTGATATAACTTTTGAATTATTGCAAAAAAATTAGCAATTGTTAAACTTTTTGTTAAACAAGAAAATGTAATTTTTCACCCATTTAGGATGGAAAATCAGACTGGAAAAGATACTAGATGGTTCATAATGGTCGATTGTATATAAAGCATGTCATTTTTAACCTTTTTGAGGTAAACTTCAAGAGAAATCAATAGTTTTCAGAGTACTTTGACAGATGCATGTTCTTGAACGGGTTGCTCTGATTGGTCAAAGCCTTTGTTAAAATGCGCCTGTTGATAACATCGGCCCTTAGTTTTATTGTCAGACGGAGAACCTATGTTCCCTCCATAACCAATATTTTCAAACTGTATGCTAAAGAGAAAAAAAATGGTGTTCGATGGGTCATTTGAAAAGAACTATCCCCATTTTATGTTATACAGGGTGTCCCACGACTATTAAGACAAGCAATATATTGGAACTGGGCAGTAGTAGAGAATTATAATTTTGGGAGTGTAAATTAGAGCCAATGTTGTTTCTTTTCTTGTCATTATGTTACCCAATGAGGTATTTATTTTTGGTCACGTGACGTCCGATTCAAAATTATTAATGGGACACCCTGTATATTTTTGCCTTTTTGTATTCCTCCCGATACAACAATTCCAACAAACTGTATATTTGGGGTCTAAAGTCACTAAAGTGGTTAATTCAAGTGCTAGAGGTACTTAAAAGATTGTACCACTGCCATTATGAAACACTAGCAAATCATTTAACTGTAGGGGTAGATGTTATAATCAATGCTAGTGGTACAATCCCTTAGGTAGCTATAGCTCTTGAAATGATCACTTTAGACCCCAAGTGTGCTAGACTGTTGGAATTGTTTTATCGGTAGAAAGACAAAAAGGTAAACATATACAGGGTGTCCCATTAATACTTTTGAATCGGACGTCACGTGACCAAAGACGAATACCTCATTGGGTAACAAAATGATAAGAAAAGACGAAACATTTGCTCTAATTTGTACTCCCATAATTATAATTCTCTACTACTGCCCCGTTCCGAAATATTGCTTGTCTTAATCGTCGTGGGACACCCTGTATATATATGGCAAAATATAAGCGATGCATACCTTTATCGAATTAATGCCCAAAATATTGAGAAAAATAAAATAATTCTCATTTTCGTTTTCGTTTCAACAGAATCATATTTAGGTCGAAATATTGCCAAGACAGACCACTGGAAAAACTTGCCCATAATCTCAGCTTCTCAAAAAGGTATAAATGTCGTATTGTAAACCTACGTTAAGGAGAATCGCCAGTAGCATAAACTAGTGAATTTAATCACCGTACATTAACAAAGACACGTAGGGTCACTCGCCGTGCCGACTTTGATGTGAGTCTCACAAATGCAAGCCGCCTCGAATTCAGAGGGTTTCCCTTCGTGCGAACTCGTTTATAATACTGACAGGGAATCCGACTGTGCGATATTGTCGACGTTCACTTTACTTATACGGGGGTCAATAGAAATGAATTCTATAGTATAGATAGAATATAATTTATTATTCAATAAACCATTCAACACAGTAACTGCAGATACATCTACTGGGGTGGCAAATAGCTCAAGGAGTATTACAGATCATGTTTTGTCAGATAGATGTAGTAATTTGAAATGTATGATTCAAATAGTAAGTAACAGTAACAGTCTGATCATTCATAATTTGTTGTCAATAACCTTAAGTGTAAACATAAAAGTACTCGCGACAAAATATAGAAAAGAAGTAAACAGGATAGATCATAAGAAATTTATCTCAAAATTTGAAAAGAATATTCAAACTACAGAAGTTCAATAATTTCAGGAACTAATTGACTTAATCACTTCTTGTAAAAAAGATTCGGAATTGAAAAAGACGTATAAGATACGTGAAAGTAACGACTGGATAAATCAAGAAATTCTCGAAATGATTGAAAACCGAGTCAAAATTTATAAACGAAAAGTTAAAGAACCGAGAAACATGAATTTGGAAAATGAATTTAAAAAAACTTAAGAATCAAGTCGATGATAAAATTAAAGTATTAAAAACAGATATTTTAAATATCAATGGGAATAAGTAGGCACAAATATTAAAAAAACAATGGGGCCATATACAGAGCATGTCGCCAACATTTTTTTTGTGAAATAAGCGCAAAACGCTCAATAACACACAAACACTACTTATTTAGGCACCCCGGTAGATCCGACCGATTGTATCCCGTGCACCGTGTCGCGTGTTAGGTGGACTGACCCTGGAAACCACAGCTGTTAGCGTTCGGCTACTGCTCGAGATCAGCGGGTGCCAGAATCTGCCAGCTCGCGTAGTAATCGAGAGCAGAGCCAGAAAGGCAACATTGGGGGCGGGGCTTAGAGTGACCCTACTTGTCTTTGTTAATGTACGGTGCTTTAATCTAGGGGTTTTAAGCCGGCGATCGCGTGTGCTCCATCTCAACAGTTCAGTGATCTTCGTATGTTGCTATTAAATATTCACGAGCAACCAAACTAAATTGTGGTTCACCATAATGAACTAATATCATGGGTTTGAAAACAATGATTAAATCATTATAACCTCTTATGGTGTGTACAAAAATGGGTGTACTGTTGCATTTCGTTACTCTCTGCATCGTTTTGTTCACTAGTAATTCCTTTTCGCGGCATTGACGCAATTTTCACGGGGTCGAAGCTGAATGCCCGTGCGCCCGGTGCAATTCAGTTACCTACCCAAGCGCTAACCGCGCACAAGGCTGCTGCTTGCTGTCCTACTAGCCTTTTTTGCCACTTACGCAGGCTCTCAAAACCTTAGGCCACCGATCTGGACCAGCTAACATGATATTTTTTCTCATCAACATTAAGAAAGTCTACATTAAAAAATCCAGCCTCAGTTTAATGGTCCAATGAAATTTGACGCCACCTCCCGCACCATATATCGCGGCCACTGTGCGACCTTCCACGATCATGAAGATGAACTCGTTGGCTTCACTGGCCATATATATCAATCTATGTATTTTTTAGCATGTGTAGAGGATCACATAAAGGTATGCATTGAATATTGGGACTTAAGTTAGAACGGCAAAAAGGCACACATACCCGTCATCCGATTGGCTGTTCTCCTATAGTCTCATGACGTCACGCAACTAGAGGAATTCAAATATTTTCCTCATTTTCTCAACTTTCCCGTGCCCAAAAAAATCGCAAAAAAATATGAGAAGGATCTTATGCCATACTCTATCATATACAGCCATAAAAAAATTCATGAGACTAGTCCATTCCTGGGATCTAGTGTAAACACACTACTTCAAGAAAAGTGTTTGGCAATCACTGATGAGAAGATTGCCTGTTTGACATCTTGTAAATTGACCATCTTGAATCTTTTGAGCTAGATATGATTCCGTTGAGATGAAAACGAAAATGAGAATTATTTTATTTTTCTCAGTATCTGTTTTTTTAGGGTATCGTACCTTTTCACCTATTTATGATGTTATTGAATTAGTGTAAGCGTCGTATTGAACTAAAATAAGTGAACACGTTACTGATTTTTAACGTAGATTTTTCATTATTTAGACAAAAATGCCAGATTGTGGGTAATTATTAGGATTTTGTTGAACTTGAAAAATCTCAAAAACTATTGATTTTTGTTCATACATACAGGGTGAGTTTTTAGTACCGGCTCGGTCGATAACTCCACTACTGTAGAAGTAGCAGAAAAAGTTGTGTATAAAAGTTATAGCCACGGATATGTTCCTTGCTCAGAGAATATTTAGATTTATACAGGGTGATCCATAACTACGTGGTAATGCAAACATGCATTTTTTTAAATGGGACACCCCATATGTATATTATTCCTTATTCAAATTCAACTAATAAATTCCATTCTTCCAATAAAGGGTTTTTTTACATTATACAGGGTATTTCAAGTTATGTCCATTTTTGTATCCAAATCGCGGTCAAATGAACGTACTGTACATCAAAAAGTAATGAATCAAAAATTATTTTCTTTACATAAAAAAATTAAAAATATCCTCTGGTTTTAAAATCCGCTATGAAAAAACCCATGGCGCATATTTGTATACAGGGTGATGTAGAATGCAAAATCTGGATTTTCCCTCTTTTTTAAATGTAACCCCCAATATTTTATTATACCAAAGAATTGCTTTTAATATGCTCTTTCGTCTTTGTATAGCACTTGTTATATCTTCATTCATTAGTTTCTGAGATATTTCGATTTTTCTACAAATTTAAAATATACCTTCTATTTGTTTACTGAAATTTGTTTATTTTGAGAAAATACTATCAAATTTTATTCCTGCCTAACAAACAACTAAAATATAAGGCAATAATATGCAAGAATATGGAATAATATATAGGATGTCTCATTTAAAAAAATGCATGTTTGCATCACCACGTAGTTTTTTTGCTATCTTCTACAGTAGTGGAGTTATCGACCGAGCCGGTACTAAAAACTCACCCTGTATATTAGGCAAAATTTGTTGCATTTTAGCTCTTCTATCATGCTCCGACAAGAATACGTCGAATTACATTAGATCCTATGTAATATTGGTCTTTAGGAAGATTACTTTGAGAAACAAAAGTTATGTTTCCCCATTATCCTCTTTTTTTGCTAGTTTCCAAGAATGTTTGACATTACCTACGTACTGTACTGATAAGCAAGAACAGGAACAAATAAAAAAGGCAACCTCGCTCGTTCCTATTTTGAAACAAAGCTCCACGTAGGATGTCGTTCATTTATATTGAATTGTGTTGTTATCTTCAGTAGTTTTCCCATTGCATTGTTGTATGACCGCTGCATCGCATAATATAAACGTAAAGTAACCGTGAAGAATTACTGTTGTTGTGTTATTAATTCCACGCCACTCACTGAATCAGAAGGAAATGTGCCGTTTAAACGCACAAAGCGATTTAGTTGAGAGATGAGCTAATTACGCATTGTACTCTTTATTATGCATAATCTGGAATTTTGTTCAAATAGTCACATATCACTGAATTAGGCATATAATGGATTTTTGACACGGACGACATTTCGTGGTCATTAGAGAAATCTGTAATATTATTTAAGGGTCTAGGGTATAACGCGCGAAATTGAGAATCCAAGAAAATACGTATTCCCGGGTTAGCGAGGAGACATACCCGCCTGTTCCCTTTCTATAGTGTGTGTGTCTAAGATGAGGGGAGATAAGTTCAAAAATCCAAACGTAAGTCAAAAGGTCCAAAGGACACCATAAAAAATAATTTCTCATTTCGAGGATCCTGATGTTACCTTTAACCTTACAGTACCTAATGATTCAAAAAGCAAATTGAAGAAGAAAGCTTGCCATTTATCACTGTAGTGGCCTTCTTTTGATATCGTGTCTGGTTGTTAAATTACAGACATTTAAGGAATGTATGATTTTGCATTGGGAGTTATTTTGCATACCAAAACTTTTTTGAAAAAATTGTTCTTAAATGTCATTCATTAAGGTCTTAACTATCAGCTTCTGAAATACTGTGTATGTAGTTTGAAAAACGAATCAGTTTTGTTGGAAATGGGAATCCGCGTTTTACATGACAAATACATAATGTATGTATATAGCTGTGTGTACTCAGGCCCCTTAATTTACTCTTTCATAAGTGTAAATAGTATCAACACTCTAAACACACAGGCACTTTTGAACAATTAATCAAAATAACTATAATATTAATAGACCTGGCTGCAGGATGGCCAGCTCTTTCCAGAAACGGAGGGTTTTATGCTTGCTATCCAGGGCCAAGTGATTGCTAAAAGGAACTACAAGAAATATATTATTAACGATCCATCCATAACCAACGATAATTGCACAAAATGTTACCAACAGAAGGAGCACATAGCCAGGTATAACTCTGCAGCCCATTTCATATACTAAGCACTAACTTCAACAAACTAATTGAAATCGCAGCTCGGAAACAATGAATACAACTATGCTGGGGCGCTGAATTGCATACAGACAAAACCTTCCTAGCCAATAGGCCAGATATAGTTTTTCGGTCAAATAAAGCAGATAAAGGTACCTATTTAATAGATAGTGCTATTCCCACTGATAAGAATATCTAAAACACCTACGTTGGGAAGATATCTAGATACTCGTACCTTGCCATGGCAATAAAACGACTTTGGAAACAAAACAAAGACACTAGTGTCCCCCTAATTATGTCGGTCTCAGAGGCCTTACACCAAACACATATTTACACCACACCTGCAACAGTTGGAACTGAACGAAAAGTTACACAAAACATTCCAAAGGCCTGTAATCCTGAAGACCTGTAGCACTGTATGGTCTCTCCTCAATTCAGAGCAATGAATGGATGATTCAAGTCACCTCCACCTTCAGCTAAAAAAATTACGAAAATGTCCAAAAACATGATTTAAGAAAGGTAATGTATTTTTTCTTTTTTTCGTTGCCCCTGCGACACTAAAGTGACTTTCGAAGTCTATAAAATATCTCCATGCTTGCCACAGTAGGTAGAACATAAGAAGTGAAGTCCGCAGATACAAAAAATATGGTATCAGTTTATTTCTTTAAAGTCATATCAGCCTAGTTTTGGATAGAATTGGATACTAGTATAGCAACAGAAAGTCCTCAACGAATCCACATTTTTTTGAACCACCCCCTCCCTATCTCCATACAATAAATGTCTCCTAAACCTCCTCGCAACATTTTTGATTAAAGATTGTCCGATAATGTTTTCATATTTTTCGCTTTTTTTATTATTTCTGCACCGCTTCACGACTATTTATACGGCATCGATTCTAAAATATAATGCACTTATAAATTTTCATAAATGTCTACTTTAACTGTTCAAAATAGATGCATCTCTATTTAAGCATTGCATAACCGTCGGTAAATTTTTCATCTCGCATAACACAAAACTGACCAAAATGAATATTCAATCTAAAGATTTGCATTTAAAGCCTAAGAGCAGAACAATGTCATCATTAAATTATGCATCGATATCTTGAGACCGTGCCACACATAATACGAATTTATGACTGTTGCCTTGGTATCAAATTAAAAGGAGGTTATAACGCTGAGTTATCTGTACATTAATATTGATCAGAATGATAAGGAGACTAATTTTGTTGTATGGAATCACGGATTTCCTATTTTTATAGACCAGTCGTTAGGGAGGATAGTCTTAATGTTAGAATGAATACCATTTTTCTGTAACGTCAAGACTACATACATCGCCTAACAAGTGACTGTATTTATTTAAAAGATACAAATAATAATACCATAAATACACAGAGTGGTCCAACGGCGCGATGCTCTCTAGCGGCCTTATAGTTTGATTAGAAAAAAAAAGTTTCGAATATAAAATATTTCTTTTCTGATACTCTACCGGAGTCTCAAGAATATTTTATTCATCCGTTATATCTATAGAGACTAGCCTATTACTAAACTCGTAGAGATCATATTTGTTACATGTCCAACTGCCTAATTCTTTCTAGTAATAAGTTAAACATGTTTTAGCAGCTATGTCGTAAGTATGCAAATAAAGTATGATTTATAATTTGTTTATGGAATACCAGAAGTGAGAATTACTGGAGACCTCGTTAATATTAAAAATAGATGTGAGAAATTACCAAAATCATGTTAAATACTTGAGTTGCCTAGAAGCAAAACCGGATAACTCCACTTTTTATGGTTGTGAGATAATCAAGAAAAACCACAGAGGATTTCACAGACGAAGTACAAATTTGGTTCTTGCGGATTAAATTCATAAAAAATATTAATACTAAATCTACCGAATCACAATAAACAAGAGGTAACAGTTTTTGAGAAAAATGCTTTTTAAAAATGGATTTATCCACTTTTGCATCCCAAAACGGATTTACCCCCATTTGCTTACTGAAAATAAAAAAGTCACTTTTCAGACTATATCATACCATTTATTTAAGCACAGTGCCTGAATTAAACATTGTATATTGTTTGTTCCATGTCAAATACAAAAAATAAAAAACAGGATTCATAGGGATACATGAATAAAAATGAAGCGAATCCTAACATAATAAAAAAATAAACAGTCAAGTAAATTTATTACTGAAATAAAGTTGCTAGTTTCGTTGGCGTCCTGCAAGTTAGGTTCACATACGTCATTCTCGTCATCTAAACCATCGTTATCGTCAGTGATGGCAGCTAGAATTTCTTCATAAAATCTTAGATTGTACTCTTCCGACTTTGATTGCCAATCTGCGCCAAAATATTTGCTCAATCACTCATTTACATTATCCTTCTTCAGTTTCTTAATAGGCCTTTTTCCAACTTCCAACGGCTGTGGAGCAAGCATGTGCACAGTTTTGCTTCTCCTGAAGATTGATTTAGCAGCCCCAGTTTCACTGTTATAATTAACTTCACCTTGTACAGGAATATTTTTGTATTCTGCTTGGTTAAAATAACTCTTTTACAAGCCAGTAACTGAAAAGGCAATCCACTGGTTGGCTTCATAACATCTTTAATAGCACTTCGCCAATCTAGTAAAGACCAGCCTTTTCCAATCGTTTTGACAGTACCATGAGCTCTGAAAATGTCGACGTAGTCGTTCGGATCCGTTATGGTGTCTTGTTTGCGGATCTTTTTCTCAATTTGAGCAAATACCCGATCTGCTGGTAGAAATGAATGCCCGGTACAGGGAAAACAACCTGTATTTTCTCAATTTTCTTTGTTGATTGAGAAAACCACTTACAGGCCATTGCTAGCATACAACTGTTCTTATTTTGACCTGTGCATCCGTCGGCTATCAAGCGAATTTCCCTTATTTCATCTGAAATTTCTATTTTACTGAGACAGTCATAAACGACTGACACAATTTCGTTTGAAGATTTTTGACTTTCATGTTCAAACCATGTGTGAACAAAGACATTATTGCACAGTTTACTTTACGATGATCCCACAACAACGGTAAAGTTGTAGATGTAAAACTGACGTTTGTAATAGGTAATTTGGTCAGGTATTTTAGGAAGCACCAGGTTTTTCTGACAATCAAACGAAACTGTAAGTAAGTCTGCTCTCTCTTCTTTTAGATGATCGAAGAAAGCCCGGGCACGGAGTTTGTGAACTTTCAAACGAGTGGACAGCTCCGACTTTTCTATGTCGGTTTTTTGAATGCTTTATTTTATTTCTGAGTTCTAGGCATGTGGAACAAACGTCAGTTTGAGGACTGTTGAATCCTATGTTGAAATTTGTATTGAATACTTGCCTGAAGTAAGACTGCTTTACTGGTAATTCATTGTTTTCTGCAGAATACATTCGCCATAATTTTGCTATAGTTAAATCACTGCTTACATATTCTCTGTTTGACAGTCCCCTACAATAATGTTTCTCAATTATAGCTAGGCGCTTAACAAATTCTATTACAGCCTCTTTCTTGTGTTCATTTTTGACTGAAACATGGTCACCTCCACGGTTTTCTATTGGAAACTGATTTTTTGTGAAAAATCTTTTCATCACACCATCAATCCTATGTTTGGAGATGTTTAATACGCCTAAGAAAGCAGCCTTACATACAGGTAGTAAACCTTTGTTTTCAGTTCTGACGAAACAAGATATGGCGACACTGCGATTTCTAGTGCTAAGCCCGTGTTCACATCGGACGCGCCTCGCTTGGAGCACCGCGCTTTGCTTAGCGCTACGCTATGCGCCCGATGTGAACGGCTGCATCTAAATGTATGGGTTGGTCTCCCCTCACTTTACGCTAGGCGGTAAGCGTAGAGCTATGCGCTTCATGTGAACGGCTGCATCTAAATGTATGGGTTGGTTTCCCCTCGCTTTACGCTAGGTGGTAAGAAAAGCGCGATGCTCCAAGCGAGGCGCGTCCGATGTGAACACGGGCTAAGTGGATTTCTAATCCTCTGTGCTGAGCCAATACTACAAAATTTTAACAGAATACTGTCTTGCATAATTTTATTAGAGTTAGCATAGAATGTATCAGAAAACGCTTTTATATCCCTCATCGTAAGCAATGAGCACTGATACGACTTTGTGTTGTGTCCGCATGCGGGAAATTTAGGCAACTGTTTCTGCTTATACCTAAAAAGGCCATCCATATGTTATCAAATTTAAAAGTTCTTTGCTGCGAATCACTTACCTTTCTTGCTTTTCTCGATATCTTTTCCAGTTATTTTTATTAACAACACGTTTTCTGCATGCTCCTGGACTCTTCACAGTGACAAATTTCGTTGGATGCATTTGCATAGGCTGTTACTAACGTACTACTTCTCAAAGCAACTGAGCAACACTAATGATTGTTATTTCCTAAATGACAAAACTCAATTGGATTTAGCCGTATTTGAACGTAATGTTACGTTTTGCTATTGGATTTAACCGTTCTTGCACTAACTGGGATTTAGACGTTTCTGCTACTAAGTTTTAGGGGATTTACCCGGTTTTGCATTTGACCCTAGGATTCAGATGTAGTTTTCGATGCTTTATAACCGAGTTTGCATGTCATTATAGGTGCAGATGGGTAGGTACATGTGTTTTGAACAAGATGGCGCTCATAGTTCGTTTTAACGTAAAAATGGATATATCCGATTTTGCTTCTAGGCAACTCACTTGTAGGATTACACTCTTAATTCATCAAGGAAATACAGAAAAATAAGTATTGTCAAGAAAATTAATTTAAATATTTCATTTCCCCTTTTTAGTATTCAAGGTTTGGGCCACTTCTCAATTACATTGTACACAAAATTTTGAAACGGTTAATCTGGAAGCCATTTCATAGGCTCAGAGATTTGACAAATATGAAACCCTCTTGACAAATTCGTGCTTAAAAAGCACTGGGAAGGAACTTGAAATTTCATTCTAACTTTACTCAGCTATGAATAAAGTCTACAAAATCGATAATGAAATAACAATAAATGATTACAACACGTATCGTAAGCATAGCATAATGTACAAAAAAACCGATACTTGCAATATTCAACTCTCGTATCACCTGAGCAATAGACCGATCTCTGTGGTCGAGCTGGAACGCAGAAGACTGACATTGGCAGTTACAATTACCGCTTGGGGTCTCAAGAATATGGTAAAATGCAATGCTTCCAAGACTCAGTATTGTAGGCTATCAAACTAACATCAGGTTCTAGTGAACACCCGGGCTCTGCCAAGAAGTCACTCATTCAAGCTGTTAGGAGTCAACATAACAGAAAAACTGATCGGGCACGAATACGTTGCGTCAATTGCAACAGCTGCTGTTAAAAAGCTTAGGTACCTAATTAGAGCCAAAATCTACTTCTCGCTATGTAACCTCCTCATGCTATATAAAGCCAAGATAATACCTGGCCTGGAGTATTGCTTTCATGTCTGGGGAGCTGCTGCCCCTACTATCCTGTCTATACTAGATGCCGCACAGAGAAGAATACGCGCCACCTCCAGCTATTTTCTCACCAGCATGTTGTTGGTAACCTCTCACTATTCTACCGATATTCAAAAGGTATCTGCTCCTCTGAGCTATTCTCTATCGTTCCGCCGCTCACCGCTCCTATCAAATGCACCCGCGCAACCGCTGCATCTCATCCTGAGGCGGTCGTTCTTCTTACATCAAGACCTGAGTTGTACAACCGCACATTTATTCCCAGGGTGTCCAAGGCTTGAAATGGAATGCCAGGAGATGGATTTATTGGTCCTGCGGGTATTGGCTCATTCAAATCCCGTGTTAACAAACTTCCCCTAACATAACCCTTTCATAGCAGCCGCGGTACTCTGGTATTTAGGCTCTGCCTACGCGGTCTGCTCAGTTATAAAACAATTCTATTTCCGAGTGTATCGTCAAACCTAATCAACAAAAGCTTACGTACGAAGTGCCTTGAACTTTTTTTTGTTTATCATAAAAAAGTGAAAGTGTTGAGTAATCTGGATATATTAATGAGACTGAAGAAAAAAATGAAAGAGTGCATTATAAGAGTAGATGTAAAGCACGGATAAATTTCTCTGAACAATATTATCACACGCATGTATGCAAGGTTATATCAGCCTTATGGTTATTAAGAAAATTTTATAAATCAAAAGCGTGTCTTAAAGAATTGTAGATAATTTGAAGCTTATTGGTGCTGAAATTGAATTTTGTTGCGAGCGTTGTTAGTCGAAAAGATATAGAACTTTGGTGCAACGTTTCTACACACATTGTAGGGCAAATGGTATAGTTTGCTAAACCGCATGCTAGATTTTTGTTGCCCTGAGAATACAAAAGATTATGTGACTCTGGTTTTGAAAATTTGTACATTGCGGGATTCCAAGACTTAATTAAAATTACTAAAATCAGGGAAAACATTTTCGAGTAATCAAAGTGATTTTTCATTTTATTTTGTTACATTAAGGGTACAACAGAATTTCATAGTAGCACCTGCTATTTACAAAAACAATAAAATTTACGGATAATACAACCCTAAGGCTATAGAGGGTATAAATTGATAGGAAAAAATAAAACTGCACATGATCAAAACTTCAACAATATGGTAGGTGCAAGACCTGCGCTACTTTGTAGAGACGCAGGAGTTTTTAAACTAAACTTGTAAATACTACTCTGCTAGATTCACCAAGCACCATTTTCAGGAAGAATGCACTCTGCGAAGCAATTCAACATCAGGCCACACAAAGAAATGTTTAAGCGGGGCATAACAATTAAGAACAAAGGATTCCAACGAGTCACCGGTACAGTTACTTGAGGCTCCCATTATACCATAAGGAACGTTATATTTTTCAGCAAAAACACGTATTCTGTAATTTGACTGCCTATCTAACCTCGTAACATTTTTCACAGGAATGCCATAAGCTATTAGCTCAGTCATATTTGTACTTCACACTATTATATTCGCTTCTATGGTTATCTGTTGTTACCCGCTGTTATCTGCTTGTTTTCTGTTATTTTGCGCTGATATCTGCTTGTTTTTCGTCGTTTTGAGCTGTTTTCTGTTCTACCCTGTCGTACTCGGTTGTATTTGGTCGTTTTCTATTGTTGTCATGGTGTAAGGCTCAATTCTGTAAATGTATCTGTATAAATGTAACTGAGCCTTATTTTCTTCAAAGTAGATTGCACAGTCTATTATTGACTTTGCCATACTTGTATCTACGAAATTTTTAAATTCATACCAGGTCGCTGAGTAACATAATCCTGGTTAGCTAGGTTCCTAGATATAGACAGCCAGACTTCCTCCTCTGGAGACGTCTTTAGACAACGCGTGTTCAAGAAGAGAAACCTCATAATATCGTGTAGCTTAATATTTAAGAGGTTTAAGGCTATGCTGATATCAACTTTTCTGTTTAGAAAGACCCAACTATTGAGGCCTCTTAGGACTAGCATCCACTTTTGAAACACTCTCCATAGATAGACTGTTTTTAAGTTTCCTCTTGAACTCAGATATGGAGTTATGTTATCACTACACTCTCAGTCCTATGGCTTTCCCAAACGTCTAGTACATGACTTGAATACTATTCTATCTGTACTTTAACACAACTTACTTGAATATGGTGTTAAGATATTTTGTTGAAACGTTTTGAAAGGAACGACCTACATTGACAGGACTATAATCGCTTGGTGCTACAGAATCCGTTGTTTTTTACATATTTGTACCATAAAAGAGTCGCAACAGAAATGTAACGCGTTATACGAAACACTTTGAAGAATTTTATCGATGCAGTATCAGCAGAATTGTTACCTAATCCATTTTCCCATCGCACATTTATTGTTATTGCTTGTTATGTGTCACCGTTTTCAATCCACCCAGTTCTTATTTGAGCGAATGTTGCTATTCTGTAGAACAGATGATGTGATGCAAGAGGCTGAGGATATCTGAAAAGGATCTGCTGGAAAGGGCCTTATACTAAAGATACTAGATTCCCGAAGACGGAACCTGTCTTGGGGCAGCACTAGGAATCAGTGCGCCAGTGGCTAAATAGCTCTTTGAACGATCTCTGTTTGATCTAGTGGAAGGCTGTTAATCAGACAGGTATTTTCAATAAACGCCTGTGTCCTCAGGGATCTGTCCTATCTCCTACACTGTTTCTGCTGTACATCAGCGAGCTGCTGGAAACAACATCCAATCCAATCTACAGCTTTGCAGACGATAGTACATTCATATCGTGCATGGAACCAGGCAAGCCAGCGTAGATATTAAAACAATTGTCGAATGGGATTAGTAAATAAAGTACAGTTTAACGTACAGAAGACTCGGGCAATAACACTGACAAAGAAGTCTCTCGTTGGCTTATCAACTGTGGAAATGGAGTGTTTCCCAATAGCCGAGTCACCTTCCGTCCAGCTTTTGGGGATTAACATCAACAATAACATGTCCTGGCATGACCACGTTGTCAGTATTTCTAAAAGGGCATCCCAGAAGCTGGGAGTTCTGTTCTTCTGGACACTATCCAGAAGAGAGCAATACTGTTATACTTCAACTGGCATACCACTTACACGATAGTGAACTTTGAACGATTTAGATATGTCTGGACGAGGAAAAGGTGGCAAAGTTAAAGGAAAGGCAAAGTCCTGTTCCAGCAGGGCCGGTTTATAGTTTCCTGTGGGACCGCGTTGGTGCCGGAGCTCCCTTATACTTAGCCGCTGTGATGGAATATCTGGCTGCCGAAGTGTTAGAGCTGGCCAGTAACGCAGCGCGCGATAACAAGAATCATCATATCATTCCCGTCATTTGCAGTTGGCCATCAGAAACGACGAAGAACTGAACAAGTTGCTGTCTAGTGTGACGATCGCTCAGGGTGGAGTACTTGCTAACATCCAGGCCATACTGTTACCCAAGAAGACCAAAAAGAAGGCATAAGATGTTGGCTGTTGGGAACACGTCGCAGCGACATGTACAACCCAGATAATAACACCGAAGGTCGTCCGAACCAGGAACACTAGAAAAGCTCTGCGAGCTCATCCTTACCAGGTCGAGGTCCCTACTACTCGAACCAGTTTCCTCCAGAATTCCTTCTTTTGGAGAACTTCGACGCTGTGGAATGAGCTACCGGGGAATCTGTTTCCTGATCGCTACAACCTGCAGCATTTCAAATCTAACGTGCACAGACACGTATTCTTTCGCAACGCTTCTACACCGCCGTAGGCTTTCAGCCTTTGCGGGAGGCTGTCTATAAAAAAACCTAATTAACTTCGCACGTGAGATGGCAGCAGTTACTAAGCAAAATGGGAACCTCATTTATTTTAAGGTTTTTTGAGGTCAATAGACATTTTAATTTGTTTAGGGAAAGTCACAATGGGGCGGGGCTCTTAATGACTGTATCACCTGTAACTCGGTATTATATAAAATTTGATTTTCCTAAAATTTTGACAAATTGTTGGTACCATGATTGTGTAGACAGTACTGAATAATTTTTCATAATTTTTCGTGACCCAATTAACTAGTGGTAGCTTAAACATTTGCTATAGCATGTTGCCATCATGATAAACGAAATATACACAAAATGCTGCTTGCACTAAGCGGTAATCTGGTTTACTAATAAATATCTCTCTGTTAGCAGTGTCACTCCTATCGTCACCGTTTCTGTATATACATCTAGAGCGCGTTGACACTTCAATTTATTTTTTGCCGGTTTCGTGTAAACACGAAATGGAAAAATGCCATTGTCGGCGGCGTGACAGCGATTTCACCTGATGCGATTTAAATTTTAAGTAAGAATTTTGCACCGGCGCGATGGCAGCCGACCGTATAACCTTTCGATCGCTCTCTTACGTCACACCCCCCTGCACACTCTAGATTACTTTTTGCTTGATGGCCGATCGTGCAAGGAGCAACGTTGCCGACTACATCTGTTAAAAAGTACGATGAGAGCAGAGCGTTTCGACAAATCGGTGACATCGCCTTGGCGCGCCATCTCCAGCCGCTTTTTCCCCGATGAGCGGTTGGTGATCTATTGCTTTTTTATTGATATTCTGTTGCATCTCGTCCAAACTATTCGAGTAGTGACACAAAGAAAAATCTAGGGAGCTTTAACATGCACAGCAGAAGTAATGACAAAAATGCAATCAAGCTGATTGACTCAGTATTTCCTACACATAACTACTTTACTATTTATCCATTGCATGAAGCATGAAATCCCCTTGTAACCAAATCATCGCCCGCCCGCAAAAAAATTATCCAACGCAAAAATTCTCGTAAATAGTTTCTTGCACCTCTCTCTGTAGGAACTGGAATCGCACAGTTTTTACTCTGCACGCTTTAACTCGTAAGTGAAACGATCAGAAACCCAAATTGCCTGAAAATGAAGTTTGAGCAATTTTTTATTTTTAGTTTTTTGATTACTGCGGCACCGCCTCTGACCCGATTTCTAAAAGCCATAAGCGTTTTCTATCCTCGCTACGGTAGTAATACTGTGCCTATATTTCATAAAAACCAATTCCAGGTTACACAATGCAGAACGATTTAAAGCAATACTCTAATGTATGTACATCAGAAATTTCAAAGTCCTTGGTTTCTGTAATAGGCCAGGGCATGTTCGGATGGACCTACAAAAGTGCATTATGCCGCAAGTTGTTTGTTTTACAGGTCAATGGTCGGTCTATTATGCAAAAGCAAAACAAATTTTTGAGTTTTACAACCCTCCACCCTCCAACCACCTCAATTTCGCTGAAAAAAGTAGAGAAATCGGGAACTCCTAAAAAGCCTAAAAAACGAAGTCCAAGGCATATATGAATTTTTTTGATTTTTGCTAATTACTCCGCCGCCCATGCACCAATTTTCAAAATCATAGCAGCATTAGCTACTATGATACTTACAATCCATGCAGCAGTTACTGAGATTACGAGGCTAGAAAAGCACCAACAGACCGATGGAAATGAGTGACGTGCATTTTCGTTATGTAGACATCATAAAACGCCCAAAAAGCGTATCACCTCAAAATCGAAAATTTTCGTGATCACAATTCACTTATCAATCGGTGTAAGTAAAGGGAACTGTTTGAACAGATATACAGGGTGAGTCAAGCTCAACGCCTCGGACTCTTGTGACCAAACGATACCACTTTTCGAAAAATCGACTTTGCCAGTGTATGTAGGTCGAGTTGTACTACATTTTAAAAATAACGACTTTTATACAGGGTGTCTAATAAAAGCGTGACATATCAAAGTTATGTTTTTTTAAATGGAATACCCTGTATATTATTGCACATTTAGATTCCCGGGTGCATTTTAGTGTGACTTTATGTATCACACATGGGACTTTAAGCGAACCGTTTAGGTGCAAATCACCATTTTGGGTATAGGTAGATGTCAGAAAAAAATTGAATATCGCAGCTATTATAAATCTTAGAGGGCTGTGACTTTGCCGTGTTACTAAGCATGAAATGTATTAGCTTACGTTAGACGGTCGGGTTCAAATTCCATTTGTACTTGGAGATATCGGTAGATCAATTAAGAAAACTTCAATCAAAGGTAACTTGATTTTTTCAAATGGGAATGCATAATTTTTTTTATACGATCAAACGTGCAATTTGATAAGCTTTCTTATGATATGCGGTTGTAAATATCAAGCTCTGGTAGTTTTGATTTAATTTCAAATTTTCAGTACAACCCGTGTTTTTCAATTTTCCTACCTGTAAGCAACTTAGCAGGCCATGGAATATAAACAAAAAACTGTTCAGATGGAATAAAACAACTAACTTAGCAGATAGTTACGGACGAACTAGAGTAAAGGGACAAAGCTATAAAAATGACTTACAACAAATCAATTCTAACCAGAAATAGCAGACATAACACATCTAAGGTCAAAAAGCAGCTGGAGTACGACAGAAATGGGTATTTTTCACAGCATACCGGCTACTACAATATTCTAAATATTGACGATTCACAAAACCATTGTGAATTTTGAAGTGAAAGGAATTCTACCACGTAGTGTTGCTGGTAGTTTCATAGGTTCAGAACAAAATTTCATATTTAATGATTTAAAAAAATAGTAACTGAAAATTGATACCTCTGACTGGAGTTCTGCAAATTCTTCAATACTCATAAGCAAGATCACCAAAAATGAAGAATGAATTAAAAATCTGCTCAAACTATTAAACATAATTTACATGGCAGAAAATTAAAACATGATTTGTCCGTATTCCTTTTTTGCGATCTTGCTAATAGATACTGAAAAATTTAAAGGACGACAGTGAGGGGTATCATTACTTTTGACTTTGACGGAAATGACAACTGTTTTATACCATTAAAAGTGAAATTGCGTTCTGAAGATATTAGACTGACGGCAACGATCGCTGAAAGTTCTGCTTTCATCTCAAAGTGTTTAGTGATTTTGGAAATTTTTAATCTCTAGTACATTGCAGTCGCTAGTAGGCTGTAAAAATTATCCATTTCTGTCGTACTTCAGCTTCTCTTTAACCTTAGACATGTTACCGCCGTTATTTCTGGTTAGAGTTGATTTGTTGTAGGGAATTTTCATAATCTTATTCTTTTACTATAGTTCTGCTGGATCTTTTTGATAAGTTAGTTGTTTTCTTCCATCTGTATACGATTTTGTTTATATTTCATGGCCTGCTAGTTTGTTTATAGCTAGGGAAATTGAAAAACACGCATTTCATTGAAATCTCGAAATTTAATAAAAAGTACCATAGATTGATATTCACAATCCGATACAGTTAGAAAGCCTATCAAATTGCACATTTGATCGTATAAAAAAAATTATGCATTCCCATTTGAAAAAATCAAGTTACCTTTGATTGAAGTTTCCTTAATTGATCTACCGATTTCTCCAAGTACAAATGTAATTCGAACTCGACCGTCTAACGTAAGCTGACACATTTCATGCTTAGTAACACGGAAAAGTCACAGCCCTCTAAGATTTACAATAGCTCCGGTATTCAATTTTTTTTTGACATCTACCTATACCCAAAATTGTGATTTGCACCTAAACGGTTCGCTTAAAGTCCCAAGTGTGATACATAAAGTCACACTGAAATGCACCAAGGAATTTAAATATGCAATAATATACAGGGTATTCCATTTAAAAAAACACAACTTTGATACGTCACGCTTTTATTAGACACCCTGTATAAAAGTCATTATTTCTAAAATGTAGCCCAACTCGACCTACATACACCTGCAAAGTCGATTTTTTGAAAAGTGGTATCGTTTGGTCACAATAGTCCGAGGCGTTGAGCTTGACTCACCCTGTATGTATACTTTTACCTACGTCATTATTTGTGTCTGTTTATATTATTGGATAAGTTTTCGGGATGAATAAATACAAGAGTATAAACACATGATGTTTGAAGCCCTTAAGCACTTTTACAAAACCTCCATAGCTCTGGTTCTGATCAAAGTATAATAATAATTCGTGATCATTTCTCATCCTGGTAATAGAAAGTCCGATCCATTATTCAACTACCCCGAACATCTCGGAAACGTCTCAGTCGTTCGCATAAGATGTATGTGTTGATACCATTAATAGCTCTATGCATGAAATGTGCGTGTGGATAGGAAGATACACATACGAATGCGTATCGAATCGCCATGCTTGTTAACCACGGATTTTAAAGCACATTTCCTTGTAAAGAAAATTGCTTTCGACTTCCTGGAGTACAATAAAATCTGGAATCAAGAAGATCGCATTGGTTATCTTCCTAGTGTTTACGCTTATTTACAAAGCACCCGAAATTCTAGACAGTTTGCCAGCACCGAAAGTGTAGCCATTACAGAGTCCTCACTCTCTATTGCTGTCAGTATTCTGATGACAAAAAACAGTTTGTAGCCTGTCCAAGTTTAAAGACAGATGTATTTATGTATAAGCATAATTATTAATACTCCAGATTACAGATGATAGGCCCTATAGGTACCATTTTGTTTATTATAGTACTCTTCCGCAGATAGATGGTATTAGAAAACTGTAAAGCTTAAAGCATGAAAAATTGCTGCAGTGTTTTCCGAATTTTAGAGAGTCTAAGGATTACAAGACAGGTAGATACTGACACATGGACACAATTAAAGAAAAATCTGATACACTAAAATAAGAGAAAAAAAAGGAAACTGTGCATTCTGGTATATTATAAAACAGTTGATAAATTGTTGTTATAGTATATGTGTTTTAAACAAGATCTATCAATTTTTTAAATGAAAGGATGACTAGCATTCAAAATAAGGAAGGATTGCGTTAGCTGCTACAAATAGATACGATAGCAGAATGCATTTGATATCGCAGAGATAGTTGATCGCTTAGAATGGTCGGTAATAATATACTACCCGCAAGTAAAATCCGAACATCTAGAAAAAAAATATGTGCATTGAAAATTTGTACACAGCTTGGGGCTTCATTGATTTCTGTAGTACACATGTAACACGTTTTGTTCATTCAGACGCTATTTACCTACATGGCACCTCTAAAAAACGAAGCATGGATTTTTGTCGTTTCAAAAACGATGATATCTGTTGCAAATGGGGTGAAAGACCAGTTGGCTGTATGAAGAAGATGAAATGGTTGTGTAAAAAAACCTCCTAGAAGACGACAGCCCCAGTTTATGCAGTTAGGATTGTAGGCCAACGAGAACGTGGT
Organism: Callosobruchus maculatus; assembly: GCA_951848785.1. Lineage (NCBI taxonomy): Eukaryota > Metazoa > Arthropoda > Insecta > Coleoptera > Chrysomelidae > Callosobruchus > Callosobruchus maculatus. The sequence goes on from CATOUR010000056.1 coordinate 15,512,890, forward strand.
GCTTGCACATGCACATCCATGGCGCGCATGGATCGCAGAAGGGTGAATGCAGCGAGCAAGAGGTTCTGGAGCACGTAGAAGACCCACAGACTGGCAAGATCGTTATCGATGACTACTAGCTCTTCGATACAGAATGCGATCAACTCGAGCTGATGCTGACACATGGTATGCAGACATAGGGAGGCCCATTCGAATCCACACGGTGTACCACAGATTGAGTGAAATAGGCATAGGATTATATCGTCCGCATTTAGTGCTTCCACTCACTGCAACTCATCGTTGCCAACGGTTAGATTGGTGCCAAGAACACCGAAAATGGCACTGGGGGAACATGACGGACGCTAACGCGTAAGCTAACGACGCGACGCGACGGGGTGAACGACGTGTTCTCCAGTTGAGCGCCATGTACACCGTCCTATTCGTTGATGGTTTGCGGTGCCATTGCATTCAACAGCAAGTCACCTTTACTTGTGATTCGTGGCACAATGACCACGCAGTGTTATGTGAATGAGGTGTTAGAACCAATTGCCGTTCCATATGTCCGAGGCCTCGAAGACGGTTTCTTTCAGCAAGATAATGCACGTCCTCACATTGCAAGGGTATCGATAAGAAGCTGAAGTCAGTGTACTCCCCTGACTTTCACGATCACCCGATGTAACGCCAATTGAAAAAGTATGGGATTGGATGGGCCGATACATAGACGATTTACACAATCCTCCGACTACGCTAGATGGACTGGAACATGCAGCTTGGGAGGCTGTACCTCTAGAGTTTATCAACAACCAGATTACGAGCATGGCGCGTAGGCTAGAGGAGTGCATTCGTCAACATGGAGGGCCCACTCATTATTGATCTGTTGTATTTTTTTATAAACTAATCATGGCTAATGAGTTCGTTTATTATTGTATTTAGTCCTACCGCATTTCATCAACCGTAACCCTTTTTTTCTCGGTGTTCGGATTTCACTTGCGAGCAGTATACATATTTTTGAAACTGTGGATCCTCTTCATAATAATTATATATAGAAAACATCATAGTAATATAAAACCTAATTTTGTAGGAAAGGTAAATGCAATACGATAAAAATTTAAAAATATAGGGCACGACGTAATGCATGTCGTGAAATGTGACGATCAAATATCTGCACCGTTGTGAGAAAAAATGATAAATTAGATGCAAAGAAGTAGTGAATCTTCTATAAGTGCTACATAAGCTTGTTCTTCAGTTTATTTTAACTAAACACTTCTTAGTTCAGGATAATGAGACAAACTTATTAAATTATTGTATTGTCACCGGTCAATCAGTCAGTTACAAGCAAACAAACAAACAAACATACTGTGAAGCTAATAAAGTCGTCACATGTGCCGTAAAATGTGACAATCAAAAGCATGCGTCTCATATCAGCAAATCATAAAAAGTAGATGCAAAGAAGTAGAGATATGAACACTGATATGAATGCTGAACTGCACCTGTCGTCGGTTCTACGAATTATATTTATGCAAAATTTCCAGATTTCCATGTAGGTTGTACTTTCATGGACAACCATTTTTTAGAAACAAAAGCCAGTTGATCGATGTGAAAAATGATAGAAAAGTAGATATATATGGAAAGGTGTGGTTCATTAGTTGTATCAATGTCGTTTTGAAATATTATGGCTTTGTGCCAAGGTCGTTTTGTTAGCTAGCTGCGGAATCATGTTACCTCCAGCATCTTTCGTTACGGCTTATTTTGTCTGGTGTGTTTATAAACGTGAGGATGAAGTTGTGCCAATAATTTTATGATGCATTTTTTCAAATTAGACAGATTCGGTGAAAACAAGTACACGTGACTTGATGAAAATTGGCACTAGGCCGACCTAAGACAATGTTTATAAGTTTCTGAAACATAGTTTCTACGTCATAGCAGGGCGATCTACCAAGATCATCCTTTAATAAAAATTGCGTCATATATACATAGGTCACAACAAAAAGTTCTGTAAACTAGATAATCAAGGCAGTCATGAGGATGAAAATGAAAAGGGTAATGTATATCTAGTTTGAAAGATAAAATGTGTGATGAGCGTTTTTCAACCAAAAATGATGCTGTTGCAACAGTTACTATCTTTAAAAGTTTTTGTTTAACTTGCAATGTATGTATCTATGTAGGTATGTTTGTTCTGGTGGAGTCTTGCTATTCCATTTTGAAGCCAACATCTTCAAACCATTGAGCTGAAATTTTGTATGCACGTTTAGTTTGGATGACAATTCACGATGTGTGTGTGTGACGTCATTCTAAATCTAACATGGCGGACCATCCAAGATGGCGGAATAGTCATTTTTCATGCACTTCTGCAATATGGGTACCAAATAATGAACAAGCTTGTTGAGAGTAACTCGAAAAATAATTTGACGTAATTCTGAGTCCAATATGGCGGACCATCTAAGATGGTGAAATACTTATTTTTGATGCACTTCTGCAATATGGGTATCAAATTGAAAGGGCTTGCCGAGAATAATTAGAAAAATACTCTGACATCACTCTTAATCCAATATGGCGGACTTGTGAAGTCGAACACACCGTTTTTTTTGCTTAAGTTCGAAGCTCTTTGCTGCTAGTCAAGCATACGTGGCCGTAAGTAGGATAAAATCATTGGAACATTTCCTTTATTGAAGAGCTAGATGGTTCAAAAGGAAAAAGCCTTTAAAAAATGCTCTAAAAATAAGAAAATACAAATTTGCTTTAAAATTTGAACTATCAACTTATAGCCTCATTATTCACAATTTTTATGATTAGAAAAACTTATCTAAAGGTTTAGGTAAGTACCTATATGTATTTAATTAAACTGAAATTTAAAAAAAATAAATTTATTAGATTTAAGCCAGTCAATTAAATAGGTACCAGCTTATTCATACAAGTGCGCGACAAGCTTTTATGATCATATAAATTGAGTATAATGAGACTATAAGTTGGTAGTTGAAATTTTAAAGGAAAAAATTATTTTCTTCTTTTTAGAGCATTTAAATGAAAGCTTTTTGCAAAAAAAGTTTTTCTTTTAATTTATTAATAACTGGCTCTACAGAATAAATAAATCTGTTGATCTTAAGGAAGAATACTTTGAAAAACATTAAAGTTATTTTCTCCCATTGTTCTTTTCCTACTTATCAAGTTTGTTAAAATCTCTGATGTGAACGTATATCTATCTCGTTTCAACTCGAAAAATGCTTTAGATAAAAAAAAGATGGTTTTTTTCATAAAATATTCATAGTAATGTTACGCAAGCCACCTTCATAATGGTCGCTAGTCACAAACCTAGTTATCCAAACCAAACGCCCATGCTCTGTGCTCGCAAGCCAACAAATCATCCGCAATCAATCTAAATCTACTTCTACCAACTCTAATTAGTTAAAGAGGGTCTAGGCCACCACTATAATCACTTATCTCTAATTTATATAATTAAAATCGTCTAGTTATGCATGCGTTGCACCAGGCTGATGCCTACTTGTAATTGCATGTCCAGCTACGCTCGTTATTACGTCCAACCTATCAATTATTCTCTACCGAATAACACGTATTGAGAAATGTCCCAGTAATTGTATTAAATAGCCGCGGGCGTGCCAATGCTATGACCCTTTCACTGGATCACACTTCTATAAGCTGCTAGCTGCAGTCGTGAGGTAATGGCTGAAAGTGAAAATGCGCTCATTCAGTACCATTTTCCATTTTTAGATTGAATACCCTGGAGTATTAAGTCACAGCTGCCTTAGTATGCCTGAAAGCTACAAAATACGTTATGCCCTATCACCAAATATACCACGTATTACTCTAGGCTCCGCCCCCAAAGATGTCTTTCTCCCTCTCTCTTTGATGGTACTCTTCCTCAGCAAGTCTTGGCAAATTTCAGTTCCCATACAGTATATAGTATACAAGCTCAAAGATAAATTTGCCGTTTCCCCATACAGAACTGGATATTTATGCGGAGATTCAACCTGTATTTTGACAGTATGATGTATAATGCAACACACTTATAGGTCATTGTACCAAAGAAGGACATAATGGCCACAAAGGAATAAATAGCGTAACAATAGAACGCCAAAGCAGAGCAAATTGTATAACAACTTATAGTCTGCGCTCTAACCACAGACCTTAAAGCTGCATAGAAATAGAACTTGCAGATAACATTGACACCTGTGCTACACGACAATCGTAAAAATGCAATGCAACGTATTCGATTGATTATATTGATTTCCAATACAAAAACCCTTTGAAAAGGTTTTTAGACTCTGTTACAATACTGACTAATTCAAAATGCAGTAGTGTGTTATGCCTCATTACTTCTAAGGTTTGGAAAACATTTTTTTGTAGGTTCTTATCATGCCAGCTCTATTATTCTTTCGTCTTTGCGATTTTTGATTATTATTCATCCTCAATTTAAAATGAATCTGCAGAGTGGTCTAGCATAAGTGGCCTTACATTGTTGTTTGAATAAATTTATACACAATGTTACTTCGGCACCAGCAAAACTCGATATTTCATAATATGTAGCAGATAGACCCAGAGTATACATATATATTTTATGTATATTTGATATAGTTGTAACGAAATTTCAGCTATTTCGAATCAGACCACTTTGTCGAATCGTAATACGTATTCTAGATGTTGTAATCTCCGTTCTATGGTTGAGATGTGTACTTTGCATTCGTGCAGACATTTTATAACAATAGATTGAACCACGTCAGTCAGTGTGTCAGTTAAGCGAAACTGATGTCGCAAAGACATGGCTCGTCATAATCAGATCGCTGTTTGTCTACAGGGAGGAACTTTGGTATTCATAACACATCGCAAGCTTTTCATAGGTAGCTCTGATCTTGTGTTTGTTGTCTGAGCGAAAATAGTTATATAAAAGTTACAGTGAAACTAACCTATCTATAGAGTGCCAGCGAAGAATGATGAATGATAATGAAATAAAGGGAGTATGCATATTTTGTTTGTCTATCTGTTTGTCCAGTTATTCTTGGGCAATCTATAACTGAAAGTATTGAAGCAATGTCAATTGGTTCAAGCTTTCTACTTTTTTAATATTATCCATTATGGCACTATTTTATTTATTTAGCGTATGGTTACATAGTACACATGGAAAGAGTCATAAAAAAGTAAAACAGTTTTGTTTTTTATTTTTTTTTTGTTTTTTTTTTTGGATCTGAATAGTAACAAGGTCCATCTAATAATAATAATAATAATAACAGTATTTATTTGCATTTATACCTAGTGAAACAAAATTAAATTAAATACAGAAAAAGTAAATCCCTAAACAATAAATGCAAAAAGGACTAATAACAGTCTAGGACTGATCAAAGTATTAGCCCTAGGGGGAAACCACACAAATACTAGTTAAGTTACAAAAGAACAAACCTAATTAAAACACTAAGCACATACAACTAATATATACAATGCTAAGTAACAATTGCTGCTTCAAACACTAGTTGCAGATATGAGGATATTATTAAAGTTACGTTTAAATGCTGAAACAGACATAAGTTTGAGGTTCATGGGAACGTGGTTATACAAGACGCAGATATTGTATGAAAAAGATCTATTGAAAATAACTGAACGGTGAGGTGGCTGAGAAATTAGACCTTTGAACCTAACATTGATATTGTGAATATCAGTTCTAAAAGTGATCTTATTATATAAATATGGTGGCGTTTTATATACGACAATTTTATGAAATAAAACTGCAGAGTGCAATTTTCTTCTGTTTTGCATATTCAACCACCCTGTATCCGACAACTTATATGAAATTGGTTCGAATTTTCGCACACCATAAATAAACCTAAGACATGACTTTTGTACCCGCTGAATCTGACTAATATATTGTGTTGTTAAACAAGGCCCATAGACCGAGTCACAGTAATTGAGCAGAGACAAAACTAGCATGTCACAAAGTAACGTTTTAAGTTTAGTTGAAAAAACGTGGCGATATGGGAATAACATTTTCAGACGACCATAACAACGGCCGACACATTTATCAATATGTTTCGTAAATCTCAAATCACTGTCCATGTATAACCCTAAATTCATAGCAGCGTCCGTGTGAGGGATATCACTATTGTTTATTGCAATTTTAAATTTCTCTGCAACCTCCTTTTTATGCCTACCACACATCAAAACTTTGGATTTTAGAGGATTAATAGACAATTGATGAGCAGTCCTTTCAGTAGCCAAATTGCTAAGATCTTCATTTAGCAGAGTCATTCAGTCTGCGTATTGGTATGAGAAAACGGAAATTTCAACTGAGTATCATCGGCATACAGATAAGGTTTTGTGACCTTCAAACACCTCGTAATATTGGCTGAGTATACTGAAAAAAGCAATGGGCCCAAAATTGAGCCTTGAGGTACCCCACACAAAAGAGGTTTTTGATCAGATACTCCGGAAGAAGTTTCGACAAACTGTGTTCTCACTGAAAAATAGCTTATAAATAGCTTAATTGCATCAGCAGATATCGAGCCTAGAGATCCATTCTACGGCTGATGGTTTGGCTTGGAGGAAGTCCTTGTTGTCTGGATATGCCCTAAGGCCACATTCTTGTTCTATGTGCCTGACAGTTTGGCATTCCGCTCCACAGTCGCATCGTGGGGATTCGAGCTCGAAACATCGCACATCCTTTCAGTGGAGGTCAAAACCAGGCCAGCAGTTAGATTACTGTTCACTTGTTCTGGTGTTTGGGTCGCCCAAATTTCTGCTGATTTAACTGCAGGGTTAATACCATCATACTTGAGTTGGAGAACTGTTGTAATTGGCGGTTTTCTGGACCGTAATCTGCGCAAGGAGAGATCAAGTATTATGCTCGTAGATTGGCAGTGAGGGATTTTGTTACATTCTCTCAGAAGTGCATTTTCTCGACGGGTGGTGGAGTCATTTGGCTGAGTGTTGGTAGCCTACTGGCTACCAACTTACTGTTGGGCTTGATCATATACATCCCGTAATAGTTCTCATAGAAGTGTTTAACTGGGTATTTGGGGTGCAATTCTAGCTCGCGTCCATACGTGTACCCTGGCTAACGCTAGATGAGCTAGAGCGATCCGGTAGCCAGACTATATAGTTTCCTGGCAAGTACAGATGGATATTCATCTATCGGCAGAGGAGTACTAATAAAAAAAAAACTGATACTACTAAGGAGTGAAACGAAATAGCTCTATTTGTCGAAGCAACTATAGTTACGCCATCAGGTTCAGATGCAGCAATACCGGCAATCATTGGTACGCCGATCCTCAGTTTCTAAGAAGCAGCTACGTAATTTGTAATAGCGGATATACGGGCAACGAAGAATGAATAACGTTACAATGTATCGACCTAATGTATGGCCGATCAGTGATCGCACCTCGTATAGATACATTATGACATCATTAAATGGTTGTCCAGGGTCCCGTACCGGTACATTCGGACTAATTACACCACTAAATAACTTAATTAAGTGGAATAATTTAAAACTGCCGCTGCAGCTACTGGTTTTCCGCAACATGTTGCTTCTGCGTCGCTTCTCGACGGTTTCGAAACGCTATGCTATACGTGTACCAGTTCAGTTGGTTTTTAATGGAAAAAGGAAGAGCCATACATCACGAAAGCTCGCTTAGTAACTGATGCATTTTATAGGTCAGGAAAATTAGGCTTGATTTAAATCTACTAAGACCAAAACCGGGTTTTTGGCATTTTGCTTCATTTACTTCTAGGAACAAGAAATTAAGTCAAGGTGGTTTAGTCAGTACTTCCTACACATTACGGTGATACCAGTTTATTATTTTCCCATAGAATGAAGCTGTTATGCCGCTAGGTCTTTCTTTCATCTCAGGTTAATGGGCAACCTATTATGAATTCAACAAATTTTTAAGTGTTACAATCCCCCCACCCCCCAATCGCCCCAATTTCACCCCCAACCATAAAGTAGTAGAAAATTATCACTAGTCCCCAAAACGCCTAAAAACGAAGTTTGAGCTGTTTTTATATTCTTAGTCTTTTGATTATGGATTCGCCGCCATTGACACGATTTTATACGCTTGTTTCAACTTCGCCAAGATAATAATACTCCGTCGAAATATCATTAAAATAAATTCAATACTTTCCTCTCAACTCAATACAGAACAAACTAAAGCGATACTCATTATGTATACATCAGGAAATTCCCATGGTTTCTGTAATAATAATAATAACTTTATTTTCCATTTCACTGTAAAGACAGTATGGGAAATTGTCAATAGCAGCAGCAGCTGCTTTACATCTAAAAAGAATTAAATAAAACAAACAATAGTGATATATATATAAAAAGCAACAAACGTACACATATCAAAATTAAAAGAGAGCCCAAAACTACAAGCGCATTTAATTTTTTTTTCAGTAAGTATTCATCTAACGTATAAAAGGCATTAGAAACCAGGAAATCCTTTAAATGTGTTTAAAAAATTTTCACAGACAGGCAGTTTTTTATAACAGTAGGTAGGTGGTTATATATTTTGACACCCAGGTAGTTTGGAGCATTTGCAGTAATATTTAGCATAGCCATAGGAACATACAGATTGTTTTTCTTTCGAATATTTCTACAATGAATATCACAGTTTAATTTGAAGTTTGTCCTGTTATTGTACATATATTTATATATGTATACACAAGCTACGGTGAGAACTTTGAGATTCTTAAATACTTCACGACAAGACGTTGTAGTGGAAATTCCGGCTATGATTCTGATAATTTTTTTTGTTAGACAAATACTGCAGTGGCAGATGACGATAAACCCCATAAACACACACCGTACCTTAACTTGCTATCAATTAAGGCATAATACAGATTAAGAAATAGGAAAGGCAATGTTCAGATGGACCTAAAAAAAGTGTATTATATCGCTAGGTCCTAAGGCTCGGTCAAACAGAGGGCGTTCTAGAACGCGGCGTTCCGGCGTTCTCCAACACCGCGTTCCAGCATTCCGTTGTTTGTACCAAACAGGCCTGTTTGACGGGTTGAGCAAAAGCGTTACGCCAATTTTTGTCAAGATGTCTAGTGATTCAAACATAGATGAACTCAAGGCACGGTCAAACAGAGGGCATTCTAGAACGCGGCATTACGGTGTTCTAGAACGCCGCGTTACAGCGTTCCATTGTATTGTTAGAGAACGCCGTAACGCCGCGTTCTGTTTGACCGGGCCTTTACTGTCACAGGTCAATGGACAGCCTATCAGCCTATTATCAATAAAACACATTTGTCATTCTTACAACCCCCACTCCAATTTAACCCCCCACCAAAAAAAAAAAAAATAGAAAACGCTTAAAAAAGAAGTTCGAAGCATATTCCTACCCAAATTCCATCACAATCCATACAGCGGTAACTAAGATTGCGAGGTTAGAAAACTCCAATAGACTGACAGACAGAAAGACAGACACAAAGACGGAAATGAGTGACGTGGATTTTCGTTATCATAAAACGTCCAAAAAGCACATTATGTCAAAATCGAAAGTTTTCGCGATCACAATACTCCCCTCACCTATCGGTGTGGGAAGTGTAAAATATAAGTTCGTTGAAGTTTATTGAGGAAAAATGGTTTCAGTAATAAGTTTCTATCATGAAACATGCGTTTATTTGGCATTATTTTGTCCAAAATTAACGGCCAAGTAGTTTGAGGTATAGTGCAGGTATTGCCCGAACATTAACAAAGAAGATAATCTATTAGATATAATAATTCTCAAATGAACATAATGTACCTTTAATAATCAACAAATTGAAATTGAATTGAAAATCTGGACCTGATACATACTGGTCGATCGAGCTGCAATATTGAACCGGGTTTGAGGGAAGAACTTCGTCACATTTAAAAAAGGTATGCCAAAGAGTGCACACTCCAAGAAGCTAATAAAACCAAACATATAAAAGCATTCTATCAAGACAAATGCGTACAAGGATATAACAGTATTATAACAAAACTCTTTACAAAGGTAGAACATTACAACACACAAAGCACATTAAAAAGTCCCTTTAAGTATGTTTGAAGTGCTTGCGTTCAAATAGGTTTTGATTTTACTTGGCAATAATTAAACAATATCCCGAAATAAGAGACAGAATATGAATAATTACAAAGTGCGTATCGTCCCCTTACAGCAGAAGTATGCTATGTCACAAAATGTAAATTTTCCAGGAGAAGCTTTTTTTGTTTTTGAGATATTGCAAACTGAAAAACTGCTTGATGAAATTCATATAACCAAATGAGATAATAATAAGGTGCATTACTTGGAATTGGGACAATCTATCATCATCATCATAGTCACAATGTCTTAACAGACATGTTGTGAACTCGTAAAATGCATTAAGTCGGAGCTAGAGTATTGCCGACACGAATATTATCAATAGTTTTGAGAACTGTAGCTCGCCATCGTTCGCGATTTACTGTCAGTTCGGTGGCGCTGTTGATACTCATATCCAGCAACTGTTTCGTCGTATCCACCCAGCGTGTAGGGGGACGGCCACGGCGCCGCCCACTCGGGGCACGACCCTGAACTAAAAGTTTCTCCATATTATCGCTTCTGTGTATATGCCCTAAAAAAGTAAGCATTCTCGTATCTCGTCGACACAATGGAGGATAGTCTTTTTGGATTACTGAGCTCATCCAGTATGGAAACATTAGATCGATGGGCGGTATAAAAAGCATCTATGCGAGCTCGATCTGCCTTTTTAACAGTCTAAGTTGAATGCGCCGTCGAATCTCATTTTCTCAGCTACCGGAATTGTCGATCAAAGAACCGAGGTAGACAAAACTTTGAACTACTTCACAACGGCCTATGGCCTTTATTTCTCGATGATTATCATGCTCTCTATCTACGATCATAATCTCATAGTTCATGCCAAGACCATACGCTGCACTATGTTGTTCTAAGATGTTTAACAGAGCTGCTAGTTCTTCTTGAGACGCAGCAATAAGGGCTGTATCGTCAGCAAATCATAAGTTGGATATTTTGCTTCCGCCAATAGTTATACCGCCATTACGGTTGTCTAATACCTGTCTCATCACAAATTCAGAGTAAATGTTAAATAACATCGGAGATAATACACATCCCTGACAAACTCCTTTTCTGGTTGCAGTTTGACTAGACAGGTTACCATCAATTCTTACACGAGCCGAATTAGACTCGTAGAGTTACTGTATGAGAAACACTAGGTGTACAACCGAAAATTTCCCAAGTTGCATTTCACCATGGAAAAGGAAGAGCATGTAGCGCATCAAAATGCATTATTAATGCGCGATGCGTGTTTCAGACACCCGCGAACTGACCAACCGAGCGTGGCTTCCTCGTTGCAAAGCCTACTACGTATAAGTAAAAGTATTACAATGAAATTGGGCCAAACAAAACGAAACCAAAATGAGCACGTTATGTAACCGGTCGGTTTGCATTATCAATGTCTCGTTTCGGAGAGGAGATAGTGGCGTTGGTGTGCGTATGTAGGTACCTACAAAATATCGATTGTAATTATGTTTTGGGTAGCAGCAATTTAGTGTTGTAACCAGGTGTGTGTTTGTGTAATAGGAACACTTCCGCCTGATCGGGGCATTATTTTTTGATATTGTATGGAAATTCGGGTTTTTTGTCAGTGGAAGCGATATGTGCATGATATGAACAGAAACTAATTAAAACTTTGTATACGTACCCGATTCTTAGAAGAATGCGGGTCTCCCGGACAAGCTTACTGTCTATGTTCATTCTCTTAAGTGGCTAAAAAATTTGGAAAATCATTGCGCAGAAAGAATAGGTTTAGTTTGCGTTTCCACCAGAGATGTGCGAGGATGTGTTAAGAGGACGGTGTTTTAACGAACCAATAGAATCGCTTGAATTACCTCGCCTCGCTCAGCACCGCTCTGGCGGAAACGGCTTAGCGGAGCGAAGTTTCTGTACGTACAAACAAGGAATGTGGCGAGGAATGAGTGCTATTAATGTGTTTCGAGGGCGCTAGAAATGCGTTGCGAGGGATGAGGGCCAGGGACGTGGGCTGTTGATGTAGGCGAGCAAATAGAGAACTCGGAAAAGAGCCCGCTACGCATCCTCACAACGCTCATCTGCGCCATATATTAGTAAGCTTTGCCATGGCCACATAACTATAGTATTGGGAGAAAGTTCTTGGACCTAGTTAAGGGCCCAAGAATTGGCTTACACGACTAGGTACGGGGCACACAATACGTTTCGGTTGACGTGTGAGGACCAGAATACATCCCGAAGTACCAAATCTGATCCATCTAGACCCGTTTTACAGTCAACTTTCTTGGCACGATACTAGATTGTGTACCCTTAATGAGTACTATGCCCAATGAGATCCAGATTCAAGTCAAATCAAAACATGTGCAAAACATTGCTAGCTCAGAAAAGCCATTTTGAAATCAGACAGCACCTAGCTACTCCGTAGCAAAACCGTCTGCTAAAAAAATACGGAGCCTACCTACTTGACGGTATTATGAACCGCGATATCAACGCGATAAAACCGCAGCATAAAGAGTAAACCAGCAGCGAAAGTCAAGCCGAATCTTTCAGGACATTTTGATGACCTTGAATCTTTCGGGCCTCACTTCGACCGTCGCGTTCAAGCCGCGTTAGAGAAGCGATTGCAGAGGACCTGAGCGAGAATATTATATCCGTAAAAATCCCATAGTGATAATTATATGCACGCTCGGGAACAGTGGTCGGCATTTCGTTTAAACGACAATTATGAAAAGATTATGCAAAAATAATCTGTTCCGGTAATAGCACGGAAAAACCCCATTGTGCAAGGTATGAATATATTTTCGGAATGCCTCTTTTCGAATTATGTAATCGGAAATAATTAAATTCTAGGACAAAAGGCTGGTCAAAAAAGGACAGGAAAGGTATCATTAATGATGGTATTTCACCAAAAATAACAATCTTTATTCATACAATTTCGATCTTCGATGTAATATATATATAATATAATTTATAATTAGTAAGTAAATACCGAATGATAAATTACAAAATTGCTGTAAAGTTAAAACATATTTTAATTTTATAATCAGCAAAATTCGTACCAATAATGGTCATTTACAATTTAACGATTTACATTTTTTACGTTTTTCCATATAATTAAGTTCCTACTTCGATTAGGTATTTTAATATTCCTATTAATATTTTTTATTGTATCATACAGGCGTATCCTGGCGTATAGTCTAAGAATATAATTTAGTGGGAAGTTATCACATGGATGGCAATACCTTAAACTGCAAATCGTTCAATTTGAAGAGTTGCGCTGCTGGTTTACTCTTTATGCTGTGATAAAACTAGTCCGATACACAACAGCTGGTGTGCAGTAAACTAGCATAAAACACCATATCTATTGTTATACAACCTCCAAGTTAAAACTTGTTCACACATTCCAGAACAGAGCGACTTCCTGATTATCGTCAATTAAACCATATCGCTCATCGCATGATGCCGTAAACAAATAAAAGTTAATTGAATGGTTTCCTTATATTTCAACGCAATCTCGTTTTATCGATTTGCTCATATAAGAGTTCAAATATTTGATTTATATGGCGAGTTATAAAGATATGTTGGAATGTCGACTGAGCGGGTTCTGTCGACATTTGATGACTTAATTTACAGTTTCATCCCGGCACACCATCTTCGATTTAATTTCTCAGACATCGTGAATTTGCAATATTTTACTTTACACACTTTGACAGAAGGAATCTTGATTATGATAATTTGCTTTGGACAAGTTCTTTGACTGGCATGGCGACGTTAACCAACTTTTTTTGTAGAAAAAAGCATAATAGGACTAAAGGCGGAAAAACTGTATCTTTTTCATGCTTTAAACGCATACTTTTGGAGCTTTTCGCAAAGCTTATCAAAAAACTATCATGTCTAAAGGCCTCATCACATTTTAGGTCAAATCAAAATTAAAATATATGAGTAGACCATTTCCCATTAAATTATTATCATCTCGCCACTTCGCATTTATCACAGAAAATTCCTAAACTAGGAATGCCGAAGTGGCAGGAACAGAAAGTAAATATGAAATAATTTTGGTGATATTAACGAATTCTTCTGAAGCGTTTACTAGCAAATAACTTCATTTTTTGCCAGTGGTCATGTTGTTAAAATCTTTATGGATGAGGATAAACCTCATGATCAATACTAATATAAAACAGTATATTATGGTGCAGAGCTGTGGGAACTCACTAAAAGACAAAATGACCGATTATTGGCCGTGGAAATGGATTTCTGGAGGAGGAGTTGTGGTACTTCAAAACTGGATCATGTCCGAAATGACCGAATTAGAGAGATGATGAATGTTGAAAGTACAATCCTCGACACCATAGAAAGGAAGCGTCTGCTCTGGTTTGGTCATTTGCAGCGTATGCCAAGTACAAGATGGCCAAAACGAATATGGCAGTGGACTCCAAATCAAAGAAGAAAGCGTGGCAGACCTCCAAGATGCTGGAAAGATGATGTGATGGATTCAATGGCGGCGAGAGGTCTCAATGAAGGAGACTGGAACGACCGCAGCAGATGGAAATTGGGAAGCGAGAGGCGGCGACAGCCGTAAAAAAAAACTCGCGTGTATATATATATTAGATACTTTTTTTTAAGTTACAGTATTATATAGCGAAAAACAGTGTAATACTGTTTTTAATAGTATGGTTGGCAACCCTCTAGGCTATGGCGTATGTTTTGCGGACATTGTATTATACCTACAGAACGAAAAATAGTCACTCATTAATTAGCGTTGCATTATCCGTTGGCGTTTCTGTAACCGCATAACTTCAGTAACAGCTACACAAATGTCGACGAAATTTAAGAGCAAGTACACTATAGGGGCACAGGCACTAATGCTGCTAAATTTTTTGGAAGCTTACACCATATACCTTATCTTTAGCTGTTTTGGAAGTCCCTTATTATGTTTTTTTTTTCAGCAGTCAAATCGGGTTAGAGGGATAGGAGATTGGAGAAACTTATACAGGGTGAGTTTTTAGTACCGGATCTGTCGATAACTCCACTACCGCAGAAGATATTTTTGTATATAAAAACCAAGGATATGCTCCTTGCTCATAAAATATTTTGATTCATACAGGGTGACTCATAACTACGTGGTGATACAAACATACATTTTTTTAAATGAGATACCATATATATTATTTCGTATCTAGATTCTACTAATGATTCCCGTTCTTTAAACAGAAGGCATTGTAACATTATACAGAGTAGTTTAAAAGTTATGACCACTCTTATGTCCAAATCGCTGTCAAATGAACGTCTGGATTGGTTACTATTTCATAGCCTACCTGATAGATCTGCTTAATAATTATGCATCACGTCTATAAAATTGTTTCCTCAGTATAATTGACTTGATATTATCTCGATAATTGAGGGTCTTGACTTCATCAATAACTATTATGGCCTTATAATTCAGTTGTTGGTTGAACACAAATAAAAATCGATAGCTCTTTCTCAAAATAAATAAATTTCAGTACTCAAATTGAAGGTATATTTAAATTTGCAGCAAAATCGAAATATCTCAGAAACTGAGGAATGTAAGTATGTATATGAAATGCTATAGGAATATGAAAGGGCGTATTATAGACAATTTTTTGGTTTTAAAAAGGTATGGGGAGTTACATTAAAAAAAAAGTGAGAAAATCTAGACTTTGCATTCTACCTCACCCTGAATATGAATATGCGCCGTCGACTTTTCTACAGCCTGCGTTAAAACTAGAGGATATTTTTTATCTTGGCATGTAGAAAAACTAATTTTTGATTAAATAATTTTCAATATACAGTACGTTCATTTGACAGCGATTTGGGTATAACTTTTGAATTACCCTGTATAATGTTGCAATACCTGATATTTTAAGGACGGGAGTCATTAGGAGAATCTAAATATGGAATAATATATAGGGTGTTTCATTTAAAAAAATGGATGTTTGCATCACCATGTAGTTATGGATCACTCTGTATAAATCAAAATACTTTCTGAGCAAGGAGCATATCCTTGGCTACAACTTTTATATACATTTTTTTTTCGCTATCTTGTGCAGTATGGGAGTTATCGACTGATCTGGTAATAAAAACTCACCATGTATATGTTTTTTGACCTTTTGTTAGCAAAACGAAACCAATACTATCATAGGCTGTGTAAAAGCGAGTGTTGTTAGTCAACTGACTGGACTCCCTTGTGTTGCTTTTCAGATTTGTGAAAACTCCACTTTGGACAATTCTGCCAATTAACTGTTGAACTATCTACTTGCCGTATTCTGAACTTCAAACAGCACACTTGCAAATACATCGCCATCTTTCAGCACCGTCTCAGAAAGAAATGAAAAGCTACATTCATCACCACCTGTCAAAACGTCAAAATGGTAGTCAAATTAATCTACTTGCCGTGGATTGAACTTGAAACACCACATTTCATTACGGGCGCGGAAAAACAGACTTCTAGTTATAGTTTCTGGCGCGACACTGAATCACGCATTTTAGCGTCAAAAATAGTGGTCAAAATCGAAAATATAGACGCATTACCGTTATTTATCTGCTAAAAATAAAACAGCATCCAGTCGCCTGACTAAGTTTAGCAGCATCAATTTATAGCACGGTAAAGAGAGGGAGAAATCTATACGAAGGGTTCAGAAATTTAGATATTTGAGTACCAACAGTTTGTCGGATCATGACCGCGAAAGTCTTACACAGTACATTCGAGTAGCTGGCTCAGACCAGCGATTTATCAACAATAAAATGGAGACTATCGTTCACCCCCCTTACTTTCCCGACATCGCTCCAAGTGACATGAGTTAATTGAAAAGTCAAGATGTTAGTGGGATTTAGACTTCAACAACGATGCTAAAGATGCGGTTATGTCACTGTTACGTTACACTGTTCGATATCTAAACGTTAAATACACCGATTTGGTATGCTAAGATTATAAATACATACCCCCTCCAAGCATAAGTGTTATATGGAGATACTCACCTGAAAAAAAAAAAGAAAAGTATAAGTAAAAAGGCAGTTATTTATTAAACAACAAATAAATAGATCATACAGGTAAATATTACTGAGCCCTGCAATGACTAACAAAGAAATATGCAAAAATGTAGTTTAACATTTTAATTTGAATTTGGCAACAAGTAGGTACTAAAAACGATATTTAACATTTTCACATAGCTTATACAAAAATAGAGTTAAAAAGCTGCACTATACGTATCTCTTGTTTTCATTTTCTGATTATTGCTCTGTTGCTACTGAAGAAATTCTCAAGAACTGTACATATTTTTCCGTCCCTTCCAGTGACAGCAGTAATAAAATTTCGTAGTAGTCATTTTAAGACAATATTTTTTAAGTACTACATATTAATAAGTCGACAGATAGAAATTTGTCATATATTTTTGGATGTACAGAATAGAAAGCAATTATTGTCATTGAATGGGCTGTCGTCACCGGTGCAACCTAAATTGTAGAAATTCGTAGAATGGGCCTTGAATACAGTACTGAATAATTTTCAATACTTTAAATAACCAGAATCGGTATGTCAGCGCTACAAAGCAATAAGTACTACATTTCAAGAAACTCATATAATTATGTAGTGCCAACATATCGACTGAACTATACTGCTTGTGTTAATTTTGGATTGGATGATATTTCTTGAGAGACGGAAGCAAAGTGATATTAATTGGGCAACATCGAAAACAGGAACAAGGTATTCGAAAATGACACACTAGCTTGATGAAAATAGATACCGCAGCCGCCGTATCTGTCACGCATTTTTAGCATTTCTTACATTCTTCAGTACTTGAAGCAGCTGCCCCAAGAATATAGGGTGATCGATTTATACTCCGAAGTTTGACAACTCCGTTATTATGAGAGATACAAAAAAACTTTCCAATAAAAGTTGTAGGTAAAGCTAAGGTTCACCTTCTAAAATTATTTTTATAATATGCAAAGTCACGGCATACCGAATTTGAGTTTTTTCAAATAGAACACCCTATATATCATTCTAAATTTGAATTGTGCTCAATCTCCCTATTCCGGAAATATAGGGTTTCATCAGGTTATAGAGGGTAATTTCAGAGATATGACCACTTTTATGTGAAAATCTTAATAAATTCATCGCCCTGTATCTTAAAAAAGCAAAAACTGGAAGCTTGATTCTTAATGCTAGAATAATTTCATAGTTATCTAGTTTTGTCTAATGTTACCAGGTTTTTACTATCTTTGATTTTGTGAACCAAAACTGATGACGACGATAATTTTCTTTGTAACTTTAAATGAAACACCCTGTATTTTATAGCACCGTCAGAAAGTTCTTACAAAATACTTCCACTATTAGTAAGCATTCCCTATTCTTATATGTAACAGTTACAGAGTTATTTCGATTTAATGTATTTATATATTTAATGAAGGAATAACGTATCCCTTTGGGCAAAACAATAGAAAGCTAAAAAGATTAACAAATGCCATTTGCCAACACACCTTGATTTTTGATATTTGCTGCTCAGTCTACTGCAGTGCTTTACCCCAAAGTCCAAAGAAAATTTCCTACTAAATTCATATTTATTCCCAAAAAAACCTTCCAGAAGGATAATTAGCTCTAGAATATAACGAGTGTCGCTGTATCTTGGTAGACATTGACATTCAGTTAATTGTTCTGCGTGGATCGCGAAACTTAACGATTGCTTGATTTATTTTAATGAGACTCTCGCGTATCTGCCGCTGGTGAGACTGACGATGGAAAAAAGATGATTGCCAGCATTAATTACTTGTAATTGGTGAAAAGAAGACAACTAAAATGAAGGAAACGCTCAGAGACGTAAAGCCTGCGATGTTACATAAATTCAATGCGGGGTTGCGCTAGAGTTGCTAGCTGGAGATGAAATCACGTACCACGCCAGTGGCTTACTAACTCAAATAATCGAAAAGAATAAGCTATTGATTTTGTAGATCTAATCAGTTAAATGTGTGGCTATCGTAAATTGAACAGCGGGAGGTAGCGATCGTTATTATCAGGTCGAGTCTAAAAAGGGATAGAGAAAAAATCAGATATTGTCTGCAGCGATTATCCAAATACGATGCTGTTACCGTCTTTAAGGTGGGGAAGAAAATCTCATGTTGCCGGTTGTAATTATGTGTTTTATGAACTAGACAAATAGGATATTTGGGCCCGATTTTATCAACACGCGCATTTTAACAAAGGTTTTGACCAATCAGAGCAGCCCATTCAAGAACATACATCTGAATGTTCTCTGAAAATTAATGATTTCTCGTGAAGTTTATCTCAAAAAAGTGGAAAATAACACAATTTATACACAATCGACCATTATGAATCATCTTTTTTTTATATAACTGAGCAGACCGCGTAGGCAGAGTCTAAATACTAGAGTACCGCGGCTGCTGTGAAAGGGTTATGTTAAGGGAAGTTTGTTAACGCGGGATTTGAATGGCCCAACACCTGAAGGCCCAATAAATATATCTCCGGCGGTCCATTCCAAGCCTTGGACACCCTGGGAATAAATGAGTGGTTGTACCGCTCGGTTCTTGATCTATGAAGAACGACCGCCTTAGGATGAGATGCAGCGGTCACGCGGGTGCATCTGATAGGATCGGTGAGCGGCGGAACGATAGAGGATAGGTCAGGAGGAGCAGATTCCGTTTAAATATCGGTAGAAGAGTGAGAGGTCACCAACAACATGCCGGCACTGGTGAGAAAGTGGCTGGAGGTGGCGCCTTAAGTCCGGGTCGCCAATTAGTCGAATTGCACTTCTCTGGACGGCATCTAATATAGACAGGGTAGTAGGGGCAGCAGCTCCCCAGATATGAGAGCAATACTCGAAGCCAGGTCTTATCTGGGCTTTATGCAGCGTGAGGAGGTTACATGGTGAGAAGTACTTTCTGGCTTCAAATAAGTTCCCAAGCTTTTTACCAGCAGTTGTTGCAATTGACGCAACGTATTCGTGCCAGATCAGATTTTCTGTAATGCTGACTCCTACCAGCTTGAATGAGTGACTCCTTGGCACAGCGCGGTTGTTCATTAGAACCTCGTGTTGGCTTGGGCACTTCTTGATTGATAGCGTACAATACTGGGTCACTACCAGTCTTCTGCGTTCCAGCTCGACCACATAGATCGATCTGTTGCTCATGATGCTTGCAAGCAGCGTACTGTCATTCGCAAAACTGTGGATTGGGTTTGCAGTGGTAGAGAGCACATCATTGATGTGAAGCACATACAATGTCGGAGCCATACTAGTTTTGCTGTTATCTCCTCCAGGAGTCCAAGGCCTTTTAAGGGGCCTGGGATCCGAGAGGATCGCAATAGCCCTCAGTTTCTACAATAAATATAACGTTGACCACACGCTAATCAGCATAATTCCAGCCTGACATATTTTTGCAGTTCCGTAGGTCAGAGGTCACCCTCATCCACAAATGTCACTGAAGTAACTTCTTAACTTGATAATATACCAGGAGCAATTTTCCTTATGGCAACACCCCTGCTTCTTTATCGAAGTAACCATTGCTCATTCAGTGTGAGAAAGCTTTCCACATGGCTTGCTAATCACTTCGTATCGAATTAAAGCTAATTTCCTCTGCAATTCATTAAGAGAAGAAGAATAAGAGGCAGCAACGGGTGTAATATACCACCTTGAGACCGAGAAGAAAGAAGTGAAATCTTTAAGTAGCTAAGTAGCTGTTATCTGCTTCCAATCGCAAGCAGAACACGATTCGCACCTTATTTATTGCTATTACGTTCGATAAGGCCGTGTTTAATATATTGTGTAAATAGTCATCGTAATAGAGAAAGATGGATTTTTCCGGAGTAACGAACTCGTCATTTATTTAATCGATTCATGAGATATACAGGGTGATGTTTTTATTGAAACTGCGAGTGTCAAACTGTTCAAAGTCCGCATCATTTGATCTTTCCTTTTCTCTACCTGGATCAATTCATAGCAGCCGTGGATGGTACTGGCATTTAGGCTTAACGTTTGGGGTTGTTTGAAGAATATGTTCAAACTTATACGAATTGAGACGATTTTGAGATGCCTAAGGGCCGTATTTGTAGTCGTCTGTTGAGTTATACTTAACGTTCCCTGAAGTAACACTCTCCTTTCGTTGTGTATCTGTTTCTTAGATAGCATCTACGAGACGGCAGAATTCATTTGGCGACGTTGTCATATTTCAAGTATAAGTCAATTTGCTATGCCTATGCCTACGCATTTTGATGTTTTCTGTTATCTCTTTTTGTTTATGCTAGTATTTCGTGTTTCGTGCCGGACATTTTTCCAGATGTGACAGAAACTGACAACACCGTACTCCAAAATTAACCTACAAAATCGCCATGTCATGCTGTCATTTTGTTACGTGAGTATTACTCAAAAGGACCCTCAAGTAGCTCTTAAAACACAAAGCCTTACTTAAAAGATCCTCAAGTATTAAGGGATCCTTAAGTATCGACTATGAATACGACCCTAAAGCATCTTTCACCTCTTATGGTATGCTTATAAAAATCAAAAGCTCTGAACTTATTACTTTTTCTTTCCACACCAATAACAGGATTTTTTTATGGTCAGCCTCTCGCGAAGGCTGAAAGCCTATGACGCTGTAGAAGCACTGCGAGAGGGTAAGTATCGGTGCACTTAGATTTGAAAAGCTGCTGGTTGTAGATGTCGGGAAACAAATTCCCCGATAGCTTATTCCACAGCGTCGAAGTTCTCCAAAATAAGGAATGCTGAAGCGACTGGTTCGGGGAGTAGGAACCTCGACCTGGTAAGGATGAGCTCGCAGAGCCTCTCTAGTGTTCCTCGTTCGGACGGCCTTTGGTGTTATCTGCGAGAGATCACTCGAACATCTTCCGTGATAGAATCTGTAAAACAGGAACAGGCCAGCCACCCTTCTTCGATGTTCCAGGCTGTGGAGGCCCTTTGTGAGGTTAGGCGTATCGATTAGCTTAAGTGACCTCTTCTGAATTAGTGTCTAGAAGCTTTAAAGAGTGCTTCGGAGCGCATCTCCACACATGGGAGCAATACTCCAACGATGGTCGGATCTTTGCCTTGTAGAGCAGCAGTAGCTGCTCTAGTGTATACATCTTCCTGCACCGGAATAAAACTCCAAGTTTCTGGGATGCCGTTTCAGCAATACTGACGATGCGACGTGGTCATGCCAGGACATGTTATTATTGATTCCCCCTAAAGCTTGATGGAAGGTGACTCGGCTATTGGGTGACCCTCCATTTCTACAGTTGGTAAACCAACGTGAGACTTCTCTGTAAGTGTTGTTGCCTGAGTTTTCTGTATGTTAAACTGTACTCTATTTTCTAATCCCCATTCAACAATTGTTTTGATATCTGCGTTGATCAATTGACCCGTGGAATAAATACCTAGCGGCACGATACACCTTTTTAGGTTCATCCAAACATTGGTTTGCCTGTTACAGAAACCAGGAAATTTTTTTAGCGTTCTGTATTGTGTAACGTGGAATTTATTGAATTGATTTTAACGACATTCTGACACAGTATTATTACCGCGGCGGGGATGAAAAACGCATATGGTTTTGTAGAAATCGTGTCAGTAGCGGCACAGCAATAATAAAAAACTAAAAACATAAGAACAACTCAAACTTAGTTTTAGGCATTTTAGAGGTTCGTAATCATTTATAGGTGAAATTGGGGTGCATGGGAAGTGGGGGGGTTGAAACACTTGTTAAATTTCACATAACACACTTTTTTGCACGATGATTTGATTGAAAGGTGATCTCGGACTATAGTTTTATGCTGTTGGAAAATAATAAAATAGTACGTATCATCGTAATGCGGGCGAAGCAGTGAGTCAATAAACTTGACTCCATTTTTTATAAATCAAAATACGATCCTCGTAAAAAAGGTACCTAATAACTTCCAAAACTATTGAACAACATTTAAAGTGATCAATATTATAGTAGATGATTGATAAAGTGTCAAGAAACGTCAACAACATGCGTCAGAATTTCAAGGTCAGCGATTTCAAGTATAAAATTTATGAATAATCAAAGAATATGAGAAGAAATGGCTTATGATCTGCAACAAAAGTGTCATTCGTGGAAGATGGTTGCTGTTAACAGTAAGAAGGAAGGAAGCTGGAGACCACACAAATAGATCAGTGTTGAAGGAGCACAATTTTTTCGATAAACGTTAAAATGTGACCTTTTCTATTCAATGCCAATACCTCACACAAGACAACTTCGATGTGGCACTATTTGTATCAATCCGTACAAATAAATGATAAAATGATGATTTCGTGGTGGAGCAACACACCTACTAACGGATATTACTCATGCCAATTTTCACCAGGATTTCCACTATTCTAATAAATAGTCATCATGAGTAACGTTAACGCACATACGCTCACGCTTAAAATGATTCCCCGTCCCTTTATTGACAAAGCGCGCTCTATATGCGGTTCAAAGATAATCTTTCATCAATTATAAAGGATGAGGCAATACATTTTCTCGTTCGAAAATTCACGGAAGAAAATCCAATTATACCCAGCGAGGAAGTTTTCATTTCTATTTATATGAATTGCTTTGAGCTTTTACCATGTCGGTTTGGCGTTGAAAATATACTCATGTCTGCCTCGAACTCCATTTCGTTGCATAAACTATCAATTTTGAGGTAAATATTATGACAAAGCGTGAAAATAGACTCGATTTACGATTGGATGGAAGCGACCAAGTATAGAGCCGGATTTAGCTCAACATGAATTATCCAATAATACCACACAGGAGAAAACACTAAAACAGGCAGTTCGTCATACGTCTCGTTGCTGTGGCATAATGTACGAGAGTGCTTAACTTGCTATATCTGACGATCGGAATTCAAAAACAACAACAATGGCGCACGCTTATAACAATAAAGAACTGGTGGACATGATTTTAATGTACGGTGAGTGTGGTCAAAATACCGCTGCGGTTTCGCAAGTGTATGCCGATCGCTTCCCTAACCATACTCACCCTGCACCTCGTCGATTTGTCTCGCCTCGTGCAAAGAGCTAGAGACACAGGATGTCTGAATTCACATCGTGGTGGACACGCTGGAAGACCTAGACAATCTCGTATGGTCCAAATTGAAGAAGATATCGTAAATCGTACTTTTACCTGTAAGACGCCTGCGACAGGACCGCACTTACAACTTCGTAGCAACCAAATAGTGAGTACTTGCTTGAAATTTTTTTTACTGTTTTGCTGCTGGTTCACCGTGCATTAGCTTTGCCGTTTCAAGGGTCGTTGCTTCTAAAGAGGAGAGTCCCAACTTTTAAAACACTCTATAGGTATAACTAACCCTTAAAGCAGAACTCCAACATGTAAAAATAGTCCTTCTCTGGGCCAGGTTAGGTTCGGGCTCCCACACACCGAGGTGCTGCTCTATTACCCAGTGACTACTACTCCTCACACCGTGGGGTGAGCGATCACTGGGTACACGAATAGTGTACCCTAGGTAGACGAAGGGACCCAAGGATGACTGCCTTCTGCGTTGTGGCGGCTAAGATTTGCGCCGTCGCACGGCATACCGGCACCGGCGACATACATTTAATGACACCTAGATAATGTTTCAGGATACATTCTGAATCCATTTTAAGGTAAAAGTCATACGAAGCTAATGTGTTGTAAGGAATTTTTATAATCTTGCCTCTTTGCTCCAGTTCGTTTGCATCGTTCTAGTAAATTAGTTGGTTGTTTCCATCTTAGCACGCTTTTGTTTATTTTTCATGGTCTGCTAGATCGCTTACACGTGGGAAAAGTGAAAATACCGATTTGTTTGAAAAATTGAAATAAAATGAAAACTAATAAAGATTGATATTCAAAATCCTACATCGTTAGAAAGGTAATCAAATAGGCGTTCCTATTTGAAAAAAAACAAGTTATCTGTGATTGAAGTTTTCTTAGTTCATCTACTGATTTCTCCAAGTACAAAAACAATTCAAATTTGGCCATCTGACCTAAGATGACGCATTTTATGCTTCGTCGTACCGTAAGTCACGGCTTTGTACGTTTTATAATTGCTGCGATATTGAATTTTTACCTACACACTAAAAATGGTGATTTGCGCCTAAACGGTTTGTTTAAAGTCCCTTGTATGATACATAGAGTCACACTATAATTCACCAAGAAATCCAAATATCCTATATAAATATATATAGGGGGTTCCACCCAAAATGATGTAAGTTTGATATGATTCGCCTTGTATAAACATCAAAATTTAAGTGAAAATATTTTTATGTTATAACCCTCAAGGGTCCCCACTATGATCAAGTAACAGATTTCTGAAATATTTTTTAGTACGCCCACAATATACCACTTATTATTGGCCCACCCTGTATTGGTAATCAAATTTTCATATTTTTTTAAAATACCTTCTTGGAATACCATTCTCAATATTACTTCGAAAATTGGTGTATCTTCTGTGGTGCATCAAAATGGATTTTTGATTAAACACTTTCTTTAATTTTTCCGTTATATGTTATTATGGTATTTGCATTACATACAGACCTCAGGTCACATTCAGGAAATATATTATTTAAATTGTAAGGCTTACAATTACTGAAAAATACTCTTCTATGATATTATAGCTGTATGGTATTTTATAGAAATCCTGAAACCTTTAACATACATTAAGCTTACTGTAACGGTAGCATTAACCTAAATGTCCCAATTACCTTAATCAGGCCCTGCTTTATATTTTTACCGTTCTGTTGTTTTGGTCTTTTGTTTCCGTATCTTCGCTGCCTTGACAAATAGCTCAGCCTAACTGTTTTATTAATCAACTGTTTTTTGCGGCATCAAATTACTGTATCAAATTCTTCTCACTCATCAAGTCATCAGTGCTTAACTGTTCCGATGTTGACCTTCGATTGTTTTATGTGGAAGAAGTCACGTTGGAAGATGTGAAATCGATTTGTCGAAGTTTTATGTCGTGTTTCTAAGACAATTTATATTAGAATATGAGTAATTCGTTATTTTAGTATTATTTTGATACCATTACGCTAGTTTTACTTCCCATAACGAAAGATGAGGAGAGTATTGTGATCGCGAGAATTTTCGATTTGATGAATACACAACGAAAATCCATGTCAATCATTTCCGTAGGTCTGTCTGTCCGTCCGTCTGTTGGCGTTTTCCAGCCTTATACATTGTGATGAAGTTTGGTTAGCGATATGTTGTGGGATCGCAGAATGGTAGTGCTGCTATAATTTTGAAAATTGGTGCATAGGCGGCGGAGTAAGTAGCAAAAGACAAACAAATTCAAATATGCCTCAAATTTCGTTTATAGACGGTTTAGGGATTCCTGATCATTTTCTATTTTTTTGGGGTGGACGGGAGGTGGGGGATTGTAAAACTGAAAAATCTGCTGTATTTATGTCCAAAGACCTAGCATAATATACTTTATGTACTTCTGAATATTACCTTGCCGACATAAACCAAGGGTCTTAGGATTATTGTGATCTATACATACAAGTATTACTTTAGACCGTTCTGTAGTGGGTAACTTGGAAATTATTGAATGGATTTTAATGAAATTTTGACTCAATATTTTTACGTGGTGGCGAGTATGGAAAACGCGTATGGTTTTTAGAAACTGTGCCAATGGCAGCGCAGTAATAATTAAAAAGCTAAAAATATAAAAACAGCTCTAACTTGGTTTTTAGACGCTTTGGGGGTAAAACTGCAAAAATTGTTGTATTCATAATAGGTTATCGATTGACCTGTGAAAGAAAGACCTAGCGGCATTACACACTTTTTTGGCAAGGGGATCTCAGGCTATGGCGTCATGCTACGGAGAATAATAAACTGGTATCATCGTAATGCGTGGGAAGCACTGAGTCAATCAACTTCTCTTAATTTTTTTATATAATTATCATAATAATAATTTAGAAATCCATTTACTTCAAAGCAAAATATAGTTAGTTGGCCTCGATATAACGTTGACAATTTTTGAGCTAATTTGTATACCTAATACCTTTCTAAATTATAATATTGTTACAAGTCTTTAATCCGATTGGGCAAGGAAACACTTGGTACGGATTTCACTATTTATTATCACTAACTATGTACACTACGCCTAGCCTAATACTTAACAGTCTAATTTATCTACAGTCACTACACTAATTTATGTTGGTCCTACACTTCACTAATCTATGTCACAGTTCATTTATTTCGCGCGCGTAATACCGAACCTGACTGCTGCACTGCCATTGACTGTCACTCTAACTGTCCCGTCTCTCGTGCGACGGCGCTTTCATATTAGGCGGCGCCATCTCTGGAACGTTCGCGACAGCTCGCGATCGTAACAGCACGAACGAGAAGGAACTTTTCTAGACTTCATGTAGATATACTCGGCCGTCCAGGGCCGGACTGGCACAATATGTTATATATCGCTGAAATCGTGTCTAAGATCTCTCTATTTATCCGCAAACTTCTTAACTCCTTCGAATCCTATATGACAACCATATGAAGAAATTAAGTTGATGATGGAAAGCGATAGACGAAACGTCGGATTGAAAATCAAATTACGCGATCATCTCAGAAGAAAACGTGGCAATGTTGATGAACCATTTGAACCAAGGAACCGGGTGGTGCGACTGGTGACCTCTGGAACGGACAGCCTGGAGATGTATTTATTGAGGCTGCCCAAATATTATTTAGACAGTCAGTGGCACGCCACTGACTTTTCTTAAAATAAAATAAATGTAATCTGTATTCAATTACGAGCAGATTTGATATCTTGAATCTTTTTATTCCAATGCACGGGTTTCATCTAAAAAAATTAAATCTAGGTATGTCTCTGCATGGTGATATTGTCATATTAACGATATTGTGGCGATCATGCAGAGAAACGGTTTTTATTTTTTCAAGTGAAAACTATGCAGGATTGACAAAAATCAAGTGTTCAACTTTGGTTAGAAATGAGTGGGGATTTGAAAAATAATCTTTATTTTAGATGAAATCAGCGGCGTACCATCAATGTCTGCGAAAATATGCAGGTCAAATTACGAAAGAACGCCACTGGTGGGAATTTAAGAAAAAGTGCTAAATTAAAAAATGCCTCTTGATTGATTGACGTATGACGAATTTCATTAAAATGTCTAAAGTGGTATTGTAAGACGTTTAGGACATACGCTCATATGATGTTTTCTTCTTAAAATGCACCCAAAAATCGCCCCCATAAATATTGACATTCAATTAGGAAACACCCTGTATAGTCCCACGTGTCAAGCACGCGCGGGAAGTCGTGTGCCTCTTCAGGGGCTGAAAATTCGGCTAAATCTGTACACAGACCGCCAGCCAGGTGGTGTCGGCCCTATAATTAAACACTTCCCTTTTCACAAGGGAACATCTGCTTGGCTCTTGCTACCCATCAACCAATCAACTACGACCGAGTCTCTGGCAGTACCACATGTATTTGTGGGAACGTAAACATGTTTACCCAGCGGTAGACTGTCTAGGGCAAACTGAGTGACTTTTTATAATTTTTAGGAGCCCTTGAAGCTCTTGGATCTATTTTTAGAGGTCTCGTCTGTTTTTATCGTGTAAGGCTTCTGATGTTAGTCATCTGACATCCTTCTGGTAAGTGTCAGCAAAAACATTAAAATTTAAGAATGCTGATCTGATTGTAATATTTAATATTAAATTGATTTTTGAAAATTTATACCCCTTTTTCGACCCCTAAATGAAGCCAAATGACGTAGCATCTGATAATAAAACTTTTTCCTCTAAAATTCATTATTTGCACGACATACGAGCACGTGTAGCTAGCTCCCTGAAATGGGTGGCACTAACTTTTTTTTGCAAGACTCGACTTAGCGGTCTGGCATAGGACGAAAGTAGAACCCATTTTTTTTAAGAAATCTGAATTTTGAAAAGCCAATCCTCATAGAATGAACAGTTAAACGTTTTATAATGTCAGGTATATACCAACCAATTCACTTTTGACCAATCCGTTCGCAAATACTATTTCACGATTATTGTTCTTTAATTGTTTTAAATGTTAAGACAAACATTTCTACGGTCATATTTCTTTTTAAATATCAATAGTCGCGTAGCTGGAATACATTAGAGGATTCATCGCTTTCAAATAGAACCTGTTTCTTGTTTGAGTTAAACGACGAGCGGAATTCCGATTCACAACTTCAATGACTTCTAGAAATGTCTTTGAGCCTAGCGTGCCGATCATATCTCTTTTAAGTGGGTTGTCAAAGTTTCACCAGTCTCACAAATATGGCCTCAATACGAGAAAAGGGCATTTCATATACTCGCCGGCACGAAAAATGATGCACTTGGCATTTTACACATAATTCCTTTTTTTAGTGTTTGGTGATGTTTTATGGTTTTAATAACTTATACACTAATGAAGCAACATGTTTTAGGTAATTTCTAACATTAATCAATTTTTTATGGGAAAAAAACTCTTTTGTTACGATACTACAAAAAAACATCAATTGCGAAAATGACCAAAAATTATTGAAAAATGAAAGGTATTGCTAGAAAAAACTGGACAGGGCAAAGTTTACGGAATACAGATAAGTTGGATAACTCTCCGTCGGCACTTTGAAGAACTCGCATGAAAGCGATGCCGCGGCCGCACGCGCCAGTTAGTTTTTGCGTTGGTTTTTGCTCAAATACGAGGGTCTTTTAGCGGGGACTTGCTAATGCCTGGGTTGTACCTATATACGAGGGTCATTGAAAAACTATGTATTGACGGCCGACTTAGACATACAAATACAACTATAACGTTTATTTTGATAATGCACTAAGTTACATAAATGGATATTAAAAATAAAGCCTAGTAAAACTATTTCTAATGAATCTCAAATGATTTCACATATGGTAGCTATTTTGTACATAAGTAAAAACTGATGGTTCAAAGGTGCTGAAGTATTTTTACCTTGATGTTTTGTTTATTTGGCTTATTTTTAAGATCACAGTTTATATATTTTATGGTATAGTATATGCGAACTCGTATGTACAATTTTAAAAGTTAATCATCTGGAAATGCTTCGCATTGATGTGAATAAATTATCATTGACATTTTGCTTTTCACTGTCATCCCAATTGCTACTGTGGAAACAAAATTGTTGAAGTTATCAATAAAAATATTTTCGAGCTCTAAAATATAATTTCAATGTCCCTGGGTGGTATAGTAAGACCACCGAATGAATATTTTGTCTCAATATGCGCTTTTAGCTAGCGTGATACAATCCTTTTAGTACCTGTAGCTCTTGAACTTGAGACCCCAAGTGTGCTAGTTTGTTGGAATTGTTTTATCGGGAGGAACACAGGCATAAATATACAAGGTGTCCCACTGATAACTTTGAATCGAATGTCACATGACCAAAAACAAATACCTCATTGGGTAGTACAATGACAAAAAAGACACAACATCTGCTCTAATTTACATGCCCATAATTATAATTCTCTACTACTGCCAAGTTCCGACATATTTCTTGTCTTAATCGTCGTGGGATACCCTGTATTTATATCCCTTACATTTCAAGGTTTACCACAAAATAAAAATGGATCTGATTGTCATTCTCCATCCGTTAATAAATTTAAATTGATTGGTAATATCTTTTCTCGCGAAATTGATTACTCTCAAACTTCTAAAAATATTATCCATTTCCTGCAAACAAATCCGAGATAACAAAATCCGATATTTTTGAGACACTGTATAGACTTCGCGTTAAACACGTTCAACCTCTACTTTGCGCCGCCCCGTATCTCCCGGCTGACGTCGGAACACTGTTACCGGTGTACCGGGGTGACGGGGCAAGGGGCAGGCCGTTTTGATATTTTTGCGGAGTGATCCAACTTATATGTATTTCGTAAATTTTAGACAGGGGCATTTATAATAACGAGTGTTGCCTCCGCGTGCCCGATTGATTGCTCGCATTCTTCTTGGCATACCTAAAATCAAATGACGTATGACTTCTTGAAGAATAGGGTCCCATTCCTCTAAAAGAACGTGCTGCAATCCATATAAGGTTAAAGGAATAGGAACACGACTTCATATTCTTCGCCCAAGCATGTTCCAGAAATGTTCAATTGGATTCGCATCTGGACTTAACGCTGGCGCTGGCCACTCCAAGACATCACTGTCTGCATCGTTTAAGTATTGCTGAGTAATTCTCGCAGTGTGGGGTCTGACATTATCATGCATCAGAATAAAATTATTTCCAATAAAATCAACATAAGGAACAACAAGACCCTCTTGGAATGATGTACAACTCTGTGCGTGCCTCCAGAGAAATTCCAGCCCACACCCACAACCCTTGGTAGCCTACCCTCGGACTAAAGATACATTCTGCAAAACATTCTTGTTGTCTTCGTCATGCCCTTTCACGAACATCTGGAGACCGCAGGCTAAATCTGGACTCATTAGTGAACAAAATACGCCCCCATTAATTTTCACCCCAGTGTTCATGATTTCTCCCAAACTGAAGTCGCGCTACAGGATGACATCTAAGAAGCTCTGGACCTGTCACGGATCTATGACTACCAAGATAGACTTCACCAAGTCTTCGTATAACGCTCCGTTCGCTTACATTGGTAAATTCGTATTTCGGACGTGACGAAGTCGATTTCTGATTTCTACAACTGTAGCGTGACGATCTCGTAGCTTTGTGAGATGATAAAGCGATCATCGTGAGCATTAGTCTTTCGTTGGGGACCACTGCCAAGTCATCTACTGTAACATCCAGTTTCCAAAAAACGTGCATAAATACGGTGCACAGTTATATTTGATACGGGATG
This sequence comes from Callosobruchus maculatus, assembly GCA_951848785.1. Lineage (NCBI taxonomy): Eukaryota > Metazoa > Arthropoda > Insecta > Coleoptera > Chrysomelidae > Callosobruchus > Callosobruchus maculatus. Next base: position 15,544,668 of record CATOUR010000056.1, read on the forward strand.
ATAACGTTGGGCAACATATTGCTCACTTCTTCATTCTTGAATCAACGAAACCATAGCAGCCGCGGTTTGGGGACGAACAGCAGGCATTTTTAGCTCAAATAAACGCAGCAAAACTTGTTAAACGAGTTGCTAGGTACAGCAAAACTTTGACAAATGCCTGTCAGATTTATTGAAAACAATAAAAAAGCCATGACCAACTATGCAGTTTTCAGTCATACAATGTTCATTTTAGTACACTTTTTATGAAATTCAGTTTTCTTTTTCAAATAAACGGTTGATTGTTGTTAGAAATGAACCATTACAAAATTATATTTGAAAAAAAAATTTCATAAAATCTCAAGTGCTCCGTTTTCCGAGCCAATGAGTGTAGTTATCTTCTGAGGCTAGTGGGGTGAGTATCGAAATTATTTGATCACGGTTGAAAACCTAGTAGATTTTTTCCTAAGAATTGCTGCTTTTTTGTCTATCCCATTGTGATGCCTTTAGACAATGATGATGAGAAACCAGACAGATCTGAATTATCTTGTATTGTATACTCCTATGTCAACAAGGATCTTCTTAAGCTAACTACAATATAGCATGCGATTGTTTTCAATGAAACGAACATTAGTAATCTCAGCAGTCATTAGAAGAAGACCCAGTGACTTGTTACTCATGCAAGGTCACACACAAAGGATGAATTATAAAGTGCAATTAAAATTTCCATGTTAATTATTTGGGAACATCCTTTGTGCATCTCTGGTTATTGTTCTGTGGCCTTACTAGGTCAACTTGATGTGAGACTACTTTGATTATATGTATATGAAAGTGTAGCTGCTTCTACAAACCAAATGTGTAATTAAAATATAATAGGTGCTTCATTCTGCAATGGAGTAAGGAGAATTTGCAAATGGACATCATTTAGGTAGACCCCACTGGGGTGCTGATTACAAATCTGGTCGCGGTTTTGAGTTTAGTCTCGTTTGAGGAAAATAAAGTTTCAGATCTTTCTGGCCTGCGAGTCTACCTAAAAAATTGAAAATCGTTATTTAGCTTCCTATTAAGGTGAAACCTCGTGTTTTGGATAATTTGAAGGTGCTGATTACAAATCCGTTCCCAGTTTTGTTTCAGCCTCGTTTGAGGAAAATAAAAAAAATTCAGATCTCTCGGGCCTGCGGGTCTATCTAAAAAATTGAAAATCATTAGTTGGCTTTCTATTAAGGTGAAATCTCGTGTTTTGGATAATTTGAGGGTGCTGATTAGAAATCCGTCAGCAGTTTTAAGTTTCATTCTCGTTTGATGAAAATAAAAAAGTTTCAGATCTCTCGGGGCTGCGGGTCTACCTAAAAAATTGAAAAATCTTTATTTGACTTTCTATCACGATGAAATCTCGTATTTTAGACAGTTTGAATGATTTGAGGGTGCTGATTACCAATCCGGTCGCAATTTTGAGATTCAGTATCGTTTGACGAAAGTCAGACATTTCTGTTCTTATAGACAATAATCAGACTTACGTAAAAAATTGAAAACCATTATTTGGCTTTCTATTACAAACACAACAAAATCAAAAATTTCAGAGGTTTACCTAAAATATAGAAAAATCTTTACTTAATATAATAATTCATTTAGTATTTGTTAAATGGCATATACAAATATTCCATAACAAATTTTAACGTCACGAAAATCGTCAACATAAAGCAAAAGTAAAGAATTCTTCCAGATTCTGAAAGCTTTCTTCTATAAGAAAACCTTTTAGTTTTCTTTGAAAGTAGAAACAGTGTGTGCTATTTAGATGCTGTTATCCAGTTTGTTTTTATATGCATAGACCGCCACGCCATATTTGTGAATACTAGGTACTGTTAAAATAATCAGAGCCTTGAAATAATTTCCACAAGACTGACGCCAATGAAGGTTTTCAGTGATCCTTATAGCATAATTTTGCAGTAAAAACACTCTATCAATAGACGAGCTACATATCCAGCTCAAAATGCCATAACGTACATGACAACTAAAGCTAGAATGGTATCATAGATTATATATAACGTACTATTTTCAAAATGTTTGATTTGAGAAGTTTCTCAAGAGATTTTATGACAGAATTCATTTTATAAAAGTTTTGACTGCGGAAAACTAAATGCAAAAATTACATCAATAGAATTAAAAAAGATGATGTATTATTGAATAAACTACGGGAGATTCGTAATTCCTCCCATTCGCTAAATAGCGAAGGTTGGTTGATAATCGTTCATGAGGTGATATAGCACACCTCAGTATACCTGTTTCTCAATTACTGGAGTTGCTAAATCAAGCAACATACTATAATTAGGCTTCATCCATCCTTAAATAATTTCTCCAGTCATCCGGTTATAAGCGTAACTCTTTCAGAAAATTGTCGTTTTGAAAGCCATTCCTTCACCCACTTTGCGCGAGTCCGCCGTTGTTTGATTTTGTTTCTCTTTTTTTTTGACAATGCACGGGTACGCCACTGACATCAAAATTAACTCGTCTCCATTGCTCATTGTTCGTAACCAAACTACATGTTTGACACTCAAATAGCCTTGTTTGTGGACAACAGGCGTACTTACCGTCATGCTTAGTTTGTGTTTCGCATACTAGTTTGACAGTCCTGTTATGTCACACATGTACGCCGGTCTATGGCCACCTTTACATTGATAGGACAACTAGGTAATGGCAAAGGTTACTAGCTGGTCCTTTTCTTGTTTAAGTCTCCTGTGGAAGGGAGCATCACTTGACCTGATGTAATCTGCTCCTCTGAGCTATCCTCTATCGTTCCGCCGCTCACAACTCCTATCAGATGCACCCGCGCGACCGCTGCATCTCATCCTAAGGCGGTCGTTCTTCATACATCAAGAACCGAGCGGTACAACCGCACATTTATTCTCAGAGTGCTAAGGCTTGAAATGGACTGCTGGGAGATGTATTTATTGGGCCTGCGAGTGTTGGCTCATTCAAATATCGCATTAATAAACTCTCCCTAACATAACCCTTTCACAGCAGCCGCGGTACTCGTGGTATTCAGGCTCTGCCTACGCGGTCTGCTCAGTTATGAAAAAATGGAGGCTGCCTTAGCTCTTTTCATCTTATTCTTAATGTTTTAGTCAGCTTCTGCCAAGTCATGCCCAAAGGTAGTTCCAAGGTACTTGACAGAGCTGTGAGAGCACTTTCTCCAAAAGCCCTGTTGTCATTTCATCTCATCAAAACACCGTCGAAAGATATGAAAACATGCAAGGTCTTTTAGTCAATCTATTAACCAAGGATTTTTTAGGTGCTTAATAAGACGTTGAACGAGTCTTGACAAATTATCACATTAGATTGAACATTTTTTCGAAATAGCATCGGTAATATTGCACTTAATAAAAATAATAAGTAACCATGTCCATCTCGTTAAAGGCTAGCTTGACTATTTATTCTATTCAAACAAGTCAGCGAAATAGATGTATAAATTTATCATTGTAAAGGAAACAAAACGTTCTCTGTAATATCTTCCGCCTTATTTTCGACATTTAGCAGGCCAATCCCTAAAAACGTTTCGTGATTTTTCACAATCTGATACAATCGCAAATATCCTCGAGACACACAGCTTTATTCTATTCTCGTCTGACGCTATATATATTTTCGGAATACAAAGTGGCAGCCGCGAATGTTGACTCATGAAGAAATGTCTTATCTGACCTCTACAATATACAGGGTGGGCCAATAGTGCGTGGACGGAAGATTGTGGGCTTACTAAAAAATATTTCAAAAATCTGTCACTTGACCATGATAGGGACCCTTGGGGGCTATAACGTAAAAATATTTTCACTTGAATTTTGACGTTTATACAGGGTGATTCATATCAAACTTACATTTTTTTGAATGGAACCCCCTATATATTATTGCATATTTGGATTCCTTGGTCAATTCTAGTGTGACTTTATGTGTCACACATGGAACTTTAAACAAACCGTTTAGGCGCAAATCACCATTTTTGGTATAAGCAGGTATCAGAGAAAAATTGAATATCGCAGCGACTATAAAACTTAGAAGGCCTTGACTTTGCGGTACGACTAAGCATGAAATGCGTCGCCTTAGGTCAGAGGGCTAAATTTGGATTCTTTTTGCACTTGGAGAAATCAGTAGATTAATTAAGGAAACTTCAATCACAGATAACTTGATTTTTTCAAATGGGAATGCCTATTTTGGTTTAAAGAATCAAATGTAAAATTTGATTACCTTTCTAACGATATAGCATTCTCGATATCAATCTCTTTTGGTTTTCATTTTATTTCAAATTTTCTGTCCAATCGGCGTTTTTCAATTTTCCTGCGTGCGAGCAACCTAGCAGGCCATGAAAAATAAACAAAAGCTCGTTAATATGGAAGAAACCAACTAACCTAGTAGAAAGATGCAAACTAACTAGAGCAACGAGGTAAGATTATGCAAATTCCTTACAACATATTAGCTCTAACCGAATACAACAGCCGTAAGATATCTAATGCCAATGAGTAGCTGGGGTATGGCAGAAGTGTTTGTTTTTCACAGCATACTAGCTATTGATGTCTACTAGAGCTTGACAACCTTCCAAAACGATTAAAAAATTTGAAACAAAAGGAAAACTACCAGCGATTTTTGCTTACAGTCTAACATCTTTAGAACGAAATTTCACACTTAATGGGATAAAAAAATTGGTCATTTCCATTTAGTTAAGTCAAAAGTGAAGATATCTCCAACTGGAGCATTCTGAACATCTATTGAAATAATGCTAGAATTTTTTAATTACGCTATGTTGTAATTGTGTTTATTTCATGCAGTTTTCTGCAAATTAAATTATCTTTTACAATTCAAACAGACTGCAAATCAAGTTTCACTTTCCGCGGTTTTGCTAATAAGTAGAAGTACCTACTGAAGAATTTGAAGGGTTCCAGTCAGAGGTATCGTTACTTTTGACTTATGGAAATGGCTACTTTTTATAGCATTAAATGTGAAAAATTATCCAGAAGACATAGATATTCTACTGCCACCAACAATCAGTAGTAGTTTTCCTTTGATTAAATATCTTTTTACTGAGTTTGGAAATTGGCTAACAGCTAGTAGGCTGTGAAAAATGAGCGTTCTTGTTACCGCTATTGTTTCTGGTTAGAGCTAATATGTTGTAAGGAATTTCCATAATCTTGCCTCGTTGCTCTATTTAGTTTGCATCTTTCTACTAAGTTAGTTGGTTTCTTCCATATTAACGAGCTTTTGTTTATTTTTCATGGCCTGCTAGGTTGCTTGCATGCAGCAAAATTGAAAAACACCTATTTGATTGAAAATTTGAAATAAGATGAAAACTAAAAAAGACTGATATTGAGAATGCTATATCATTTGAAAGGTAATCAAATTTCACATATGATTCTTTAAACAAAAATAGGCATTCCCATTTGAAAAAATCAAGTTATCTGTGATTGAAGTTTTCTTAATTAATCTACTGATTTCTACAAGTACAAAAAGAATTCAATTTTAGCCGTCAGACCTAAGGCGACGCATTGCATTCTTAGTCGTACCGCAAAGTCACGGCCTTCTAAGTTTTATAATCGCTGCGATATTCAATTTTTTTCTGATACCTACTTATACCAAAAATGGTGATTTGCGTCTAAACGGTTCATTTAAAGTTCCATGTGTGATACATAAAGTCACACTAGAATTGACCAAGGAATCCAAATACGCAATAATATATAGGGGGTTCCATTCAAAAAAATGTAACTTTGATATGAATCACCCTGTATGAACGTCAAAATTTAAGTGAAAATATTTTTACGTTATAGTCCTCAAGAGTCCCTACCATGATCAGGTGACAGATTTTTTAAATATTTTTCAGTAAGCCCACAATCCTCCGTCCACGCACTATTGGCCCACCCTGTATACACCTATGTACCGAAACACTTGGTAGCTACAACGTTGTTGTTTACGTGATCGAGGAGATGCCTTCCGCTGTTCCTGATTTTTTTGGTCATTCAATTATTCATAAAAAATTCGCCAAATGTACAAACATTTTGGGAGAAGTATATTGTAATATGTGATGCTGTGTTTACTGTGATATTATTTTAAGTATTTTACTAACATTTTTCTGTGCTAACTAGCTTTTGTTATATAAAGTTCCTTCTTTCCTTCTGGTTATCAAAAAAACAAAAGCTGATGAACACATAAGGAGTACTGATCATTTTCCATCTCTTTTAAGAAACTGGGATGTTAAACATAAAGGACCCCATACAAGGGTTGCTCTATATCTCCGTCAATCGACCAGTACGCAGACAGCTGTTTCACGCTTATTAGTGCGCCATAGGTCGACTGACGGAGGTAGACAGCATCAGAATTTTCATGTCTATCAGCCATGTGAAGCATGTGAGAGTAAGCGACAGAAAAGATCTGCCTGTGCGCCATCTGGTACCCGAAGGTAACGGCAAACCAAAGAAAGTTGCTGCTAAACAGCAGCAGACTTCTTGGTGGAACGCCACGGCGCGTTCGCTTGGCCTGACCAGAAGAGCGCGCTTCTATACCAATTGCATATAAGAGTCGTTATACGAGGGTTGCTCTATATGTCTGGTAGACATGAAAATTCTGATGCTCTTTACCTCTGTCAGTCGACCTATGGCGCACTGATGATCGCTAATAAGCGTGAAACAGCTGTCTGCGTACTGGTAGATTGTTGGAGACATAGAGCAACCCTCGTATATCGACTCTCATATGCAGTTGGCATAGAAGCGCGCTCTTTTGGTCAGGCAAAGCGAAGAAGCCTGCTGCTGTTTAGCAGCCATTTTCTTTGGTTTGCCGTTACCTTTGGGTACCAGATGGCGCACAGGCAGACCTTTTCTGTCGCCTACTCTCATAAAGGACCCCGTTTCCTAAAACGTCAAAGAAAAAACTCAAAATGGAAAATATATATTATACTTGTATAAATACTTTCCTTACAGGCATAGAAAGCATGCTGATATATTCGGTCAGCACTATGGATAAAAGCGTATGGCATTCGTATACATATGTATATTTGTATTTTCAGTCAGAAGTGGCAAACCAAGGTCCTATTGATAGATTTTAGCATCAGATTCGCAAGGTCAGGCTCGCATGTTTAATCAACAAATTCTTTACAGTTTTGCGTAACGACAGGCTACCGATTTAAACCACGTTTTTTGTATATTCCGTCGAACTGCGGCCCGACCTTTGTGGTATTACGGATGTTAGTGTTTTGCTAGCAAGGCGACGATTTTTATGAACACATTTTGCAATGCGTGTTTCGTTTTGGTAAGATCCGATGTCTTCCAGGGGCGACGGATTATTTACGGAAAGACATATTTCGAGATAGTATCCAATTATCGGCGTGTTTCCCGCTTCATGGAAGATTGGCTACATACAACCCATTCCTGGGAAAGGCAAAAAAATCGATCCCACCAACTATAGACCTGTGGCTCTTCTCTCAACATCATGCCTGAGGTTATGGAGACTCATTAACGCAGAGCTCCTGAAATACCTGAACAACAATAATATCATAAATGATCGCCAGTATAGCTTCCGTAAGAGGGTGGTCTCCTTGCCTACGTCACTCACTTGTTGAGTGCAGCAGTTATTGAAAATCACGGCGAATCCCATGTTGTTGCACTTGACATATCAAAAACCTTCGATAGAGTGTGGCAACAGGAACTTCTGGTCAAGCTTACTGCTTATGGACTACCACCTAGTCTGCGCCTGTGGCTGAATAGCTTTTTGAACGACCGATCTGGGTTTGTTGTAGCCGAGGGCTGTTCATCAGACGTATTTTCAATAAACGCCAATGATTCTCAGGGATTTATCCTATCCCCTACACTGTTTCTGCTATACACCGACGAGTTGCTGGAAATAACATCCAATACAAACTACAGCTTCGCAGAGGACAGTACATTAATAGATTAATATCGTGCATGGAACCAGGCAGATATCAAAACAATTGCCCAGAGGGGATTAGTAAATAAAGAACAGTTTAACGTACAGAAAAATCAGGCAGCAACACTGACAAAAAGTCTCACGTTGTCATACCACTACTGTGGAAATGGAAGGTTACCCAATAGTCGAGTCACCTTCCGTCAAGCTTTTGGGGATCAACATCAACAATAACATGTCCTGGCACGACCACGTAGTCAGTATTGCTAAAACGGCATCCCAGAAGCTTGGAGTTTTGTTTCGCTGTAGGAACCTGTATACACCAGAGGAACTACTGTTGCTCTACAAGGCGCAGATCCGATCATCGTTGGAGTATTGTTCCCATCTGGACACTATCCAGACGAGAGCAATTAGACTAATCCATACACCTAACCTCGCAAAGGACCTCCAAGAATTGGAACATTGAAGAGGGGTGGCTGAGGTGGCTGACCTGTCCCTGTTTCACAGATTCCAACACGAAAGATGTTCGAGTGAGCTCTCTCAGATAATAACACCAGAGACCGTCCGAATGAGAAACACTGCGAGGCTCTGCGAACTCATCCTAACCAGGTTGAGGTCCCTACTCCCAGAACCTCCCCGAACCAGTGTGCCCCAGCATTCTCTTTTCTGGAAAACTTCGACGCTGTGGAATGGGGGATTTATTTCCCGGCGGTTATAACCTGCAGCGTTTCAAATCTAACGTGCACAATCACTTATCGTGTATTATATTGTGGATATATGAACTTGAGCCTGAATGTGAACGCGAATCATCTCAATAGGTGCTCCCAACTGATCCCGATCCAGTGAAATTTAAGCAGTCTTGAAGTATCGCAAAATCAAATTAGTTTTAATTGGTGCAATTGACAAGACATCAAAATACGAGGGTTGCTCTATACCGGCAGAATTCCTTCTGTCTTACTCCTAAGACATCAAAAATTGCACATACAAAGCGTTGCCTTTAGACAATGATGATGATAATAGTTTTTTTCCACGTAAAGATGAGTCAACCTTAAAACCATGTATTTTGAAAAATTTAAATCAATATCTTGTAAAATAATATCTTATAGAGTCGCCAAGTATTTAGCCATCGCCTTCGTAGCTGTTTAGGTAAAAAAAATAGCAGAGCAAGATAATATAAAAATGTATCGCTAGAAAGTATCACGTCGATTACTATGTATTTACTATTAGGATGACCTTTAAAAGCGATATTCAACAGAAAACCTGAAAGTATACAAAACAGCAAATCGATTTTTCCTAACACCATACTCGACAGGTTCCATTTGAAACGTTCCCAGAGTACCATGCACTGACCGTCCTTGCTTGCCTGTAATTTATAAACATCACGGTACCGCTGCTGGATTGAATGACATGAATAACCGTATCCAGTTATAGAATATATGGTCGTATTTATACATCAAACACTGAAGAAAATGATAAACAGTAGCAGCTCACATGATAGAATTCATGAAACAAGCCGAACGTATCATGTGGTATCCAGCGAATAGCGTCTAGAATCTAAATAGGAAAGTCAACGTTTCAGCACATCATACATTCCATTTCGAACTAAAGTGAATTGCTTCACATATTATTTGCGAGCCAAATTTCTAGGAATCCCAAAAACTAAAACGAAATGGGTCAGATTCTCAACATTCCAAAATCGTTTTAAATAATATTGCAACGCCTTAGATCAATAATGATAGATTTTTTTTGTAAGAGTTTGAAAAAAATATACTATTTAAAGTCAGTGAGTTGTTTTATCACTGCATGAACCTTGCTTGTGACCTGAGAGAAGAGCGTCTTTGCATTTGGCGCTCAACTAGAGGGCTTGCGGTGTGAGCAAGCATCTGACAGCAGTGCCCGGAGATTCTGGATCGAATTGGATGAGTTCTTTTATACAACCTACACAGTGGTCATCGCCAGATTATATTGACGACGGCGACTATGTCGACGTGAGGTTAGGGGGTAGCTGACGAACCGCTGGTGCAGCGAGCAGCCACGGAGAGGTTGGATAGGACAGCCAGTGTGTCGCGGTGCAGGGGGTACATGAATGACTGTACCGAATACTGGTAAGGAAGCGGTATACTGTGACGCGGCATAAGTGGTATAGAAGATCATCGGTAAGGGACATTTGGGGTACTGGACCATCGACATTGGGAAAGTAATAGGGATAAACGCGTGTTGTTAGTGGACTTTGATTACCGACACAGTTTTAAGGTTATATCTAGAGTAAGTATGTATATATTTTTAGTTTAGTTTAAGGTTTTCGTAATGCCTAATAAAAGGAAATCTGCGAAAATAAGTAAAGACGATGATAGCGCAAATTCTGAATTACAAACTATCGTTCAAATGCTGGCATATAATATGTCATTTTTAGATGGATTTTGTAGTAAGAATTTGGGGAAATATACTATTCAAAGTCGGTGAGTTGTTTTATCACTGTATGAACTTTGCTTACGAGCTGAGAGAAGATAGTCTTTGCACAATGAAAGGGCCTGTTGAGAGTAACCCGAAAAATAATGTGACGTCATTCTAAATCCAATATGGCGGGCCATCCAAGATGGCGGACTGGTTATTGTTTATGCACTTTTGCAATATGGGTATCAAAGAAAAGGGTTTGCCGATAATGAGTAATATTTTGACACCATTCTTAATCAAATATGGCGGAGGTTTGATGCTTTTTTATGCTTTCCTATAGCATGGACAATATAAATGCAAGTTAATTTTTCTTCTTAGAGCATTAAAATAAAAGCTTTTTTGTTTTTATTTATTTGTAAGTAACGTTTATCTCAACCACATGTGGTTTTTTTTATTAAGTGACCAGTAAAACAGGATGAAACAAAGAGGATACGTTTTAGAAACAACAATTCCAGCACACTATGTACTCCAATCATTTGGTGCACATAAAAATCGGAAAAATGAAAGGTACCGGCTGGATTCGAACTAGCGTCTCCGGCATTCTAGGCCGACGCGACACCAACTACATTACGGTGCCCCGTGACGTAGCCGATACACAGCGCTGACGACATGGTATCGACTCCGTCGACACCCATCACTCCCCCGTATCTCTCTGCGAACCATGTATTTCAGTCATCCAGAGAGATATAGTCGGCTGTTGGGTGAGTGTGAATCTCCCACCGCTATTTGCATGACAGCTCTCTTTCTTAGTGAACTACGACCCCTCAGTAAGCCAGGATTTCGTGGAATGAAAGGTGCTTGCTTACTGCGCAAGAAGGAGATAATTCCAATCATTTGGTTCTCTCTGGATGACTGAAATACATGGTTCGTAGAGAGGTAGGGGGGGTCTAGAATGCCGGAGACGCTGGTTCGAATCCAGCCCGTACCCTTAATTTTTCCGATTTTTCTGTAAACCAAATTATTGGAATTATCTCCCTCTTGCGGAGTAAGGAAGCACCTTTCATTCCGCACTACGTACTGTTATGAAGGAACAACAAACAACTGGCTTTCCTATAAATATATGCATTACGTGTGCATTGAGTCGATCGGCATTTGCGTCAATCCTGTTAGCAGATCAAGCATGAAGGCGTATTAAAAACAGCACACTTACTCGAGTGGAAGACCCGATAGGATGTATATCCATCTAATTTGTGTCGTTTCTAATTAGAGAAGTACAAGACAGCTTTTCTTGTACCGTCGCCGTTCGTCGTCTTATCTCTGGCTGTGCGTTTTTGCAATACGATACTTACCTCTTATGTCAAACGGTAAATATGGTTTTTGTTACGCATGCCGGCCACCGCTCAATCTAGATCAAGTTTCCTTCCGCTTCGAATCATCTTGGGAACATAACTTCTATTTACATGTTTCGTATTCATTTAATGGTGTCGTTTATCTATGTATTATTTGTTTTAACAAAAAAGTGCTCCGACACACCGAGCTGCTGTTTCATTACCCACACCATAAAGTGAGCAATCACTGGGTCCGCGAATCGTGCACTCTAAAGGTATCATAAACGGCCGGTACGGTACGGATTTTTCATTAGGGTATAGCACATATCTGATCGGAATCGACGGAAGAATTGGAAGGCAGTTGCAAATACGTCTTCGAACGGTGACGAGTTGGCGATTGTTCTGGAAGAAGGAAATTTTCAATAATGTAGAAAGCGTAGACGGCTGCGGGTTGATGAAGTATGTCAGAGAAGGGCAGTTTTTGGGGAATATGTACATTAATTTTCGGACCTAGTGAATGACGAAAAAAGGTTATTCAATTACTTCAGAATGACGCGTTTTAAATTCCATTCTCGAGGTTGATGATAAGTAGACACTTGCAAAATGCCAACGGTGCCTCGACAATCTCCGATCAGCATCGCACATACGTTGGTATCGGCACGCACGTCACGCGTCGGCCGGCATTTAATCCTAGTTGCTATATCCTCGCCAGATTTTCAAAAATTCGATGCCTACCGTTCGCACACGTGTGCGCTGGTCCATTAAATTTCATAGAAAGTATTTTGCTCCGATCCGTACCGTCCGTCCGATGCCGATTTATGTGCGCGTACCATAAGTAGATGAAGGGAGCCAAAGATGGTTGCCTTCTGCATTCTGGCGGCTAAATGTAGTCGCCCGATCTCGGAAGCCGACGCGGCAAGGCGACCGTGGTGGCGACACACTGCTCTGTACGCATTTGTATGGAGACCTGTCCGACGCAAGCGACTGTGTCGCGCGGCCGGTGAGCGTGGCCAGCACGCGAGTTGTGCAGCTCGGCTGGGCTGCTCGAGGAGCAGTGTGGTCGCGCGACTGAGTTACAGGACGTCGGCTGAATACAAAAATGGCATCTTTTTGCGATGGAGATGATGAGGTTTTGGTGGAGATGACTCAAAAAATCCACCTCTCGATGATGCTAGACTTTAATACTCGGGAATTTCGTATTAATTTAAGCTTGATATAAATTTGAACTTATTTTTCTAGTGAACGCGACTATAAATTATGGATGTTTTTCGTGGAATTCGGTCAATAATTTAAACTATACTCGAATTCGCGACATTTCCGTTCATTATACTTAAACCATCATCATTTGTAATTACACAAGATGTCGGTTTCATTTCTGTAAATTTGCTTGAAGCTGAATTCAACTCTCCCAACTCGTAGAGCCTGTTTCACAAAAACAAATTTACAGAAATGTAACCGATATCTCATATAATTACACCTGATGATACTTTAAGTATAAATCTGAAACGTCGTGATGAAGAGTGTAGTTTGAATTATTGACCGAAAGCCACGAAAAGTAGTCATAGACTCAATACAAATCTAAACTGTTTGATTCAATCGACAGTGCTGCCTGAATTTGTTTTTCGATACCACACAAGTTTCTTTTTATCATAATCTGAAAGCAGCCTTCGTCAACCCTCGATTTATATAAGGATTGATTTTATTCCTTTTTGTTAAAACTAACATCATCATAATACCATCGTCCTCTTCTTATTCCTCCTGAAACCGCTTCTTGAATTTCCGTTTTGATGTATTCAAACGACCAGTCATAATATTGGTTAAATAAATAAAAAAAATATATCCCACAATATGACCGCGTGGAGTCACACTACTGTTCTCATTCCATCTAGGGATCCCTGACCATAACCAGCAGACTACTTACAATGTAGTCTGGCCAGATCGTGCGAAATTGTCCAAGTAACTTCTGATATTTGTTCCACTTTTTCTCCTCCTTAGAAACGATATTCACTTCGACAGGTGCCGAAAACTCTATAACGAACATCGCCTTCTGTTGGTGGTCGAGAAGGACTGTGTCGGGCTTGTTTTCTCTCAGCAAGGGACTTTATTATCCAAAAATTGAAAATTAATAATAATTATTGATTTATATGACCAAAAGAGCGATCTTGGGAATTTTCTTAGCTTGGAAAACAGTTTGTGCGACGTGACCTGTAGAAAAAACACCGGAAGAATTCGAACTACTCGTAAAACGCATCAAACTCTTTGTATGGAACGGTGTTACGGGTACTTTGCTTGCATGTGTGGTGGTACGTACGGTACGAATTCGCCCGGTGCGGTTAGGCGATAAGTACTCGCAGTACCCATTCGCCAAGGTGAATGACATGACGTGTTATGAATTTTTTAATGCGCTATCGCGTCGTACCGGTAGTAGTACTCGTTACCTTTACGCTACTTTTTAGTACCGGGTCTCGGTCTGTCGACGGTAATCGTTCTTCAAATTAATGGTACATGGGTAGTTTAGTAGGCTTGGAGATTTATGGCGGAATTGCATGTTTTGAACCGCGATCGAAAATACACGAAATTGAATCGATTTGAAATTGAAAGAGCAAACATTAAAGCCTGGTTTGCATTGGTATAAATAGTAGTAGAGTTGACTGGCATACTTTTTTCTGAGACAATTTGGCTACAAGAATCGGGCGGACGGCTAGTCAGAGAGAAATGACTGAAGGCAAGCTAAAAGATTGATAGCAGGCCTTGAGAGAGTCATGCGCTATGTAAAAAAGGAAGAGAGACGCTAACTTTTTGGCAGATAAAAATAGCAAACGTAGAGCTGAAGATGGCTACAGGAGTTCCACAGGGATCGGCGTTGGACCCTCTTCTCTGTAATGTCCTGTATGACGGGGTTTTCCATTGTAGCGTTCCCGGATGACCTTGCTCTGGTAGAATCCACGAAAGACGAGAAAAAAATTAAACAAGCAACTAAATATAATCTAATCTGACCTACGTTTAGACAAAAGAAAGCCTTCTGAAATCTTCTACATTGACTGAACTATTCCGGGTAGTCTTCCAGTCGTAATCACATGCGGTAACTAGGTGCGTTTTCCGGAATGCGTTCGAGTCTTCTGGTTATCGGCATTTTTCGGATTCCTGTATGGCAATAAAGACGCGAATGCGTTGGTACTACTCGGTACTATTTTGCGGCGGCGCGGCCAATTGCTACTATGTGCTTTGCTTCCTTCCACGTACGCCATTAAACTGATATGAAAAATATTGAAAAGATAATTGGATGGTGGTACCTATTTTGCTCGGGTAGTCGGTGGTGCGGATGGCGAGGAAATACTCGCAGATGAACGAGAGCAAAAGAAACACTAACCAGAATAATAACAATGTGTATGAGTACGGCCGTGCTATTGGAATGGAGTTCGCAGGAGGTAAATTGTACCATGGTACATCTCAAAGGAGGATGTGAAAAGGTACTCAATCGTAACCCTAGATATGAGAACGATTTTGGGTCCATTTATGCGCACTATTCATGAAACTATTAATGAATTTGTAAGATTTGCTTTTTTAAATCTCATTTCACATTACAAAAATCAAAAAATAAGAAACAAAATAACAGATCTGACATATTTATAATGTCAGTTACAATGAGAAATTAGGATATATCGAAGTAGTTAAAGAGGAAAATGTCGAAAATCTATTTTATATTTTCATAAAGCGCTTTCCCCTTATAATTTTTAAGAAAACTATCTCTTTTCAGAGACCAGCAATAATAATCTGCCATCATGACTGTGACAATCCCATCGACAATGATACCTTTCTTCTATCGCTTTTGGATATTGGTGAAACCGCTCTCGCTCTCCTTGTTCCTCACTATGATTTCCGCAATTATCCGGATATTTTCTTAGATGATTGCGGACATAGTGTAACCTGATACTCATATTTGCTCAAGTCTGAAAGTTTTCCAGCATATTTTGACAATTTCTTCATAATTTGCCCAGGAAATCTTCCAAAACCAACACAAAACTTCTCCAGGCTTCACTTTCTGGAACAATCATTAATTCATGATAGCTTATCTAGTTCCATGTGTAAGTACTTCGAAATTCTGAAATAACTGAGACGTTAACTATTCTGTCGAGTAAGGGGTCTAAGAACTCAGGCAACAACACTTACAGAAAAGTCTCATCATGGCTTACCAACTGTGGAAATGGAGGGTCACGCAGTAGTCGAGTCACATTCCGTCAAACTTTTGGGGATCAACGCCAACAATAACATGCCCTGGCATGACTACGTCGTCAGTATTGCTAAGACGGCATCCCAGAAGCTTGGAGTTTTGTTCCGCTGTAGGAAGCTGTATACGCCAGAGCAACTACTGCTGCTCTACAAGGCATATATCCGACCATCGCTGGAGTATTGAGTATTGCTCCCATATGTGGGGATGCGCTCCGAAGCACTCTCTAGAGCTTCTTGACTATTGACACTATCCAGAAGAGAGCAATCAGACTAATCGATACGCCTGACCTCACAAAGGACCTCCACAGCCTGGAACATCAAGAAGGGTGGCTGGCCTGTCCGTGTTTTACAGATTCTGTCACGGAATATGTTCAAGTGAGCTCTCCCAGATAATAACACCAAAGACCGTCCAAACGGGAACACAAGAGAGGCTTTGCGAGCTCATCCTTACCAGGTCGAGGTTGCTACGCCCCCTAACCATTCTGCAGCGTTTCAAGTCTAACGTGCACCCATACTTATCCTCTGGTAGCGCTTCTGCAGCGCCATAGGTTTTCATTCTTTGTGGAAGGTTGAAAAAAAGCAGAATACATAAATGGCAATAAATGTGTGTCGTTATACTAAGAAAAAACTGAAGACATAATAATGAGCTTCTGGTGGGTGACTTGAGAAACAGGTCAAGAATGCACTAAACAAGCATAGGAAATGCCTCCACCAACGCAAAAACCATCGACACTTATCAGGACACTAAAGATATGCGTATCTCAATCAGGCTTACAACTGCAGTGACTAATGAGTTATAAATCTAAGTGAATATAAGTCTGTAATTGCCCGGCTTAAACAACCAATGGATATAAATAACGATGGTAATATTATCACTTCCTTTTTACTCCGAACTAACGGTTGCGACGTTTTCTTCGGCCAAATAAAAGAAGCGTTCATTAGAACAGGCAAAAAGTAGAATTATTCAATTCTATAGTCACTCTATGGAGATCTATTAGGAAGTGAATAGATTAAGTCTCTCGAGATTAAATCGACCTAAAAGCTGATTCTCAGAATTATCACAGATTAAATAGGTTCGCTGCAGCTAACAGTTATCTGCTAATGGAGTTTGTGCTGCGATGGAATAAAAAAGTTATGATTTATGCGTTCAAATGCCCACGTGCAATATTGACTAGTTGATGCTCTTATATAATGACGCGTACTTATCAACTTCCAGGTCATCTGTGTGGAGAATTGATGGCTAACAGGTTTACATTAAGCAGATGTACTAAACAACGTAAGCATTGAATGCATTTTATTAAACAAAGGACCTTTTTAAAATTAGGAGAATTCATCTATGATAGTACTTGATATAGATGATCTTGCATACAATAATAAATTCATCGACTAAGAATATAATACTTTCATTTACGTATATCATGTCCTCCTATATGCTCAATTCTACCTTAAACTAGAAATGTGATATGTTTGATCTTATATCATTATATAAAGCATTCTTTTTTTATGGCCAGCCTCCCGCAAAGTCCGAAAGCCGCTGTAGAAGCTCTGTAAGAGAATAAGTGTCGTTGCCCGTTAGATTTGAAACTGCAGATTGTACCAGTCGGGAAAACATTTCTCGGCACCTCATTCCACAGCGTCGAAGTTCTCCAGAACAATGAATGCTGGAGGAGACTAGTTCGGGGAGTAGAGACCTCGACCTGGTAAGGATTAGCTCGCAGTGCCTCTCCAGTGTTCCTCGTTCAGACGGCCTTCGGTGTGATTATCTGAGAGAGTTCAATCGAACATCTTCCGTGATAGAATGTGTAAAACAGAGACAGGTCAGCTACACTTCTTCAATGTACCAGGTTGTGGAAGTCTTTTGTGAAGCTAGCCTTATCGATTAGTCTAATTGCTCTCTTCTGGATAGTGCTTTAGAGAGTGCTACGGAGTGCATTCCCACACAAGGGAGCAATACTTCAACAATGGTCGGATTTGTACCTTGTAGAGCAGCAGTATACAGTATACTCTGGCGTATACAGCTTCCTACAGCGGAACAAAACTCCAAGCTTCTGGGATGCCGTTTTAGTAATACTGACAACGTGGTCGTACCAGGACATGTTATTGTTGATCCCCAAAAAGGTGACTCGACTATTGGGTGACCCTCCATTTCCACAGTTGGTAAGCTAACGAGAGACTTCTTTGTCAGTGTTGTTGCCATCACGATATCATTATATTGTCGTCTACAAAGCTGTAGACTGGACAGCTTCCAGCAGCTGTTGATATACAACAGAAACAGTGTAGGGGCTAGGACATATCCCTGAGAAACACCGGCGCTTATTGAAAATACGTCTGATGAACAGCCTTCCACTACAACAAGCAGAGAACGGTCGGTCGTTCAAAAAGCTATTCAGCCACTGACACAGGCTAGGTGGTAGTCCATAAGCAGCAAGCTTAACCAGAACTCCCTCATGACACACTCTATCGAAGGCTTCCAATATGTCAAGTGCAACAAGATGGGATTCGACATGATTTTCAATTGCTCTGTTCCACAAGTTAGTGAGTGACGTAGGCCAGGAGGTCACCCGTAGTCCTTGTGCTTACAGAAGCCATACTGGCGGTCGTTCGTGATGTTATTGTTGTTCAGGTATTTCAGGAGCTAGTAATGGTAATGACAACCTCCATGACCTTAGACATGATACTGAGAAGAGCCACAGGTCTATAGTTGGTGAGATCGGCTTTTTTTGTCTTTCTTAGGAATGGGTTGTACTCAAACAATCTTCAATGCAGCGGGAAACGCGTGTCGCTGATCCGATAGTTTGAAGAGCTTGCAAAAAATGGGCGCAAGCTCAGCGGCACAGCGTTTAAGGACAATGGCTGGAATTCTGTCAGGACCAGTAGCTTTCTTTATGTTTAGTTTTTGGGGGATGCTTTTCACATCTCGATGTTGAAATTTGAGCTCAGCCATTCTCGAGTTCACGTTGATGGTGGTGGTCGGAGTACTTCCTTAGAAGTCTACACTAGAATTGGCTGCAAAAAGCCTTCCTGACACGTGTGTTTTTTAACAGCCTTAGCTACAGACCAGAATGTTCTGGATGAACTATGACATGAGAGGAGTTTGTTCTTAATTTTTTGGTTGTGTTTCTCCTTGCTGCTGATGATAACGCGTTTACAGTGATTTCTGGCGTCGATAAAACTGCGGTGGTTCTCCGTATTTGGATTTTGGTATACCATTCCAAGATTATCAGAGTTCTTGAGTTGAGAATGTCTTTTTATGTGTGTATCTAATAAATTCGGTTTATGCCCGAGGACCAGAGTCCACTCGAAGCAACTCATTCTAATCGAATCTAAGCATTTCAGACTAAATAGTCGTAACAAGGCAATTTGTCTTTCACTTGCCCGGTCTCTGGTGCACTGTTACCAGCATTAGTATTGGCTAAACTGCGATGCCACACCTGTTTGTATACCGCGCACGAGCTCGGTAAATGTTCAGTTCACCTGAGTTTGTTTAAATTAATCGCTTTTCTATTCAGTCTATTAGGGTCAATATCAAACAACGGGGAGAGACCCGCCGTGTGTGCTTTTCTAATACAAAACGCCAATACGGGCGCCACGGTTACGTTACAATGGGAAATGTCAAAGGGTCTTAGGTCGAAGTCTCGCCACGTATGTATGTATACAGGGTTAACTATATATAAGTGTAAAACATTTGGCGATATGTATCTTGTCCGTAAAATAATTTTTCGCCGCGAACTGGTTTATTTTGGGCAAAAAATTCAAGAGACATTTTTTGTTTAAAATGAAACAGGCTATCGGAAATAATGTTTTAAATTGTAAACAAATAACAAGACAAACAGTTGCATTGGAGATACATTTTAGGGGTTGCGTTTCCCACCCCTCACGACCATGGGGTAAACCAAATAAATTACTGGCTAAGTGTCTTTTTGGTAGTAGAAAATGTCAAGTTAGTGTCAATATTGTAACTGTTTTAGTGCTTGACAAAAAAATTGTTAAACAAACTTTATGTACCCCCTTTAAGGGGCTGTATTTTAACAAGGGATGCTCCAATGAAGCTTCTTTATATGAAAGATCCTATCTTTTTTCAATGAGAAATTACCCACTTAAATGTTTTACACTTATTTAATTACTCTCTGTATATGGAGCTGGGGAAATATGGAGTGTGTTATTCAGTGGCGGCTCGTCGGTTCTGAATGAGGGTGGGCACAAGAAAAATGCACATACAGGGTGGGCATTTAGTAACGGATCTACTACTGCAGAAGACAGCGAAAAAAGTTGTGTATAAAAGTTGTAGCCAAGGACATGCTCCTTGCCCAGAAAATATTTTGAGTTATACAGGCTGATCCATAACTACGTGGTGATGCAAACATATATTTTTTTAATCAGGCGCCCTATATATTATTCCATATTTAGATTCTACTAATGATTCCCGTTCTTAAAATATCAGGTATTGTGGGAATATACAGGGTATTTTAAAAGTTATGACCATTTTTATATGCAAATCGGTATCTAATGAACGTACTGTATATTGAAAATTAATGAATCAAATTTATTTTTTCACATGGAAAGACAAAAAACGTCCTTTTATCGCGGGCTTTAAAAAAAGCTTAAAAAAAGTCGCTGACGCATATTCCTATACAGGGAGGTAGAATGCAATAAATAGATTTTCTCTTTTTTTTTAATGTAACCCCCCATATTTTATTATACCAAAAAATTGTCTTCAATATGCTCTTTCGTATTTGTATATTATTTTATATACCTTTTTTCATCGGTGTCGGAGATATTTCGATTTTTCTGCAAATTTTAAATATACTTTCTATTTGTGTACTGTAATTTGTTTATTTTGAGAAAATACAACTGAAATTTATTTCTTTTTAACGAACAACTGAATTATAAGGCCATAATTTTATTTGCTTAAGTCAAAACACTGGATTATCGAAATATGTCAAGTTTACTTAGGGAAAAATTTTATAGAGACGATCCATAATTATCAAGCAGATTTATCAGGTATGCTTTTGAACATTGGTAGTTTTCATAACCTGCTCAACAGTTTCATACTGTAGGAAAACCAAGCTTTAAAAATGAATTTTTCCACGAATGAACAAATAGAGCGTATTTAGAGGAATCTTTCAGAAATTGCCTACTTGCTTCTAGAATATATCAACTATTAACAGCGACATCTAGAACAGAGGCACTCTAAAACTGATGCATTTGAAAAATTGAAAAATCGTTTTGTTCGGACTGGGTCAGTTATTATTTCATAGCCTACCTGATAGATCAGCTTGATAATTATGCAGCACGTCTATAAAATTGTTTCCTCAGCATCATACTTGACTTATATTATCTCGATAATTCAGGGTTTTGACTCCATCAAATATTATTATGACTTTATGCTTTAGTTGTTCTTTAAATACAAATGAAATTCGATAACACTTTTTCAAAATAAATAAATTTCAGTACACAAATAGAAGGTATATTGTAAATTTGCAGAAAAATCGAAATATCTCTGAGACTGATAAATGTAAAGTATATGAAATGCTATACAAATATGAAAGTAATTTTTTGATATAACAAACTATGGGGGGTTAGATTTAAAACAAAATATAAAATCTAGTTTTTGCATTCTACCTCACCCTGTATATGAATATGCGTCGTCGATTTTTTTATAACCTATATGTTAAAACTAGAGCATATTTTCCATGTAAAAAAATGTTTTTGATTAAATCATTTTCAATATCACTTCAGTACGTCCATTTGCAGCGATTTGGATATAAAAATGGCCATTACTTTTGAAATACCCTGTATAATGTTAAAATGCCCTATGGCTTAAGAACGGGAATTATTAGTAAATCTAAATGTAGAATAATATATATAATTTAAAAATGTATGTTTACATCACCGCGTAGTTATGTATATATTTTCGGCGCAAGGAGCATATCCTTGGTTACAACTGTTATTTACTACTTTTTTCACTACCTTCTTCAGTAGTGGAGTTATCGACCGATCCGGTACTAAAAAAGTTTCATTGTCAACATTTTCTCGCAAACACTCTTCAAAATATTGTGCAATATGTTTACTATACTATTTAACAGTAGTTTCAAAAGGATCAAATTAAAGTTCTAAGGCGTCACTTCAGTCACTTCGCACAAACTCACAGATATAAATTACACCTGACAGTTTGAATTTACAATTGACGCTTTAGAGATGTAATTTGATACTTTTGAAACTTTTCAAACTGACAGGTATAAATTACACAGTTTGAATTTACAATTGAAGTTGTAAGAATTTAATTTCATTCTCTTGAAACTACAAACTGAAAAGGTATAGTGTATCGTCCTCTTAACGAACAGCTTGCCAATTCCTTTTGCGTCAAAGTAAAATGAGCTACATGTGTCTCGCCGTTCGTTGTTAAAATTACAATCAATGCCTTGTTCCGTAAAGAGAGCGTCATTGCAGAATATTGCTGATTTCGGTTGAAACAAGAAAGCCGTAGACGTGTTATTACCTGATGCTTTATAACGATCACTTGTGATTACACATAAATAGGTAATATTTCCAGATTTTGTTGTGCAGTAAAGTGTACCGGAAATGATTATCTTCAGAATGATACCCATCATCCAAGTTACCGCGATACTTTATATGTTGATAAACAAACACTTTCAACCAGGAAAATCTGTGAATGTATCAATTAACTAAATTACATGCTGGTCACAAAGCATGATTGGCATTATTATAATTTTTTATTTTGAGCCAGCTGATGAAAGCTTTATCAAGTAAGGCAGGATTAAGGACATAAAGGATGTGATTCTCAGGCCAACGAACTGCGAAAATATTTTAAAAGTAACATCTCCCCACTGTAAATGCGGGGCCAAAAACCAAATTACAAAAGAGAACTCATGATTTTTGTCAAACGAGAATGAAACTCATAACTGCGACCGGATTTGTAATCAGCACCCTCAAATTATCCAAGACATGAGGTTTCATCTTAATAGAACGCTAAATAAAAGTTTTTCATTTTTTAGGCAAACCCGAAAATCTTTAATTTTTGGTTTTCACCAAACGAGACTGAAAACAAAAGAGGCGAGCGGATTTGTAATCAGCATCCTCAAATTATCGAAAACACGAGGTTTAATCTCAATAGAAAGCCAAATAAGGAGTTTTGATTTTTTTTAGGCAAACCTGATGAAGATCTGAAATATTTGATTTTCATCAAACAAGAATGAAACTCAAAATTAAGACCGGATTTGTAATCTGCACCTTCAGATTATCCAAAACACGAGGTTACATGTCAATAGAAAGCAAAATAAAGGTTTTCGATTTTTTTGGAAACCCGAAGATCTGAAATTTTTAGTTTTCGTCAAACGAGACTGAAACTTAAAACCGCGACAGGATTTGTAATCAGCATCCTCAAATTATCGAAAACGCAAGGTTTCATCTCAACAGAAAGCCAAATAAGGATTTTTGATTTTTTAGGCAAACCTGATTAAGATCTGAAATATTTGATTTTCGTTAAACAATACTGAAACTCAAAATTGAGACTGGATTTGTAATCTGCATCCTCAGATAATCCAAAACACGAGGTTTCATCTTAATAGGAAGCTAAATGAAGATTTTCGATCTTTTTAGGCAGATCTGAAGATCTAACAGAACTGAAATTTTTAATTTTTAGGCTCAAAACTGCGACCGGATTTGTAATCATTGTCCATAGTCTACTTCATGTTGATGAAGAAGCTTCTGGAGTATACTTCGCAGCCTTTTCCAACACTCAAAACACTGAGCTCTCTGGGTTTCAAGGATGCAGCAAAAATGTTGTGCATTACCAAGGCCTTTGACATTTAGTATCAAGTTTACCACGTACTGGGTAAATTACCAGAGTATAATAACATACTCTATGATACACTTGTTTCATTGTGTCATGTTATATTCGGGCTTGTGATCTCGCCGTGCCTTTTTAACCTGTTTGTCGGTATTGTCGTTTTATGTGTTTTTTCTTTATTTTCATTTCTTCCTCGTCCTTTCCTTTTCTCATTTGTAACTTTAATTTTTTTCTATATGTATGCTGGTTGGAATTAGTACCTGTTTTATCAGACTCTCCGCCAGTTAAATATAGTTTATTCTTATTATTATTATGATTAATGTTCATTTTATGTATCAGTAACCGTTTAGCAAATCCTCGGCTTAGCTAAACTAAGCAACGTGGGAGTGGAAGGTGGCTCCCAGGCTATGAGCAGCCATGGGAAAATCGCTAACGACGGCTGATGGGTTCGGCTCTTCCATCGTGGTCGCTTATGGGAACATAATATTTTCACGTCAGGAATGGCCGATGACCAGTGTACAGTTAACTGCGTACATGCAGATGCTCTCTGATTATTATTAGACGCATAACCTGATGAAGTAATAATCGCCTTTCATGTAATTGGCTACTACTTTTGTTTATTTTTTTTTTAATTTATGGTTTTGCACATAGTAGCTATCTAATTTTTATATTTATTTGTTACATTCACCTAAGAAGCTGGCGCCACATACGCGGGTATTTGCCGAATATCAATATTCGTCGTTTTTTCAACCTTGCTCGCCGAATACCGAGCACGTATCGCCCTTTAGCCAAATAGCATATAATCAGGGTTCGTTGCTCGCCGAATACCGCATATGTGGCGCGGCTTTATTAGCCGAAGAGCAAATAATGGGGGTTCGTTGCTCGCCGAATACCGCATATGTGGCGCCGGCTTTAGTCGAATAGCATATAATCGTCGTTCGTTGCTCGCCGAATACTGCATATGTGGCGCCGGCTTTAATGTTTTCATTCTACTCGCAAGTGAAATCTGAATATTGAGAAAAAAAAAAAGGTTGCGGTAGATGAAATGCGATAGGACTAAATACAATAATAAACGAACTCATTTGCCATAATTAGTTTATAAAAAAATACCACAGATCAATAATGGGTGGGCCCTCCATGCTGACGAATGCACTCCTCTAGCCTACGCGGCACGTTTGTAATCTGGTTGTTGACAGCCTCCCAAGCTGCCCTCACAGCATGTTCCAGTTTGTCCAGCGTGGTCCGTGGTAAATCGCCTGCATCCAATCCCATACTTTTTCAACTGGCAATAAATCAGGTGATCGTGGAGTCCAGGGGAGTACCCTATCCTCAACTTCCTGTAGGAACCTCATCGATATCCTTGCAACATGAGGACGTGCATTATCTTGCTGGAAGAAACCCTTCGCGAGGCCTCGAACCACCGACTCCTCGGACATATGGAGTGGCAATTGGTTCCAACACCTCATTCACATAACGTTGCGCAGTTATTGTGCCACAAGTAAAGGTGACTTGCTGTTGAATGCAATGGCACCCCAAACTATTACACCAATAGGACGGTGTACATGGCGCTCAACAGGAGATTACGTTGTCGACCCCGTCGTCGTCTTATGCGTTGGCGACCGTCATACGCCCCCAGCCAAAACCTGGACTCGTCGGAGAAGGCCATCTCATGCCACTCAGCATACCATTGTCGGTGTTCTTGGCACCAATCTAACCGTTGGCGACGATGAGTTGCAGTGAATGGAAGCACTAAATGCGGACGATATAGTCCATTTCGCTCAATCTGTGGTACATCGTGCGAATTCGAATCGGCCTCTCTATAGCTGGATACCAAGCGTCAGCAACAGCTCAAGTGAATCGCATTCTGTCTCGAAGGGCCAGTAGTCGTAGATGACGATCTTGCCGGTCTGTAGTTCTTCTACGTGCTCCAGAACCTCTAGCTCGCTGCATTCGCCCTTCTGCGATCCATGCACGCAATGCTGCTACAACTGTAGCCACGTTACGCCCCATGGTATCAGCAATTGCTCCGAAAGAAGCACCACGTTCTCGTTGGCCTATAATTCGACCACGTTCAAAGGGGCTTAACTGCGTAAACTGAGGCTTTGGTCTTCTTTACACAACCGATTAGTCTCTCGTCACATTTGCAACAGATGTCATCGTTTTTGAATCGACAAAGGGCTTTTACACGTCTAGAGCTTTTTTGAGGTGCCATGTAAGGTGAATAGCGTCTGAACGAACAAAAAGTGTTACATGTGTACTAGAGATGCTACTGCCAAGCTGTGTACAAATTTTCAATGCAAACATCCCTTTTTTCTAGGTGTTGGGTGTTCGGATGTCACATGCGAAGAGTGTATTTTTATTCACGTCATGACAATCACCACAAAAGTATGAAAACGAAAGGTCGTACCCAGATCTAAATTTACCATTCATTCTTTGTAGTTCATTAGTTATGTTACTCGGAGATTGTAACAGAAATTAAAATATTAATTAATTCAAAGGTTAGAAGTGGATATTTCGATGTGAATATATGTAAAGTACCGTTGGGTATAATAAATAGCAGCTATATATGAGAAAATGTCGATGGCAAATTATATGGAGTTCAGCCCACATACCGAAAAGGGGGGCCGATACGGTCTCGGTGGTATCTAATTGTATTTTCAATTATTTGTTGACCTTTTCTGTCGCCTACATCGACGCGGCGGCGGAACGTTGTGAAGACTTGTGCAACCATTTCAAATTCCGAAATTTCACAACGTTATAACAAGCGTGCAGCGGTGAAAACTTGAAAAATATACGCAAATATGGTTTCTATTAATTTTGCAACGTTTGCAACTGTCATCGCATATTGGATTCAGCCAAGGCTGATAATCGCCGATTTAGACAAAACAAAAACGTTCTGATGCTGTTTTCGCAATCCTAATATTCTCTTTGCGCTTTTTATCCGCTGGGGAAAAAGCAAACGACAATATGGCAGCATCGCCAGATATTCACGAGGATGTATAGCAAAATAATGAGATTGGTGCTATAGCATAACAACTCTGCATTCTGTTGAAAATACTAATTCCATCGCAATTGTCTTTTCCACTGCTAACAAATTGGGGGTTAATAATCAACCTCGATTTTTTTCTTTTTTTCGCAATAATTCAAACGTTATATCAAAATAAAAATTGATTTTTGAATCCAGTACCGAAGACACGCCGACAACTTCCGAACAAAACCAAGAGCGTATGACGTCAGAATGTTAGTTTTTACCAACGACGTCCTACTACGATACTTATTACCATTACTTTTGTCCCAGCTAATCGTGAAAATAGTGTAATTAGTGTATATTTGTTGCACGATCGACAATTACTACGTTTACACGTCTCCTTAAACCGTTTTTATTTTGAAACGGTTCAACTTCAACTTAAGGGTTTACACTTAAATTGTTCCGAACGCATTTGAATCAGCTGATTGAAAATAGTCATAGTACCTATCAATTATTAGGTCAGCAATGTCAAACTGAAAATTCATCACTCTTCAAATAAAATGGGTGCCAATTCAAATCCGGTCGCAGTTTCGAGTCTCAGTCTCGTTTGAAGAAAATAAAAAAAAACTTCAGATGTTTCAGATCTTCAGGTTTGGCTAAAAAATCGTAAATCTTTATTTGGCTTCCTATTAAGATGATACTTCATGTTTTGAATAATTTAATTTGAGGGTGTTGATTACAAATCCAGCCGTAGATTTAAGTTTCAGCCTCAGG
Organism: Callosobruchus maculatus; assembly: GCA_951848785.1. Classification (NCBI taxonomy): domain Eukaryota; kingdom Metazoa; phylum Arthropoda; class Insecta; order Coleoptera; family Chrysomelidae; genus Callosobruchus; species Callosobruchus maculatus. The sequence continues at coordinate 15,572,041 of CATOUR010000056.1, forward strand.
TTAACGAGGTCAAAGAATTTTTTGGCCCTCGGATCTTTAAGATAGGCAACTAACTCTGAATATTTAAAATCGTTATCTCACTTCCTATCAGGACGAAAACTCGTAAGACTTGAGGGCGCCAATTTTAAATCCGGTCGTTGTTTTAAGTTTCAGCCTCAGGTAAAAGAGATCAAAAATTTTCAGACCTTCAGATCTGCAAGATTACCCTAAATATCTAAAATCGTTATCTCGCTTCCATTCTGGACGAAAACTCGTATGGTGTATAGTTTGAAGGTGCCAATTTCAAAGTAGGCCGTTGTTTTAAGTTTCAGTCTCAAGTAAAGAAAATCAAGAATTTTCAGACCCTCGTATAGTCAAGTTCACCCTAAATATCTAAAATCGTTATCTGACTTCCTATTAGGATGAAATCTCGTATAGTGTATAGTTTGAGGGCGCCAATTTCAAATCCGGCTGTTGTTTTGAGTTTCAAGCTCAGGTAAAGATCAAAAATATTCCAAGATCATCGGTTTAACACGATTCTTTTCAAAAACCCAATTGTCATTTGATTCTCATCGGTCACTTTTGGAATTCTTCTTGCCGCGATATTCTGGTAGGTACTTAAATCTTCTTTAATAATTTTTCGAGTGGAACCATAAGGCAAATTAACACAGTCAGAAATCAGTTTTATGGAACTTCGTACCGATTTCTGTAATTTTTGTGGCAGTTGTGGTCGACCGGGATGAAGTACGGCCGCCGTAAGCCATAGGACTACACTACCAACACAAGCGTCATAATCGCAAAGACCTCACCTCCAGGTACTACCACCGGTACTACTCCGTCGACTATCCGTTGACCTATAGCTGGAAAGCCGGCACCGAACACTATCATTCAACGAATATATTAACACCTCGTCTGGAATAGTTTAGCATAATCTTATAGCAAAGGCGTTCCTTACTGCATGTAATAACAATAAGAGTCAACAACAGGTATCAGTTGCTGCGGCAGTGCAAAAGCACGCCAACACTTTTTCCAAGGTGGTGAACCTAACAGTTGTTTGCAATACAGATAACAGATTGGTTAACTGTATTTTGCCTTGTGTCAAGATTGTGGTTTGGTAGAAAAATTATCAGAGAGATGCTTATCTGTAGCCTGAAGAGTTGTCATGGTATTATATGCAGTTAACACAAGATTACTACCAATTGCGAGAGGGATACTTCTATGGATTTTTTTTTTGAGGCCTTCGACAAATTGTCATATTAGAAACTACAAATACAAGACATATCGGTGTATACTGAGACGGTGCTATAACTTCTTTCAAACGTAGTGTTTATAACCCATAAAGTAAAACATGACAGCCTCATCTGCTCTTTTAGAAATTTGGTATTGAAATGTCAACGTTATGCGCACTGACCGAAAAAATGAAAGTGGGGCAAAAGATATGCGATAAAATTTTGTAATTTTTTTTTTGTAAGTGTGGTACGATCACATTGTATCGAAAAGACATACAGTTCTCTAGCTTGACGGAGGTGTCCAGAAATTCCTTTCCATCTAATAAGATGTTGATTTTGCAACCACACCTTTGTTTCCCTTCTAAAAATACCTTGTACTGCCCTACAGCCGACTCAGGACCCAGAAAATTATTGCTCGACTCTCCCTTTGCGAATGCGTCCATCGTTTCATTACTCCAAACCCCAGCATGACCCGGCATCTACATAAATGTGATGTCTTACTGAAATGTCATCCAAGACGTTTCTACATTGCAAAATGAGCTTTGGTGATATGGTACTCGCACAAAAAAGAATGCTTTATGAAGGAAGTTTGGTGAGTCTAGAAAGAGGAACAAGAAATACTCCCAAATTAATAAAAGTGCTTTAAAATTTGATTATTATTTCCCTTGATCGACGCGTTCAATAAAATTAGCGGTACTATATCTATCTATATCAAACAGCCCATATACTAGACTGATAGACGCCCTGTTAAAATCAACTATGAGAGCTATTACAGGATGCATCAGATCAACCTCAACTCACTGGCTACCAACACTTGGGGCCATCTTCACCGGTTTCTGATAAGTGTCAGAGCCATATAAATAATATAGGCCTATCTGATACTTAGCAGGACCGTTGAAACCAGTCCTTAGCCAAATAGCTCCACCACCCATCCAACAAAAAAATGCCCTTCTGGGAGAATATAAGAAAATCAAAACAAATCCCTGACTACTAATTTGAAACTGATGATTTTAACCCTGCAGTTATAGGGGCAGAAATTTGGACGACCCAAACACCAGAAGAAGTGGACAGTAATCTAACTGTTGGTCAAGCAGCTCCTAGTTTTGAGCTCCACCGATAAGAATGGTCGATCTAGAATAGAATTCGCACGTCGCATGGAGTGTGTGCTGATTCGTTGTTTAAATGGAACAATCGCGAATCCCACGATGCGACTGTGGAGCCGAACTGTCAGGCACATAGAACAAGACTGTGACCTTGGAGCATATCCAGGCAACAACTAGGACTTCCCCCAAGCCAAGCCAGCAGCCGTTGAATGGATTTATTTCTAAGCTCCATATTTATAGCCGAGTTATCATTTAGATCGCAATTTTTTTTTTATTTTGTGTTTTTTGTCTTAATTGTTTTACTTTTTTATGACTATTTTTTCACGTGGACTTCAACCGTACGCTAAATAAATAAGTAGGGCTTCGTTGTGTACTGGTAAATGAAAAACAGATTTTGTACTCACTGTTAGTAGGCTCATTGAAATGTACTCACCTGGAACAAAGAAAAAGTTCGTCAGTTTATTGCACTCATATATAAATATGTATACAACAAAAAATTATAAATATTTTCATTATGATACCACTATTGCTACTACAGCCTCTCAAGCTCTCTGATGCTCTGATTGAGCACCAGCAAATATATTGAGAAGACAAATTACACTGAGATTGAGCTGGATGAGAATTCACTACAACCTATCAACAAGAGTTATTTCCTCTGAACCCATAAATTTCCGTAATGAAGCCATAACCCTCTAGACGATATGCCAATTCACGACATTGGGGTTCACGGCTCATTACCGCTCACTACAAAACACTGAAACGTATTGTATGCCAATTAGAAAGTAGATTACGATCATATTTCTGTGCTGGCTATATGATCGCTGGTGCTTGGATAATAAAGGGTCTTCATCTATATAATCTATGGGGATAAGAATGTAGTCTGGCTGCTATGCTCTGGATAATTAACGAAACGCATGTTACATACAAAGTTAAAGCATTCTCTACATATCATATTGCTAAATTACGAATTAAATGAAAACGTTGCTATTATTTCGCTGTTCATTTGCATTCAAAATGATAATGTTGATGTAATAAATAAAAGGTCTGACAGGTTCAAAAATATATACAACAAGACATAAATCCAATTTTTTATTATAGTTAAAAAGCGAAGTCAAGTGAATTGCCTTAGTATTTCTCAAACGTCACCGTTTTTTGAACAGAACCAGGATCTGTTACATTAAATAATAATAATAATTGTTCATTATAGTGTGGCTTCTCACAACAAGCAACTCTTGACTGCAAATCAAACGTCTTATTCTGACTAATAATATCAAATATGTATTACAAAAGCTACAATATAATATAAATTCAAAAACATGTGTTTTGATTGCTGATATTGACAATTATGATATCTGTTCACTATAGACAAACAGAATCCTTATGCACAAAATTCAGATCCATTTTTTGAATAATAATTTGTGTAAAATATGTTCTATCAAACTGCCTATTTTCATTCTAATTGTTGATCCAGATATTGAACCAAATCTTGTACAACAAATTGAGCACTGTGATACAAACAGAAAAGCTTGGGTACCTTTTTAGAACCAGAAAGTACTTCTCACCATGTAACCTCCTCACGCTATAAAAAGCCCAGGTAAGACCTGGCCTGGAATATTGCTCTCATGTCTGGGGAACTGCTGCCCCTACTACCCTGACTATACTATATGCCGTCCAGAGAAGGGCAATTTGACTAATTGGCGACCCGCCCTTAACGCGCCACCTGCAGCCACTTCCTCACCGGAGAGTTGTTGGTGACCTCTCACTCTTCTACTGACATTCAAACGGAATCTGCTCCTCTGAGCTATCCTCTATCGTTCCGACGCTCACCGCTCCTATCAGATGCACCCGCGCGACCGCTGTATCTCAACCTAAGGCGGTTGTTTTTCATACATCAAGAACCGCGTGGTACGACCGCATATTTACCCGAGGGTGTCCAAGGCTTAGAAGGGACTGCCAGGAGATCTATTTATTGGGCCTGCGGGTATTGGCCCATTCAAGTCTCGCGTTAACAAACTTCCCCTAACATAACTATCTCACAGAAACCGCGGAACTCTGGTGTTTAGGCTCTGCCTACGCGGTCTGCTCAGTTATAAAAAAAAACATTATCGTTTTTGAACAGAACAAAGATCTGTTCCATCAAATAATAATTGTTTCGTATAGTATAGTGTTAGCTTTATTACCGTTTATCCAGATGTCGGTCATTCAGTTGTCTATTCCTGACGTCTAACGTCTTTGGGCGAGCTATTCTTTTGTGTACTGCCCGCTATCGGGTGATAGTTGCGCCGGTGGGCAGATTGTTTGGAGACGTCGTATAGGACGAACCGTTTGAAGAGTTGTTGGATGTTTATGTTTACTCGTGGACGGTGAAGGTATTTTTGGGTGTGCAATTATTGTAATTGTCGGCTGTAACCCAGAGTAGCAGTAAGTACACAGTGATTTATTGATTGGAACCGTAAAATATACACTGTAAAAGTAATGTTGAAGTAAAGGTGTAGTCACAGGTGCTTACAGTAGTTACTCAACAAGCAACTGTTGACTGAAAAAAAAGTCTGTCTCTGACTAATATCAAATATGTATTACAAAAGCTACAATATATAAATTCAAAGACAGGTGTTTTGATTACTGATGACAATTCTGATATATGTTCACTGTTGACAAACAGGATGTTTATGCACAAAATCCTGAACTATGTCTTGAAAAATAACTTGAGTAAATGTAATAGAATGTTCTATCAAACTGCCTATTTTCATTCGATTTCTGGTTCCGGATATTCAACCAAATCTTGCACAACAAATTAAACACCGCAATACAGACTTAAGTATAATTTGTTTACATTTTGTCTGCTGGTTTGAAGAAGGTTAAAGAAGCCGAATGTCATTATACCAGATCCCGTACACGAGAAATAGAAATCATGCGATGATGGCGTCTGAAAGCAACTCGTTAAATCTATACTTTAAGCTTAACCATAGGTACTTGCGTGCTCACTTTACTCCGAAGACAATGACAGCCATTTCGCGCGATAATAAACAATCACCGCGTACGAATGAGTTCTTAACAAATAATTTCGTTGGTATTTTCAGTCAGGCTCTTTCTACCCATCAAAGGGGCATAATTTAGAACAAGAAAGTGAGCTTTTACTTCGGTACCGCATGTCTTGAAATTATTCCAGATTTAGCGCATACTAATTGACTATTATTCCTGATTTGTTGTTAAGATGCCTTGTCCAAATAGGCTGTGATTGTATAGTGTATACGCTTGGTTTGCCCATTCGGTGCGCGATCAGTGAGAAAGGAATCCAAAAGGTTGCAGAATTAAACCGAATGGATAAATGTTAAAAAAAATTATCAGCGTTCTGCACAGACTTAGACCAAAGCTCTTGCAGCTCTAAGAAACCTTTTTTAATAACCAGTTTAGTATATTACCATTCGTCATTGCTACCAGACAAAGTCGTGGAGAAGTAAGGGAAGAAAAAGAGCGGAAGTAAGGAGAAGAACAAAGAGGAGGAAGTGTGTCGGTTGGAAGGTATATCTTGTCATAGACGTTCGATATCTAAAAGGGCAAAAACTTAGTTGTTTCCAAAATTGGACGATTTGATTTTGATCACATCAGTGCGAGCCGCGGCCTTGTGTGCTTGCGAATTTGCTCGACTGTGTAGTCCACTGACTCGCACAACAAAGGGTTCCGGTGCGAGTCCGCTTGACTATAACATGTTGCGGCTGTTGTTAATCCCTCAAATAAGGGATGTCAAGTCAAGGTCCCTGTGAAGGGTTTCGTTAGAAACATACATGGGGCGTTAGTAATTATTGCACGCAATGTCCTGCTCTGCAGAACCTACAGGTTTCGCATATGCGTTTTGGCGAGAAAACACCAAGACGCACATGCGTAAGTAATTGCTGGTCTAATATCATCTTTTACAGTCGAATTTTATTCACCAAACTCAATTTTGAAATTCTATATAACATAGGGTAGAGTTGGCGAAACATAATTTCGAACTTTGTTATTAACGCTTGAGTGTATTTCTGCCAAGTCATGCCCTTGTCGAGGATAATTCCTACGTACTTGGCTGAATCTTTTTTGGTACAATAATATAGCCTGCATTCTCGAATGATTGATTTTGATGAGCCACCGATTCGCCCACTCTAACACTTGAATGAATGAATAAGGACCAGAGGCTATCCAGCACGGAATGTGGCTGGTGCATAGGCCACACGATGGGCCCTTTTGCGCCTCTATCCGCGCTAGTTCCTAAGACCTGCCCTTTTGGCAAAGGTACATTCTTAGGTCCTATCCGTTTTATATCTATTGGTTCCAAGGTTCTTGAGCCCAGCATAGTCTGCCTGTGATAACCCAGGGTTTCACAGCGACACACGATGTGTGCCGAGGATTCTTCCTCTTCACCACACCACGTGCACGTTGGGTCGTTGACCACCCTCATCACGAACAAGTGACGCCTGAAGGTGTTGTGACCCGTTAATAGGCCTACTAGCAATCTCAAGTTACTCCTATCCAGAGAGAGACAAAATCGTCCTATTCTCTCTGCAGGCCCTAGTAATAGTTCCCGAGCTTGACGGAGATGACCAGAGATGTTGTTCCATCTCAGAGAGTGTTGATTCTGTTCTCCAGTTGTTTTCCTAATCAAGTTTGCAGATAGTCCTGAGGCTGGTTCCGGGCCCACAAAACTGGTGCCGGATCCCATCCTGGCCAGATGATCCGCCTTTTCGTTACCCTTTACCCCAGCGTGCCCAGGTACCCACATCAGTGATACCTTGTGTTTAGCTGAGATGTCGTCAAGAGCCCTTCTGCACTACAGGACCAGTCCCGACGTTATTTTCCAAGCACTCAGTGCTTTGATGGCTGCCTGACTGTCAGAGCAGATAGCAATCCGCCTCCTAGACCCGTCAATTTCCCGATAACGATTTACACAAGCAAGTATTGCATAGATCTCAGCCTGGAATACTGTGGTGTGCCCCCCCCCAAGAGGGAGTGAAAGTCTTGTATGGGGTCCGTAGACTCCCGAGCCCGAGCCCTCTCTAGCGAGTGAACCGTCTAGACCTGTCCTCCTCCTTCGATGAGCTTTCTTTCCCTAGACTCCCACTCTTCCCTTGACGGAAACACCACCGTAAATTTGCGATTGAAACGATGCGTTGGAGAAACTGTATCGCTCCTCGCCAACAAAATAGGACAATCCTCATGCAACTCTGCTAGAATCGTCGAATGTCCTTTGCCTGGATTCATAAAAGTTCAGCTACCCTGACTCCAGAGACGGAACCCAGTTTTTCTAGCTTCTCCTTGAATTACCAGATCCAAAGGAGGAAGATTCATTAGTGCTTCAATGGCACTCAAAGGTGTTGTGCGCACTGCACTGGTTACACTAAGGCATGCCAAACGTTGAACCTTATTAAGTTTGGCTCTTATTACCTCCGTCTTTATACAGGTCCACCACACTATGGAGCCATATATTAATGACGGTCTGACTATTGTAGTATAGAGCCAGTGCACCACTTTTGGGCTCAGGCCCCAGCTACTACCGACAACTACTCTGCAGGCCCATAATGAGCTTCGAGCCTTGCTTACTTTATAATCAACGTGCTGCCTCCAAGTCAGCCTGTGATCCAGTATGGCTCCCAGATACTTTAATGACTGAGACAATTCAAGTGTCCTTCTCCTAGTGAATATAACGAGCTCCGTCTTTTCAGCGTTCACTGACAGATCTACCTCATTACACCACGTTTCCACAACGCGTAGCGCGCCTTGCATTACCTCGGAGACTGTATTAATGAATCTACCCCTGACCACTATGCTCAAATCGTCGGCATAGGTCTGCACGTAGACCCCTGTGTTACTTAGTCTCACGAGTAGGTCATTCACCACTAAGCATCATAGTAGAGGTGGGCAGCCTCGCGCCACTGCAACGCTATAGTTTATGTCATTAAGCGTTGCAGAAGCCACTCGGCACTCTAGAGTGGTGAGAATCCACTCCACTAGGATTGGAGCAATTCCATGTCTCTCTAGGGCGCGTTTTATCGAATTGGTAGTGGTACAGTTGAACGCACCCTCGATGTCAAGAAATGCTACCATAGCCACTTCCCGTTGATCTAACGTTTTCTCAAGCCTGCTGACCAAATGATGAAGTGCCAGCTCAGCTGATTTTCCCGCCTGGTATGCGAACTGATAGGCATGGATTTCAACACTTTGTAAGGGCCCATCCCTGATATATCTATCAACCAACCTCTCCAGTGTTTTTAGTTAAAACGACGAAAGGGTAATCGGTCTAAAGTCCTTCGGACGAGTATAGCTACCTCTGCCCGGCTTAGGCATAAAAACGACCCTTGAATGCAACCAGCTCTTCGGTGTGAAGCCAGTAGCCACACAGGCGCGAAATATCCTAACTAGGTATGGTAGTACCAGATCCTGTCCATGTTGTAGCATGGCTGGAATGACGCCATCCTTGCCTGGACTTTTGTATGGAGCAAAAGTATTTATTGCCCATCTTGTGCCGTCATAAGTGACGACTTCCCCTGCCATCTGCCATTCCTCTCTAAGAGGACGGCGGAGTGGCCTGTGCACCTGTCTGTTGAGCAGCAGCCGATCGCGGAAAGTGCACACTCATCAGCAATTTAAGCGATTCCTCCTCATTATTGGTTCTATGACCATTGGAGTCCGTCAAGGTCCCTAACTTGGACTTGGTGTCCTTGCTAAGGATCCTATGCATCCTTGCCGTCGCAGGAATATCATTGATGGACCTGCAGAAGTTCCTCCAAGATTCCCTGGAGGCCCTCCTGACTTCCCTCTTATATTCCTGTAGCTTTTTCCTATACTCCTCCCATTCAGGAGTACCTTTAATGTACCTAACTCTTGTGAGTAGATTGTGCAGGGACTTTTTCCTGGTTTCTAATTTCTTAGTCCAGAAGGTGGAATTGCCCGCCACGCCCACTTTGCGTAGGAGACAGTTATCCTCAAAGGAGGCTCGGAGGTCCCTACACAGGGAATCAACTGCCGCCTCCAAGTCCTACCCTTTACTGAGATCCTGATCTATAGGACGGAGCCTGCTACCTAGGTCCTCTTTATAAGCAGCCCAATTTGCTTGCCTAGGATTTCTAACGAAGATTTCCTCTTTTTTTTTGTCAATCCTCTAACACTTCATTCACTGCAAGCTGCAACTCATCGCGGACTAGATTTCCAGTCCGCGACTAAGCTACAATTGTAGTGTCGTCAGCGTAGAGATAGACTTCACAGTTGCGGGGGCAAGAGACATCGTGTATAAAAAGTGAATAAAGGATTGGCCTAAGGACTGAACCCTGAGGAACTCCGGTCTTTATTATGAATACAACAAATTTTTCAGTTTCACAACCTCCCAACTCCCAGCCGCCCCAATTTCAGAAAGTAGAAGTTGAGCAGAAACCCCTAAAATGCCTAAAAACAAAGTTTGAGGTGTTTCTATATTTTTAGTTTTTTTATTATTGCTGCGCTGTCACTGACACGATTTTTCCAAAACACGCGTTTTCCATCCTCGCCGTGGTAGTAATACTGTGTCGAAATTTCATTAAAATCAATTCAATAATTTTCGCATTACGCAATATAGAACGATCTAAAACAATACTCGTATGTTTACAACACAAATTCTAATTCCCTTGGTTTCTATAATCAGCCAGACAATGTTCGGATGGACCTAAAAAAGTGATCTATGCCACTAGGTCTTCCTTAACAGATCACTGGAGAGCCTATTATGAAAGCAACAAATTTTTCAATTTTACAACCCCCCCCCCCAACCTCCCCAATTTCACCCTCACCCAAGACAACGTAGAAAATGATCAGGAATCCCTAAAACTCCTAAAAACGAAGTTTGAGGAGTATTTGAATTTTTTTGCTTTTTGCTAATTACTCCACCGCCCATGCACTGATTTTGAAATCACAGCAGCATTACCTACTACGACACAACACCATATCGCTACCCAAATTTCATCAAAATCCATGCAGCGGTTACTGAGATTACGAGGCTAGAAAAACGCGCACAGACAGACAGACCGACAGACAGACAGGCAGACAGACCGACGGAGATGAGTGACGTGGATTTTCGTTATGTCAACATCATAAAACGCCCAAAAAGCGTATTATCTCGAAATCTAAAATTTTCGCGATCACAACACTCTCCTTGCCTATCGGTGTGGGTAATAAAAGCACCTTTTATTGCTTTATATCTAGTCAGAACAACGAAATCGGGTTCAAGACCGAAGTACGTGCAGCTAGCTGCCTATCGGCCTATCCAATCTGCGACGCATTTATAAAATTTGACAAAAGAACGTCGACCCAGTTGGAAACGCACACATCGCGGTTAGCTGCGATTTTTCCGGTTGTGTTTTGTTTCATGCTCGGCACACGCTATTATTTTTTTGGTATGTACGCGGCGTATCGGCGACACACCGGCAAACTTTCCCTTCTTCTTCGCGTTTAGGAAAAACTGATGATGTTCAATGATTTCTCTTGTCTGGATGCGGTCTCTGTATGTCTCATGTGGCTGTCGCCAATATGTCGGCATTGATTGGAGATATATGTCGTTATTGAATTTTTTTGGTTTTCTCTTCGAATCAAGCGGAATGGATTCTGAGGTTTCCTACAGATGATGAGTACAGGGAGTCTCATAATCAACTGACTAAGCAGAAAAAGCGTCGATTCTTTGTACAATTCTGATATACAGATTAAGTCAACAGTGCGTGAGAGAAAGATAGTGGAATTACTAAAACATAATTGTAACTTCGACACTTGTGAAAAACTCGTGGGTTGCTCGATATACGAAACAATAGGACAATTTTTATTTTATTTTAACTTTATTCTCAGCTCATATTAAGAATTCTTTTTCACTTTTTAGTTTGAGTGCTACGAAGGCGTGTATTTTTCAGGGCCGCACCAAGTATTTCTGCCTCCCGTGTGCAAATGATAAGTGGCCGCCTCCTATTACCCCAAGCACAATGAGAGGCGGTAATAAAATTTCAGAGACGCTTACTTTTAAGTTTTGCTGAAAATTTAATGTTTTTTTACACAAATACCATATAAATAAAAATCCTTAAAACTAAGCAACACAAAAACAAAACATATAATTATGTACTTTAACCTTAAAAACCAAAACTTCCAGAAAACAAAATTAAATGTTTTAAAAACCTCAAGTTTAATTGTTTTTACTATCATGCTTACATCCGCATGTGGATTTATCAATTTAAATTCGTACCAGAAAATGTCGGAAAAAGTCAGCGGCCGGCGGGACTCGAACCCACGACCTCCAGATTTGTACAGGGTGACCTAATAAGAATGGACGCCGGCAATATCTCGGTAACCGTTAATCGTATAACTTCGAGCAAAAAATATTATTAGGTAAATCGGCTAAGAGAAATCGCTGGAAATTATTTTCAAGTTCAATACGTAGCCGCTAGGGGGCGTAACTTTTACGGTCAATCAGAAAAACGGATTTTTCTCAACAAATATGCAAATAAAGGTATATTATAAATTACACCGTCATGTAGACTGAGCAATTCTAGATTCTTTTTTGTTAATCGTTTTTTGCTCTATCTTGTAATATGTAGTGGTGGGGGAATGTCATAAAGATTGTCATTTAAATGGCCATAACTTTGGTATAAGTTAACGGAATTAAACAAGCTAGGTCTCGTTTGAAAGAACTATTCTTGCCTAATAACCTGTTATATGAAAATTGTCCAAGTTTGTCTTGGCTTAGTAGCTAGAGGGCGATATTTGACATAATAACAATTATCACGCATTATTACGAAAATTCTAAATGGCGAAAGCGTCGACTGGTACTACGCGGGAACGGGCCAACCAACACCTGCCGACGACCCTCTCGCGCCATCTCTTGGTACCATCAGCAATCGAAATATTGGGGAATGTATCAAATAAATCATTTTTAAATATATTTTGTAACTCCTCTAAAGGACAGCTGAATGGCTGGTGTCAGTGGCACGTCCCATAGTGGGCGGTACTTAACAGTAACAGGCATATCGAGCGGGACATTCAGGACACTGAGCTGATCGCAAAATAGTGGAGTCTAAAAATGGCAGAGTTATTCAGATGAACGAAATATCATGGCCGCCGCCCTATTAGGCTTGCCGCCCACGTGCGGTGCACACAAGAGACATGAGGATATGAAATAACGTGTGCGGGTGAGACAGCGGCGAAATTAACAAATCTCTTACTACACTTGTCAGGCCGTACATATATGTTTTAATATCTAGACCAAAAACCTCATGTTTAAGGTTTAATTTGTTAATCCCTTTGACGATTTCTCAAAAATAAAAGACAACAAAAGGCAGATAGCTATCGCATTCACCATTTTTTTAATTAAAGCTGAGAAAGCTCTCAGAACACCATTCTGACAATTCTTATCAGGATATTAAGACAAGCTTATTAAATCATTGCAGTGTCATCAGTTCTTGGAGTGTACAAAGTTTGAATTAAGTGTGTTCGTTTAAATTGGGTCAAAAACGAGTCCACAGGGGTCGATTACAAACATACAAACAAATATACAGATGAAGTTAATAAAAACGTATTAAAAAGCTGCAAACAAGAAAACTACAAGAAAATATGTGATGCATTTTTTCAAGAGCAATGCGTAAAAAAGAGAGAACCGTAGGGTTTCAGCGAAAATTCGGACAATTTTTAGAGATAAATCAATGAATGAACACACATATCTAGTTCACCATAGTCACAATGTTTTAACAGACATGTTGTGAACTCGTAAAATGCATTAAGTTGGAGCTAGAATACATATAAATCAAGTCAAAAGCTAAGAAAACATTATCAGATAAGAGTGCTTATATACATAAAATTATATGTATAAGACTTGATGAACCAAAAGTTGAGAGAAAAATTATGATCTGCTGAGCTACAACACAGACGGCTCTGCAAAAATAAAATCATGCGTGGGCAAAATCTATAGTCGAATGCAAAGATATAAAAAACCATCTCGCTAGCTTAAAAAAGCTCAAAACTCGTCACTTTGTGTCGAATTGAGTCCATTACAGCTTCTAGCATCTGTCTCAGTTGTAAATTTTTCGCAAGCACTTCTCTTGCTACCTGTTTAAGACCTGCCACAAAGAGTGTGGTCATTTTCATGAACCAATTTTATCAGTGTAATGGCACAATCGTGCTTAAGGAGAAGGCCAATGTTGATCTGGCCGTACATTAGACAGGTAATTACTTAATGCTATATTAGGAGATCTTAGCGAGAGTTTTAAATGGAAGCATGGTCCTTGATCGCTTTGGTGATTTTGGGTTACAGATATACAAACAGCGGCTGCCGTTTGCCTAGAAGCATTTTTGTGAATAATCATGAATTGGAGTAACATGCTTGATTGATATGGGCGTTTTTGACCCGCATTTAACATTGGAATATCTTTTTATTGTACCAGGTAGTTTATCACAAGGCTGGTGAGGTGTGAGAAGTAAATATTTCTGTACTGACATTGAAACAGCAAACTTAGAAAAATGAAGTCTAGCAATAAATACGAAATCACCTTGAATCGGAAAAAGACAAAATATGTATATGGACATCACTAAAAAAATAGAGAATCGACAAACGTTGTGATCGTAAATAACACCATCATTGAAAGAGTTGCAAAATATCAATACTTGGGTACAATTATAAATGAAAGGACTGATCAAACTGCAGAAATAGACGCATAGAAATAGCAAGAACAGCTTATACGAAGATGAGGTTACTCTTGTCATATAGAAACCTTGACTTAAACACAAGACTTCGTACCGTACGATGCTAATTTATTATTATATGGAGTTGAAGCCTGAATCCTCAAAAAAGAAAATATAAGAAAGCTGCATGCCTCTGAGATGTAAATATATAGACGCTTGCTCTGTATTCTGTATCCATGAGGCGCTGCTGCGAGAAGCAAAAGATCCAGAATTGGTCTTTAACATTCAAAAAAGAAAACCCGAATACTTGGGATACGTGATGAGGGGAAAACAGGTATGAAATTTTGAGACTGATAATGCAGGAAAACATTGAGGAAAAATGATCGGTTGGGAGACGGCTTATATGGTTGAAGAATCTCCGAGACGGTTCCATTGTAGTTCAATAGACCCGTTCAGAGCAGCTACATCAAAAATTAGAATTGCCTTGATGGTTGCCAACCTCCGAAGAGAGACGGCATCCTAAGAAGAAGTGTTACCCAAAGAATCCTTTTTTTTTATCGAGCAAATTTTTCATTTCATTTTTTTTGTGAGAATGCGAAATGACATGGCCAGTCTGAGTACACCATTGGGTTTAGCGGTGAATTTTCTATATGGAATAGTGGAAAATAATGAGGTAGCGTCTCAAAATTAGAGATGAAAAAAAATCCGAAGATGCCGCACCACCCTTAGTTCTGAAAAAGAAGATTCGGGTAAAATCTTTGATGCTCTATCAGGATAAAACTTCTGTGTTGGTTAATCTGGGGACATTGATCACTGATTCAGCCTCTGTTTCGAATTCCACCGTGTTTGAGATAAATAAAAAAATTGGGATTTCGCGCAGAACTGCATGTTCACAAAAAAGTTCTATAAGAAAGAGAGAGTAATGAGGTAACATCCCACAATTAGGAGTGAGCGTTTTAAATCTAAAAAATCTCCTTTGTTCAAAAAGATATATAAGTGTGTGAATATCTGTGAATATATATTTGAATTCGCTGTTTAATAACTATACCATTTCAACCGCCTAGCCTTTATGTAACTCATGAATGCGGTAATTACCGAGTTGAAACACTTGACGCAATTTTTGAAGCTAATTGTGTATAATGCTTAGAAATTCGAGGAAATTTAGAGCCCTCACTCTCCTTAATCCGCTCCTGTTTCAGATACCAGGTATTTAAAAACCAATTGAAATACATGAATATAATCTACAAACCGACGTTCGTCTAAAAGTTCATTGTATCCCCGATAGAAACTGAAATGTACAAACAGTGAAAACTTTTAGCAATGCAGATTCAAAAGAATTCGAATTGAGAAGTGAAATTTGTTATAGTGAAACGAAGATTGAAGATCGTAAACAAAAATGTTTACCAAAGAAGTCGATTCGCTACGGTGTTTTTATGGACGAACAGTGAGATTGCAATGTCGAGAATGCGAATAATTGATTAAACAAATTGATAACAGCGGCGCTCACTTTCGGTCCCGTCCTTTTCAAAACATCATCACACTCACAGTGTCCTAACAGAAATGTTGTGAACTCTAAAGATGCAAGTCGGCGCTGGAGTATTGCCGACACCGACACGAATATTATCAATAGTTTTGAGAACTGTAACTCGCCATCGTTGACGATTAACTGTCAGTTCAGTGGCGCTCTTGATACTCGTATCCAGCAACTGTTTCGTCGTATCTGCCCAGCGTGTAGGGGAACGGCCACGGCGCGGCCCACTCGGGGCATGACTCTGAACTGCAGGTTTCTCCATATTATCCTTCTGTAAATATGTCCGAAGAATGTAAGCATTCTTGTTGACCCAATGGAGGATAGTCTCTTTGGATTACCGAGCTCATCCAGTATGGAAACGTTAGTTCGATGGGCGGTATAAGGAACTCTCAGCATTCTCCTCCACGTTCACATTTCAAAGGCATCTATGCGAGCTCGATCTGCCTTTTTAACAGTCAAAGTTTCCGAGGCATACAAAAATATGAAGAACACAAGAGAGTGAACCAGCGACATTTTGATAGCTTTAGTGATGTTATGGTCGCCATATTTTAGTAAGTTTTGTAATGGCCACACGTGCCTGTTGAATACGCCGTCGAACCTTTTTCAAGACAGCGTCCAACAAACTGCAGCGGCGGAATCTTTTGTCACTGTATTTTGCGGTTTCTGTGTGTGGCAATTGTCATTTACGAGAGAAGATGATTTATTGTTGACCGATCGATTGTTATATAAAATGAATGAAACTCAAAACTGCGGCCGGATTTTTAATCGGTATCTTCAAATCGTCCAAGACAAGAGGTTTCATCCTAATAGAAAGGCAAGAATTTCCGACTTTTTGAGATGGACTTAATGTGGTTGGTGGAGCAAAGTGGTTGGTTGAGCTCTGTTGCTCATTAGTTAAGTTTCGATCAAAACATTTCTTATCAACAAATTACTAAATTCAGTGGCGTACACAAGGGGTTTTGGGGTTCAAACGCTCAACTATTATTATTAGCTATCGTGATATGCTGATCGCTCCGGAAGAATTTAGAAGTCACGAAAAATAAACGGACATCTGTATTATTATTTTTTGAAAAACAAAAAAGAACAGCCCGGGCTCCGACACACCAAGCTGCTGTTCCATTACCCAATGATTACTCCTCACACCGTGAGGTGAGCAATGACTGGGTCCGCGAATCGTGCGTCCTAAGTAGACGAAGGGACCCAAGGATGACTGCCTTCTGCATTCTGGCGGCTAAGATGTGCGCCGCTGCACGGTACACCGGTATTTTGCACGGTGCAGAGAGCAGCGTACTCCTCATTCCACCTAGGAATTCGATGACGATAACCAGCAGACTTATAATGTAGTGTGGCCACAGCTTGAGAAGTTGTCCGAGCAAATCCTGATATTTGGTCCGCTTTTCCTCCTCCTTAGAGACGATGTTAAATATATTATTATTATAACATTCTAGACTTCTCTAACTTGTTCATTTGAAAACTTTCCAGCACGGGTAATAAAAAACCACAGAAGATTTGTAAAGGGGGACAACTTTTTAACCAAAAACTACTTTCCCCCCTTGTACCCTCTGCCCCCCCCCCCCCGGGGTCGATCTCTTCAAAATTTTAAATGACAAGGGATATCGAGTAGTAGTAGTAGTAGTAGTAGTAGCTTTATTTTCACGAAAGTACAATGTACAGGTGAATCGTCAAAAACACATAGAGTCTATACATTAAAATGTGTACCCTTAAAATGTTCAACAGTATAAAAGCAATGTTTCAGAAGAAGCTTCTTTGTGGCAATCTTGAAGCGACAGTAATCAAGATTTCTTATGTTTAGGGGAATACAGTTATACAAATCAATTTTCAAAGAGTTTTTTACTGACTTATTTAGTCTATAAAAGGGCATTCTGACGGCATTAGAGTTCCTTGTGTTGTAATCATGGAAGTCAGCTCCAACAGCAAGCTGATCTAGGTGCTTATGCACCTCCAATATAGACGCGTGAATAAAGATGCAAGGAAGTGGCATTATTTTGAGATTAATAAAATGCTGCTGGCAGTGTTCTCTCCAGCTTAATCCCAGAAGGACTCGCACAGCTCTTTTCTGCAACACAAATATTTTTTGGGCATGGCTAGAGTTGCCCCACAGCACAACACCATAAGTTAAATGGGAGTGGATTAGCGCAAAATAACTTGAAAGTAGTATATCAAAACTGAGTACTTTCTTCAAATTACGGAGAACAAAAATATTTTTTGATAATATGTTTTGTAGGTAGCAGATATGATCATTCCATGAGAGCCTATCGTCAATGAGTAATCCTAAATATTTTATTGATTTACCCTCAATGTAGTTGTTATTAGTAGAGAAAACAATGCTATCAGTTTTTTCTCTATTGAGTAGCAGTGAGTTCATAGTGAACCAGTCATTTGCATCATGCAGTGCCTCATCACTGTTGATTTTTAATGTATGTAGGTCTTTGTTGCTAGTGATGATGGTGACATCATCAGCATAGGCAACACACTTATATGGTGATAGATATCTGAATATATCATTGATATATACTATAAAGAAGAACGGGCCCAAAACTGATCCTTGGGGGACTCCTCTGTCTGTTAACATGAATTTCGAAAACTGTCCATTCACATTAACACATTGCCATCTGTCTTTGAAGTAGGATTTAATAAAGTCGAGCGGTAAGCCACGTATTCCATAACACTGCAGTTTACTGATTAATATTTCAATAGATATAGAATCGAAAGCTTTTGACAGGTCACATAGAGTTAATTCTGCATGTTCTCCTTTTTCCAAGCCTTCAATGATTACATCAACAACATTTTTAATAGCTGCTGTTGTGGAGCATTTAGCTCTGAATCCATATTGGCTAGAGTTTAGAAAACCGTGACATACAAAGTACTTGAACAATCTTTGTTTCAGAATTATTTCAAATATTTTAGAAAAAAATGGGATTATTGTAATTGGCCTATAATTATCCAAGTTATCCAAGTCACCCTTCTTGAAAACCGGTGTGACGACACTTTTTTTAAAAACAGATGGGAAGTTTGCTTCGGTAATACATAAATTATAAATTTTAACCAATAAACTGACATATATGTTGACGGTTTCTTTAATGATCCTAGTATTAATTCCATAGATGTCAGTTGACGAGGAATTTTTTAAGCTTTCAACCGCATCAAGTACTTCTTGCTTTGTTATAGGCAATAAGAAAAAGGAATGTTGGGGAGTGGGTATATCGTTCATGAGTAAAGACGGATCAGCATTATCAGATTTTAATATTTCAACTATTCTGGCAGAAATGGAAGTGAAATATTCGATAAATTGATCGGCTGAAATATCACTCGACGATTTGACATTCTTTTTGTTTCTCTCATAGTTCACTATTTTCCAAGCATGTTTAGCCTTACTGTTTGATTCACGCATGTAACTGTCGTAAGCGATGGTTTTTTCAGTTCTTATAGCATATGAGTAGTGGTTTTTGTATGAGTTGTAAGCAGTAAAGTCGCGAGTGATTTCACATACAGTTTTAATACCGGACAGAGTATTCCGCATCTGTTTGAGTTTTGGTGTATGCCAATCAACAGGCGGTTTTTCATTCGAACTGTGGAAACTACGTAATGGGAAGTGTTCTTCGATTAGAGTTACAAACGTGTTAGTTAAGAAACGTGCTAGTCCTTCAGAGTTAGAACCGTCATGACATTCGTCATGTATTTGCCAATCTACCTTGAGTAATGCATCTTTAAAATTTACGAAATTATTTTCGGAATAGCAACGAGCTTGTACTTTGTGTTCTGTATTTGGAATATCTATGTTTCTGATAACTAAGTATTGTCCTTTATGATCAGAAATACAAGGATCAATAACATCGGCGAAAAATGAGTTTTCTGCAAAATTCAAAATAATATTGTCAATACATGTCGCAGACACTGCAGTTACCCTGGTGTACTTTGAAATAGAGATTCTCATATCATATGAAGTGATTAAGTTACGTAGGTCCTCTAATGCCGTAGATGACAGTTTAAAATTAATATTAAAATCACCGACAACAATTACATGGTTAAAATTATTAAAACAAAAATCAAGAAGTTGCTCTAATAGATCCATAAAAATTTTAATATCACCATTGGGTGACCGATAGGTGGCGATAACAACAATTTGCTTACTGTGTATTTTAATTGCACAAAATTCAGCATTTACCTCACTACAAAATTTGCTAACATCCAAATTACTATATTTTATATTCTTTTTTGCATAGATGGCGACACCTCCTTGTGCCTTTAAGTTCCTACAAAAATGTGCGCATAAGTTATAATTACATAGGTTGATGCATTCCAAATATGATTCAGGCAACCAATGCTCAGAGAGGCATATGAAGTCATAATTATATTTGCTTAAAAACAAGGATAGTTCATTGACCTTATTCGTTAGGCATTGAATATTTATATGGAACAATGATAAAGATAAGCAATGTGAGGTTTTACTACTACTAGGTAAAGAAGTTGAGTTATTTACATGATTAACATCACTGTTGCGAAAGAATGGAAATGGTATGGTCTCACCATCTATACCAAGTTCTTCATTTGAATCTATATGTGCTGTTGAGGATCCTACTGGGGCAGTATCCTCCTTTTCGCAAAAAAACCGGCTAACTACTACACCACTGGGCCAGACATCTTTTTTCCACGCATCCTTCAGCTGATTACTTTGGATATTAACTTTCGTGGAAGCATATATTTCTGGGTGCATTGATATATGAGGTTCGCAGCTAACTCCTGGAAAATTTTCATTCAATATCTGTTCAAGGTCTTCAGGCTTCGTATTGGGTTGAAGCCTGGAAACATGAAGTGATATATACTTTGGTACAGTCTGCACAGTATTCAGGTTTTGGTTTCTTCCAACAATGAAACGACGTCTTCTTTTAACCTGTTTCCATCCGTCTGGGGCATTGTTGTTATTTTCTGCTAATTCCTTTGATAAGTTCTGAATCTCCTGAACTTTTAAGATACTCTGCGCCTCATGTATTGCAGCTTTCACCTGCTCAGGCCGTATTTGATTATTATTTGTTTTTGCACTTTGTTTATGGTTTTGGGTCGGTTTAGCGAGGTTTCCTATAGGCTTGGTACTGATCGCACCGCCGGCAACACTGGAGTACAGTGAGTTATCGGCGGCTGTACTGGTTGCCCGACTGCCAGGCATTACGGGCGGAGCACTCGTATAATCCTCCTTATTTTTATAAACCTGATTTCGAAGTAATTCAACCTTTTCTTTCAACAGGGTACAATTTTCTTGTAGTATAGCGTTTTTTGTATCCATTTCCTTAACCAGTTTTTGATAAAGAACATTTTCAGCAGCCATAACTTTGTAATTATCTTCTACTGGAATTTTGTTTACATTTTCGCTTACCATTGTTAGGGTTGATGGAAACGTGCATTTTGGTTTACACTGGTCACAAACCCATATTATATTGGTGTTTTCACTAAATATTTTCAACCATGAGTCTTTAATTGATACACACATGAGATGAAATCTCAGCTTACACAGTTTACACTCTATAAACTTCGAGTTTACTATGAAGTTGTCGGAGCAACGCGAACACTCGCCCGCTCTGTCCGCCATCGTTCCATAGTATCGAGTAATAGCTTGTTTCAAAGGTACGTCAAATTCCTTTATTTTGGCGTTTGATTTTTTAAAATCGGTTGATTCGTCTTCGTGGAAATTATAAAAATCTATATGTATAATTTTTATGACAAAAGAAGCTTAAATAACTGACATTGTATACAAATTGGTCAAATTTCACTGTTTGTTATCTTGTTATTTATTCGTAAAGAATACTGCATTCAAGAAGTAAAAATCGAAATCACTTTCTTACGAGCAGATACAAAGGTTAATTTCTTTTTAACACTCTCCATTGTTTCTAATAAGTGTTATTAGTAGGTGACATACTGAACTACTATTGTTCATACTGGTAGCAGATTACTAAGAAGCATCAGATATTTCCTGTCGTTATTGTTTATCTTGCAACTAATCACTTCTACATTAGTCACCCTTTCTCTGCTAAGGCTACGAAATTAAGTGAAGTGCTAGTAGGTAGACCAGACCAAATGCAGAGAAAATTCTAAGGCAAAAAAGGCAGTAGCATAAAATAATAATTGTCTAGTTACAGCAAAGTCTTTCTGAATAATTGGTGCATTTTGTGTGTATTTATATTTCATTTTATATTTTGATGAATACCACTATCTTATACAATCCTTTCTTACTAACCTTCTAATAAAACCATATGATTATATGTGAATAAAATGGGCCCAAGTCCATATTTTTAAAAGTTGACTTAACTGTGCACAATCACAGTTCGCACTTCATTCCATCACTGACTGTGAAAACAGGCCCCAGTCGACGATTGAAACCTGATTTGTGCCGCATGAAAAGTGTGTATGAAAGTGAAATCGGGCCTAAGGCCTGGACTTTTATTTTTGACAGTGGCATCACGAGTTTTAGTTAGGTTACGTTATTCTTTCACTGTCACTCTGGTTTCCCTCGAAATGGATTCTGATAGCGAAATAACGCCTAAAAGAAATCAAAAACCTGAAATTGGAGTGTTAATATCAGAAAAAAATGTTTTTTGTAGTTTGAAAATAAAACTGGCTCTAGTCCATATTTTTGTTATATTTCTTTTGAAGTATTTTATGAACATTTAATGACATGTCCTTTCATTTTTGGTATATAAAATATCATATATTTGATGTTAGAAAAGTTGAAAAATATAAATAACAAAAAAATATGGAAGCCAAAAATTGATTTTGTTAATTTTCCAGAATTCTTCCTGTTGGACTTAGGCCCTTTTCATTCTCATATAATCATATATTAAGCTTGAAATAGGCTAGGGCTGCTGTATATACGAAAAAAAAATGTAAAGCGATATTAAGAAATATTTTGGGGTAATTCGGGGGTGAGGGTTGTAAAACTGAAAAATTTATTGTATTTATAATCGACCTATGAAAAAAAGACCTAGCGGTATAATACGCTTCTTTAGGTCCATCAGAACATTGAATTGCATATTACAGAAATCAAGGGATAGGCCAATCAAATAAGAGTCGAAAAAACCTGGATTCTGGAATTAATTCCCAGCAAGCTGGAAATCATCTTAATACATTTATTGGGTCCTAGATACATGTAATCTGAGTTTGCACGATCGCAGGAGGTTAGTTTAACTTTTGACAGCCCAAAAACTGTCAAATTTTTGCCCCTTTTCTCGTCTTTTGCTTGTAGCTAGAAAATGGTGCACCGGACTGAAAACTTTGTTCCATTCAATAATAAAGGGGACTAAATCCTGCGCCAAACGGTATATAAAACATCAACTTTGATTCAGTGGTATAGCCGAAATCTAATGCTAAAAATGATAAAAAAATCGTATTTCAGTGCAAACTTACATTTTGCGGCTTTCCAAGGCCACATATCTTGAAAGGTAATACTCCCATCAAAATATATACAAAACTGGAGTTGTAGGGAATGAAATTCCACGTTAAATATGTACCTACCTTAGTTATTAAATTTAGTCATTTATAATTCCAAATTTGGAATTAATTTAAAATCGTTTTTTTCGTCGTTTCGAGTCATGTAAGGTATATTCATATCAAAATTTTGTACCAAAACAGCTCATCCTGACTAAGATTATTGAGCATATTTATGTACTGAATTGCCATTAAATCTTTCAAAGTATTATTAATAAGAATTCAGTAATAAGAGAATTAATCGTAGCTCTTAATAGTTTAGGTGCAATGAATTAACAATATCACTTGCAAGTTTATTCATGAAACATAAATGTAAACACCGTACAAATAAATGAATATATGAATAAATAAATGAATAAATAACTAAACAGGACTAGCGGCAAAAGCTGATATTAATACCAGCCAGGTCCAGAAATCCGTGAGCATACAGAAAAAAATGTTGTTGTTGCTTTTAATCAATTGTTAGTATTTGGATGCTTTTCTGTCGTTTCAACTATATTTACAGTTGTTCCAAAACCGTGACATTTAAACAATTTACCTTTCCGCAATGAGGAAACTGTAGGTAAGCTAATAATTTCAAAATAGGTTATATTCGAACTAATGATATCTACTATTATTTCAATAGTAACATTAGCGTATAATGCATTTCAAGCATTCTTTCGTTTTCAATATACACCTTAGGTTTTGCTTTAGCAAAGCATATAATTTATATTTATTGTTACAATATCATTTCTTGATAATTAGTCCAATAAGAAGGTTCATCTTGTCTAAAAGGCAACTTTAATAGACACAACAACTCATGCCTTTACCACGTTGTCTATACTATTTGAGACATTAGTAAGCAGTATTTGAACTAAAAGTATCTTATACTGAATTCAATGATCCTTGTCGTTGAATCGACAACAGGCTATAGTTAGTTATCAAATATTCTTCCCATTGGATAAAAAATTGTTGTATTTTAAGGAATACTGAATGTGAGATCACATTGAATCAAAGTGTGAGCATTTGATGACACGACAGATGTTTCTGTGGCAGCATTCATATTCGTATTTTCTTAGACGTTGATGGTCCTTCATCTGAAAAGCTCGGAAAGCGCGGTTGTATATTGAGGCCCTCTGGATCATCTTCAAAAGAACTATTTTCAACCTTTCCTGATTCTAAGGCAATGTCATACTCAAAGGGTGCTGAATTAGAGCATGATTAGCCGTTGCAATTGAGGCATATTACTGAGCACTTTATGCCTACTTTTCAGCAGCTGCACTTCCCCGTACACTCCTTTGTACATTTGCAGGACACAGTATTAAGAATTTCAGGTGGAGCTGGCTCCTTCGCATTTGTGATGGGGATAGGGCCAAGATCCGTCCTCCTCCAACCGCAGCTAACAGAATCCTTCGGTCTATCATATCAGCCCTGGATTTAAAAGTACACCCGCATAATATGTTGAGCGGCAGCTGCATTTCTTGGAGGTAGGGAAGCCAGTTCGAAGGTTGGCTTTGTTAGAGATTGAGAAAATATCTTGTAACGGATTTGATTCAAGAAGGTCACATCTGCCTTAGGCCAATAAAGGGCTGTCAAGGGCAAATGACCTGCTGAAATGAGAACCTCAGGATCCTCATCTTCATGATGCCTGGACCAGCCAGGCATTTAGTAACTACGCCTTCATGAGCCACATTAAACCCAAATTAACCTGGTTATCTAAATTTCTAAGTATCATAATTTTTTTATCGTTGCGACTGGTGTCGTTCCTTATCTTTTCCATAGATATGCAGATGGTGCGGTAAAGTAAATATTTTGAAATTCAATGTAGCATAACTTTTTCATTTTTCATTTGCCGATGCTGTGATTGGTGTTATTGTACTATACTCATTAAATGCTTTCGGATGATATATAGCTTGACCATAAATACCAGGCGTAAAATAAAGTCCAGCCAAGAGGGTAAAGTAAAAGCAAACTGATTTTAAATTGGTACAAAATTGTATGTCAAAATGATCGATTTTAAAGACTGGGGTTTTCGTATAAGGTGAAATTCTATTTACTACATCTTTTATTCCATGAGTTTTTTCAATAGGAGTATCAGCTTTAAAGATATGTAGTCTTAGATAGCCGCAAAATGTTAGTATGTACCGAAGTGACAAACATTCACCGCTTTTAACTATTGATTTAGGCTCTACCGCTAAACCCGTTGAAAAGTCTTAAATGTCATTCGACGTAAAATTTAGTCTTTTTCAATAATGCATAGAACGACATTTTCCGTCCGACGCATCATTTTTCAGCTATAACCAAAAAACTAGAAAAAGTGCAAAAATTTGACAGTTTTGGGGCTGTCAAAAGTTAAGCTCACCACCTGCGACGGTGCAAACTCAGATTACACGTATCTAGGACCCAAGAAAGGTATTAAGATAGTTTCCAGCTTGCTGGGAATTAATTCCAGAAAAAACCCTAATTTGATTGGCGTAGGACTTGAATTTTATGATCTATACATACGGGTATGTAGCTTTAGATCATCATGTATATTGCAAACTGGTAATCATTGAATTGGTTTTAATGAAACTTTGACACAGTATTATTACTGTGGCAAGGATGGTAAACGTGCATAGTTTTTGGAAATCGTGTCAGTGTCGATGCATCAATATTTCAAAAAAGCTAAAAATATAAAAACAGCTCAAACTTCGTTTTTGGGCGATTTTGAATTTCGTTCCGCAATTTTCAGAGGTGGTAAAATTAGGGTAATTTGAGAGTGGGGCTTGTGAAAGTGAAAAATTTCTTGTATTCGTAGTCGGCCTTGTAAAGGGACGACAGTATATTGGATTTATGCTACCCTATATTACACAAAAAATAGTTTTTGACATTTTATTGTTATAGATAATTCTAATATGTATAGCTCGTCACTAAACTTTTATCAATGAATTTTTTAAACCGTACCGATACCGAGGGCCGCGGTAGAGATCGATAAATTCTATGGGTTTTGAAAACTGTGTTAGTGGTGGTGAAACTAAATAAAAAGGAGTACAATATAACAGCCGCTCAAACTCTGTTTTTGAGTGCTCTAGGGATATTTGATCATTTTCAATTTTTTTTTTGATTTGGTTGCAAGGGGCTATAGCTTCATGCTATGGGAAAATAATAAAATATGGTATCACTGTAATGTGTGGGAATTATGAAGTAATGGTCAATCAAGTTGACTTCATTTTCTTAAAGTATATATTATTTTTCACTTTTTAGTTCAGGACTTGACAGAGCACTTGATCTTGGAGACAGATCCAGAGAAAGGCAAAGGAGAGTATGCATTCGACAATGCTGGCTTCAAAGGTAAGCCATCACTTCTATCCTTTTTCAATTAACTTTTTATACTAAAATTCCATCTTTCTCTTGGTTCTACTTATACGTCATAATTTTTGATTGATGTCCTGATGTCCTCTTTGGTAAATTATTCTCATTTGAAAATTATGCATTACTGGCAACATTGTGCTACAGGAAAAAATCTGAAGGCTATTATTATACCCTGATTTTTCAAGTTTCTCTCGCATGACTGCGGTAGTAATAAATTTTGACGGGCTGTGCCAAGTCAACACCTGAACTATTACGGATCTGAATTTAGGAAGGATCGTACAATATTACAGGTCCTCAGCATTAGAGACTTTTGGAATATTTTGTGTAACCTTTCGTCTAGGCCTAACTGTTGTAGGTGTGGTGTAAATGTGTTTGGTGTAAGGCCTGAATTCTGAATCTGAATTAAATTATTTTATTGACACTAGTTCTTGATAAATGTACAAAGTTCTAATTAAATCTATTCGTGTAATATACTGTTACCCTGTCCTGACGACATTTATCGATAGTGGCGATAAATTGTTGTATCTCATTCACTATTTCTAAAACAAGTGATGCAGGGAGCTTAATAACTGGCACCTCCATCATTATATCGAATCTTCAACTAAAGTTCACCCTTAAATTATACAATTCTGGCGATCCTAATAAGGATTATAAGATAAATTTATTAAATTATCGTATTGTCACAGATTCTTGGTAAGTGAACAAAGTTTAAATTAAATCTGATCCTCTAAAGTGGGACAAAATCGAGTCAAAAGGAGCCTGTTACAAACGTTCATACATACATACAAACAAACATACAGCGTGTTTAAAATGAATAAAAATGGGTAAAAATATTGTTATTCTTGCGATTTATCGTGATTTTCAAGACATGATAAAACAGTCAAAACATCTATTTACCTCCTGATCCGGAACTTATTCCCGCTGCCAAACACCATGTTTACTATGCGGCCTCCGTTGCTAGGTAACCAAAACGGATATCCAAACAGCGCGAAACAAATGACAGTGTGGGGTGTCGCGCAAGTACGGTGGCCGCAACGGTATAGTTATCATATCACACACGATCACAACACGCAAAACGGCGCGCGCGACACACAACGACTACGCACCGGCGCGGCGAAAATCTAGTAGACTTTGACGACGTCGACGGTCAACTGTCAACTGACGGCGCTCGCGGAGCTTACCTGCGAATCGACGCCCCCTCCGACGGACGGCGTCGGAGGCGTCGAAGCGGGACGGCGCGTCGACCAAAGACCTCGCAGTTGCCTGCCTAGAGTGCCGCTTGGACTTAAATTTCTGGTCTCGACTAGTTTGACTTTCTTTAAATTACATTTCACAAAATTAAAAAGACAATTGACTGGAGTAATACAGTGTTAAAAATAGATATTACGCATAAGAAGTCTGTTATCGAATCTAGCTGTTCGCTGCAGTTCATTTACCAAGTAGCTTCTGCCTGGCTCAGCATTTTCCTATTTTGGATTCAAACTTTTCCGATTACACAAACAATCGGCCTTCTTATAATTGGTTATTCATTCCCTTTGTTTTTATATGACTTTTTTGACAGATTCTTAGTGACAGCTGTCAAAGCGTCAAGCTATTTTGATTGAGTATTGCTTGAAATTTCATTATGCAAAGACTCACACCACAACAGCGTCTCCAAAATATTCACCTATATTATGAAAATAATCGTTGTGTAATAAAAGTTTTTCGTACACTTCGTGCAACATACAATGTGCATCATCGACCGAGACGAGATGATAAGAGACCGAATAGGCCACATCCAGCCCGTAATGAGGAGAATATTGCGCTGTGGGAAAGAGTGTAGCTGAAGACCGTGAGGGATCAATTATTCGACGTCGATCTCAGCATTTGGGCCTATAGTATTCGACAACTTCGCAAATTTTACGTAAGAATCTTGGTTTGAGGTTTGAGTCTTACAAAATCCAGCTTGTTCAAGAATTGAAGCCTCAAAACCTAAATTTACGCTTAAATTTCAGATAATGGGCTCTGGCACAGCTTAATGGAGATCCGCTGTTTTCGCGTCGGATTTTGTTCAGTGACGAGGCACATTTTTGGCTCAACGGATTCGTCAATAAACAAAATTGCCGTACTTGGGCTGACAAACAACCCAAAGAGACACTCGCGCTACCGTTGCATCCCGAAAAATGCACTGTGTGACGTGGTTTATGAGCCGGTGGAATCATCGGTCGATATTTTTTTAAAGATGAGGTCGGACAAAGCATCACCTTCAATGTAGAGCGTTACCGCACTATGATAACAGATTGTTTGTTGCCTGAAATTGAAGTCCGTAATGTCGGCGACAT
This sequence comes from Callosobruchus maculatus, assembly GCA_951848785.1. Taxonomy (NCBI): domain Eukaryota; kingdom Metazoa; phylum Arthropoda; class Insecta; order Coleoptera; family Chrysomelidae; genus Callosobruchus; species Callosobruchus maculatus. The sequence goes on from CATOUR010000056.1 coordinate 15,600,683, forward strand.
TTGGTTTCAGCAAGACGAAGCTACGGTACACACAGCGCGTGAAACAATGACTTTATTAAGAAATCATTTTGGTGAGCAGATTACTTCACGTTTTGGACATGTCAACTGGCCTTCTAGATCGTGTGATATCACACCTTTGAACTTTTTTCTATGGGGATACGTAAAGTTAAAGGTCTTTATTGACAAACCAGTTACAATTCAGAACTTGGAAGCCAACATCACTCGCATAATTGGGCAGATACCGGTCGCAATGCTGGAAAGAGTGATTCAAAATTGGACCCTCCGAATGAACCACCTATGACGTAGCCACGGCCAGCATTTAAAGGAAATTATTTTTAAAAAGTGAATGCCAAAGATTGTTTTTTTAGTTATAGAACAAATTTTGTCGTCGATCTCCATTTTATGTATCTTACTTAGAATTTAAAAACAAAGGTCTTGTTGAATCACCCTGTATAACTCTATCAACTGAATCGTCTTCTCATTTGTCCACTGTGCTATTTTCATTTCGATTTCTCAAACCTCTTTTAGAAACAGCAGCCACTACCATCGACAAGACAGAAAGAGGGCCAGTCTGGTACACAGGCAAAAACAAAGCTCCTCGCGGCGAGCCTGTTTTTAATTTTCTTTGATGTTCACTGCTCAGAGGGCGAAACATGTGACAAGAAGGAATAATGGTCGATGCTATATGAGAAACCATAAACGTTCATCGACAAGTAGCAACATTCTAGAAACAAGCTGTGATGACGAATGTTGCTTTTTGAAACTTATATATGGACGGGTCTATTAAAAAGTAGTTTATTGAGTAAATACCATGTAAAGAACAAAGGTTAACTTAAAAACCACACTCTTTAGGAAACATATTCAAATGTAGATTTTTTCTACTTTAATATGGGTCAAAAATGCACGATTGGAAGAGCAACCCATCATTGAATAACACCCTGTATAAAATAAGAATTGACATATACGTCTACTGTATATGTCCGCTTATCACGGATCCTGTTATAAGGACATCCGGATATAACGGACTTATCTCGTGGTCCGTTTAAAATCCTATGCGTGGCCTATAGAAAATTTTCTGTTATAACAGACCCTCTATAACAGACACTCCGGGTATTAAGGATTCTTCCGACGCGAACTGGTTAAAACCGGATATAATGGACTCGAAGGTAGTTTGTTGTGGGGTAACGTCGAAAACTCCTTCAGACATGAAAATCGTTAGCGAAGTTATACATCAGAATCAAGATGAACAAAACAATGGTAGTGGAAGTGATTCGGAACCCGGAAACTCGATTCCAGATCGCAGCGAGGCATCTCTCTATTATAATGTCGAGTTACAAGTTTATAACCTTTTAGACCGTCAAAAACCAGTTGCAAAAAGGCAAACAACAATTACTACTAAGTATTTTATGTAGAGTTTTTAATTTAAGGCGTACGTATAAATATAGCAAACATTTTTGCGACAAATTTTTGAGTTTTGTTTACATATTTTTCAGAATCTATACTTGACCATGTATTTCAGTTCTTAAAAGCTTTTTAGAAACTATTTTTTTTTGTTTACTTATATAACGGACAAGTTATAACAGACTCTAATAAGGTTCCCTAGAGGGTCCACTATAAGCGGAGTCTACTGTGAAAAAAGAACAAAAAAGTAATAAGACCATCCTCTATAGATGCGATGGGTAAAAAGACGAGTAATAAACTCTAGTCGACTAACTATGATGCCTGTGGAGTTGCAGGCGAGCAGAATGCAACAAGCCAAGTTTCGAACTGTCATGAAAATGTTAAATGGCCCCGACTCGCTAGCAGTGAAAGGAAGGTACTTTATGTCGCTTAGGTTAAAAAGTGGAGTGGTGGTACTATTCAGCCTACCTCTGGGCACCACTTGGTCGATTATTGTGATGCAGATGCTGGAACGCGTTTGACAGATTTAATGGAGAACATCCAATTTGAATAATTAAATGCGCCAAGAGGTTGATATACATTTTATTGGCGGTATTTGCGTTGAGACGGTGGTATTTCTTAGCGGGATCGTAGGCAGTTAAGAAGGCATAGTCATCACCTCGTAAAATGCACTAAGACGGAGCTAGAGTATTGCCGACACAAATATTATCAATAATTTTGAGAACTGTAGCTCGTCATCGTTCGCGGTTTACTGTCAATTCAGTGGCGCTCTTGATACTCATATCCAGCAACTGTTTCGTCGTATCCACCCAGCGTGTAGGGGAACGGCCACGGCGCCGCCCACTCGGGGCGTGACCCTGAACTACAACTTTCTCCATATTATCGATTCTGTGAATATGTCCGAAGAATGTAAATATTCTCGTCGATGCATTGGAGGATCGTCACTGTCTCTGGATTACCGAGCTTTTTAGCAGTCCAAGTTTCCGAGGCATACAAAAATATGGAGAACACAAGCGACTGAACCGGCGACATTATGGTCACGCCATATTTTAGCAAGCTTTGTAAAGGTAAAGATCTCCTAAAGGGAGTGATTGGCTCTAACGCCAGCTCCAACCTCAATTCTTGTATCGAAAGCAATGTAGCTGTGTTAAAATTTTCGATGTTCGTTATCTGAGGCTGAAACTCAAAACTACGGTCGAATTTGTAATAGGCGCCCCCAGAATATACACGACACGAGTTTTCACCTTGACAGGAGGCCAGATAACGATTTTAGATTTGTAGGGTGAACTTGAAAATCTGAGGGACTGAAAATTTTCGATGTTCGTTACCTGAGGCTAAAACTCAAAACTACGGTCGAATTTGTAATAGGCGCCCCCAGAATATACACGACACGAGTTTTCGTCTTGACAGGAACCCAGATAACGATTCTAAATTTTTAGGGTGACCTTGAAAACCTGGCTGTCTAAAAATTTCGATGTTCGTTACCTGAGGCTAAAACTCAAAACCACGGTCGAATTTGTGATAAGCGCCCCCAAACTATATATCAGATTTGAGATTTTTAGGGTGAAATTGAAAATCTGAGCGTCTGAAATGTTCGATATTCACTACCCGCGTCTGAAGCTCAAATCAGCGGCTGGATTTGTAATACGAAGATTGGGAGTAGCTTTTTGGGCAAAAGGGGATAAAGCTCCTACCGGAGAGGTAGGAACTCTACGGATCTGTATTTGGGTCCCTACTGAGACGTCACAACAAAAATTTCAAGAAAATTTTTTCATCCACATAATTTTCCTACACTATACACTATACCTACACTATAAGCATGATAACTGCAGTTTTCTGTGACACATTTAAAAGAAATATCTATACTCGTATGTATACACAGCACACGGCACCAGAAAATACAACCACAAATTCTACAACTCGAACTGAAAATGCAATGGCGTGATTGGCATGTATCTCAAATCCAAGCTGTGCGGTATAAGGTGCAGAAATATGAGATGAAATGCATTTGCGCTCGCATGTGTGAACAGAGACAAGGCGCGGTGTTAGAAGCAAGATGAGTAACGTGCAGTAGGCCTTGTGTCAAGGTTCAATTACGAAACACTCCATTGCACTGGAGCAACGTCAAAAAGTAGTACATGCCGTAATTAAGAGCTCACTGTTTTTATTATTCTACCTCTAACCTTACTTGGCTAGTACAAAGTGCCGACGACGCAACGGCCGTATATGTAGGTTTATGCAGTAAATTGTTGATAATTATAATTGTTCCAGAAATTGCTCATCGCGGCTTTTGGATTTTTAATCAGTTTATTGTCGAAACAGTTTTACTTCTCACGGTGGAGGAATTGTAATTAAAAAAAACTTATGTTGTCCACTACATAAAAGTCCATGTTTCTCATTTTACTTCCCACACCGATAGGATGTGATAGGATTTTGAGATAATACGCTTTTTGGGAGTTTTATGACGTCTACATAACGAAAATCCACGTCACTCATTTCCGTCGGTCTGTCTGTCTGTCTGTCTGTCTGTCGGTCTGTCTGTCTGTTGGCGCTTTTCTAACCTCGTAATCTCAGTAACCGCTGCATGGATTGTAATGAAATTTGGTTACCAATATGCTGTGAGGTCCTAGTAGGTAATGCTGCTATAGTTTTGAAAATCGGTGTAGGGGTGTCGAAGTAATTAGCAAAAAAACAAAAAAAATAGATATCCCTCAAACTTTGTTTTTAGGCGTTTTAGGGGTTCCTGATCATTTTTTACTTTTTTACGTGAGGGTGAAATTGGAATGGCTAGGGGGTGGTGGGTTGTAAAACTCAAAAAATTGTTCTATTCGTAATAGGCTATCCATTGAGCTGTGAAAGAAAAACCCAGCGACATAATACCCTTAGATTGTTCTAATTTAGTAACATGGAAATTATGGAATTCATTTTAATAAAATTTAGACACAGAATTATTACCGTAGCCAGGATGAAAAATGCCTAAAAACTAAGAATATAAAAATACCTCAAACTTCGTTTTTAAGCAATTTGTGGGTTCCTGACTGTCTCGTTTCGTCCAGTTGAAGCTCGCAGAATAAAAATTGTGTCGTTTTAGTTCCTACGAAGAGATTTTGGAATTTACTAGTTTTTGTTTTGGATGTTTTTTGAGGACCGTCGGGCGATGATTTGGTTGCAAGGGATCTCAGACTCTACTAGAGGCTTCATACAAAGGGAAAATAATAAAATGATATCACTGCTATGTATGGGAAGTACTGAGTCAAACAACTTGACCCCATTGTTTCAATTATTTGTACTATTTCTATTGTCTCATATCTATCTATGTATATCGCCGGTGTATCTAGTATCCAGTCATATTTGCCCCTTTATAACACCACCAGTGTCTGAATAGCTTTTTAAACGACCGATCTCTGTTTCTTGCAGTCGAAGTCTGTTCATCAGAAGTATTTTCAATAAACGCCGGTGTTCCTCAGGGATATGTCCTATTCCCTACACGGTTTTATCAACGAGCTGCCGAAAATCACATCCAATCCAATCTACAGCTTCGCAGACGACAGTACATTAATCTCGTGCATGGAACGAGGCAAGCCACTATCATCCCAGGAGACGGTACGTCGGTGGCAGCAACAATTTGTCGAGTGGGGATTAGTAAATAAAGTACAGTTTAACGTAGAGAAAACTCCGGCAATAACGTTGTTAAAGAAGTCTCACGTTGCCTTACCAACTGTGGAAATGGAGGGTCACCTAATAGTCGAGTCACCTTCCGTCAACCTTTGGGGGATCAACATCAACGATAACATGTCCTGGTACGATCATGTCGTCAGTGTTGCTAAAGTGACATCCCAGAGGCTTAGAGCTTTGTTCCGCTGTAGAAAGGGGGTCAAGGAAGTGCGGAGGCTCGAGATCACCAGAGTTTTACAGGTACTCGAGCCTCTTCACTCTCAGGGGGGGTCGCAAGGCCCCCCAAGACCGTCCAGGAGTGGATAGGAGACAAATGTGTCACCTACCCCGTGCAGAAATGCACCTTTCTCGTAGTGGCCCCTGTCTTCGTCAAATTTGACGAAGCTAATCCTGGCGGATCTAGGCTGGAGCCCCGAAAGGCTCCCTGGCAATGGGCAACAGCATTGCCAGTATCGGTGCCAGCTCCTGGGGGAGGGTGTACTCACGATAAAAGTGAGTGCACCCTTGCCTAGGAGATCGCACCGAACGTCCTCTAGGATAACTGAAGAACCCAACCCAATGTGTCATGCGATCCGTGCTAAAGGGTGCGTGGCGGTGGGGGTGCACCGTCGCTAACGGAGCCTCTGGGATACCAGGCGACCTCCCAGAGTAACAAGCCTTACACTCGTGCAGGGGGCGCCGCGAGTGTGGACCATATAGTTCCCCCTTACTCGTGGGATTTATTATGAGTAAAAAACCCAACAATAATAAACCCAAATCCGGGGGCCCCCCATCAGTGGACCCCGAACAGCAACCGGGTGGCCTCTCACCAGGGGACCCCGATAGAACCCTCACTGGCGAAGAGCAAGTGAGAGATATTTCAAGGGAACTCGCCAAGAGGGTGGGTACCTTGAATCTGAAGAAAAAGGGTAGGACGGGAGCGCAGAAGAAGCGGGCCCGGAGGCTAAGGCTGGCGCAGGAGGGGCAGGGCTCCGGAAGTCGAGATGCCTCTTCGGGGGCATCTGCTTCGGGGGGCGCTGCGGCTTCTGTGCGGGCTAGGGCGCCTTCGGGTGTTGCAGCTGCGGCTTCGGCGGGGCCTAGCATTGCTGGGAAACGTCCGAGGTCGGCGGGTGTGACACCGGAGGGTGCCTCATCGCGGAAGAGAGCTCGCACTTCCGCTCACGTTAGCTACGCTAGAGTGGCGCAAACCGGGCACAGGGTGGTATTCGTTCCCGAGGACTACCCTAGTGCTCAGTTGGTGGAGACGCAAGTCTTCAGCATCCAGGAGTCAGTGAGCGGACTGATGGACGGGCTCCCACTTGAAGGGGCCCTTCCAAGGTTCGCTGACTGCTACTTCTCGAGGGGGGCGGCCATCTTTGTTTGCGAGAACGAGTTCTCGCAGACGTGGCTGCAGGCTCAGGTTGGCAACCTGAGGCCCTGGGAAGGAGCACGACTCAGGGTGATGCGGTTTGAGGACCTGCCCGTCTTCAGGAGGGTGATGGCTTGGTTCCCGGGCCCTCACGTGAAAGAGGACATCCTCCTGAGGAGGTTAGACAGGCAAAATCCTGGGATACACCCCAGCTCGTGGAGGGTGATGGAGGTTAAGATGGAGCCGAAAGGCGTACGTCTGGTCCTCAGCGTTGACTCCATTAGCTGGGGCGTAATCGAAGGCAGGGGGCTGCGGCTCTACTGCGGAGCGAGCTCAGCAGTGTTTACTCTGCTGGGCAAGAACAAAGAGCAACGCGGGACTGCTGCTGCCGGCGGTGATCAGGGCCCAGGCGAGAGCCAGGAGCCTAGGGACCAAGGGCAGCTGGCACCTGGGGAGGCTGTTGTTGCTGCTCGGGCTCCTCCAAGGGGGACCGAGCGGCAGGAACAGACTCCTCAGGAGTCTCCGGAGTTGGATAGGGATGTGCCCACACCAGGAACTAGTGGGCCACAGAGCAGCACACCAGTGAGTGAGGGGCAGCTACTCGATAGTGACTCCGACTCAGCACTGGAGGGAGCCAGGATGCTGTGGCAGACGGATCAACGCCACAGTCACAGCGAGGGTAGCGGCAACGAACGGGGCCCCACCGTGGGGAACTAGACGTTGGTTCGCTACAAACACACGAGGGTGGACTGCCAAAAAAAAAAAAAAAAAAAAAATGGTGAGTTACATTTCTTTCATTCAAATTAATTTGCAGCATTGCATAGCGGCTTCTAGGGTTCTTACTCAGACGATCACTAGGGGTCGCCATGACATAGCTCTTATTCAGGAACCCTGGATAAGGAATGGCATTATTAGCGGGCTTAACATTCCAGGGTATACCATTTTTAGTAGCGCTCCGGAGACAAAGCCTAGAGTGTGCATATTATGTAATAATATGAATGCATGGCAACTAATGGACTTTACAACTAGGGACATGGTTGCGGTGGTGATTCGCCTTAGAGAACAAGGCATCGAAAGAAGTTTAGTGGTATGCTCAGCGTACTTACCGTATGATTCAGGAGATCCTCCTCCCTCAAAAGAGATGGAGGACCTTGTGTCTCATTGTCGGGATAATAATCTCGAGCTTATCGTGGGGTGTGATAGCAATGCCCATCACACCCTATGGGGTAGCTCTAACACTAATAGACGTGGTGAAGAGCTGATGGAATTTCTAGGGACGTCGAACCTAGAGGTTCTGAATGTTGGCGACACTCCTACCTTCTCAAACAATGTGAGGGATGAGGTCCTAGACATAACACTGAGCACGGTCGGTATTTGTAATGAGGTCAAGGACTGGACAGTATCCTTGGAACCGTCACTGTCCGACCATAGACATATAACGTTTAGGATTGACGGGGAAAAAGAGGGAATCCTTGCTAGAAATCCTAGGCAAGCAAATTGGGCTTCTTTTAAAGAGGACCTAGGCAGCAGGCTCCGTCCTATAGAGCAGGATCTCAGTAAAGGGGAGGGCTTGGAGGCGGCAGTTGATTCCCTGTGTAGGGACCTCCGAGACTCCTTTGAGGATAACTGTCCCCTACGCAAAGTGGGCGTGGCGGGCAATGCCACCTTCTGGACTAAGAAATTAGAAACCAGGAAAAAGTCCCTGCACAAACTACTCACGAGAGTTAGGTACAGGAAAGGTACTCCTGATTGGGAGGAGTATAGGATAAAGCTACAGGAATATAAGAGGGAAGTCAGGAGGGCCTCCAGGGAATCTTGGAGGAACTTCTGCAGGTCCATCAATGATATTCCTGCGACGGCAAGGATGCATAGGATCCTTAGCAAGGACACCAAGTCCAAGTTGGGGACCTTGACGGACTCGAACGGTCATAGAACCAATAACGAGGAGGAAACGCTTGAACTGCTGATGAGTGTGCACTTTCCGGGATCGGTTGCCGCTCAGCAGACAGGTGCACATAGGCCACTCCGCCGTCCTCATAAAGAGGAATGGCAGATGGCAGGAGAAGTCGTCACTTATGACCGCACAAGATGGGCGATAAATACTTTTGCTCCATACAAAAGTCCAGGCAAGGATGGAGTCATTCCAGCCATGCTACAACATGGACAGGATCTGGTACTACCATACCTAGTTAGGATATTTCGCGCCTGCGTGGCTACTGGCTTCACACCGAAGAGCTGGTTGCATTCAAGGGTCGTTTTTATTCCTAAGCCGGGCAGAGGTAGCTATACTCGTCCGAAGGACTTTAGACCGATTACCCTTTCGTCGTTTTTACTAAAAACACTGGAGAGGTTGGTTGATAGATATATCAGGGATGGGCCCTTACAAAGGGTTGAAATCCATGCCTATCAGTTCGCATATCAGGCGGGAAAATCAGCTGAGCTGGCACTTCATCATTTGGTCAGCAGGCTGGAGAAAACGTTGAATCAACGGGAAGTGGCTATGGTAGCATTTCTTGATATCGAGGGTGCGTTCAACTGTACCACTACCAATTCGATAAGACGCGCCCTAGAGAGACATGGAATTGCTCCAATCCTAGTGGAGTGGATTCTTACTACTCTAGAGGGCCGAGTGGCTTCTGCAACGCTTAATGACATAAACTATAGCGTTGCAGTGGCGCGAGGCTGCCCACAAGGCGGTGTTCTTTCACCTCTATTATGGTGCTTAGTGGTGAATGACCTACTCGTGAGACTAAGCAACACAGGGGTCTACGTACAGGCCTATGCCGATGATTTGAGCATAGTGGTCAGGGGTAGATTCATTAATACAGTCTCCGAGGTAATGCAAGGCGCGCTGCGTGTTGTGGAAACGTGGTGTAATGAGGTGGATCTGTCAGTGAACGCTGAAAAGACGGAGCTCGTTATGTTCACTAGGAAAAGGAAGATGGAAGGCCTCGTGAGGCCTACCTTTTTCAGAACGACACTTGAATTGTCTCAGTCAGTAAAGTATCTAGGAGTAATACTGGATCACAAGCTGACTTGGAGGCTGCACGTGGATCATAAGGTAAGCAAGGCTCGAAACTCATTATGGGCCTGCAGAAGAGTTGTCGGTAGTAGCTGGGGCCTGAGCCCAAAAGTGGTGCACTGGCTCTACACTACAATAGTCAGACCGTCACTAATATATGGCTCCATAGTGTGGTGGACCTGTATAAAGACGGAGGCAACAAGAGCCAAACTTAATAAGGTCCAACGTTTGGCATGTCTTAGTATAACCAGTGCAGTGCGCACAACACCCTTGAGTGCCATTGAAACACTATTGAATCTTCCTCCTTTGGATCTGGTAATCCAAGGGGAAGCTAGAAAAACTGGGTTCCGTCTCTGGAGTCAGGGTAGCTGGACTTTTATGAATCCAGGCAAAGGACATTCGACGATTCTAGCAGAGTTGCATGAGGATTGTCCTATTTTGTTGGCGAGGAGCGATACAGTTTCTCCTACGCATCGCTTCAATCGCAAATTTACGGTGGTGTTTCCGTCAAGGGAAGAATGGAAGTCTAGGGAAAGACAGCTCATCGAAGGAGGAGGACAGGTCTGGTACACAGACGGTTCACTCGCTAGAGAGGGCTCGGGCTCGGGAGTCTACGGGCCCCGTACAAGACTTTCATTCCCTCTTGGGGGGCACACCACAGTATTCCAGGCTGAGGTCTATGCGATACTTGCCTGCGTAAATCGTATTCGGGAAATTGACGGGTCTAGGAGGCGGATTACTATCTGCTCTGACAGTCAGGCAGCCATCAAAGCACTGAGTGCTTGGAAAATAACGTCGGGACTGGTCCTGGAGTGCAGGAGGGCTCTTGACGACATCTCAGCTAAACACAAGGTATCACTGATGTGGGTACCTGGGCATGCTGGGGTAAAGGGTAATGAAATGGCAGATCATCTAGCCAGGATGGGATCCGGAAACAGTTTTGTGGGCCCGGAACCAGCCTTAGGACTGTCTGCAAATTTGGTTAGGAAAACAACTGGAGAGTGGATCCAGAATCAACACTCTCTGAGATGGAACAACATCTCTGGTCATCTCCGTCAGGCTCGGGAGCTATTAGCAGGGCCTGAAGAGAGAATAGGACGATTCTGTCTCTCTCTGGATAGGAGTAACTTGAGATTGTTAGCAGGCTTATTAACGGGTCACAATACCTTCAGGCGTCACTTGTTTGTGATGAGGGTGGCCAACGACCCAACGTGCACGTGGTGTGGGGAAGAGGAAGAATCCTCGGCACACATCCTGTGTCGCTGTGAAACCCTGGGTTATCACAGGCAGACTATGCTGGGCTCAAGAACCTTGGAACCAATAGAGATAAAACGGATAGGACCTAAGAATGTACTTGCCTTTGCCAAAAGGGCAGGTCTTAGGAACTAGCGCGGATAGAGGCGCAAAAGGGCCCATCGTGTGGCCTATGCACCAGCCACATTCCGTGCTGGATAGCCTCTGGTTCTTATTCATTCATTCCGCTGTAGAAAGCTGTATACAGCAGAGAAACTACTGCTGCTCTACAAGGCACAGATCCGACCATCGTTGGAGTATTGCTCCCATGTGTGGGCATGTGCTCCAAAGTATTATCTTAAGTTTCTGGACACTATCCAGACGAGAGCAATTAGACTAATCGATACGCCTAACCTCACAAAGGATTTCCACAGCCTGGAACATCAAAGAAGGGTGGCTAACCTGTCCCTGTTTTACAGATTCTATTACTGAATATGTTCGAGTGAGCTCTTCCAGATAACAACACCGAAGGTTGTCCGAGCGAGGAACATTAAAGAGGCTCTGCGATCTCATCCTTACCATGTCGAGGTCCCTACTCCACGAACCAGTCTCCTCGAGCATTCCTTCTTTTGGAAAACTTCGACGCTGTGGAATGTGCTGCTGGGGAATTTGTTTCCCGACGGCTGCAACCTGCTGCGTTTCAAATCTAACGTGCACCGACACTCATCCTCTCGCAGCTCTTCTACAGCGCCATAGGTTTTCAGCCTTTGCGGGAGGCTGATCATAAAAAGAATCAGATAGTACAGAAGCAATGTTGGAAAATGTTTCACAGAAGTTTTCGAAAATCTATAAAATCGATCAGTGTTTGCAAATTGGATATCCCTTATTATATTGCAGCAAGGACAAGAACTTGGACAAAAACCTTTGATGAAAATCGGCAAAACAAAAAATAAATGAATGTGGATTGTTGTATTATGTTTATTGATATGATGAATAAATGAATTGAAGTCCGTTCCTGCTCAAAGTTCGTATTTATGATGTCCAGATCTCCAGATCGTAACTGGTTAGAACAAGGCATCGTATTTAGTATGTCGGCCTATCAACGGCGGTGGAGCGGATACCCCCATGTGATATAAACAAGCGAAAACAATTTGCCTTGAATCCATCGGCATAACGCAGCTCGTATATTTTGAACGCAGCATATGCAATGTCAATTAAACCAAGAAAATAGAACGTGTACGCTCATTTTTTTCGCGGTGTGCAATCTGCCACATTAATCAGCACTAGGAGATTTATGATTTTATGCAACGTGTATTTTTGTAGGTGAGGGCGACCTTACGGCTTACGAAAAAGGAGACTGGGAGGTTTTCTTTATATAGTCCGAGAGCCAGAGTTCTTCATTTTACCAAAACAATTTATTATAACAAAGTTTATTCCATTTTTACTTCCCACACCGATAGGTGAGGGGAGTATTGTGATCGCGAAAATTTTCGATTTTGGGCGTTTTATGATGTCTACATAACGAAAATCCACGTCACTCATTTCCGTTAGTCTGTCTGTCGGTCTGTCTGTACGCATTTTCTAGCCTCGTAATCTCAGTAACCGCTGCATGGATTGTGATGAAATTTGGGTAGCGATGTTGTGGAGTCGTAGTAGGTAATGTTCCTATAATTTTGAAAATCGTTATACGGGGGGCGGAGTAATTAGAAAAAAACAAAGAAAAAAAATATTGCTTAAACTTCGTTTTTAGGCGTTTTAAGAGTTCCTCATCATTTTCTACTTTTTTTGGGTGGGGGTGAATTTGGTGTGGTTGGGGGGTGGGGGATGTAACACTGAAAAATTTGTTGTATTCGTAATGAGCTGTGCATTGATATATGAATGAAAAACCTAGCATGTGCATTCGCGTTGGAGTAATAAGCAAAAAACAAAAAAATTTAAATATTCCTTAAACTTCGTTTTTACGCGATTTAGGGGTTCCTGATCATTTTCTACCTTTTTTGGGTGGGGGTGAAATTGGGGTGGTTGGGGGGTGGGGGGTTGAAAAGCTGAAACATTTGTTGTATTCATAATAGGCTATCCAATGACCTGTGAAGGAAGACCTAGGGACTTAAATAACTTTTTTGGGTCCATCCGAACGTTGCCTTGCCGATTACAGAAACCAAAGGACTTAGAATTTTTTCTGGTGTAACATAGGAGTATTGCTTTAGATTCTTCTGAATTATGTAACGAGGCAACTATTGAAGATTTTAATGCAATTTTGACACAGTATTACTACCGTGGTGAAGTTGTAAATTGCGTATGGTTTTTATAAATCGTGCCAGTGGCGGCGCAGAAGTAAAGAAAAAACCAAAAATATGAAAACAGCTCAGATTTATTTTTAAGCGTTCTAGAGGTTCCTGATCATTTTCTACTTTTTTTGGTTGGAAGTGAAATTGAGGTGGTTGGTGGTTGGTGGTTGGGGGGGGGGGGTGTTGCATTCATAATAGGAAGTCCACTCACCTGTGAAAGAAAGACCTAGCGTCCTAATACACTTTTTTAGGTCCATCCGAACATTGTCTTGCCTACTCAGTGATGTTAACTCGTAGGGAAATTCCCTATTCGTAGGGAAAAATCGTCTTAAAAACAGATGATAGGGAAAAAGGGACAGAAATTTGAGAAATTCTATTTTGTAGGGAAATTTTTATCTTCAGGGTACAATGTACAACACCGTCTCAACTAACGAGGGCCCGTCCTTTTGGAGTCAATGCACAGAACTTGAAATTAGTGAAGGGGCAAATGTCAAAGTAGTTTTTAGTTCTGTGTGCTCGCGGCTCATGAGATTCTGTGCTTGAGACAATGTGAGTGAGAATATTACCTTGTTTTTTGTAATGCATGTATTTTAATAAATTATCTTTGTTATTATTGGCAGACCAAAAATAATATGGTATTCAGAAACCTAGTTGTGCAAAAAATGCAAAAGGCCTCAACACCATTTTTTGTGCAACAGTCGTAAAAATGTATTTGAGAATAAGTCCGCCAAAAAAATGGCCAAAAGCAAATTTCTGTGTCTGAGTAACGTGCTTCATACAAGATATATGTTGTTACTTGCTCTTTTGGCTTGTTTTATAACATCTTCCAGCAACATCCTCACAAACTTTTGTAAGTAGAAACTTTTCAATCTTAATTTTTCTAATGTTGCTGATCGCTAAATTGTCTTTGTAGCCCTGAAGAAGGGATCAAATGATCCCGAAAGCTTGGAAATAGAGTTTTAATAGTACACTTCGCTGTTTATTTGCGGCTACCCAGTCATCTAGCTTGAGTTTTGTTTAAACTAGAATATAGTCATCGCAACTCTACCGTATAGATATATACAACGCTGCCATAGTGTCAGAATAGTATTATTTGTTTGAAAATTCACTCCACTTTACTTTGAGTGCAGTGAAACAAAAGTGCATGCAAAATCTCAGTTGTGTCTCGGACTATTAGCATCTATAGGTATGTACAATGAAATCGGAAGAATGGCAGTCTTAACTAAGGATATGCAGATGTGTGCATGAGATAATCCGTCTTTTTTGGGTTACTGTGGAACACCACAAAACGTCCACAATCGCAGGCTTTCCGAATCTCCAGATATCCACCTTGACATTTCATACCTGATGCAGTCCAGGGAAAAGCAATTCGACTGATCGGTGATCCGGTATTTTAACGCGCCACTTCAAGCCATTTTCTAGCCGACGTGCGGCTGATGACCTCTCGCTATTCTACCGAATTCTGCTTCTCTGAGCTATCCTCTATGACCCTTATTTACAGGGTGTTGACCTATTTAAAGCCCCCGCCAACAAAACTTCTTATAGCTGCCGCAGGACTCGAAGTACTTTGGTTTTTTTATCAGAGTATTTAGACTTTGCCTTCATGGCTGTTCAGTTAAAAAAAATATTCAAAAATGCAACTTTATTGTGCCATGACTTCCTGAGCAACACCTCAAAACCAAGCACTCTTGTTTTAAACTATTTTCGATACTTTGAATATTTTACCTAACCATGGCTGTTTTTTTGTGGATTTCGGTCAATAACATAAACAACACTCTCCTTCATGACGTTTCGGTCTATTATACCTAAATCATCTTCAGGTGTAATAATAATAGGTGATGTCAGTTACATTTCTATAATTTTTTTAAGAAACATACTTTACGAGTTGTTTTATGAACGGCTTTCCGCAAAGACTGAAAGCCTTTGGCGCTGTAGAAGCTCTAGAGAGTGCTTTGAAGCGCATCCCTAGACATGGTTGAGACAGCTGAACTGAATGTTCTCTCAACCCTTAGAGACTGTTTCTTAAAAAAAAATTGAATAATGTAGCCTACATCACATATAATTACACCTGATGATGGTTTAAGTATAATTAACCGAAACGGCATGAAGAAGAGTGTAGCTTAAATTATTGACTGAAAACCACGAAAAACAGCCACAATTATTGAGAATTAAGAAAAATACGTTCAAATTTTACCTAATACTTAACCAATACTTAAAGCCCTGAATATATCCACTTAATACAACACGATGTGATCGGCGCTTAAGCCGTCGGACGGTCGTTCCTCGAAGTTCGTGTTATTAAAGTCAAAGAAGCGAATCGGTGAAGAATCGAGAGATATTATACAACAACAACAGCAACACTGAAACGTGGCTGAATGCATAAATCAAGGGTATTTATATCTTTCGCGCAATTCACGACGCCGCGCGTTGTGCTCCGGAGCAAAATGACGCCGACGTCGCCGTGTCGATATACAGGGTGTCTGAAATTCGTCCCAACAAAAACAAAACTAAAAGTAAAAAAAAAGTATTATGAAGAGTGACTCGTGGAGTTTTTAGTCTTCTGAATGTTTTCGATATAGCTCAGGAAAAAATATTGGAAAAAAAATAAAGTGAGTTGTTGTTCCACACAATGTATTTTCTAAATAAAATACTTTATGCATGCGAAAAGTATATCACACAAAAATATATATAATTCGCTTACCATAATATTCCGGATTTGTTGAGAATGACCCAGTTGCCGTTTGTAGAATGGTTTTGTTTCTTTTCGTTTTTGAGATATTTTTGTAAACACTAAATGACTCGTTCTCTTCGGTCGGCTGTAACAGTTTTTATTTCTTAACATTTCTCCAATCAAAGCACTTTTTTAAAAAGAATAAGATTTAATAAGATTTTAGATTTTTTTTATGGTCAGCCTCCCGCAAAGGCTGAAGGCCTATGGCGCTCCATTAAATAAATTCGATTTTCCAAAGGTTACTAGAAGAAACGTTCTTGAACAGAAAGTCCGAAATATTCTTGGTCACATCAACCGCAATGTTTTGCGCTCCGAAATAGAACATTGTCTGGAAATGATTTTTGGTGATTTTTAGCTGATTGTTTTCAAAATTTTTCAGTAATGTTTGTCATTATCAGGATAAAATTAAGCGCTTTTTAATGAGTAAAAGATCCAATACGGCAGTCACTAGGAAAAATGAAGTTGACAATGGTTCCAACAAAACAAAACGTTGCATCCAATATAAGATTGAATGGGCCTGTTCTACGTAGAAAAATTCAGAGATCTGAGAAATGGAAAAAGTTACAGCGGATCAAAAAAACGCACTATTTTGATTTTTAAAAAAATCTCAAAAACGAAAGATAACAGAACCATTCTACAAGTGGCAATAAACTACAAATACTGTTCCGTAAAACTTTTATTATTTAACGTTTAACTACAAGCGCTGGTGTACTAGGTACACCCTCAGTTTTAGGTACGTTCAATCTCCTGAAAGGTGGTATCGCCTCTGCCGTTCTACCTAACCTCAAACATGGTATTTATTTAAAGCTTGCTTCGTCGTCAGTGTTGTCTCGCAAACTTTGAAGAGCAATTAAGTAAGGTTTGACCGCTAGTCTGTCTGGTGCTTATAATACAGCGCGCGTGTTGTGTGTGTAGTTGTGTTATTTAACAAAGTTATTCAGTTGTTTTGGTTTTTTGTAAATACTTTTTTGAAACCTACAATCCCTTTTAACAAAAAAGCTATACATATAAGTGTAATGATGACAATACTTTAGCTAATGCTGCTTCATCTGGTGCATAAAATACACCACGCTTGTACTAGTGAAACAGAAAGGTATTTATTTCTATATATAAATATAATCTATACGTTGAATTTACCCAGGGATAAGGTATGAGTGCTTTTTTGTAATAGAATCGTTAATAGTGTTAATACTAATTTTGAAATTAGTTTGTTGGCATCTATTGCCTAAGATATTATAGTATATATCTAGGTGGTGTACAGAACACACCACGATTGTACTTAAGTTTCAAAACAAGGCGTGTGTAACTAAAGATTGATCGTCTTTGTACCTTTCATAGTTTCCGAGATACGCCCATACTGTTAGTCGGTACCAATATCAGAAGCACTTCGTAAATGGCATCTGCAGCAGTGCAGCGTTGTTATAAACGATCCACAGCGCTGTGCTACTAATATCCTCCAGGAATTAAAATTATTCAGATTCTGCTTGCTAGATATTAGATATGCAGATCTTCGTCCAGATACGCAGTTCCTTTGTCTCTGACAGATCTGGTAGATGAATGGATCTCGCGAATGCATTCAGTTATAACAAGGCACTTTAAAAAACGGCGACAAGTAGCTTGACTCACAATGAATGAACACAGCCTCTGCAACTTCAACTTGAGATTGCGACTTAAAACGGAAAATCTCTGACGTCGCTGTCAATTATTGAATGAAGTGTACCGAAAAAATGTAAAAATGTCTTTCTAAATCGAAATCAGACCCTTGGTGGTAAGTATATACAGGGTGTTCCTTGAATTAATGAAAGAAAGGAGTGAGTTTTTCTGCTTTCTGCAGTTCTTACTCTAGTTTCCGAGTTTAGGCCTCATAGGAAGCTGATGAAAAGCTACTGCTTTTTCTCAGAAATATTAAAATACACTTGAAAATCTAAATAATTCAGCTTATTAATAAAACTTATCAAAGCAGCCAATGACCATAGCAGTCTACGCTGCCTAAGCAAAAAAACTAGGCTTTGCCACGTTGTTCAATTGTTTATGAAAAAAAAAGATTTAGTACTCACTGTTAATAGGACCAATGAAATGTACTCACCTGAAACAAAGTAAATGTTCGTTAATCCAGTGTATACATCTATATACAATTTAAAATTATAAATATTTTTGTCATTTTGGTACTATCTTTTTATATCCACTTTTGACTTATATGAAGCTGTGCAAAATTCAGAAATATAATGATTTGCGGATATAATGTTACGTATTTTCTGTCTATGGCATGGAAACGTGGACAATGAAGTAAACAGATGCCCAACACCTCGAAGGTTTTGAAATGTGTATACCGGATGTCCCTGAATTTCCTTGACACGTGATATTTAGTAACAAAAAAATGTCCGAACGAAAACTGAGTGGAATGTTTGAAAGTACTACAGGGTCTATCATACCATGCATTCAAAACATTTATTTTTCTGCTTCAACCCTTAAAACTCACCCCCAAGTTTGTTTTTTCAAATAACACCTAATAGTTTTTCCTCAGATAGTAAGTCATTATCTTAATTAAAATCTTGTAATACGTTTGATTTTATATAAAAACTTATTTTCTTCGTAAAGTCATAAGCATAGAATGAATAAAATAAGAATTTGTTTGAGGCATAATGTTTTCCTAAGAAAAAAAGCATAAAAAAGACATTTGTGTTCGAAGGCATGTATTATAGTACCTTCAAAAACCCAATTCGTTCTATTTTTATTCGTTTTTTGCGTCAAGCAAATTCTTATTTCATTAATGTTATGATTATGATTTCACGAGAAACATAAGTTTGCGTATAAAATGAAACAAAACATCAAACAACAGCAACATTTTAAATAATATAAGGACTTAATTTGTGTAGAAAAAACTATTCCGTGCTATTAGAAAAACAAATGTCGAGGAAGAGTTATAGGGGTTGAAGTACAAAAATAATGTTTTAAAACCATGGTATGATAGACCCTATAGTACTTACAAAAATTCCACTCAGTTTTCGTTTGAACTTTTTTTTACCAGAATAATGCGCGTCATGTATATCGTCAATTTCTGAAAATACCATGAGTGAAAGAAGCTACAAACGATACAGTATTAAGAATAATGAAAAAACAAAGAGAAGTCTGGCTAACTGTAAAGACAAGAAGAACTACTTCATCTACTTAAACCAATTATATAAGGAAAAATCGTAGGAAAAAATTCGTGGCTGAGAAATTTGAAGGATAGGTATAATTGAAAAGTTCGAATTCGCTTGATGATTGACAACCTCCAGAATAGAGATGGCAGTTAAAGAAGAACAACAGTGTTACATCCACTGTAGCAAACTGCAGTTATTTAACTCTAAATACTGGTTTATAATCGACTAAGAAAAGCAAAACAATTCAGCCTCTGATGCATCTAATGTTCTTTCTTCTCCGCGTTATAACGAACTAGAAATCCTTCTTTGTCTCGCCATAGAGAGATGTTGAACAGCGATAATCCAAGGCTGCTTTTGAATACCTACATATATATATCTGCGAATATCATCGGCGAGTAGTAATAAGTATGCAAAAGGTGTAACAGTGGAAGTTACAAGGCACCGGGAGCCTAATCATCTCTATACGCTTCAATTAATCGCGCTGATAAAATACTGGTTGGCTCTGCTCTCTGTGTTTTCCGTTTTTATTCGACGCTACAAATTCCTAATGGCTATATTCATTCAAACGATGATAGAATTATGGAGGCGCAGGCGACGTTGCCAGGTGTCTGGGTCGTTGCTTTACCACAACGATGATCAAAAAGTATACACACAGCGCAGGCACGTATCCAGGATTTGGTTTTGGGGAGGGGATCCAGATTATGGGTGTCACTTGTTTGACCTTTGGGAGGGGAGGGGCAGATTCGAGTTGCCACCTTAAATTTGCTGTCGTCCGGGGAGGGTGGGGGGTGCAAAAATTTGTGGATACCATTTTTTAGATGGCATTATATAACATTTCGGGGGGGGGGTCCGGACCCTCTGGACCCCCCTCTAAATACGTGCGTGATACAGGGTGAGCTTTTAGGAACGGATCGGTCGATGGCTCCATTACTGTAGAAGATAGCGAAAAAAGTTGTAGTCAAGGATATGCTCAGAAAATATTTTAATTTATACAGGGTGATCCATAACTAAGTGGTGGTGCAAACATATATTTTTTTAAATGAGACTCCCTACATATTATCCCATTCTTAGATTCTGATAATCTCCTTTCTTACAATATAAGGTGCTGTAACATTGTACAGGGTATTTCAAAAGTTATGACCAATTTTATATCCAAATGGCTATCAAATGAACGTACCCTATATCAAAAAGTAATGAAACAAATGTTGGTTTTCCTACATGGAAAAGATCGACGACGCATATTGATATACAGGATGATGCAGAATGCAAAATCTGGGTTTGTCTTTCTTTTTAAATGTAAGCCCCAATATTTAATTATACCAAAGAATTGCTTTTAATATGCTCATTCATCTTTGTATAGCACTTTTTATACCTACATTCATCAGTCTCTGAGATATTTCGATTTTTCTGGAAATTTCAAATGTACATACCTTCTATTTGTATACTGAAATTTATTTATTTTGAGAAAATACTATCGAATTTTATTTGTGCTTAACGAACAACTAAAACATAAGGCTATAATAGTATTTCATCAAGCCGAAACACTGAATTAACGAGATAATATAAGTCAAGTATGCTGAAGAAAAAATTTTATAGACGTGATGCAAGTAGACTACTAGGCTAACTTTTACTTAAAGTCGCTCATTCTAAAAGTAATAAAATGCAAGATTATAATAAATCAAATGATTATTCGAAAACGTAATATTTTATGAGAGAATATAAACTTTGAAATCGTTTTTCTCAAAAACCGAAAAATGTGACCAAGGCACCTTTTTCATTGGACCCTTCATTTCTATCGACATAAAATAACAAACCTCCCTCGGGTACCGCAAGCTATAGTACCTCTTGCCTGACAAAAAAGAAAGAAAGATTGTCGGTGATCGCTGCAAACACGGTGTTTTTAGAACTCGCAAAAGAATTAAATAAATAATAATATTAAATTATACACTTATTGAAAGGTTTCATGATACATATTATATGTCAAAAGGTGACAAGACAATTATGGTGAATATTACGCCAATCTATTCGCAGACATTTTTTTCGGTTTAGTAAATCGCCTGCCAAAAATGTAGACGCAGACATGCGAGCAATTTTTTCATATAAGACCAGCGAGATCAAACGAATTCGCAACACATAACCCGCTCATTTAGGCAATAAAAATTCCAGTAAAAGCTGTCAGTATAATAGTTCGCGAAGTAGCGCATTCCTGTACGTGTCGAGAATAGTAGGTTTCCGTTCGGCGTTCGGCGCATCTTCACAAAAAACTGAAAGCTCTTCATTACATTCAGAGAAAGGAAATACCGACGCGTGACGCGACGGTTCGAGAAATACCACGTTCTGGGTGCTGACGGCATCTCAACGGCCACGGGGCAAACCACACTTAAATTTGTTTGAAAAGTACATCAAGTAGCTTCACTCGGTAACTTTCCACGCATTTTCTAAGTATCATAAAATATGTGATGCCTTGCATCTTGATAAAATCTAAGGTGTAGTAGCTACCAAAAAATGCCAGTAAAAGGTCCGTTGTTGAATCTGTAAATTGAACGACGGACTTCCACAAGGCTCAGTACTGGCTCACTTACTTTTCAATCCATATACAGGGTGCCCCACGACGATTAAGACAAGGAATATATCGGAACTGGGCAGTAGTAGCGAATTATAATTAAGGGGTTTTAATTAGAGCAAATATAGTATGTTTTCTTAATACTGTGTCACCCAATGAGGTATTCGTTTTTGATCACGTGACCTCCGATTCGAATTTTTTAATGGCTATATATATTTGCGACTTTTTGTGTTCCTCGCGATAAAACAATTCCAACAAACTAATACCCTTGAAGTCTAAAGTGATTAATTCAAGAGCTACAGGTACTTAAAGCGATGGTATCACCACCATTGTTTGATTATAACATGTACCCCTATACGGTTAAATTACTTTGGTAGTGTTTCATAATGGTAGTGGTACAGTCCTTTAAGTACCTGTAGCTCTTGAATTAATAACTTTAGATCCCAAGTGTGCTAGTCTGTTGGAATTGTTTTATCGGGAAGAACACGAAAAGTCACAAATATACAGGATGTCATGTGACCCAAAACAAAAACCTCATTGGGTGACGCAATAACAAGAGAAGATACTATATTTGCTCTAATTTACACACCCAAAATTACAATTCTCTACTACTGCCGTTTCGATATATTGCTTGTCTTAATCGTCGTGGGACACCCCGTACATCTGATATGCCAGAAACAGCCAGCTACAAGTTTTGCTATGCCACATAGCCATAGCTTTTTCGGCTAAGAGATTTAAGAACATTGAGCACACTCTTTCTAACGACTTGGTAGCTCTAAACAACTACTTCATGAAATGGAGACTAGTACCGAGCCCCATCAAAGCTGAAGTTTCCAGTTTCCACCTGAATAACAGACTAGCTAAACATGAACTTCAGGTACTTTTCCCTGACAAACCCCTAAAATAGAAGAATTTCACAAAATATCTTGGAGTAACGTTAGATAGCACGCTCTGCTACAAGAAGCACCTCACAAACACTGCAGGAAAGCTGAGAACACGCAACAACATTATCCAAAAGCTGTGTGGAACGACGTGGGGTGCTACGGCTCCAACTCTACGAACCATTGCGCTAGCTCTTGTCTACTCGTGTGCTGAGTACTGTCCGCCTGTTTGGATTAACAGCCATCATACCAGACTAATCGACGTCCATCTAAACAATACAATAAGACTTATTACAGGCGCAATAAAGTCAACCCCAACTCAATGGCTGCCTGTACTTTCCGGAATAGCCCACCGCAGCTTCGAAGGACTGAGGCCCTTTTAAGGGAGTATAGCAAGATTACGGCCAACAACAGACTGCCCATCCACCGACCAATACCCCCGTTGCAGATAAACAGACTTAAAAGCCTTGAACGCACTGGGTCGGACGGTACGGTACGAACGGTACGCACGGGATTTTTCAAAAATGTTTAGCATTGCTTTGCCTGTGGGTGCACGCACTGGGTCGTCACTGTCGGAACACGACCATCCGCACCTTCCGCCGTCCGAGAAAATCCCGAAAGAAAGATTTCTAGGCATCCCGACCGTCCCGACCGACCGTACCGATGACTCATCAGCCCTTCGGCGCATGCCTGCACGTGCTTCGGTACAGACGTTCCGCCATTTCAGTTGAGCAATACTGGTTGCAAAGCGAGCATGGATGTTCCCAAATTAATTACGGTGGTGGAAAACTACTATATCTTCAATCAATCAAGATTCGTAGCTGTTATACTCTTGATGCAGCTGGAATCTCGGATCACAAAATTGTTGCTTTTGATTATGAGGCTACTGCTAGTACCAGGAAACAAAAATTTGTAACTGTGCGTGATTTTTCTTCTTTTAATGAAACTGCTTTTCTTGAAGATGTTAGGTCAATGCATTTGGATGATATGTTTTTTTATGAACTCCATTGATCAAAAAGTTGAGTTTCTGACTGAGACGCTTATAACGCTTTACGACCTACATGCTCCTATAAAAACCCTCAGAGTCAACAAACCTGCTGCGCCCTGGCTAACAGATGGCTTAAAACTCATTTTTAAAGAAAGAGACAGAGCTCTGTCTGTCTATAAATCCAAAAAAACTTCAGAAAATTTCAAACGTTATCAAGAACTGCGAAATTTGCCCTTGCTTCTATGAGACGAGAAAAAGCAGCTTATTTAGCATATCTTGAGAGACAGAAAAATACTAAGAATATGTGGCTTCAGTTAAAGGATATGAATGTCAATTTCTCTTCCAAATCATCACTTCCTGATACTTTTGCTGATCCTAATGCGATAAACAACTATTTTGCTGCTGTTTTTCAACCTAGTCTCCCAAATAACTCAAATGCTTTCAGCCTATATAATGGAAATAAATTTAGCCAGAATCAGTCCTTTTCTCTAAAAGTCGTAGATTCGAACAAAATATACAGTGTCATACGTTCCTTA
The DNA here is from genome assembly GCA_951848785.1 of Callosobruchus maculatus. NCBI lineage: Eukaryota > Metazoa > Arthropoda > Insecta > Coleoptera > Chrysomelidae > Callosobruchus > Callosobruchus maculatus. The sequence goes on from CATOUR010000056.1 coordinate 15,624,492, forward strand.
AAGTCAGGGGCTCGAGGGTTGGATGGACTTTCCCTCAACATGGTTATAACTTGTCTTCCAGAGATTATTCTGAATATCACTCACATCGTCAATTTATGTTTGGAAAAGGGGTATTTCCCTAAATTATGGAGAAAAGCTTTGGTAGTGCCTATACCTAAAACTAATGTTCCCCAAAAATTGTCTGATCTTAGACCGATTAGCCTTCTTCCCGTTTTGTCCAAGGTCTTGGAAAAAATTGTAAAAGAACAAGTATTAGATTGTGTTGAGAGTTGTGGCATTATCCCTACAAACCAGTCTGGATTTCGTAGTGGACATTCATGTGTGTGTGTATGTCTGATCTTAAATATATCTCCTCCGGTGTCCCTCAAGGTTCCGCTTTAGGTCCCTTGCTTTTCCTAATTTATGTTGCCGATTTACCCTCACAAGTCAGATATTCTAATTTGCAATCGTTTGCTGATGATACTCAGATCTTATACCACTTCAACCCAGATGATTTACAGGAGGGAATTGAGAATTTGCAATCTGATCTGGACAATGTTATCTTGTTTTCTAATAATCATAATTTGGCAATCAATCCCGCTAAATCTAATGTTATCATATTTTGCCCTGACTTCAAAAGAGACGATATCTGCAAGCAATTCATACTAAAGGTTGGTTCAAATCCTCTACAACTATCTGACGAAATCAAAATTTTAGTTGTCAAATTTGACCACCAACTTAGGTTTAAGGGACACATAGCTAATTTGCTACAGCGGACTTATCTCAGACTTAGAGTTCTGTATGCCAACAAACACTTACTCAACTTTAAGATAAGGAAAAAGTTATGCGAAAGTATTGTTATTTCTATTCTTAGTTACTGTGATATTGTATATTTTCCATGTCTTGATCAGGCTACAAAGAGACGTCTTCAAGTCGTTCACAATAATTGCATTCGCTTCATTTACGGTTTAAGGAAGTTTGACCATGTGTCGTTAAAATACTCCCACCTAAAATGGATGAAACTTGGTGATCCGGTAAGATACCATTTCCTTGTTTTTATTAAAAAGCTTATTTCAACTGGTAGACCAAAATATTTATTAGACAAGTGGACATTCTCGTTCGAAGTACATGACAGAGAACTGCGTGATGTGAGAAATATTAGAATACCTCCGCACTCATCTACCCTATTTAAACGTAGTTTTAGCTATAATGCAGCCAAGCTGCATAACTCTCTTAGTTCTAGTGACAAAAATTTGTCAACAACTTGTTTTCGAAAAAAAAAATTAAGCAGCTTATGTTTCAATAATGTTAGTACTCGCCGCTTTTCTGTTTTCCATTCCGTCTCAGATTACTTCTTTTTTATTATTTATATTATCACGACGGCCTCTTTTTCTTCACCCAGGGAAACTCGACGTAACTTTCACCATTCTACTTCACAACTCGATACAGTATCTCTTAACCTTATCTTAGGTACAACTGTACAACTCAACTCAACTCAACTACTGCCACACTACTAGTGGCGCCTTATATACTTCATCGAACCATCTAGAAGATTCGAGACATTCAGATGACATTCGAGAATGCCGATCTGACAGTCCAGAAAATTCCAGATGATTCGATGACGTAGGGTCCCTCCCAATGGCGTTGTAGCTTCGGACATCTACCCCTTCTCCGTCGTGGATTGTAGAACTACACCAGATCACCTTCGACGAACTTTGGGCTATTTGCTTTCAGGTCGTATCTGGCCTTCATTCTGTCGCTGGCCGACTGGATGTTCCCTCTAGCAGACTCATGGATATCCCAGAGCGTTTCCTGAAGTTCGCTCACCCATTCGCAGGGCAGATGGCGTTCCGTTTCTGGGGGTGGACCAAGAGCTAAGTCCAGAGGCAGCCGCAGTTCTCGACCAAAAATTATCTTCGCTGGGCTCGACCGAGTTGACTCGTTCACCGCTGATCTGTAGGCCAACATTCCATGAGGAACCTTCGTATCCCAGTCAGACTGATGTTCGTTAACGAATTTTGACAGGTAATCCAGGATTGTCTTGTTGAAGCGTTCCACCATACCGTCGGACTGAGGATGAAGAGCAGTTGCTCTAGTCTTCCGAATTCCGAGTTTTCTCATCAGCTGTATGAAGACTTCCGATTCAAAGCGACGTCCCTGGTCTGAATGTAGTTCATTAGGAACTCCGAATCTGGACACCACGTGTTCTAAAACAGCCTGTGCCACTGTGCCTGCTTCTTGACTGGGCACAGGAATTGCTTCTGGCCATTTAGAAAAATAATCATCACAACCAGCAAATACCTATTTCCAAGGCTGGTTTCCGGCAAAGGGCCCAAAATGTCTGTGGCGATTCTCTCAAACGGTGAGCCAACATTGTACTGCTGCATGTGTGATCGTTGACGAATACTTGGATCTTTTCTTGAGTTGCAGACATCGCACGTGGAACAGTAATTTTCAACATCTTCGCGACACCCAACCCAGTAAAATCTCTACTTGATTCTTTCCAGTGTCTTCCTGATGCCAAAGTGACCCCCACTGCTACTATCATGTAGTTGTTCCATAATTGCTTTCCGTAATTTCCTTGGTACTACAAGTTTCTCTTTAGCATGTCTGCCATCAGTGTCCTCCCAGATTCGATACAAGAGGTTACCCCTCACCTTTAGTGAGTCCCATTGTGCTAGGTAGGCTTTAGTGATGTGACTCATAGCACTTATTTCCTGTTGACTAGGCTTGTTTCCATTTAATAGCGAATGAATAACTAATCCTAACTCAGCGTCTTGTGACTGAGCTTGCTTGAAAGTTTCTAGTGAAATCTTGGTTCCTTCCAATTCAAATTCTTCTATTCTTAATGTGTTTATGTCGGACTCTCGTTGTTTTTCTTCTTTCGAACAGTGTTTGCAGTCTTCATCACAGGGCCTGCGTGACATAGAATCGGCATTTCCGTGTTGCTTTCCTGGATGATGACGAATTTCAAAGTCGTAGCTTTGGAGGTATTCAATCCATTGAGCAAGCTGGCCTGCTGGATTCTTGAACTTTTTTAACCACTGCAAAGCTGAATGATCGGTTCTCACGACAAATCTTCTTCCGTGGTGGAAATTTCCGATCCCTTTCACCACACTGTACAACTCTTTTCGTGTCACACACCAATTTTTCTGCGCTTTGTGCAAAGTTTTACTGTATTATCCAATTACCTTTTCGATGCCATCTTGTTCTTGAGACAAGACAGCTCCAACAGCATAACGGCTAGCAACTGTGTCCAAGTAGAAAGTTCCTTCCCTTGTAGGATGAGCTAATATCGGTGAGGAGGAGGTCAAAGCTGTTTTTAATGCGTCGAAGGCTTCTTGGCAGATGGAGTCCCAATAAAACTTATTGCCATTTTCAGTTAAGGCAAATAGTGGTTTGGCGATGGTAGAGAAATCTTTTCCAAATCTGCGATAATAACTGCACAGTCCCAAAAAGCTTCGTACCTCATGAGTGTTGGACGGTACTTTCCATTCCTTCACGGCCTGCACCTTCTCTGGATCCGTCCGGATTCCCTCTTTGGTTAACAGATGTCCAAGGTATTTTACTTCCCTTTTGAAAAGATGGCATTTCTTAGGGTTTAGCTTCAAGTTCGCTTCTTTAAGCCGCTGGAAAACTTGTCTTAGTCGGAGTAGCTCTTCTTCAAAATCCTTTCCAAACACAATGACGCCATCGAGATATATCAGTGCTATCTTCCAAGATAAACCTTGTAGTACAACATCCATTAGTCTTTCGAAGGTACTGGGTGCATTGCATAGACCGAAAGGCATTACTGTGCTGCCATAGCCCAGCACATGAAATAAATGTTGTTTTCTCTTTATATTTTTCGTCCATTTCAACCTGCCAGTATCCACTTTGCAGGTCCAAGGTGGAGAACCATGAAGAACTTCCAACTGCATCCAAAGTACAGTCAATTCTTGGTAAAGGGTATGAATCCTTTTTGGTCAAATCGTTGAGCCGCCTGTAATCCACACAAAATATCGTTGATCCGTCCTTCTTCCTAACAAGGACTATCGGGGAGGCCCAAGGGCTAGATGATGGCTCGATCACTCCTCGTTTCTGCATATCTCTTACCATATTCTGTACTTCATCAATCCTAGATAATGGAGTTCTTCTTGGGGGCTGCTTGACTGGCTGGGCATCTCCTACATTAATTTTATGACGTACCAGATGGGTTCGCCCTAGGTCATCATTACTTTTAGCGAAAATCGAGTTAAATTCTCTTAGTAGCTTTAGGACCTTCCGCCGCTGCTCGGGTCGCAAATTCTCACAGCTTCTACCATACGAATCTCGAAGATTATCTGAGACCTCAGTCAAGTCATCGTCATCCTCTTCTTCCGTGCCATCCAACCTTCGGATCCATGCTACTGGTTCTAGTCTACCCAGTGGCGTACCCTTCTTGATTTGTATTGAATTCCTGGATACATTTGCGGCCCTTATTAACATATTTGGAGAATCCGTTATTGTTCTGGCTAATAAAATAGGTTTATTCCAACCTAGCTTAGGCTCTGGTTCAACAATGCATGGGGTAAGGTTATGTTCAAGGGCCTTATGTGCGTATATAGGTATAACAATCTCTTTTTGCGGTGGTATTTTAAAAATCCTTGGTGACACAACGTCCATTTCCTCTAGATGAATAGTTCGGCAGCTAAATGAAATCTCTTCTGAATCCCCAATGCTTAAGGTATTACCGGTGAAGTTTATTACGCAGCCAGAACTCTGCAGAAACCTAGCACCAAGGATGCAATCATTTGTGACTGAAGCGACTAAAATGGGATGCTTCTTACCGAAACTGCCGATGCGAATCTCTAATTCTTCAACACCCAGTACTGGTGTACTGGTCTCCATTAGCGGTCTTCAGCAACATTCTGTTTGTTTGGTTCTGCTTGGCGACTTCCTTCGAATTTCTTGGTATATGTTATGTATATTTTCTATGTAACCTTCAACTACTGGACTTTTCTCAATTTTATTAACCTATATTTCGATGACCACGGGGCTTTCGTCATGATGGCCAGCCAGTTTTTGCCTCCTAAAACTGGCCGGCTTTAGTTTTCCGACTCATTGTCAGTATTAGTACTAGCCTCTCTTGACGTCTCTGTCACCTGCATGCGACAGCCTACTCTAAGGTGCCCCTTCTGCCCACATCTCCAGCACGTAAACTTCTCAGGTCCTTCAAGATTTCTGCCAACTGGGTTTCTTTGGAAGGTACCACCTCTTCTTCTTGGAACGAGCGAAGTGGCCCTGACTTCTACTTCATCATCTTGGTCTACAAAGCGCACCCTCCGTGTCATTCGCGTGGCTTTTGTGGCAGCTTCAATTTCTAGAGCTTTGACCAAAGCGTCTTGTAAGGTTCTGGGACTGGATAGTCTTACGATTCCCTGAACGTCCAGGTCGGCAATTCCTTCGACAAACTGACGAGCAGCGACGTATTCCTGTGTCTCGATGGGACTACTGACGAATGCTCGTTTAGTTAGGCTTTGTTCTTCGTATGCAAATGTGGGTAGATCTTCCTTAGCTTGTTGTGTCCGGTTATGCAACTGGCCATGCAACAGCTCTGTTAAGTGTGCATCTCCAAAGCGTAACTTTAGTGCAGATGTTATCTTATCATAGTCTCGTAGATCTGATGAGCAGAGATTTTCCAAAATAGCTGCGGCAGAGTCTCTAAGTATAGATGTCAGCACACAAGCTTTTTATTCACTTGACCAGTTATTCATACGTGCGATGTTTTCAAATTGCATATAATAAATGTCCCAGGATGTTTTGCCATTGTACGGATAGGGCTTTGCTACTACGTTACTGTGTCTATCAGGAAAAGCGGATGGTACAGCTGTTAAACAACGCTCACCTGCACCAAGTTCTAGCAGCACCTCTCTCACGATTTCCTTGACTTGATCTTTCACTTGCTGCAGCTGCTGCTCAACGTTCTTTTGTGATGTCGCTAACTGTTCCTGGATGTGCTTTTGTGATGTCTCTATAGCACTAATACGCTGATCTTGATTTTCTAATGCCTGACTTACGGCCTGTCTCTGCTCCTCGAATCTAGTCATTACCAGCTCCTGTCCACTTTTCAAGTCACTCTTCAAACCTGCGACTGCCTCATCTTGACGGTACTTTAGCTTCCCTTCTAGGTTCACAACTGTTGCTTGCATAACGGTTGCCTGATCGTCTAAGCCGTTTCTCATATCTGCCTTCATTTCTTGGATCATAGCCATCAATGCACTCAGTTCGGACGCCATAGCTCTTGTTACTGGCATTAAATGACGCTGTACTCACTTCTTTTTTCTTTTTCTGGCTTGATTCGATGGATAATGCTACACTTCCGACACCAATTGTCACGACGGCCTCTTTTTCTTCACCCAGGGAATCAAACTCGACGTAACTTTCACCGTTTTACGTCACAACTCGATACAGTATCCCTTAACCTTATCTTAGGTACAACTCAACTCAACTACTGCCACGCTACTCGTGGCGCCTTAAAGGGGTGATACACGTACGAACTTTAAGTACGCGAACTTACTCGGCTCGACGTGGTGACACACGTGAAGCTGAAATCACTCATTTTGATAATTTTTCTAAATATAGAAAACTTTTAATAAACGCCAAACACAACAAGCGTTGCGCATCGATGGCCTGCCGAAACTAAGTGGTGGCTCGCAGTACGAGCCCAGACAAGCTACGAGCAAGATTTCAAACCAGTTGGTTCGCCGGCGGTTTGCGCGACGGTTTTAATCAAGTACGCGTACTTACGGTGACACACAGGCGAAAAAGGTCGTCGAGCCATAAGTACGTGTACTTGCTCGTACGTGTATCACCCCTTTATATACTTCATCGAACCATCTAGAAGATTCGAGACATTCAGATGACATTCTAGAATGCCGATCTGACAGTCCAGAAAATTCCAGATGATTCGATGACGTTTATACATCAAAAAAAAAATCTAACCTAACATCAACAAACATCAATAAGCAATGCTATATACAGGATGTTACAATATTTTATATTTTAAGCTTTCTTCATATATTTTTGGTAAGGTTATCACCTCACGTTTGTCAGCTTATTGTGTTTTGTGTAATGTTGCTATTATGTATACATCGATTACTCTTGTAGCTTTTGTGGTTGAGTGTAAGAGTAGCTGATTAGCTAAACTTCGCCACAATAAGCTCCGTACTCTGCTACACCATGTAATTGGTTAATAAAGTCGTATATTATTATTATTAAGTCAAGGAAAAGCGTATGAAACTCTCCAAGCTCTAATCTCTTGCGATTTATTCTACGAATCAAAAAATCTGGGTTTTCCTCGAGTTCTTGACCCTTTTCCTTCTTCTGCTACTAATATTAGACCTATAGTTATTTCTTCTTCACTCAACATATCGTTTTGGTTTTCACAATACATAACAGTACAAAACCTATTACGAGACTCCTTACCTCTATTGTCCGACCTTCCGTCCGTCCGTCCGTCCGTCCGTCCGTACCGACCGACCCAGTGAGCGCGGTCACCTTGAAAAAGTGCCGAAGGTGCGTACCGTTCGTACCGTTCCGTCCGACCCAGGGGGCGCTTAGCTAAATCCTGACAGCCACCAATAGGGGATGCAGAAGCGCTTAAAACCAACAACTTCAATTCCTTAAATCAATGACGCTCCCAGTCAATAAAGTCAACCCCAACTCAATGGCTGCCTGTACCTTCTGGACTAGCCCACCGCAGCTCCGAAGGACTGACGCCCTTTTAAGGGAGTATAACAAGATTACGACCAACAACAGACCGCCCATCCACCGAGCAATACCCCCGTTGCAGATAAACAGACTTAAACCCCGACAACCACCAACAAGGGATGCAGAAGCGCTTAAAACCAACAACTTCAATTCCTTAAATCAATGACGCTCCCAGTCAATAAAGTCAACCCCAACTCAATGGCTGCCTGTACCTTCTGGACTAGCCCACCGCAGCTCCGAAGGACTGACGCCCTTTTAAGGGAGTATAACAAGATTACGACCAACAACAGACTGCCCATCCACCGAGCAATACCCCCGTTGCAGATAAACAGACTTAAACCCCAACAACCACCAATAAGGGATGCAGAAGCGCTTAAAACTAACAACTTCAATTCCTTAAATCAATGGCGCTCCCAGTGGGAAGATTTTGCAGAACACCACTCAAGATGCACATTTATGGGGGCAGCCTTACTTCCAGGATCAGAACTACCCCGAAAAGAGTGGGTAAAACTTAATAAGAGTCCGAACAGTCCACGGCAGATGTGCCGACTCCCTTTACAAGGCTATGTGCAATCTCCCTTATGTGACTGTGGCGCGCCCCGCCAAACTATAAACCATATTACGAGCGACTGTGAACTGCGTACGTTTCAGGGATCGCAGGAATAGTTCTTCACAATCACACCGTTGGCGCTGAAGTGGTTAAAAGGACTGGACATCAACCTGTAAATATCAAAGACTATGCATCTTAGTTTGTAGCCGTATATATTTTATTCTAATTTAGGTTATAATGGTTTTTCTATATACAGGGTTATTCACGTTATTCGACACGGAGCATTATGGCTAAAGTATTTGATAGAAAAGAAAATAATAATTTGGGGTGGATAGAGACCCATTAAAGGTACACTTTAAAAATATTTTCATATTATACAGGGTGTCCCAAAAGCCCGAAATGTATCAAAGTTATGTTTTTTTAAATGGAACACCCCGTATATTATTGCATATTCAGATTGCTTGGTGAATTCTATTGTGACTTTATGTATCACACATGAGACTTAAACCAAACCGTTTAGGAGTAAATCACCATTTTCGGTGTAGGTAGATGCAAGGAAAAAATTGAATATCGCAAACATTATAAAATTTGGAAGGCTGTGACTTAGCCGTATTACTAAGCATAGAATCCGCCAGCTTTGATGAGACTGTCAAATTTAAATTACGTTTATGCTTGGAGAAATCGGTCGATGAATTAAGGAAACTTCGATCAGCGATAACTTGATTTTTTCAAATGGGAATGCCTAATTTTTTTTATACGGTTAAACGTAGAATTTGATAACCTTTCTAATGATGTAGGGTTGTGAATATCAATCTCTGGTAGTTTTCATTTAATTTTAAATTTTCAAACAAATCGGCGTTTTTCAATTTGCCTACCTATAAGCAACGTAGCAGGCCATGAAATATAAACAAAAACCTGTTCAGGTAGAAGAAAACAACTAACCTAGCTGAAAAATATACACCAATTAGACTAAAGGGACAAGAATATAAAAATTACTCACAACAAACAAATTCTAACCAGAAACAACGGCGGTAACATATCTTTGGTCAAAGAGAAGCTGGAGTATGGCAGAAATGGATTTTTTCACGGCCTACTAGCTACTGCAATGTACTAGAGATTGGCAATTTCCAAAACCATTAAAAAATTTGAAGTAGAATAAAAACTACTAGAGACTGTTGTAAGCAGTTTATTATTTTCATAGCAAAATTTCACATTTAATGATATAAAAAAGTATGCAATTCTGTCAAAACTCAAGTCAAAAGTACCTCTGACTGGAGTTCTGAAAATTCTTTAGTACCTATTAGCAAGGTCGCAGAAAATGAAGAATGAATTAAAATTTGTTAATTATAAAACATAACTTAAATGGCAGAAAATTTAAATCTGATTTGCCAGTATTCCTTTTTTGCAATATTGCTAATAGATATTGACAAATAGAAGGGCTCTAGTCAGAGGTATCGACTTCGACGCAAATTAGTACTTTTTTACACCACTACATATGATTGATAGTTGCGTGCTGGAGCAACAGTCGCTGGTTGTTTCTGTTTCATGTCAGGGTTTTTAATTGTCTTGGGAATTTTTAACCTCTAGTAAATTGCGGTAGCCAGTAGACTGCAAAAAATATCTATTACTGCCATACTCCAGCTTCTCTTTGTCCTTAGACATGTTATCGCAGTTGTTTCTGGGAGAGTTGATTTGTTGTAAGGAATTTTTATAATCTTGTCCCTTTAGTCTAGTTAGTGTGTATTTTTCAGCTAAATTGGTTGTTTTCTTCTACCTGAACATGTTTTTGTTTATATTTCATGGCCTGCTACGTTGCTTATAGGTAGGAAAATTGAAAATCGCCGATTTGTTTGAAAATTTAAAATTAAACGAAAACTATCAGAGATTGATATTCACAACCTCATATCATTAGAAAGCTTATCAAATTCTCCGTTTAACCGTATAAAAAAAATTAGGCATTCCCATTTGAAAAAATCAAGTTATCGCTGATCAAAGTTTCCTTAATTCATCGACCGATTTCTCCAAGCATAAACGTAATTTAAATTTGACAGTCTCATCAAAGCTGACGCATTTTATGCTTAGTAACACGGCAAAGTCACAGCCTTCCATATTTTATTATCTCTGCGATATTCAAATTTTTCCTGATATCTACTTATACCGAAAATGGTGATTTACACCTAAACGGTTCGCTTTAGGTCCCATGTATGATACATAAAGTCACTCTAGAATTCACCAAGGAATCTGAATATGCAATAATATACGGGGTGTTCCATTTAAAAAAACATAACTTTGATACATTTCGTGTTTTTGGGACACCCTGTATAACATGAAAATATTTTTAAAATGTAGCCTTTATGGGTCTCTATCCATCCCAAATTATTATTTTCTTGTTTATCAAATACTTTAGCCATAATGCTCCGTGTCGAATAACGTGAATAACCCTGTATAGTTACTATTATCAAGTTTTTGAGCCATACGATAAATAAATAAATAGCCGGAAAAAAAGAACCGACTGCCAGCGGGATTTGAACCCGCGCCTCCGGAATTCTAGTCCGACGTTTTACTCAGCTCTACTCAAAAGGTTGAGAACACGAATAACATCCAAGTATGAACATAAAGTAAGAGTATACTCCTTTTGATATGAATAAGAAATAATTAGCTTTTAGGAGTTGAGCAGCAGTAGATAAAATAGATACTTCATGAATCGTGGACAGATCCTGGCCATGAAGCGTCTACGCTTGTAGACCTCTCATCTGAATTGCACCTGGTTTGTACGAGCGACATACTTTTATGATCATATAAATGGCTATAAGTTGATAGTTAACATCTTCACTTTTATTTTCTTCTTTTTAGAACATTTAAATAAAAGCTTTTTTCAAGCTTCTTTTGTTTTAATTTATGTTCTTTACATATAATCATAACTTTTGTTTCTTTCTATATTTAACTTGTCTATCTACATCGTCAAGGAATTTATTATTTCACTGACTGTCATTGATGACTATACGTCAATTATTGACTAAAGGTCTGTGGTATTACCAAAATTAAAAATTCTACAATAGGAATTTGAAAAATATTTCACACGTTGGAGGAAACTAGTTGAAATTATTTATAGCACATTATATGTTGATTCGACAAAGTAAAACGTTATTTATTGCAGACAAAGAAAAGCTTTTGATTACAAATTGCTTATAATTACAGTTCCCACATTTATGTTCTAATGAACGATTTTACTATAAACAAAAATAGTGTATTAGAATGTATTATAAAATAAAGATGAAAGATACAAGTCACAATGAGAAAAATACGCGAAATCTCAAGCCTAAATTAAAATTTGAGCTCGAGAGCTTCGTTATTACAAGAACTTTTATATCTGGCAATGTTATCTTGTTGTAAAAATTGGTTACTTATCAGTTTGTTAATAAAATGCGCTATTTATTCTACCGCTTATTCACCATCTTTTCAATAACTCCGTAAAATCTCTACATGTTATATTAAATATTACAATTATTTCGAAAAAAATATATTGCGGGGTGGGGTATATTCACTCACTTAATATTTCCTTTGTCTACCAAACCGTGATTTACAGTATCTAACTATATGCTTCAGTAGCTTTTAACAAAGGATTAATGTTATAATTATTGTTACGAAGCTATTTTTAATTGAGAAAATGAATTTTCATCGGCTAAAAAATCTTCAATTGTCATTGAGCAATACCATAAAGGATAAAAAACCACAATCGAAACCTTACAAACTAAACCTATTTGTCTTTCTATTATTAATTTGGTTGCGTAAGAGTCTAGATGTTTATTGGTTATTCCACGTACTAATCAAATGTTTTTTATCAGTGCCCTGTTAAAAAAAATTGGAAACTTAATAACGTCAGTCGTGTGCTCAGACTCTACTGCATTAACTTCATCACACATACGCAGCTTAAACGTCTTGATGACATGAGAAAATAGGTAAAAACCAAATTCTCTATCATAGACAAAGAAGTCTCACGTTGGCTAACCAACTGTGGAAATGGAGGGTCAATCAATAGTCGAGTCACCTTCCGTCAAGCTTCTGGGGATCAACATCAACGATAACATGTCCTGGCATGGCGTCAGTATTGCTAAAACGGCATCCCAGAAGCTTGAAATTGTGTTCCGCTGTAGGAAGCTGTATGTACCAGAGCAACTACTGCTGCTCTATAAGGCGCAGATCCGACCATCGTTTGAGTATTGCTGTGTGGGATGTGCTCCCAACCACTCCCTAAACCTTGTGTACAACTACCCATAAGGGGACAATTAGACTTTTCTCTGCCAACGCGTCTCTGGGCATCAGTATTTACTTTAACCATCGACGATAATCTGAGGATCCTTTGGAATACCCACATTTTAAATGCCTCAATCCTTCTCAGACTGCGACATTCACAGTCAAAGCCTCCACTCCGTAGAAGAGAGTTGAAACAACGTAACATTTGCTGCGAAATATTTTATTCATCCTAGTGGAGTTCGCTCTTACTTTTTCTGTTCTCATTCTTATTTCCTGAGTGTAGTCATTTGTGCTGTTCATCATTATAAATATATTGTTTCACTCTTTCTATATTCCTGCCATCTATACTTAGAGTAACGTTTGCTGGTCTGTTTTTCGGGATTACCATAAATTTAGAGACAGACACGGTCTTTTTACATTCTGATATATCCCAGTGTTTGATTCATTGCAAGCTGATAGCCGAATTCTTGTGAACGCTAAGCTTGTTAGTTTCGAGAGTAGATCCGTTGTCGGTATTAATAGCAACAAAAAAACAAGCACAACAATTCGCTCAAAGCATTTTAGGATAACGATGTCATAATTGCTTCGAAAAAAAAGCTGAACGCCGTTGTACCATTTTCGGGTTCCTAAACAGTTAAGTAACGAAAAAAAGTAATTTGAACCTGTTATTAAAATTTTCTTACTTTCGCGTTCCTAATACATTATCGCCACATCACGCAAGCTGATAGAGAACAGGCACTTTAGACAATCACTATTTTAGATATAGGCAAAGCATATATCGCCTTTACTGAAAAAAATCTCAGGTAAGAAAAACCTTAGGGCGCCAGTGGCGAAGTTTAGCAAGGTGATTCGTCAAGTAGCTTGATATTTTTAGAAGTTACTTCACTTAACTTGAAAACCAAGTACCTATCTTAGAAACCTCACGACTTGACTACTTGAATTCTGAGAATATTTTAGAGTATTGATGCCGACACGAAAACATTTCTCCAAATTTAGCCGCAATGGCCAGATATTTTTTGGCCACACCAGCGTTTTCAGCGCCTTTTAAAAGACGGTTTTCCAGATGAGCCATTACTGTTACAAAAACCATAAACTGATTAGGTGACAATGCTCTTAGAGCCCGTCCAGATAAAAGCGATTTACGCACGAGTGGACTCGCGCGTAGTCAGTTTATATTGCGTCCAGATGTCGCGTTTCACTTGCGTTTCTAGGAGGGATTTCCTTTCAGTTAAAAACATGGATACCGCAGTTGTGTTGTGGCGTGCATAGTAGCGATGGGAGCTTCGTAAACAAAGAAAAAGGCTACGATTCAACATGCATCCAATGCTACATGACAGAATGACGAACAGTATGTTTATAACATTATACCCAAGGCTGAGAGAACACAGTGAAAAGTGTTTCAACTATATCTCCCAGTTCCTACGTTTTATGAGTCTATTGAAATAATCGGATGATTCCATATCCCATATGGCTACTCTTTTTTCGACTGCGTCAATGAAACGTTCTGTATCGAAGTTATCACGCTCCATTTTCAAAAACAAATACGTCCACACGCCACGGACTCGCGAGTTGTACTGGACGCAACAATGTCTCCCAAGTATCTCGACTCGCGCGGCGCTCGCGCGTACAACGGGCGAGTCGAGAGTCCCGCGCGTTACAAGCGTTTTACGCGCGAGTAAAACAACGCGCGAGAGCATCTGGACGGGATGTATGTAGCTCTCGTATCTCAGGAACGCGCGAATGACTACGCGCGAGTCCACTCGCGCGTAAATCGCCTTATCTGGACTCTTAGAGCCCACCCAGATAAAGCGATTTAGAGACCGTCCAGATAAAGCGATTTACGCGCGAGTGGACTCGCGCGTAGTCAATTTATCTTGCGTCCAGATGTCGCGTTTCACTCGCGTTTCTACGCTGGGAGAGATTTCCTTCCAGTTAAAAACATGGAGTTGGATACAGCAGTTGTGTTGTGGCGTGCATACCAGCGATGGAATTTTCGTAAACAAAGAGAAAGGCGCCGATTCAACATGACAGAATGACGCACAGTATGTTTATAACGTTATACCCAAAGCTGAGAGAACACAGTGAAAAGTGTTTCAACTATATCTTCCCAGTTTCTACGTTTTATGAGTCTATTGGAATAATCGGATGATTCCATATCCCATATGGCTACTGTTTTTTTCAACTGCGTCAATGAAAAGTTCTGTATCGAAGTTATCACGCTCCATTTTCAAAAACAAATACGTCCACTCGCCACGGACCCGCGCGTTGTACTGGACGCAACAATGTCGCCCAAGTATCTCTACTCGCTCGGCGCTCGCGCGTACAACGGGCGAGTCGAGAGTCCCGCGCATTACAAGAGTTTTACGCGCGAGTAAAACAGCGCGCGGGAGCATCTGGACGGAATGTATGTAACTCTAGTATCTCGGGAACGCGCGAATGACTACGCGCGAGTCCACTCGTGCGTAAATCGCTTTATCTGGACGGGCTCTTACGAGTCCACTTGCGCGTAAATCTGGACGGGCTCTTAGAGTGGACTCGCGCGTAGTCAATTTATATTACGTCCAGATGTCGCGTTTCACTTGCGTTTCTACGCTGGGAGAGATTTCCTTGCAGTTTAACACATGGAGATGGATACAGCAGTTGTGTTTTGGCGTGCATACCAGCGATGGAATCTTCGTAAACAAAGAGAACGATTCAACATGCATCCAATTCTACATGACAGAATGACGCACAGTATGTTTATAACGTTATACCCAAAGCTGAGACAACACAGTGAAAAGTGTTTCAACTATATCTTCCCAGTTCCTACGTTTTATGAGTCTATTGGAATAATCGGATGATTCCATATCCCATATGGCTACTCCTTTTTCGACTGCGGCAATGAAAAGTTCTGTATCACGCTCCATTTTCAAAAACAAATACGTTCATACGCCACGGACTCGCGCGTTGTATTGGACGCAACAATATCGCCCAAGTATCTCAACTCGCGCGGCGCTCGCGCGTACAACGGGCGCGTCGAGAGTCCCGCGCGTTACAAGCGTTTTACGCGCGAGTAAAACAACGCGCAAGAGCATCTGGACGGGATGTATGTAACTCTAGTATCTCGGGAACGCGCGAATGACTACGCGCGAGTGGACTCGCGCGTAAATCGCTTTATCTGGACGGGCTCTTAGGAGCCCTTTGGCCCGATTTTATCAACATGCATATTTTAACAAAGCCTTTAACAAAGCTTTTCTATTGGATGTTATTTAGCAAAAGCGTTCTATTGTTGATGAGTATCATCCAATAGTATTTTATCAATATTGAAAACTAAACTTCAAAGCTGGATGACACTTTTGTCCAAAATAATTTAGAATTCATGGATCAAAATCATAGCAGAATATCAGAACAAAGCAATTGATTTGCAAATTAATGCCCGATTTTTCATGATTATCTTATAATTGTTGTATAATTACTAATTGCAAACTGCAATAGTTTATGACAGAGTCATAAAAGTAGTATAAATCACAGCCACCTTAATTGATAATTAATAAGCCCACCTCAGTCAGTCAGATTGATTATAGACAAATCTTTCTTTTATATGAAGAAACTTCCATCTACTGGATGCATGGGTGTTGTAGACGTGCTTATATAGAAATATTCACAGAGGATGTAAAGGTGCAGCGGGGCGGCACTGGTTAAAAGTCATCGTAGCGCAAATACTATGAGAAACTCATTGTAAGACATGCGTATGAATAAAAATCCTCCCTGCTAGTTCCCCCCTTCTCTGAAAAGTATATAAAGCACCTGATTCACTTTCCGACTATACGACAGGTTTCTGGTTTACAAAAAATAAGGTTATATTTTTGCCAGCCTGCGAGCTTTGCTGTTAAGAATGACAGGCGACCAGTAATGCACATTGTGGCACAGATTGGCCAACATGGTTGGTTAAATCCTGTGTTCAATTTTGTGAAATGCAACAAAATCTTATTTTTAACTTCTAACTATAACACAAAGGTATATTGCAGGGTATTTATAGTTATTATCGATAGTAAATTATTGTTTTATCAAAAGAATGCAGTAATTCGAATTTCTTGTCATCATTATCATTTGATAGACCAACAATCCAGTGATCAAATGTACTGCTTTTATGGAATGCGATTGGTGAGATTAGCAATTGCTAAACTCTTTGTTAAACAGGAACATGCAATTTTTACCCATGAGGATGGAAAATCAGACTGGAAAAGATACTAGATGCTTCATAATGGTGGACTGTATATGAAGCATGTCATTTTTCACCTTTTTGAGGTAAACTTTGACAGATGCATGTTCTTGAAGGGGCTGTTAGTTGTGACCAACTGCTTGATTTTTCAAGTTCTTGAAATTATAACTGCTTGATTTGAACTTCACTTCAGTGATTGGTTCAGTGGGGTTGGCAAAAAGGGCCAAAGGTGGCCTACTTGCCTGGCTTCGCCTCCCCATCACTACTACTACTACTACTGAACTTCACTTGATTTCAAGTCAAGTTAAGGAACATGAAACTCAGGTGGAATAGTGAAACCCTAGATTCAAATGTAGCTACATCCAGATTCCAGATTATATTTTTTAAATTATGGGTACACTTTAAACACCGCATGTTGATATTGTGTTTATAAGTTTATAGGAAAATTTAATAACAAAAAAAAAGAAAATCTAAAGTGGTTTAGGAGACAACAGGTTTTCTGATTTTTCAACAAAGAGGTACTTGTGATGTAGCTGGATCTGAAACAAGACGACTCATATATCTCTGTCTCCTTCCAGTGTTATCTTGCACGCATTTAGACGAATAACAATGCAAATGTCACTCATGTAGCTGAACGCCTAGCATGCTCGTACTATGAGATTATCGCTATACCGTGCAACGTACAGTAAATAATAAAAATCAAGGCCGTTGGAGGTCGTCGTAGCTAGGAAAGAAAAGGTTGAGAAACTTTCGTGATCTATACACCTACAAAAAACGTAGTAGGCTACCACGGCGATGATGGGGTTTGGAAATCGCTCGACGCGACCACGTCAAGTCTCGATTCCGTAAACGACGCGCGACGGCGGCGTGAAGAGATGGCGTGATGCCTTTCGCTTCACATTTTTCAACAACAATGACGAAGACGCTTTCAACGAGCGTACACAAAAAAACTAAGAGTTGTTTGGAAGGAAATAAGGTTCGCTGCTATATAGGATTGGCAACATCGGACCTGGAGTGCGAAATCTACAATGCAACTAATTAGAAGGTACGGGTAAATGCATCAGTTGCAACCAAAACATCGCCTGCCAGCCCGAAAAAAAGAGTCTTATTCCGTTGTGTATTTCTTTCACAGGTCAATGGACAGCCTATTATAAATACATCAAATTTTCCACCTGCTTAACCCTCCACCCTCCCCCCCCAACCGTCAAGTTTACCCCACCCAAATACTAATACTACTGTTTCAAAATTCCATTAAAATCAATTTAATAGTTTCCACGTTACACATTACAGAACGATCTACAAATCAGTACTCGTATATATCAGAAAATTTCAAGTCCTTTGGTTTTTGTAATATAGGCACGGCAATATTCGGATGAGCCTGGATAAGTACTATGCAGCTAGATCTTTCCTTCACAGGTCAATGGATAGCCTATTATAAGTACACCCGCCAGCCCGAGAGACCTGAAATATTTAATTTTAGTCAATAAAGACTGAGACTCAAAACTGCAACTGGATTTGTAATCAGCACCTTGAAATTATCCGAAATGCGAGGTTTCATCTCAATACAAAGCCAAATAAAGATTTTCGATTTTTTTAGGTACACCCGCCAGCCCGAGAGATCTGAAATTTTTCATTTTCGTCAAACGACACTGAGACTCAAAACTGCATCTGGACTTGTAATCAGCACCTTGAAGTTATCCGAAATGCGAGGTTTCATCTCAATAGAAAGCCAAATAAAGGTTTTTGATTTTTTTTAGGTGCACCCGCCAGCCCGAGAGATCTGAAACTTTTATATTTTCGTCAAACGACCCTGAGAATCAAAACTGCAACTCGATTTGTAATCAGCACCTTGAAATTAGCCGAAATGCGAGGTTTCATCTCAATAGAAAGCCAAATAAAGGTTTTCGATTTTTTTAGGTACACCCGCCAGCCCGAGAGATTTGAAACTTTTATATTTTCGTCAAACGACCCTGAGAATCAAAACTGCAACTCGATTTGTAATCAGCACCTTGAAATTATCCGAAATGCGAGGTTTCATCTCAATAGAAAGCCAAATAAAGATTTTCGATTTTTTTAGGTACACCCGCCAGCCCGAGAGATCTGAAATTTTTCATTTTCGTCAAACGACACTGAGAATCAAAACTGCAACTGGATTTGTAATGAGCACCTTGAAGTTTCTGAAATGCGAGGTTTCATTTCAATAGAAAACCAAATAAAGATTTTCGATTTTTTTAGGTACACCCGCCAGCCCGAGAGATCTAAAATTTTTCATTTTCGTCAAACGAGACCGAGACTCAAAACTGCGACTGGATTTGTAATAACAAATTTTTCAGTTCTATAATCCTCCACTCCCCAACGACCTCATTTTCACCCCACCCAAAAAGAAGTTGAAAATGATCAACGCACTAAGTTGAGCCTGAAAGAACGTAACCTTCCACCTTCGTCATCTGCGTTCAATCCTCGCTACTAACCTTACCTACGCCGCAAAGCTGGAGCACCTCCGTGCCTGCCATGGCCTTGGTGGTACTACCACAGTACTACAGCTCGGAGATAATGTACCAAAATATCTAATTATCTGAAAGCGGTGCGCGGAGCGGTGCGGGTTCATTAACATGAAAAAACAATAACAAAACGCGAGCTTGCTAGATCAGTCACATTCGTGATGAACTGATCCCATTATAAAAACACATGACCTTTACCGTGTGTGTACCACCGTGTGTACTTATGTAGTTTTCATCACAGGTAGCCAACGCAGGGCCGTACTTAGTTGACAGTACAGATTAGATTTGATTAGCCTTGGTTGTGTCAGGGTGAGAAAATTTTATAAGAATATAAAAATAATATTATCCTACTGTTCAGTTAACAATGCATCCTAAAAGTGACGCCATAAAAGCCAGTATATAAAGGAAAGCTATTCTTCAATGAATTGGTTACTCAGGTATATTTTTATTTAATTTACAGATGTGTCATCTCAACCGCTTTTCCTGATGCACGCCCAACTTTTTATTGATGTTAATTTAGGTAGTCCTAGTAAGTTATTGTTTAAATATTTCATTGTGTTCATACTTAGTTCATTTTGGTCATTTGTTTATTTATTTGAATTATTACCTTATTAACTGCTTACATGGTAATCGCCCAGAATTATTTTTTTATCTCGTCTACAGTTGTCTGGTGTAGACTCTAGTCCTCACAGGTTGTGGTAGCCTCCTCAGGTGCAGCCGAAGAACTCCTAGTGAATAATAACAAACGTTCTGGCATGCTGGCGCTGGACCGTAGCGCTGCGCTGTCAGTTATACACTGCCCGACCGATGGCCAAGGCTACACATTATCAGGCCATCCCTCACTTTCCTTCACCAGCTATGATCCACCCGGCGCCGGTCTCCACATACGCCAACCGAAGCTTATTGTATTAGTCGAGTAAGGCCATGCCTGTGCCCTTGACCAGGTCTTGGAGCTTGTCCCAATACTATGGTCAGTTTCGTCATATAACTGTGCCACACCAAACAGAGCCCTTATTCTCGCTCCGAGTGCCTTGCAGTTAAAAATTTTATATCGAGCAGTGTCAGTTTAGACTGGACCAGATTTGAATACTTGGGTCATCACACCACTTCAATCCCATACCTAATAGTCGGATAAGCCAATGGACTAGTACAATGATTTTTGTTTATTATCGTTTTTGATAGAGCATTGTCATGAAAAGCTTGCAATTTTTCCCAGATATTTTTGAGCCTTTGATAGCGAGAAAATAAGAAAAATATTTTGAATTTATCTAGTCGCGTGACGTCATGGGACTAAAACCAAATTAGCCAATCAGAAGACGTAGATGTGTGCTACGTTGCCACACAATGCTGACTTGCCCTCACTACTAAGTGGAAAGGGGAAAATTTTCCATGACTAATTTTACACAGCACTTTGAAACTAATCAACAAACCACATTCTCTGTCCCTTTCCCCAATAATCACAAAAAATAACCTATACCTTTTTGCTTTGTCGACCCGAAAATGTGATCTATTTGGCAGAAACACGTTTATGACAGACCATCAATAAATGGAAAGACAGCGTAGAGGTTTCTAATTAAGTGCCAGTATTGCCAAAATTGAATTTACGATTAATTTCCGCCGGTTTTTGAGCGTCCAGTTGAAATGGAAAGGTTAAGTCACTAAGCACAGAACATAATTATATAAGGTTAACTAATCTTGATGAAAATCACAAATCACAATGTAAACGAAACGCAATGTTGTCATTTCCACAAAACACCACAATTATTCAAAGGTACGATGGCAATACTATTCGTTCTATGCTGTCAACGTATTGTCAACAATCAGCCTTTTATGCCTGTATGAAACGAGACAAAAAACATAACCACCAGCGGCTATAAAAGAAAAGCACAACGAAAACACAGAACTCAAATGCGCTAGGAACACAGAGTGGGAACGGTAGAATGGTAGAACAGGAACGACATATATTTGACGATTACAGATCCATAGGACACAAGCGTCAAATCTTAATCACCGTGACAAATGACAGTCTGACATAGCTCTGAGTTCTGCACTAACCTATTGTATCTTCTATGTTCCGCACGGTAGTAATATATAGTTGGTATTAAGACGTCTGAAACCTCCCATATCTGAAATTTAGGTGGCGCTGGAATGATCAGGTTGCAGCTTAGGGCTCATTCTTATATGTATTAGTGAGGCCGTTAGTCTATTTAGCATTTTTAAAGTTATCAATTTATCATATGACCATGTAAATGTTGGTTCATTGATATGCTTTTCATACATGGGTCATTTTCACAAAAAAAAATTATCCTAAAAAAAATTGGACGAAAATGTTTTTTTGGATACCTTTCCCACTTATTACATTGCCTACAATTAGTAAAAGCCAGTGGTTATACCTTATCACAAGTATGTTTCTTTTTTTAGGATTTTTTTCAGAATTTTTATTAACGGAGGTGAGACTTGATTAACGAAGGGTGATTAATTTCGTTACTAACAATATCAATAAAGTATTTTAAGATATAATTTTAGCCAAAATAACATGACAGTTAGTACTTAAGTTACTAACGCAGAAGAAATTGTTTAAATGTTTTGACAAAAAATAGCACAATTTAACGCAAACTGGATTCATAGGGGAGATCAAGTTTAGTGTATGATGCCGTCTTCTGAAGGTTGGGTTATTGAAAGCAGACATGCTATCCGTATTTGATATTAGAGCAAGATCTTCTTCATCTGGAAATATTTGACTAAGTAGTCAGAATTTTCTTTTTGAGATAAAATAACAGGCAAATTTTCTCTTCTCCGCCATGTTAGATCGTGAAATACTATCTTTGATTTGTGAAGACATTACTGCTCCAAAGACCTCTTGTCATCTTCTTAACCTTATTTTTAGGTGAATCTCTTCACCATTTCTCGGTTTAGTCTCTTCTTAATTTTTTTTCTTTTTATTTCCTTCACGAGCTTTAGTTTTAGCTCCTCAGTTATTGCTTTCAGCTGTTTTCTATTTTTCTGTGCCCGTGTCTTCAGTTGCTCTCAAAGATGGTCCAGGGTTTTGAGTAATCTGTTGTCGATTGTGGGGAAGGTGGCGTTTCTAGACTGTTTACCATTTGTTGTCTCTTCTTCTTTTTGTCGTATCAGCTTTTGCTCCTTTTCCGTCACATTCTTCTCTGTTCTCTTTGATTTCGTGTGCTAAGTAAGTTCTTTAATAGATTTTGTTTTTCCTTGCTCCTTTCTGCGCTGATACCATTCTCTCTATCTTGCCTCTTTCCTCCTCATACTTTTCTGGATCATTTTTTGTCCTCTCTCTGTATTCCCGCATAGCACATTTTGCTTTTTCATTCAATTTTGACTCAGCCTTTTCCAAAATATTTTTGCTCTGTGATTTAATAACGGAGGTGAGAATTTTATACATTTTTCGCCAACAAAAGCTCAATTTAGAAAAAGAGAAACTTCAAATTTCATTTTAAATAACGTCGACCACTTTTGCGCTACAAACGCAAAAAAATTACAAAAAAACTTCCAAAGGAAACAATTTTATTACGGTTAACGGTAGTGAGAAGTTGACCTTATCTGTTAAAAAATCGCCAGGTGATCGTAGATAACTGATCTAACATAGCATGTAGATCTACCCTGCGTGATTGGCCGAGTCAGATTAGCTAAGACACATGTTTTCCTAATAGTAAACGAATCCCCACTCTTTAAAATAACCGCCCTTATAACGGAAGTGAGATTTTATCCTTCCGACAGTAAGTTTTTCAGTCCTCTTATTCTCTAAACATTTTCATGCAACTTCTTAAGAACATATAAAAAATTAGCATCAAACATATCAACCTTGGGGCGGGGACAGCTAATGGAGGTGAGAATTTGGGGATTTAGGCTTAAGAAAAAATATATTAAAAGCAATAAGATTTAGTTTTTTTATATGGATCTATTAAAGCTGATTTAGTACTTAAGTATGAATACAGAAAACAATTTAAATATAAATGTTAGAGTACCCAAAATTGGCCAGGGAAACAAATACCCCCTTTTTGTGAAAATGACCCACATACATTTTCTGCATTCTTCTTTTGAAGAACTTCGACGCTGTGGAATGCGCTGCCGGGGAATTTGTTTCCTGACGGTTACAACCCACAGCGTTCCAAATGTAACCTGCACCGATACTTATCCTCTCACAGTGCTTCTACAGCACCATAGGATTTCAGCCTTAGCGGGAGGCTGAGCTAAAAAAATATCGTCATCATAGTCACAATGTCTTAACAGACATGATGTGAACTCGTAAAATGCATTAAGTCGGAGCTAGACTATTGCCGACACGAACAATATCAATAGTTTTGAGAAATGTAGCTTGCCACCGTTGGCGATTTACTGTCAGTTCAATGGCGCTCCTGACACTCATATCTAGCAAATGTTTCGTCGTATCCACCCAGCGTGTAGGGGAACGGCCACGGCGCCACCTTCTTGGGGCGTGACTCTGAACTACAAGTTTCTCCATATTATCGCTTCTGTGAATATGTCCGAAGAATGTAATAAGCATTCTCGTCGACACAATGGAGGATAGTCTCTTTATACGAGGGTTGCTCTATACAGCAAGAATTCCTTCTGTCTACTCGCGATAGTCTCTTTGGTTTACCGAGCTCACCCAGTATGGAAACGTTAGTTCGATGGGTGGTATAAGGAACTCTCAGCCTTCTCCTCCAAGTCTACATTTCAAAAGCATCTATGCGAGCTCGATCTGCCTTTTTGACAGTCCAAGTTTCCGAGGCATACAAAAATATGGAGGACACAATAGACTGAACCAGCGACATTTTGGTAGCTTTAGTGATGTTATGGTCACGCCATATTTTAGTAAGCTTTGTCATGACCACACGTGCCTGTTGAATGCGTCGTCGAATCTTATTTTCACGCCAACTCGAATTGTCGATCAAAGAACCGAGGTACAAAACTTTGAAGTACTTCACAATGGCCTACTGACTTTATTTCTCGATGATTATCATTGGTTGAAAAAAATATAAAAACTAACATTATTGCGGTTTTTTCCGACAGACCGTGGACCGTGCCACTGTGATCCCTAGTGAACATTTTTTGACGTAGATCTCAATTTGCAAACAAATACTATATACAGGGTGTTCTAAAAGTTTGGACTTTCCTCTTTGGATGCAACGGCCCTTGAAACGGCAAAGCTAATGCACGGTGAATCAGGAGCTAAACAATAAAAAAAAAATCAAGCAAGTACTCACTATTTGGTTGCTACGAAGTTGTACGTGCGGTCCTGTCGCAGGCGTCTTACAGGTAAAAGTACGATTTACGATGTCTTCTTCAATTTGGACCATACGAGGTTGTCTAGGTCTTCCGGCGTGTCCACCACGATGTGGATTCAGACATCCTGCATCTGTAGCTCTTGGCACGAGCGATACAAATCGACGAGGTGCAGGGTGAGTACGGTTAGGGAAACGATCGGCATACACTCGCGAAGCGGCAGCGGTATTTTGACCACACTCACCGTACCTTAAAATCATGTCCACCAGTTCATTATTGTTATAAGCGTGCGCCATTCTTGTTACTTTTAAACTCCGATCGTCAGATGTAGCAACAGCAACGCGACGTATGACGAACTGCCCGTTTTAGTGTTTTCTCACCGGCGCGGAATCGGCACCGCTAGCGCTGCCCTGTTTGTTTGCCCAGGGACGGACTTAGAATTGAGGACTTCTTTAATGGTCAGTATCTTGTGTTCTCGTAAATATTTCGTTTATATGGCACTGGGAAAAAACTCTCATTTTGGCGAGTACTATCCGCTGTATGAAAAAAATTCCCAACTTATGGAACACCCTGTATAGATGGGCCCTACTATACCTTCACAGCACACACTTCGAGATTGCGTTTAGTCATATAAAGCAAGAATCAGGTCCTGCGCGCCAAGCCATGTTTTGTTCGTTGCTATCTGGTAGGTCACGTCGAAATCTTGTAACAATGAAGAAAAATGGGTTCATTCTCCCATATTAGGTTTGCAGTTCGCGTCACGAACTCGCACAGATCGTAATACTGCCGATCGGGATCAAGTACAGGCCATTTGCGATTTTATATTGACAATTAGTGTCCCATTTAGCGTTGTTATGTAACCTACATAAGGCACATGCATTGTAGCCGATTGACATTCATTTTTATTTCAGAAGGTATCACATAGGCTTGTCGATATTTTTCAACGAAATAAGGTATTTCGACTTTTAGAAAAGAATCATTATACTCTCGAGCAGTATGGCTCGGTCCTTTTCTTGATTTTTCGAGTTTGATGAAAAAAATGGACGCACTAATTACCGGTATGCATATCAATATCCAGAACAACAGAAGCGATAATATGAAGAAACTTATAGTTGAGGGTCATGCCCGAGGGGGCGGCGCCGTGGTCGTTCCCCACACGCTGGGTGAATACGACGAAACAGCTGGTGGATATGAGTATCAAGAGCGCCACTGAACTGACAGTAAATCGCAAACTATGGCAAGCTACAGTTCTAAAAACTATCGATAATATTCGTGATGATATCAATATCCTATACATCCTCGTGCCGTTGAATCACCGGCGGTTCTCCGATCCGACGTTGCCGGTCGATAAAGTATGGAGAGGCTTTGCATACACAAAAAGTGAGCGACGATTTTGGAAAAATAAAAACGTGTTTCGCAAAGTTTCTACATGGATGCTTCACGCGCTCAATACGTCTCCGTTGAGTGCCTAGAAATGCAGGTATGGCTGGCAAAGAGTCTGTAAACGAGCTTGCAAGAAGAGGCGCGAACATGCCAAACTTCCATCCAAACAACACAAGAAACATAGAAAACACCTATAAAAAAAAGCGGTATTTGCATTGAAGATTCGAAAACAGTTTTGCATTACCATCTCTCTGTTGCAAATGTGGCGAGGGACCAGTTGATTGTGTAAAGGGGATGAACTGGTTGTGTAAAGATGCCCCCTAAAAGACGACAGCTTCAGTTTACGCAGTTAAGTCCCTTTGAGCAGGGTCGGACTGTAGGCCATCGAGAACGTGGTGCTTCTTTCAAAGCAATAATTACTGTAACCATGGGGCGTAGCGTGGTTATAGCAGCATGGCGCGCATGGATCGCAGAAGGGCAAATGCAGCGAGCTAGAGTTTCTGGAGCACGTAGAAGAACTACAGGCTGGCAAGATCGTCATCTACGTCTGCTGGCCCTTCGAGATAGAATGCGATCCAGTCGAACTGCTGCTGATGCTTGGTATGCAGCTATAGGGAGGCTCATTCAAACCTGGACGGTGTATTGAGTGAAGTGAGCTTAGGATAATATCGTCCGCATCAAGTGCTTCTATTCACCACAAATCATCGTTGTCAACGGTTAGATTAGTGCCAAGAACACCGACAATGACATGCTAAGTGGTATCAGACGGCCTTCTCCGACGAGTTCAGATTTTGTCTGGGCGCACATGACGGACGCCAACGCGTAAGACGACGACGGGGTGAACGACGTGATCTTCAGTTTGCTGTTGAGCGCCATGTAGACTGTCCTGTTGATTTGGTGGTTTGAGGTGTCATTGCATTCAACAGCAAGCCACCTTTACTTGTGATTCGCAACATTATGTGAATTAGGTGCCAACTGCCGTTCCATATGTCCGAGGCCTCGAAGAAGGTTTCTTCCGGCAAGATAATGCACGTCCCCTCATATTGCAAGTGTATCGATGAGGTTCCTGTAGGAAGCTGGGGTCAGGGTAATCCCCTGACCTCCATGATCACCCGATTTATCGCCAATTGAAAAAGTCTGGGATTGGATGGGTCGATACATAGGCGATTTACCCAATCCTCCGACCACGCTGGACGAACTGAAACATGCTGTGAGGGCAGTTTGGGAGGCTGTACCTCTAGAGTTTATCAACAACCAGATTACGCGTATTCCTCGTAGGCTAGAAAACTGCATTCGTCAACATGGCGTGTCCACCCATTATTGATCTGTTGTATTTTCTCATAAACTAATTATGGCAAATGAGTTCGTTTATTATTGTATTTAGCCCTACCGCATTTCATCAACAGCAACCTTTTTTTCTCAGTGTTCGGATTTGACGTCTGTTGACAGGACATTGTCCACTGAAAAACCATTGACGGAAAATAGATCTGGAACAAACAACGGACTGTCGTTTCTGTTATGTGGAGGACGAAACAGCGGAGAACATATTGTGTTCCTGTCCAGTACTGGAATGAGCTAGGTTTCAGACCTTTTAGCATTGGGAAGTTTCACTCCACACAACCATCATCTTCGCCAAAAGCTGTGGATTGTACGGTGAACTCAAACCAGTTGTGAACCATGTGTGTTGCTATACCGGGTGTTCCCGAATTTCCTTGACACGAGATATTATGGTAACGAAAAACGGTTCAAGCAAGAACTGAGTGGTACTTTTGAAGGTACTATAGGGTCTATCATACCATGGATTCAAAACTTTTTTTTTCGTACGTCAACCCCTAAAACTCACCCCCAACTTTTTTTTTCAAATAGCACCCCATAGGTTTTCGTACATAAATGATATCCCCATCTTATTTAAAATCTTGTGATACCTTTAATTTTATATGCAAACTTATTTTTTCCGTAAAATCATAAGCATAAGACAAATGAAATGATAATTTGTTTGACCCCTGATATTTTTGTTGATATTGATATTTGAAAAAAAAGTTGGGGGTGAGTTTTAGGGGTTGACATACAAAAAAAATGTTTTCAATGCATGGTATGATAGACCCTATAGTACCTTGAAAAGTACCACTCAGTTCTTGCTTGAACCGTTTTTCGTTACGAAACTATCACGTGTCAAGGAAATTCTGAGACACCCGGTATATGTCACACTACTATTACATAACCAGATATCTTTCACTGAATTCAAGCATCACTTACCTCAAGCGTCTTATTTATTTTATGACCAGCAATTTCAGCCTAATTTGTGCCATTTCTAGCAAAATTATAATATTGCGGCATATCCATGTGCAAATACACTCATTAGAATAATATTCATCAGAGATGCAATTTTGTAATATTATACTTACAATAATAACATAATAATACTAAACTCGGCGGATAAAATTTAAAAGATTGCATAATTACGGCGTAGTTGCTCCATTAGCTGCTGTTGATTTGCATAAAAATGTACACAAAACATCGAAATCCACTTGCACTTCTACAAGACTGAATGTTTCCTTGATTTTATTGTGGCACCTCAAACTAAGACTTAAAGCTTTGTCGTAGCGTTTGATTGCCTTTTTGCGGTAATGCGACAGCAAACGGCATTCAATTCAATACATTTTGTCTCGTTGTCAAGAAAGTAAGCTTCTTTCCATAGGAGCCGAACGACAGGACTTGTGCGAACAGCAGAAATAACATCCTGCAAAAATGATGTGAAACCTCTTAGAGCGCCAATTCTTCGGCCCTGGACCTTTGTGTCTCTGCGGCTGGATTTTACTCGCCAGTGTGGCTAAACAGCACACATACTAGACTGATAGTCGCCCAGTTAAGCTCTCCCTCGAGAACTACTACGGAGTGCATCAAATCAGCCCCAACTTACTGGCTGCCACCACCCATCTGTCGAGAAGATGCCTTTCTGAAAGAATATAACAAAATGAAAACAAATTGAAGACATACCTGATCTCTCCTTGGGCAGATTGATATCCAGAAAACTACCAATTACAGCAGACATTTTGGCGACCCAAACACCAGAGGAAGTGAGCGGTAATCTAACTGTTGGTCAAGAATCCCCTGGTTTTGAGCTCCACCGAAAGGAATGGTCAACCCTGAACATAACTCGCACATCCCGTTACATGGAGTGTGCTCTGGATAAGTGAGAATCCCCACGATGTGACTGTGGAGCAAAACGCCAAACTGTCAGGCATATAGTGCAAGAATGTGACCTTAGAGCATATTCACGCAACAACAAGGACTTCCTCAAAGCCAAGCCATCAGCTGTAGAATAGATTTCCAGGCTCGACATTAACCTATAGCCTAGTTACTATTTAGATGCTGGTGCTGAGTTAAACTCGATTGGTTCTAGGCTTCTAAAGGAATTGATGTCTGTTGTGATCCAGTGCTTCGCACTTACCGAACCCACGAAAGGCTGATTCTGTATATTTCTCCCATCCCATACTGTCTGCAGTTGAGGTCTCTATCGTATAGTCCCATTCTCTTCAAGTATCCTTTCAGGCTTCAATGTTCTGCAGGGAGATCTGTTGTTATTCAAAGCTGACTCCTTTTCAAGGAAAGCAGCCCTTCAGCTATTTTCGGGCATGGGCGTTTAAGGAATGCTTTCCAGGACTATATCCAGGCGTCAAGTCTCAATATAAAAGGACATCAGCAAAATTATAGAACCCAACTTTCTAGTTGCTGAAAAGTTGAATAGTTGAGATGTAGTATGTTTCTTTTTTTCTCATTTGTGTTTTCCCCCCAAATACCCCGTACGATGCGCCCATGCAGGATATTTTATGCATATTATCACAGGATATGCACCCGAGTGGCGTCACACAGACTGAACACAGGAATGAATCCTACCGTTCAATGCCACCTCAGACTTTGACCTGAAAACGAATTCATATGTGAGCTTTAAAAAAATATATTGTGTCTGTTACCATAAGGCCCATATTAATATATCTACGTTTTAGTTGTGTAGTAGTTCGCCTGAGGGCCTAAGGCTAAGTAGCTTGATTGTGAAAACTTTGAATTCGTGATAATACAGTTTTTAAGCAATCCGTGGCACCTGTATCACGAAAAACTTTCTCTTTAAGGATCTTGGAAGAACATAGTTATCTGAGTCTAAGCGATATTTTTGAGGAAGTTCCTACATTGGCTATAAAGGCCGACGAATTCGAATAGGTTAGAAAAAGTAACGCAATGCTCTAACAGGCATGTGAGTGTGCCCATGAACCCGTTGTTATTATTTACTGTGTTCACAAACACGATGTTATTTTTTACAGAAATCTGCAGGATTTAAGTTTTATGGAATTGTTTAAAATAAGTCTTTCAACACTTATGCACTGTTAAAACCCAAAAATCATTGAAAACTATAACAATTAACCCGAAGCGATCAACCAAAACAAAGTAGCTATTTATATTATGGCTCGACATGAGTGCTGTCATTTTTAGGATTCCTTACCTGCTATCTGTACAAAGGGTATATGGGTTTATCAGCAATTCAGCGGTCGGTGTGCCAGCTGCTTGTGGGCACAAACAAGATCCTTCTTCTTATTTGAATTCGTTGGTAAAGGCGAAGGAAGCCTATAATTTTTGATTTTGTTTCTTTTTGTAACAAAACTAGAATACGGTCCAATACTGTCCCCTTTTTTCACTTATTGAGTGACCTCCAACAAAGACATGAAAATAAAATAGTCGCTGCCCAAACAAAAGGCATTTAAGAAGGACATCACTTGGCAGTGTTATCTTATGGAGTGATCTTGACTATAGTAATTTTAATTTCGCCCTAAACGTTATTGACGTTTTTTTTCAATAATCGTTATAATGCTAAGGAAAGGTGTACTAAAACCGACCGCAACCGGGTGATCTCTGAAGCTAAGCAGGATAGAGCACGTCCAGCTCTTGAATGGGCGACCGTCTGGAATCACAGCGTTTAATTCTCCCCAATCCACCAGGTGGGAATAAAGTGCCCAATCGTCACAATTTTTTGTATGGCCAGTCTCCCGCAAAGATTGAAAGCTTATGGAAGCGCTGCGAGAGGACAAATTAGGGCTTGTGCACGTTAGATATGAAACGCTGGAGGTTGTATCCGTCGGGAAAAAAGTCTCCGGCAGCTCATTCCACACGAAGTTCTCCAAAAGGAGGAATGCTGGAGGAGACTGGTTCGGGGAGTAGGGACCTCGACCTGGTAAGGATGAGCTCTCAGAGTATCTTTAGTGTACCTTGTTCGGTGTTTCTACATATTTGGAAGAACTCACTCGAACATCTTCCGTGATAGAATCTGTAAAACAGGGACAGGTCAGCCACCCTTCTTCGGTGTTCCAGGCTGTGGAGGTCCTTAGTGAGGTTAGGCGTATCGATTAATTGAATTGCTCTCTTCTGGATAGTGTCCAGAAGCTTAAGAGAGTGCTTTGGAGAGCATTGCCACACATAGGAACGACACTCCAAAGATGGAGTGTTTGTGCCTTGTAGAGCAGCAATAGTTGCTCTGATGTATGCAGCTTCCTACAAGCTTGTGGGATGCTGTTTTAGCAATATTGACGACGTGGTCGTGCCAGGACATGTTATTGTTGGTACTGATCCCCAAAAGCTTGACGGAAGGTGACTCGACTATTGGGTGACCCTCCATTTCCACAGTTGGTAAGGTAATGTGATACTTCTTTGTCAGTGTTGTTGCCTGGGTCTTCTGTAGGTTAAACTGCACTTTATTTACAAATTCCCACTCGACCATTGTTTTGATATCTAATATGCTGCTGTCGCCGACGTACCGTCTCCTAAGATGATTCTAGTTTCTTATCTATCAGAGGGCGTTATATATGGGTACTGCCTTTAAACAATGCGGCAAGGTCTTTCCAACCCGTCGTCGCTCTGCAGTACCCCGATTTTTGAGCAGCGAGAACGAGACCGACTTTTTCCATCAGGTAGTACCTCAACTTCCTCATAACAGTGTTCCAACTAATTCAATTAGCTCCGTAAGAATCGGAGTGTCCGCCTTCAGCCCAAGAACTGAACGGTACTGTCCTCCTACATGCCATTACCACCCGTGACAGAAAGACCCTGCCAGGAAAAATCGTAATACGTTCCTCGCCGTTTCCAGAAACAACCATAACAAATGAGAAACGTATCCAAAGAACAAAGAATCTCGCCACGGCGGCTCGGCGCGACGGTACTTCCTGAAGCGCCGAAGCAGCGGCAGTACTCGGTACGATGCGCGTTCTTCGTTGCAGGGCCGAATGTCAAGGTTGTACTTTTTTTCAGCGAACCGCGAACGCGCCACGATGCCTTCGGGTAGTACCGGGCGGCGTTGCCAAACAGTACGCTCGATGTTGGTTCCAAGTGGAACGCATGGAATAGAAAATAGGTAGTAGCAGAGTGAAGAGTACCGCCGTTCGACAGCAATCGTATGATGATGTATGTATCCCAGTTTATCAAAAAAATACGATATTCGCACTGTTTCACCAAAAGTCGGTACTGTCAGACTTATACTACGCGATCCATTACACGGTGCGACGTTTAAATTCGTACCAGAGTGGCCCTCCCTGTTTCTGTCAAATACCACAACTATTCAGTTATAGAACAACAATTGTAGTTACCTAACAGTCAAAAGTAGATCGATGCACTCTCAGCCGAAGTGTGAGATTATCTGAAAGTACGAGGTCATGCTAGTACCGCATAACTGAGGAATATCTTGGTAATCTTTTTAAGTTGTGGAAGCTATCAGTCAAAGGTAGATGATAGATGATGGAGTTGGCCGTTATTTGATGGAGATCCATACTAATACAAAAAAAGTATTTCCAATGAATGATCACCAGTTTTATTTAAAAATCTTGCGACGATCGTTTCGACACATAGTGTCCTTATCAAACAGTGTTTTTTAAATAAAAGTGGTGATAATTTTTTTTTGTAAAGGTAGATGAATAATCTTTTTAAGTTGTGGAAGCTATCAGTCAAAGATAGATGAATATGCTATAGCCCGAAGTGTGAGGCTATATGAAAATGCGAGGTCATAGTAGTACCGCATAACTGAGGAATATCTTGGTAATCTTTTTAAGTTGTGGAAGCTATCACTCCAAGGTAGATGCATAGGCCCTCGTCTGAAGTGTGAGACTACCTGAAAATGCGAGGTCATGGTACTACCGCATAACTGAGGAATATCTTGGTAATGCTTTTAAGTTGTGGAAGCTATCAGTCAAAGGTAGATGATCGATGATGGAGTTGGCCGTTATTTGATGGAGATCCATACTAATACAAAAAAAAGTATTTCCAATGAATGATCACCAGTTTTATTTAAAAAACTTGCGACGATCATTTCGACACATAGTGTCTTTATCAAACAATGTTTTTTAAATAAAAGTGGTAATCATTTTTTTTTTGTAAAGGTAGATGAATAATCTTTTCAAGTTGTGGAAGCGGTACTACCGGCATCAGCGCCCTTCATGGTTGAAAAGTCGCGCTACAGGTACGGCCATCGGCCTGGCCAGCCGGCCACCGTGCTGAATGTATTTCGTTTTCCTTGTTATCGATGGAAGTACGACCGGCATTTGTCCTCTTCGTTCCAGACAAGTACTGCATGTGTTTTGGTCGGAAAACAATTATTGTATTGCTCTACTGCAGTACTGTGTAACTACGGAACTTCTTGCTGAACTACCAGCAGCAGGACTCTTACTGCTTCAAAAGCCATGCTGCAACGAAGTACTACCATGTCAAAGGTAGATTAATATACCATCATCCGAAGTGTTAGACTCATTAAAAATGCGAGTTAGTAAAACCTCTTATCACTATGTGTGAGGTAGGTATTGGACAACTGGAATGGCAGTATAACTATTGGCGGAAGCAAAATACTTGCTGACGATACAACCCTTATTGCCGCTTCTTAGGAAGAACTAGTAGCTCTATTAAACATTTTATAACAACATAGTGCAGCATATGGTCTTGGTATTAACTAAAACAAAACCAAGATTATGACCGTAGATAGAGAGCACGATAATCAAGAAATAAAGTCAATAGGCCGTGTGAAGTAGTTCAAAGTTTTGTGTAGCTCGGTTCTTTGATCGATAATTCTGGTAGCTGTGAAAATGAGATTCGACAGCGCATTCAACAGGCATGTGTGGCCATGGCAAAGCTCACTAAAATATGGCGTGACAATAACATCACTAAAGCTACCAAAACGTCGCTGGTTCAGTCCTTGTGTTCTCCATATTTTTGTATGCCTCATAAACTTGGACTGTTAAAAAGGCAGATCAAGCTCGCATAGATGCTTTTGAAATGCGGACGTGGAGGAGAATGCTGAGAGTTCCTTATACCGCCCATCGAACTAATGTTTCCATACTGGATGAGCTCGGTAATCCAAAGAGACTATCCTCCATTGTGTCGACGAAAATGCTTACATTCTTCGGTCATATTCACAGGAGCCATAATATGAAGAAAGTTGTAGTTCAGGGTCACACCCCGAGAGGGCGCCGCCGTGGTCGTTCCCCTACACGCTGGATGGATGCGACGAAACACTTGCTGGATATGAGCACAAGAGCGCCACTGAACTGACAGTGAATAGCGAACGATGGCGAGCTACAGTTCTCAAAACTATTGATAATACTAGTGTCGGCAATACTCTAGCTCCAACTTAATACATTTTACGAGTTCACAACATGTCTGTTAAGACATTGTGATTATGATGATGTGAGGTTATAGTAGTGCCTCGTGACAAAGGAACTTCCTGCCAATCTCGGTAAGTTGTGGAAGCGGTACTACCGGCATCAGCGCCCTTCATGGTTGAAAAGTCGCGCTACAGGTACGACCATCGGCCTAGCTGGCCTGGCCGGCGTGCTGAATGTATTACGTTTTCCTTGTTATCGACTTGAAAATTATACGGTTTACGTAACGAGCCACAGCCTGGAAATCGAAACGCTCGGACGAGCCCTCATTACTGCATTTACGACAAATTCATTTGCGTTTTTTACGGTACGCTCGGTACTCCGCATTGCCGAAAAAACTAACCAGCTCGTGGACACATACACCGCTAAAAAAATGGTGGTACCGCTGCTGCAAAGCAATGACCGTAGACATAACTGTTATTAATCGGTTATGTAGATTATGGGGTACCATCGACAACCTAAAAAAATGAATGCAACTTTTCAGCAAAAGAACTGGACATTTCGGTAAATTTAATGTGATAATGTGATACTTTACAATGAGCCAAGGTTATAAAAAGACGACGTCAAGTACTTCTTACACATTCTCGGTAATATGGCGAATGGGGTACTGGTGAACTCCCAAAATGATTGGCATTTATAATCAAAAAATCCCTATTGTCTTTAAGATATTGAGCATACTTTTAAGATATACCTGTAGACTTGAGCAATGTGATACATACTAAACTCGGTAATTTAGGTTTACCAAATTACCAAATGTACCAACCACCCCCCCCCCCATTTCTAATTTACCCCTCCACTTGAGGACTCTATCTGTAGCGAATAGTCAAACGTCTAAGATATTTGCCATCCTATACTGACCAGAACCAAGCTGTGGTATAAGAAAATAAGAAAGTTACCCCCCAGAAGGTTATCAACCAATAGTCCAAAGAGGAACATAACCAGCAATGGAGAGTGCATCCTGAACCAACGACAGTACATTAATATCGTGCATGGAACCAGTGAAGCCACTATCATCCCAGGAGACGATACATCGGCGACAGCAACATGCCTCACAGAGCAACGTAGATATCAAAACAATTTCCGAGTGGAAATTAGTAAATACAGTACAGTTCAACGTATAGAAAACTCAGTCAACAACACTGAGAAAGAAGTCTCACGTTGGCTCAACAACTGTGGCAATGAAGGGCCATTCAATAGTAGAGTCACCTTCAGCCACAGGCTTTTGGGGATCAACATCAACATGTCTTGGCACAACCACGTCGTCAGTATTGCTGAAACGGCCAGAAGCTTGGAGTTTTGTTCCGCTGTAGGAAGCTGTATACACCAGAGCAACTACTGTTGCTTTTACAAGGCACAGATCCGACCGTTGTTGGAATATTGCTTCTATGTGTGGGTATGCGCTCCGAAGCACTCTCTAAAGCTTCTGGACACCAGCCAGCAGAGAACAGTTAGAGTAATAGATACGCCTAACCCCACAAAGGACCTCGATGGCCTGGAACATTGGAAAAGGGTGGCTGACCGATTCCTGTTTTACACATTCTATCACGGAAGATGATGGTGTGAGCTCTTACAGATAATAACACCAAAGGCCGTCCGAACGAGGAGCACTAAAGAGGCTCTGCGAGCACATCCTTACGAGGTCAATGTTCCTACTCCTCGAACCAGTCTTGTGGCTCTGATTTTTTCAATCTAAGAGTTATATGATTATGAAGTGTAATATCGTACGTATCAAAAACTTTTAAATTCACATATATATCTTCCGCATGCGCCCGGTGCAATTCAGTCACCCACCCAAGCGCTAACCGCGCAAGGGCTGATGCTGTCCCACTAGCGAAGGTAGACGCTGTTCATCGCGCAGTCACGTGGGTCCCCTTTTTGCCACTTACGCATGCTTTCAAAATCTTAGGTCACGGATCTGGACCAGCTAACATAGATATTTTTTCTCAATAACATTTTATAATAATTACTTATACCCAAGCACAAGTTTTTAACTTTTTTTGGGTCACTTGTTGTTTATTGTATTTTATTTATTTTATATTTACAGTAAACGCTATACTATACTATACTAAGTCTACATTAAAAAAATCCAGCCTCAGTTTAATGGTCCGATTAAATTTGACGCCACCTCCCGGACCATATCGCGGTCACTGTGCGACCTTCCACGATCATGAAGCTGCCGTTGAATCACTTCTTTCAGGTCTGTGCAGACAAACATAATTCTTGTTTGCTCCTTCTAACCTATGCGAATTCGTTGGCTTCACTGGCCTTATATATCAAACTATCTATTTTTGAGCATTTAAGTATGTGTAACATATAGGTATGCATTAAATATTGGGATTCAAGTTAGAACGGCAACACGGCACACATACCCGTCATCCGATCGGCTGTTCTCCTATTATATTCCCTTGACGTCACGCGACTAGAGAGATTCAAATATTTTCCTCATTTTCTCGACTTTCCCGTGCTCAAAAAAATCGCGGAAAAATATGAGAAGGTTATTATGCCAAACTCTAGCATATACAGTCATAAAAAAAAAATTCATTATACTAGTCGATTCTTTCAATCCCTGCTGTGACCCAAGGAAACCTACGTATAATCCTCATTCCACAATCAAGGTTGCTTTCTAGTAGATCATATTAAAAGTAAGCCAAACACCAGATGGTTCACGTCGTGATTGAGACCCTTATATAGTTTTTCCAATTATTCTATCCAATTTGTGGGCTGACGCTCATACACTGTCACATTATATCATTCACAAACGCGACAAGACGCGGTTTGGTGTAACTGAGCCGTTAGAGAAAATGCACGTCACTTCAACGGACGTCGTTTTCACTCGCGTCGCGTGTTGTGCAGAAAAGTGCAATGACACAAAAACCGTATTGCAAAAACCATAACTCGAGAAAACTAAGCGGTTGTTGACAAACTGAATAAAATTAAATAGATGAACCTAGAAAAAAGAATCGTTTATGTTGGCAATAAGTGCAAATTACTTAATCACTCTCATGTGGTCGTTCAGATTTCTAATTCGTGATTTTTTTCTTTTTCACGTAGTAGGCGAGATATAGATAAATAATTCTGTAATGAGGTTTTCTGTCTTAATATTTGTGAAATATTGGTTGGTCTATAACAGCGTTACTGGTCGTTTTTTTACTTCCGGAGCAGGCTTTCAATATACGAGCCAAAATAACAAAAACTGAGTTTTCAAGTTGATTGGCCCAGTACTTTCTACATGCAAATCCTTTTGCGTTAAAGTTCAAAAAACCACGTATAGCTGTGGTTTGAGACATTATAGTACCATAAAATTTACTGTCGTTTTTTTTCATAACTGATGAGCAGACCGCGTAGGCAGAGCCTAAATACCAGAGTACCGCGGCTGCTGTGGAAGGGCTATGTTAGGGGAAGTTTGTTAACGCGGGATTTGAAGGGGCCACTACCGGCACACCCAATAAACACATGCCCTGACAGTCCATTCCGGTTGCACCGATCGGTTCTTGATGTATGAAGAACGACCACTCTAGGATGAGATACAGCGGTCGCGCGGGTGCATCTAATATGAGCGGTGAGCGGCGGAACGATAGAGGATAGCTCAGAGGAGCAGATTCCGTTTGAATATCGGTAGAAGAGTGAGAGGTCATCAACAACACGCTGGTGAGAAAGTGGCTGGTGGTGGCGCGTTAAGGCCGGATCGCCAATTAGTCGAATTGCTCTTCTCTGAACGGCATCTAGTATAGTATAGACAGGGTAGTAAGGGTGGCAGCTCCACAGACATGAGAGCAGGTTACATGATAAGAAGTACTTTCTGGCTCTAAACATGTACCCAAGCTTTAAGTCAGCTGCTGATGCAATTGGCGCAACGTGTTCGTGTCAGATCTCGAACGGTATTACTATAAATATCTTCTTGTAAAAGACACACCGCTGGAAACCTGCTTAGGCAAAACACGAATTTTTCACGAAATACCCATCTCGGTACGATTAAGGCACGTAGACCTGTTTCAGTACCTTTGTTCATAGTTTTTGTGCTGCAAAATTGAATTCCTACGGCGTGTGGGTGAGTCTATTGTTTATGGTGTTTTTTTCTGTCCATTCGCGCTCTAGTGAAAGATACTATCTGTACGCTGTCAATAGGTATTGATACACAATTACCATGTACAAAAAACTGTTTTGTATACACCACGCCCTGAATAACGATGTTTACTCGTTGGTAAGTACCTTGCGTTACTTGTGTAGTAAATAATATGCGTTATGCCGATGACACTGTCGTAATGACCGATAGACTGGAAGATCTACAAACGGTCGTACAAAATCTATACAACGGTTGTAAAAGTGAAGGTCTGAACATGAATTTGAAGAAAACCAAATTCATGGTTTTACAAAAAATAACAACGTAATCGGCAATATTACAATAGACAACGCGTCAATAGAGCGAGTAAGAAGATATAGATACTTGGGAATTTTGCTAACTGAAACTGCTGAGCAATATCAGGAAATAAGAGATCGAATAGAGAGTGAAAGAACCGCATTTGTGAAACTAAAGAAGGCTATTTGCAGCTGAGATATAAACCTAAAGCTTAGACTAGGAATCCTGAGGTGTTGTGTCTTTTCGACTCTTCTATATGGTGTCGAGGCTTGGATGCTTAAGAAGGCAGAAATGGATAGACTGGAGGCTTTCGAAAGATGGTTTTATAGAAGAATGCTGAGGATCTCTGGGACAGGTAGGGTCTCAAATGTGCAACTACGGCAGAGAATCCAAAAATAGGAAGAAATAAATAACACCCTCAAAATAAAAAAACTAGAGTACCTTGGTCATGTTATAAAAGGACCCAAATACATTCTACTATAAAACATTATGGAAGGGAAGACCAAGAGAAGCCAAAGAAGAAGAACCTCTTGGCTGAAAAACTTGAGGGGTTGATCTGGGATGACATCAAATCAACTATTTATAACAGCGGCAAACAAAGTTAGAATTGCCATGATAATATCCAACCTCCGCTAGAAGATGGAACTTGAAGAAGAAGAAGAAGTACGTTGCTAGTGTTTTCGGACGTTTGTCTTTTTGAATCGGAAAGCACTGCGTCAAGGAGTTTGACTCGGTAGGTAACATGCGTATTCAAGCCGCATAAAAACTATGAAAATTTTGAGGAGCTTTCAACTACGACCTATGGCAAAGAATTTGAAGTAAGCAGTCGTTTAACTGTAAGCCTAAGGGAAAAACGTCGTAGCAACACAATAAAAAGCTATACCTTGAAGTGGAGAAGAAGAAGAATCACAATCACTACAATATTTTTCTATTAATTGAAAGAATGTCGTATTATTATATTCAGCAAACTAATGTGATAAGTGCAAGAAGGCATGAAGCATGAAGTCAAGTTGAGTCACTCAGTAGTTCCCACAAATAACGGTGATACCAGTTTATCATTTTCCCCTAGCATGGAGCTATAGTCTGAGATCCCCTTGCAACCAAATCATTGCCCTCCCACAAAACACAGTGATGATACTGTGTCAAAGCTTCATTAGACCAACTTAATGGTTTCCACGTTACACAATACAGAATGATCACAAGCAATACTCATATGTACCTATATATCTGAAAATTCCAAACTCCCTTGATTTCTATAATAGACAAGGCAATGTTTGGATAAACCTAAAAAAGGTAGATCTTTCTTTCACAGGTCAGTGAATAGGCTATTAGGCAAACAAACAAATTTTTCAGCTTTATAACCTCTTCCTCCAACCATCCCCATTTCACCTCCACCCAAAAAAAGGTAGAAAATGATCAGGAACCCCTAAAATGCCTAAAAATCAAGTTTAAGGAATATTTGATATTTTTTTGTTTTTTGCTAATTAGAATTACCTACTATCTATCACACCTATCGGTGTGGGACGTATAGCGCAACTTGGTACATTCTAGAAATCTGAAGTTAGTTTTTTGGCTGTACTCCTCTGAACTTTATGAAACTTAATGCACAAGTAATTTAAAAAAACTAAAAAATCGAGACATATTTGTAAAAGAATTTTGACCTACTGTGATGAACTTCAGTTATTTTTTGTAGGATAAGGTCATTTAAACAAAAACTCGTTTTTCTATATGCGACGTTTCGACTTATATAGTGGTTATATATAGTGCCTGAGGATGACTTAATATAAGTCGAAACGTCGCATATAGAAAAATGAGTTTTTGTTTAAATGATCTTATCCAACAAAAAATAACTGAAAAATTGAGACATATCTATGGAACCAACTAACGCCGAGCAGTCATTCAAATACTTGACCCGTCGATACTTGGTCTCTAAAAAAATCTCTCAGCTATTCCGTCATTTGTGAAATTATCGGAAGCCCGACTGACATTCTTGTTTAAATATTGATTCTACTTCGGTCTCATTAAGCTACTAATTCCTTGGTTAACGTCTCAATCAATAATTTCGCACATTTCATCATCGACTACTTAAGAAGAGGAAGTTAGGGACAGTTTTAGATTACCATTCATAATGTATACGTTTAAATAACGGGAAAGTAATTATAACTATAATAATTGTCATTGGAATGTGTCTTAATTATCTTTGGATAATTACATTTTACACCTATGCAAGCCTGTGTGTGAATAACTTCAACAGTCACTGCCACCCATTTGTGACGTTAGCACAAAGTGGTTTTTTAAACGATTTATTAGCAGCAACGAAATGTCGCTTTATTTATGTGACTGATAACAATAATAATAATAACCCGCGAGGGGTTGCTAGATCCCCTTAGTGGCGCCTCCCCAAGGTGGCGGATAGGGGAACGCCTCCCAGATATGGGTGGTACCGGGGAAATCAAATACCCGGGGCGGACCAAAACTAGCACGGAGGAGTAGCATCTGCATCCAGAGGATCGGCTATTCCTCCATGTGAGGAGCGGTACTCCGACAGCGTCTGACTCCATGTTAGGGGCGGCTGATAACACACCCGCAGGAAGCCACCCAACATCAGTAGGCTATCCGGTGCGTGGCGACACCGCAGGGTATACCGAAGCCCAAGGATGTAATCCAGCCGGCAACCTTCACAGGTGCATCCTCAGGAGGCAATTTGGACGGCTGCCTCCGGAAATGTCGTCTGGGGGCCCTAAGGCCAACCACCTGACGGGCCCTATCTTCGGGTTCGACCACCCCGCAAGAAAAGCACCCACACCGAGCCGGTTTCGGAAGCCGGCGTTGGGCAACGTGGCGGTGCTTCGAATTGCCTTGATGACGACCCCCGCAATGACATGGACCGTTTTAGGTGGACGACGGAGCTCAGGGATGACCTGCTGAGCTGCTACGAGAGCAGTAGCCCGCGCCGTAGGGGATACATGTCCCGCATGTATGAGAGGTGGTGTGAAATGCACCCAGAGCATAGCACGCTTACCTCTCAGAATTTGCGAGATTACATATCGTACCTCCGGAGGCAGGGATATGTTCGTGCTCCAGCTCAGCCTGCCCCTTCGGCGGACGGAAGGCCTGTTAATCAGGCTGAAAGTTCGCCGGTAAAGCCCGAGGAGAGGGAAATCGACCAAGTCGTCTCACCTGGGGATTTCAGAGACCGAAGGGCCTTGCATAACAACGGAAGGTCCTTGAAGCTGGCAGATTTGAAGAGAGAGGATGAGGTTGTGGGTGAACGTCTATCGGAGGCCTCTGACATTTGGAGCACCAATTGCGAAATTTACGCTGCGGCTCTGAGGCTAGCTAGACAGGGGAGAGTGAGAGACTCTCCTGTTGAGAGAGCACAGAGACGGGTGCGCGAAATGGAAGCGAAAATCCAGTTGGCTCGCCAGGAAGCATCCCGTATCCAGTGTGTGATGGAATATAGAGCGGCTCGGAAGCCTTTTACGCGCCGAGTGCGCCAGATAGCCTACGGGTTGAGGCGCGACCACCATACACTCAGTCAAGCGGTACTGGTTGTTGTCAAGCAACACTGTCTTGACAGGATATGGATGCTAATCGCTGCTAAGCGATCGTTGGTGGCGCGGGCGAGAGGTCTGGAGCAGAACAGAATGTTCTACGAAAGATCTTCTCGCCTTTTCCAACAGCCGCCTCCAGCCATAGAGCAGCCGCCAACTGCTGATCGCGTGGAGGCCTTTTGGAGGGACGTTACGAACAACCCAAACCTCTCTCAGCAGACACTCCTGCCTTGGCGCAGTTCGAATCCGTTTGTAGGAGGACTCCTAACTTGAATGTACTGCGTCATCCGATAAACACGGAAGAAATTCTTGACGTCTTACAAGGCGCAAAGAATTTCGCAGCTCCTGGCCCGGATGGCATAAACGCCTACTGGTGGAAAAAATTCCCCAGTTGCCACCGGCATTTAGCTAGAGTTTTTAACTCGTGGCTAAAGCAAGAGCATCCAATTCCGGCTTGGCTTGTCGAGGGTCGAACCGTGCTTCTCCCGAAGACCGGAGATTTGTCTGATCCCAAAAACTACAGGCCAATAACATGTCTGAACGCATGTTACAAGCTCTTCACCAGAATCTTGTACATGCGTCTCCTTCAAGCTGTGAATCCTGTATTTTTCGACGTGTATGAACAGAAAGGGTCAAAGAAAGGAGTAGCCGGCTGCAAGGAGAACTTGTTGATTGACCGATGTGTCACGCAGTACTCCGTGCAGTACAAGCGAAACCTTTCTATGGCCTGGATTGACTATCGCAAGGCATTCGACAGCACGTCTCATGAGCTCATTGTGCGGCTGTTGGAATGTCTTTCGGTGGATAATCAGATAGTGGGATGCATCAAACAACTGATGCCACTCTGGAAGACCCGGTTCACTATAACATCAGGTGAAACTCGGGTTCAGACAGAGTTGGTGTCATTGAAAAGAGGTGTCTTCCAAGGAGACTCCTTGAGTCCCTTGCTCTTTTGCATCTCACTTTTGCCTCTGTCAATAGCGCTGAGAAATACTAAAGGATACAGCTGTGGCACGCCCAATAACCGGAGGCACAAGGTCACCCATCTGTTTTATATGGATGACCTAAAACTTTATGCCTCCGGCCAACGCGAACTACAACAATCGCTGAGGGTGGTGCAGGAGTACAGTCATGATATCGGAATGGAGTTCGGGACAGACAAATGTGCATTGGCTCATCTCAAGAAAGGACGAAGCGGAGATAGTGAAGATGAGGAACAGCTCGTTGATGGGGGCATCTTGCGACAACTGCATGCCGGAGATACCTATACCTACCTTGGAGTGGCGCAGCGTCATGTCCAAGAGGCAGAATTGGTAAAAGAGTGTCTCCGCCGCAAGTATTTGCACCGACTCCGGCAGATCTGGTCATCAGAACTGTCCGGCAAGAACAAAGTCGCTGCCACAAACATGCTTGCGGTCCCATTGTTATTATACACCTTTGGTGCTATACACTGGAAAGTGAACGAGCTGAAGGAAATCGACACGAAGACCCGCAAAAGGATGAATATGGAGACAAGTCTGCATCCTAAGTCCTCTGTCCCGCGAATATACCTCCCGCGACACCTGGGAGGGCGTGGACTATTGAGTTTGGAGCGTCTGCACAACAGGGTAGTATTGGCCACTGCCTGCTATGTAATGAGCAGCACCGATCCCCTGATCCGCTTTGTGCGAGAGCACGAGAATGCGGGTAAAGGAGCCTTTCTTTTTAGCGCAGCGAAACGAGCAGCCGAGGAGCTCAGCCTCACACTCGACTTCAAGCGGAGGTGTCAGCAGTCCATTACGGAACTCGCTCCCGCAGAATTAAAATCCCACATTAAAACTGCCCAAGTCGACTTCCTTTTAAGACTTCATAAAGATAGGCCAATGCATGGAATCTTCTACAAACATCTGGAAGAGCATGGCTTGTCTGAGCAGTTGACCTTCTCTTTCCTAAGGTCTAGTGGGTTGAAGTCGGAGACTGAGGGCTTTATAATGGCTTGCCAAGACGGTGTCTTTAACACCTTGGTGTACCGTAAAAGGTTTATGGGTGTAGATGTACCCGACACCCTTTGTAGAGCTTGCCGACAGGCGCCAGAGACGCTTATGCATCTCTTGTCGGCGTGTAAGACGTACGCTGGGACGGCTTACGTCCATCGGCACAACACGGCTCTACGAGTGCTCTATTATCATTTAAGGCACTCATACGGTATCGATGAGACACCGGTGCTGCCATACGCTCCAGGGGATATAGAGTCCGTTGTGGAGAATGAGAGATGCCGGATTTACTGGAACGAC
Source organism: Callosobruchus maculatus (assembly GCA_951848785.1). NCBI lineage: Eukaryota > Metazoa > Arthropoda > Insecta > Coleoptera > Chrysomelidae > Callosobruchus > Callosobruchus maculatus. The sequence goes on from CATOUR010000056.1 coordinate 15,669,212, forward strand.
TCGTTCCCCACGCTCGAGCTTGTACAGGCAAACAAGCCCGACATAGTCCTTCTCGACCACCAACAGAAGACGATGTTCGTTATTGAGTTTTCGGCGCCTGCCGAGGTGAACATCGTCTCTAAGAAGGAGGAAAAGCGGACCAAATATCAGGAGTTGCTCGGACAACTTCGGACAACTACACTGTAAGTCTGCTGGTTATGGTCATTGGATCCCTAGGTGGAATGAGGAATACGCTGCCCTCTGCACTGCGCAAAATCCCGGTGTGCCGTGCGGCGGCGCACATCTTAACCGCCAGAATGCAGAAGGCAGTCATCCTTGGGTCCCTTCGTCTACTTAGGGCGCACGATTCGCGGACCCAGTGATTGCTCACCTCACGGTGTGAGGAGTAGTCATTGGGTAATGGAACAGCAGCCCGGTGTGTCGGAGCCCGGGCTGCACTTTTTTGTTTTAAACATAAATAATAACACATTTACACCACACCTACAACAGTTAGGCCTGGACGAAAGGTTACACAAAATATTTCAGAAGTCTGTAATCCTGAAGACCTGCAATATTGTACGATCTTTCGTAAATTCCGATCCGTAATAGTTCAGGTGTTGACTTGGCACAGCCCGTCAACATCTGTTGCTACCGCAGTCATGCGAGAGAAACTTGAAGAGTCAGGATAAAAATAATAATAATACAATAGTAGACATACAGTCTCTTCACACAAGGCAAATAAAAACACTCAGACATTTTTTCCAACGCAAACAGACAAACTAACATGGAGCAACAGTAAAAGTAGATAAAAACTATACACCACTTATCCTCCCTTGTTCAGATCACGTAGTAGACACATACAATCACATCCAATCACAATAAGGAAAAAACAACACCTGGTCGCAGAAAGCACTGTACGGCAAACCAGTGGCGGCTGGTGAGGTAGTGCCACAGTGCCATGTCACTACCTTAATTTTCGACAAAAACATATGTATCTATCTCTTAAACTTTTATTATTCTATGTTAGTTTCCAACAACTTTTTCAGTTTTATATGAAATGGCAATAGCGGCTCAGCGATAAATGCTTGCATCAGGCAACACGTGGCATCGTCGCAACTCAAATGATAAGAGTTGACAATGCGACGAGACGGCGAGTTGGCAACAGCTTACTGTGTCGTTTCTTAATAAGGCACAACCATAGTGAGAGAAGTCTTATCACAAACGCTTTGGAGTGACAGAGAGAACCCTATGCTGGACGTAGATCGTGCCAGGCACATTACCCATATTTCCATTCATGGTTCACTATTTTTGTTTTGTTTCAGCAGTTTCGATTTGTTTATGTTTGATGCTGATGTCGCCTTTTCTCCTTAAAGGTTTGAAATTTAGATCTTCTTAGTTTGAGTGAGTTGTGCGCTGTTTTCGGATCGGTATCTCTTTTGTGTTTAATTAAAATATGTCATTGGAGCGAAAGTGAATAAAATTGGCGCATTAATAAACTCATTTAGTAATCATCCGCTGAAATAAAAATTGAAAAACTTATTGGTAGTGGACAGAAATCGCGTTGTCATAAATTTAATAAAACTATTTATGATGAAAACAATTGGATGAGTGACTGTGAAGAAGTTAACAAACCGTTTTGTTTTGTGTGTGTTCTATTTGGAAGCGATGACTCTTGGGCGAAAAAAGGCACGGATGATCTTATTCATATATGGGAGGAAATGAAGACCCATGAGAAATCTAAGCTGCATATGAATAATGTTTTCAGTTTATCGATGCTTGGTAAGTCGAACATAAAGACTCAGCTAAATTCGGCTTAACGGCTAGTTATAAGTATTTTTTTTCAATTTTATATCGGTTTAAAATGTTGGCTGTCATTTTGGCACTACCTCTCAAGTTGGCACGAGCCGCCACTGCGGCAAACATAGATACCGTTCCACACAAGACCACAGTAACTAGAAACAGTCATACATCTGGTTGCAGGATGGCCAGCTGTTCCCAGAAACGGAGGGTTTCATGCTTGTTATCCAGGACCAAGTCATTACAACACGAAACTACAAAAAATACGTAATTAAAGATCCATCCATAACAGACGATAATTGCAGAAAATGTCACCAACAAAAAAGAACAATAGATTACATAACAAGCGGGTACAAAGCTCTTGCCGGCACCGAATACACAGCCAGACAAAGGTCATACACCAAGCACTAGCCGCAACAAACAAACTAATAGAAAACACAGATCCATATTACAATTACACTCCGACATCAGTATTCGAAAACGATCGATACAAACTATACTGGGGCGTTGAAATACATACAATACTATCCTAGCCATTAGACCAGATATAGTTTTCCAGTCAAAGGCCGACAACATTACCTATTTGATAGTTATAGCCATTCCCAAAGATGTGTATATCGAAAACACCTACGCTGGGAAGATATCTAAATACACGGACCTTGCTGTGGAAATAAAAGACTTTGGAAACAAAACAAAGTCACTATTGTCCCCCTCATTATGTCGGTCTCAGGCTTTACACTAAACACGTTTACACCTTCAACAGTTGGGCCTGGGCAAAAAGTTACACGAAGCATTCCAGAAGTCTGTAATCCTGAAGACCTTAATATTGTGCGATACTTCATAAATTCAGACCCCCAATAGTTCAGGGGTTGACTTGGCTCAGCCCGTCAACATTTGTTGCCACCGCTGTCATGCGAGAGAAACTTGAAAAATCAGAATATAATAGCAAAGTAGTTTTATTCAAATAATTATAGAGTGCTTTCCTATAATGGCCCCTTTTATTTTGTTGACCGGGTCAACTCAAAAAACTTAAGCTTAGGACAATGAAATTGATGCATGATTATAATATTGTGGACTAAAGTTAATGGATGAAACTTTCAAGATGGCGACTGGGCGCCATATTGGAGAAAAAATAAACTGAAAGGGGGGTCTTGTGATACAATTAAAGTAAAAATGAATCTTTTTACTTTCTCTTTTAAACGTTAAACGAATATTTCTAGATACATCGACACTAATGTTTGTATCAGGTAATTATTAAATGTTTCGCTATTTTGAAGTAGGTGACTAAGGGCCGGTTTCTCAATGTCCAGTTAAAGTGTCAGATAAGATTTACGTGACTTCGTAAGTTTAGCCTTCAATTGTTTAAACAATTTATCTGACAGTTGCTGTTATCTTGCAGATAAATATTTATCTGGACATTGAGAAACCGGTCGTAAGACATTGACTTCAGATTCTAGAATTGTGACGTACTTCTTAGGAGCTTCAAAAAGGTATGTCACAAGACCCCCCTTTTAATTTAATTTTTTTTTTCAAGGTGGCGCCATCTTGAAGGTTTCATCTATCAGGTTTACTCGAAAATATAGTATTCATGCATCAATTACATTATTCCAAGTTTCATTTTTTTGAGTTGACCCGGTCAAAGTATAAAGGGGGGGGGCATTAAAGAGAGGCACAGTATATTATTGTATAATATTGGGTTATTCACGTTACTTAATAAGTTACCGATGTTGTTTCTATAGATTTGTTGTAAGTTAATTTTTATAAACTTGACTATTATAGTTCGTATGTATCTTTGTGTCAAGTTAGTTGTTTCGTTCCATCTAAACAGGTTTTTGTTTATATTTCACGGCCTACTAGGTTGCTTATAGGTAGGAAAATTAAAAAAACACCTATTTCATTGAACATTTTAAAATGATGTGAAAACTACCATAGACTGATATTCACAACCTTATATCCTTAAGAAATTTTACATTTGATTGCATAAAAAATGAGACATTCCCGTTTGAAAAAATAAAGTTATCTCTGATTCTCCAAATACGAAAATAATTCAACCTAAGCTGATGCATGTCACGATTAGTCATTCGGCCTTCTAAGTTTTATAATCGCTACGATATTCAATTCTTTTCTGATATCTATTTGCACCTAAACGGTTCATTTTAAGTCCCATATGTGATACATAAAGTCAAACTAGAATTGACCAAGGAATCTAAATATGCAATCATATACAGGGTGTTTCATTTAAAAAATAAAAGTTTGATGCGTCTTGTTTTTGAGCACACCCTGTATAGCATAAAAATTTTTTCTAAATATACCCTCAATGGGTCCGATTTTTTTCATCAGATACTTTAGCCATAATGCATCGTGTCGAATAACGTGAATAACCCGATATATCACAAATATATTTTAATTCCTATTTTCAAATTGTACCCAAATCTAGTTCAGATTGTAAAACAAAGAGTGCGAGTAAATAATTATCTATGTCATCTATTATATGGTTGGATTCTCCTGTGTGTGTATTTTCCTTTTCATTGTTCAGGAAATAAACAAATCGGCTTGAAGCGTCAGAAAAAACCTGTTATAGCTTTCTTTCAATTATCTATCAAATGGTCCGGCTAAAGTAGATAAAATCTACCGTGAAAATACACAATTTGAGATTGTTCTGAAGCAGCCATATGGAAAATGTGGCGTTTTCAAAGCTGCACTCTACTTGCTCGAAATAATGTTGCTATTCAGACTATTGCAAAATTGAGTACCGTGGAGACAATCAGATTTTTCAAATCGGATTCCAACGATGTTTCAACAGAATAACGCGCAGAAAATCCACAAACTGGTACTGGATGGTCGATGATATTACCGGATTCTTCACGTTATTCGACACGAAGCATTATGGGTCATTCTACCGAAATGGGACAATTTGGTTAACTTGCCAGTATTTCATCCAAATTTAAAAAAATATATTTAAGTGGCCATTATTTACAAAGAAATGCACGTAATTTATTCAAATACTATCATTTTTATACAACACATTTAATAACATTACTAGTTTTTCTCCTCAGTATGTTCAAAATGTTAACTCCGAGGCTGTAACTTGCTAGCGTTCCATTACTTTAAACCGTGTTTTTACGAAAAATTGATTATTGTTGGTATTTACTCTGGTTAGTCAGGCAACGGAAAGAAATAATTTTATGAAATATATTGCACAAACCACAAATCACAAACTAACCAAACTTATTTCTGTAGTGATCTGTCAGAATATGTTAAACCCACAAATGCCAAAAGTTAAGCCAAGAAACGTCAAAGTTAAACCCTACTTTGCCTTTGGCTTAAAGTTAATTATAAGTTTGACGCTAACTACAACCGGTGCAAAGCAATTCACTCTTCAATTAAGGCTTAACTTTAATTACAACTTTAACTATGACTGGTGCAAACCAGTGCAAGTGAATATGAGATAGTTGTGCAGTCCACAAGGTAAGCGTAGGTTTTTAATATACCAACACCGAGTCTTGTTTATAAATACGTACCTACATTTTATAAAATGTTTTCTATGTCATAGAAGTAGTTTAGATATGAGGTTCCTGTCTGATAATTCTTAGCCAAATCATTTGAATATTTGCTTGTATTTAAACAATATAATCTAACTTATCAACTCCGAGGCACTCAACACCGAAGCCTTTTTGTGCCTCGGTGTTGACAAAGGTGCGTTGGAGTTGACTAGAATGGTTGTGAATTGGTTATTATGTCTAAAATATATATAATATTTATTTTTTACAGAAGTAATCCAAAGTAAAGATGGCAAAAAAGAAAATCTGATGAACCGAAACGAAAAATAAAAACGGAAATTACCCTAACTAATCAAAAGCAATACTTTTCTACTTTTTTATGTTAAATAATAGACAATTACTAAAATGACTGTATTTGTATTTAGCTTACCCTCAACCAGCATTATATATGCAGGCATAATTGATTATAAGGAAATGTTTACTCATTACCGTTACTTAACTCAACTCCGAAGCATTTTCAATTTAGGTACTACTTGTTTTTTTTTTCAGGAAAAGGTGAATTATTTTTAAGGAATATATTTTTTGTACAAATTCAGTTTTATTTTCGAGCTTTTTTGTTTATACAATTGCAACCTCAACTTCTTAGAACAAAGGTCAACACCGAAGCAGTGCCATTTTAATTTTCTGTTAAATTTCGTAAAATAGAGCTTCTTCATCTCTGCCACATTATAGATTAACTTTCTGAATGTTTACTAAAAACAGTTTTAAGTTTATTTCATATAATAAGCTGTTTCAATAAATAAAACGTTTTTTATATAATTTGTCCTGTTTCGGTAAAACGACCCTTATGAGTAAAGTATCTGACGAAAAAAGATATAATAATTTCAGATATGGACCCATAAGCCTACGTTCTAAAAATCATGATGTCCCCAAACACGAAAGGTATCAAAGTTATATGTTTTAAATGGAACACCCTGTATATTATTGTATGTTCTGATTCCTTGGCGAATTCCAGTGTGACTTTATGTATCACACATGGGACCTAAACCGAACCATTTTAGGTGAGACCTCGGGTGAGACTCTCCATTTTCGGTATAAGTAGATGAGATAAGTAGAAAAAATTGAATATCACAGTGATTATAAAATTTAGGTTAGACGGTCAAATTTGAATTAAGTTTGTGCTTGGAGAAATCGGCCGATGAATTAAAGAAACTTCAATCAGAGCTGACTTGATTTTTTCAAATCGGAATGACTATTTTTTATACGATTAAACGTAAAATCTGATAGATCTTCTAATGATATAAGGTTGTGATTATTAATGTCTAGTGGTTTTCATTTAATTTCAAATTTTCAATCAAATCGGTGTTTTTCAATTTTCTTATAAGCAACCTAACAGGCCATGAAATATAAACAAACATGTTCTTAGGACACCCTCGTATATCAATAAACAGTGACCAAGGATCTATGATCGCTCGATCATAATATTATAGCAAACTCAAACGCGTTTTGTAATTGGTGATGACTGAGCTCATAAAATTGATAGCTTGAAACGAAGAACACCGTTTGGTATTTTTTACGTTTGCCTCCTCAATTGTAAGATAAAGATTCTATTGTAGGTACTCATTAAAATACATTTTTCCAGAAAATTACTAAGCTGCTTTAAATAACACAAACTAAAAAGCGTGTAAAATCAAGCTATGTGTAAAACGCAGTTAAAATTCAAGATCTTACGAAAATGATGTTGGATAATCAAATTATAAACAGGAGGAAAAAAACCCGCAGATTGAACGAAGTCGGTCAGTTGTGATTCGCAAAACGGTTGCAGTTTGGCAACGAATGGGCTCGAGCATGAAACACGTCTAAAAAGTGATTAATTCTCGTACGTAAATAAACAGATGCATTGCCTAATAGCTTCGCTGTGAGTTTCTTTTAAATGACTGTTAGTGCATCGTTGAAAGAGTTAAAACGTGAATTCTGAATTCTGTACAAGAGTCAAGAACTAGATCCGCATGGCTATGGAAGCAAGGCCAAAGAGCAATCAACAACCTCGTGGACGTTCTGAGATAAGGGTTGACTGGGCAGAATTAGTTTGTTTTTATATAACTGAGCAGACCGCGTAGGCAGAGCCTAAATACCAGAGTACCGTCACTGCTCTGAAAAGGTTATGTTAGGGGAAGTTTGTTAACGCGGGATTTGATTGAGGTTACATGGTGAGAAGTACTTTCTGGCTCTAAATAGGTACCCAAGCTTTTTGTCAGCAGCTGTTGCAATTGACGCAACGTGTTCGTACCAGATCAGATTGATTTTCTGTAATGTTGACTCCTAACAGCTTGAATGAGTGACTCCTTGGCAGAGCCTGGTTCTTAATTAGAACCAGGTGTTGGCTTGGGCACTTCTTGTTTGATAGCGTACAATACTGGGTCTTGGAAGCATTCAATTTTACCACTCTTGAACCCCGAAGTGTTAATGGTATCGAGATCCTGAAGTGAAGTGAAGCTGCCACTGCCAGTCTTCTACGTTTCAGCTCGACCACATAGATCGGTCTATTGCTCATGATGCCCGCATATAGCGTACTGTCATTCACGAAACTGTGGATTTGGTTTGTAGTGCTAGAGAGTAGATCATTGATGTGAAGCAGAAACACCGTCGGAGCCAATACTGATCCCTGCGGAGCCCCAGCATTGACGCTATGGAAAGAAGAGGAAAATCCGCCTACCACGACAGAGATTTTCCGACCTGAGAGGAAGTCTGCGAGCCAACCGCAAAGCTAGTACTATAAAATATATGAGTTATGATACAATAAGTCTTGAAACCGAATCATTAACGAAGACAATTCTGTCTCCTTGGGGTAAAAATTCTGCTCCACAGACTTTAAAGCATAACCTGTTCCTGTTTACGCGTATAAACATAATACTTCTGTTCTATTGTACGAGCTAAATTACCCTATTTCGCTAAGTATATGCCGACGTAGTGAAACCATAGTACTCATCGATCATGGTGCGCCATAACGCATGACATAACGAGGATACAAACATAACAAATACGAATATAATTACTAGATGTGATGTGCAATTATAATATGTCAGTTATGGATCACATAAACATGGTCGAGTATTCTTTTAGCTCCAAATGACTCGGTGTCAGTTGCATGCTGTGGCGCTTATTACGCAATTAAATCTGTCATGTAAGAGATCATATACAACTATTAATCAATTGTTTTGTTTTTATGCAGAGACCCTGAACTGTAACAATGATCGCAGTTCATTTATTAATATAGAGAAAAAAAAGTCATATTAGTAGCGCAAAGTCGTTGAAATGAGTAGGCATATCTAGAGACAATCTTTGTTTATACCGAGTCATATTGTCAAGAAATTGTTGATTGTGATAGGAAGGCGAAACCAGGCGAGTAGGTCACCTTTGGCCCCTTTTCCAGCCCCACCGAACCATCACTTAAAACACAAAAAACCTTACGACTTGAAAGGTCCTGCTTATCAAACCTACCAGACCTCTTGGAGAGGATGCGGTACACAGCAGGCAATGGCCTGTTAGAACCCCCCCCCCCCTCTTTCACACCAAAAGGCTTACCGTCACTCTGACTTCATGCAAGAGCCATAGCGTATGGTCCTTGTCTGGACCTTTATGCATCTTTTAGCTTGTGGCATTCTAGTTTCTGAAGGGCGTCAGAGTATTTCTGAGACAGAGCTGATCTATATCTTAGAGATGATACCACTTTCAAAGCTGCTTGGCTGTTAGAGCATATACAGGGTGAGTTTCTAGTATCGGAGCGGTCAATAACTCCACTACTGTAGAAGATAGCGAAAAAAGTTGTATATAAAAGTTGTAGCCAAGGATATTCTTCTTGCTCAGAAAGTTTATTGATTTATACAGGGTGATCCATAACTACATGGTGATGCAAACATACATTTTTTTTAATTGAGACACCGTTTATATTATTCCATATTTAGAATCTACTAATAATTCCCATTTTTAAAATATAGGGTATTGTCACATTATACAGAGTATTTCAAAAGTTATGACCATTTATCGCTGTCAAATGAACATACTGTATATGTAAAATCAACGAATCAAAAAGTTTTAACACAGGCTGTAAAAAAGTCGACGACGCATATTTATATACAGGTAGGGCAAAAACTAGATTTTCTCTTTTTTTTAAATGTAACCCCCATATTTTATTATACCAAAAAATGCATATGCTCCTCCATATTTGTATAGCATTTTATACACCTACATTCATTAGTTTCCTAGATATTTTGAAAAAGTACTATCGAGTTTTTTTAATCTAACGAACAACTAAGTTATAAGGCCATAGCAGTATTTGATGAAGTAAAAACCCGGACTTATCGAGACAATATAAGTCAAGTATACCGACGAAACAATTTTATAGACGTGATGCATAAATATCAAGCAGATCAGGTAGGCTTTGAAATATTGGCAGTTTTCATCATCTGCTCAAATGTTTCGTAATATGTGAAAACTGACCTTTGAAAATGAATTTTTCCATGGAAGAACAAATGGAGCATATTTAGGAGAATCTTTGAGAAATTGCCTACTTGCCTCTAAAAACATATATCAACTATCAATAGCGAGATCCAGAACAGAAAATTCATGCATTTGAAACATTAAGGATAGTTTTATTCGGACTGGGTCAGTTAATATTTCATAGTCTACCTGATACATCTGCTTAATAATTTTGTATCACGTCTACAAAATAGTTTCCTCAGCACACTTGACTTACATTATCTTGACAATTCAGGGTTTTGACTTCATTAAATACTATTATGGCCTTATATTTTAGTTGTTCGTTAAATAGAAATAAAATTTAACACTTTCTCGAAATAAATAAATCTCAGTACACAAACAGAAGGTATATTTCAAATTTTCTTTATACCTGAGCAGACCGCGCAGGCAGAGCCTAAATACCAGAGTACCGCGGTTGCTGTGAAAGGGTTATGTTAAGGAAGTTTGTTAACGCGGGATTTGAATGGGCCAATACCCGCAGGCCCAATAAATACATCTTCTGGCAGTCCGTTCCAAGCTTCGAACACCCTTGGAATAAATGTGCGGTTGTACCGCTCAGTTATTGATGTATGAGGAACGACCGTCTTAGGATGAGATGCAGCGGTCGCACGAGTACATCTGATACGAGGAGTGAGCGGCGGAACGATAGAGGATAGCTCAGAGGAGCAGATTTCGTTGGAATATCGGTAGAAGAGCGAGAGGTCACCAACAACACGTCGGTGAGAAAGTGACTAAAGGTGGCGCGTTAAGGCCGGATCGCCAATTAGTCGAATTGCCCTTCTCTGGACGGCATCTAGTATAGAGAGGGTAGTAGCGGCAGCAGCTCCCCAGACATAAGAGCAATACTCCAGGCAAGGTCTTATCTGGGCTTTATATAGCCTGGGGAGGTTACATGGTGAGAAATACTTTCTGGCTCTAAATAGGTACCCAAGCTTTTTACCAGCCGCTGTTGCAATTGACGCGACGTGCTCATGCCAGATCAGGTTTTCTGTAATGTTGACTCCTCTCAGCTTGAATAGTGACTCCTTGGCAGAGCCTGGTTGTTCATTAGAACCTGGTGCTGGCTTGGGCACTTCCTGTTTGATAGCGTACAATACTGGGTCTTGGAGGCATTAAATTTAACCATATTCTTAAGCCCCCAAGCGACAATGGTATCGAGATCCTTTGAAAGTCAAGCTGCCACTGCCACTCTTCTGCGTTCCAGCTCAACCACAGAGATCGGTCTATTGCTCATGATGCCTGCATGCAGCGTACTGTCATCCGCAAAACTGTGGATTGGGTTTGTAGTGCTAGAGAGCAGATCATTAATATGAAGCAGAAACAATGTCGGAGCCAATACCGATCCCTGCGGAACCCCGGCATTGATGCTATGGAAAGAAGAGGAAAAGCCGTCTACCACGACAGAGATTTTCCGACCTGAGAGGATGTCTGCGAGCCAACCGCAGAGCTTAACAGGGAGCCCATAAGACGGGAGCTTGTTTAGGAGAGCTGCATGCCACAGTTGATCGAATGCCTTTGAAATATCGACAGCAACGACGTGCGCCTCGCCAAATGACTGGATGAGTTTGCTCCACACATGTGTGATGTAAGCCAGGAGATCTCCAGTTGATCTTTGGTGTCGGAATCCATATTGTCTCACGTTGATTAAGTGATGGAGCTCTAGGTACTTAATGAGCTCTTGGTTGACGCATCTCTCCATCACTTTACTGATCACAGAAAGCAGAGCTATAGGTCTGTAGTTGGTCGGATCAGTTTTGGATCCCTTTTTTGGCACCGGCTGGATGCAAGCTGTTTTCCAGTCTTTTGGGAAAATGCCGGAATCGTAAGATATCCGAAAGGGGCGGGTAAATATGGGAGCGAGCTCCGGTGCGCACTTATTGACGACGATGGATGGGATCATGTCGGGCCCATTCGTCTTATTGATGACAAGTGACTGCAGCACCTTCCGAACTATTTTTGTCCTGAACGTTATTTCGCTCATGGCTTGGGGTACTCTCGGTATGGATGGTAACTGGGCACTAGATGGGACTTTTACAGTGGAATTTGCTGCAAATGTCTTGGCAAATATTTCGGCCTTGTCCTTGGAAGCAGTTGCTACTGTTCCATCCGCACATGTGATCGGTGGGAAGCTACTCCTCGAGAAGTTACCCTCTATTTTTTTGACCAGAGTCCAGAAGGAGCGGCTGCCATTGGGGTGTAACGTAACCTTCTTTTTTATTTTGGCATCGTATTGGCTTTTTGCATGTCGGATGGTTTCATTGTATCTGTTCCTGGACTCAATATCAGCCTGTGCTTTCGACGGTGGGGTTCTGTGAGTAAGTTCGGTGCGCCAGAACTTTTTGCAGACGAGCTGTGTTACAGGACTTGTTGAATCAGCCATTGGAATCTGGTTTGTATGATTTCGTTGTATGCGGGATGTATGCTTCCATGCCGACATGAATAACCTCTGTGATTTCCGAGCAGACAGTTGATACATCATGTTTTGCAAAGCAAACCTCGCTCCAGGGAAAACTGGAAAAAAAGTCTCTCAGACCATCCAAGTCAGCATGGCCGTAGTGCCAGATTGGTGACTGTATGTCGATCTTGTAGGGGACAGGGTGAGTAGTCAGAAAAAGATGCAGCAGGCTAGTAGAGTGAGAGGACACACGAGGAAAAAAAGTGTGTTCTGCAGAAAAATCGAAATATCTCAGAAACTGATGAATGTAAGTATATGAAATGCTATAAAATATGAAAGAGCACGTTAAAACCAATTTTTTGGTAAAATAAATTATGGGGTTTGCATACAGTCATCTCTGTCAGAACTAGGGTTGCCAAGCATACTGTTAAAAACAGTATTCTACTGTTTTTTGCTATATACTACCTTTTACTGTTTAACTTAAAAAAGTATCTAATATACTGTTTACATGAGAACTGGCAAAAAATGAAGTTATTTGCTAGTAAATGCTTCAGAAGAATTCGTTAATATCACCAAAATTATTTCATATTTACTTTCTGTTCCTGCCACTTCGGCGTTGTAGTAAGGGTATTTTCTGATGAATGCGAAGTGGCGAGAACCCAGCCTCAGCTAATTTGATGAAAAATGAGCTACTGATATATATTTTAATTATGACCTAAAATGTAATGAGACCTTCAGACATGATAGTTTTTTGATAAGCTTTGTCAAAAGCTCCAAAAGATAAGTGTTAAGTTAAAATAAAGTACTGCTTTTTTTCTCCAAAATACTGTTTTTTCCTCCTTTAATCCTATTATGCAACATGCAGGCTGTCTTATGAAGCAAATAATGCAACACTCAACAGCTCAACCCCTGTATGTTTCTTGTGCTATACTGTTCCGTTTCAGCGTCAGGCGTTTTCACGGTCACTGCAAGTTCATGGCGCAAAAAAACCTCTGTTAATATGCGAGTGTATCATTGAAACAAATTAAATTATAGAGTAGGATTACGGCACAGATAGGTATCCAGTATACACCTTCCAAACATTAACGAGAAAACAATAAGATATGGCATTATTACCATGGACGTAGGTAATTTTGCTTGGAGGTATCTCATGTTATGGTTATAGGTCAATAATTTAGAAAGAAATGGCTTCAAGTGTCTTAACTCAGTACTTCTCACACATTATTGGTGTTGACCAAAAATGTGAAGTTCTTGTATCCTTACACCATCCTCATAAAAAAAGTAGACAATGATGAGCAATTTTGAAAATTTTTCTATGTTGTTGATTTCTCCTCCGCAACTGGCAAAAGTCCCAAAAACGATGCATTGTTACCATTTCCTCCATGGTGTCACAATTTCATTACAGTCAAGTTTTTAGTTTCCAAGTTACACGTTATAGGATTATAATATGTATGTATCATAGTATGTACAGATATGAAAATGAAGGGCAATATTGGGATAGGTCTAAAAGGCACACGATACTAAAGTCAATTTTTTCAGAGCAATGCAAAGTATTTTATGAATACAGTAAATTTTTTAGTTTAAAATAAAAAAAAATAAAAAAAATAGAAAATTATCAGGAACCCTTAAAACGCCCAAAAATCAGGTGTCAGCTTTTTTTATATCTTTAGTTTTTTATTATTGTTGCGCCGATTTCTGAAAAACCGTACGTGTTTTCCATTCTCGCCATGGTAAAAATACTGTGTCAACGTTTCATTACAACCAATCCAATGATTTTCAGGCTACAAAATCCAAAACGATCTAAAACAAAACTCTAAATTAATGTACATAGATGTGAAGCTCAATAACGGAATTCGGACAATGCCCGAAAAAAATACGCAGAACTCGTTTTGAGCAAGGAATATTTTCCAAACCCGAAATATTGATTTTATACGGCTATTGAGCATTACCAAATAGGCAGAACTAGTTTTGCGCATCTTGAAATGCACAGAACTAGTTTTGCGCAACTTGAAATGCACACGACTGTTCTGTATATTTTGGCATGGTGGCATTTAGAATTGTAGAGGAGATTTTTTTCTATACATTGTTGATACATTTTTTATTGCAGAGATATGAAGATTAGGTTAGGTTAGGTTCGTTCAATATAGTGAGGTAATGATCTTTTGTTATGAGATTATGTTTTTGTGTACTTGAAGCTTTAAGTAGCCGAACAAATTCGGATTCGAATTCAGCTTGCATCTTTTCCACAAGCAGAAACAAAAAAGATTCTAAGCAACAACATAAACATAACCTTACTATTTTAATGTAACTGCTGCTGGCCATTCAGTACCACAGAACTAGTTCTGTGCATTTCAAGTTGCGTAAAACTAGTTTTGTGTATTTCAAGACGCGCAAAATTAATATTTCGGGTTTGGGGAATATTTCTTGCTCAAAACTAGTTCTGCGTATTTTTTTTGGGCATTGCCCGAATTCGGCTATTGAGTGTAACATATACACCAGAAAAGTCACTTGGTGACAACGCCATGTTCGAATGGACCTAAAAAGTATATTATGCCCCTAGGACTTTCCTTCCTAGGTCCAATGGACAACCTATTATGAAAACAAATTTTTCACTTTCACAACCCCTCACCCCCCAACCACCCCAATTTCACCCCGAAAAAAAAAGTAGAAAATGATCAGCAACCCCTAAAGCCACTGAATTTTTTGTTTTTATGCTAATTACTCTGCCACCTATGCATCTACTACTGATGTCAATTTAAAAAAAAGTTGATTTAACTTTTACCCTTTTAGTTCCGACTCTGGTCGAGTGCCCAGTGGCAGTTGACCGTGAAAAGTCACATACTGCTGCGGTTTATTTAATAATTAAAATGACTTTCCTTTCATATTGAGTACAAAACTACGATGACTCGCGGTTTATGGTATTTATATTTGTAGCCAGTGCTAGACGGTATTATGTTTCTATTGGAACAAAAACAACAAAGCGAGGAGACAGTATCCTTATTGCGCCTAATTCAGTAAAGTGGCAGGTATTAATTTATAATTATATTTATTTATTTTTTGTTGAAATATAATCATATATACAAATATGTATATACTCACGCTATCCAACACGGAGCATTATGGCTAGAGTATTTGATAAAAAAGAAAATAATAATTTCGGAAGGATAGAGACCCATAAAGGCTACATTTTAAAGATATTTTCATGTTATACAGGGTGTCCCAATAACACGAAATGAATCAAAGTTATGTTTTTTTAAGTAGAACACCCCGTATATTATTGCATATTCAGATTCCTTGGTGAATTCTAGTGTGACTTTATGTATCATACATGGGACTTATGTATCATACATGGGACTTAAAGATGACCTTAGAGATGTTACCGCCGTTGTTACTGGTTAGACTTTGTCTGTTGTGAGTAATTTTTATAATCTTGTCCCTTTAGTCTAGTTCGTGTGTATTTTTCTGCTAAGTTAGTTGTTTTCTTCTACCTGAACAGATGTTTGTTTATATTTCATGGCCTGCTACGTTGCTTTTAGGTAGGAAAATTGAATGACGCCGATTTGCTCGAAAATTTAAAATTAAATGAAAACTACAAGGGATTGATATTCACAACCTCATATCATTAGAAAGGTTATCAAATTCTACGGTTAACCGTATAAAAAGAATTAGACATTCCCATTTGAAAAAATCAAGTTATCTCTGATCGAAGTTTCGTTAATTCATCGGCCGATTTCTCCAAGCATAAACGTAATTTAAATTTGACAGTCTCATCAAAGCTGACGCATTTTATACTTAGTAACACAGCAAAGTCACAGCCTTCCAAATTTTATAATCTCTGCGATATTCAATTTTTTCCTGATATCTACTTATATCAAAAATGGTGATTTACACCTAAACGATTCGCTTTAAGTACCATGTACCATGTATGATTCATAAAGTCACATTAGAATTCACCAAGGAATCTGAATATGCAATTATATGCGGGGTGTTCCATTTAAAAAAACATAACTTTGATACATTTTGTGTTTTTGGGACACCCTGTATAACGTGAAAATATTTTTAGAATGTAGCCTTTATGGTTCTCTATCCATCAGAAATTATTATTTTCTTTTTTATCAAATACTTTAGCCATAATGCTCCGTGTCGAATAACGTGAATAACCCTATATATTTTATATTTTTTAGATCCTGTAATAATAGATAGTCTCTTTATAAACCAACACGATTTGGCCAAATTAGATGTTCAATAAAAGAAACAATTCGAAGATTTGTCAAAATTCTATTTTTGTGATTTTTGAATTCATAACCGTGATCAAAAACCCCTATTTTTAAATATTTCTTTACTAAGAGCAACACCAAAAACATAACGAAAAAATGTTATCACAAATCAAAAGTAAAACATAACGAAGAACAAAAAAATAAGATCAAGAAAAACGTAATAATAATTATATTGCTACAATTTTGTTATACAGGGTTATTCATGTTATTCGACAAGAAGCATTATGGCTAAAGTATATGATGGAAAAAATACTGATTTCGAATGGATAGGGACTCACTAAGGCTACATTTTAAAAATATTTTCATGTTATACAGAGTGTGCCAGAAACATGAACGAAACGTATCAAAGTTGTATTTTTTAAATATAACACCCTGTATATTATTGCACATAAGATTCGTTTGTGAATTCTAGACTCG
Organism: Callosobruchus maculatus; assembly: GCA_951848785.1. Classification (NCBI taxonomy): domain Eukaryota; kingdom Metazoa; phylum Arthropoda; class Insecta; order Coleoptera; family Chrysomelidae; genus Callosobruchus; species Callosobruchus maculatus. The sequence goes on from CATOUR010000056.1 coordinate 15,686,116, forward strand.
ATATATCACACGTAAGATCGCCTTTTTTGGTATAAGTACATCAGAAAAAAAGATGATATCGCAGCGATTATAAACACCTAGAAGGTTATGACTCCTATATTGCTGAGCATGAAATTTGTCAGGTCATATTTGTATTATTTTTGTATTTGACAAAATCGGTAGATTAAGGAAACTTCAATCAGAGATAACTTGATTTTTTCCAAAGGGGATGCCTATTTTTTCATTTATCAAATTTTCAATCAAAGCTCGGTGTTTTTCAATGTTTTTATCTAAGAGCAACCTAGCAGACAATGAAATATAAAGAAAAACGAGTTTAGATCGAAGAAAACAACTAACTAAGCAGAAAGATGCAGACGAACAGAGGCACAAGATATTATAAAAATTCCTCACAACAAATCAACTCAAACTATAAACAACGGAGGTAGCATATTTAAGGTTAACGAGAAGCTAGAGTAGGACAGAAACTGATACTTTTCACAGCCTACTAGCTACTACTGTAATGTACTAGAGATTAAAAATTTCCAAAATCATTTAAGTTCTGAAACGAAAGGAAAACTGCCAGCAATTGTTACGGTCCAAAAGAAGCAAAGTCTTGTCATTCAAATTTGAAAACCTTTGAGTGAGTAACTTTTATATCGACAAATAAATTCCCAAGGTTTCCAAGTCCATAAAAATGTTTGCACTTGCCTTGTTTTACTGCCCAGATAATACGTTTTTTGGGCGCTTTATGATTTCTACACAACGAAAATTCACGTCACTCATTTCCGTCGGTCTGTCTGTCTGTCTGTCTGTCTGTCGGTCTATCTGTCGCTTTCTTCTAGCCTCGTAATCTCAGGAACCGCTGCATGGATTGTAATGAAATTTGGACAGCGATATTCTGTGGGGTCGTAGTAGGTAATGCTCCTATAATTTTGAGAATCGGTGCATGGGCGGTGGGGTAATTAGCAAAAAACAAAAAAATTTAAACATTGCTCAAACTTCATTTTTAGGCGTTTTAGGGTTTCCTGACCATTTTCTACTTTTTTTTGGGTAGGGGTGAAATTGGGGTGGTTTGGGGGTGGGGGGTTATAAAATTGAAAAATTTGTTGGTTTCATAATAGACTGTCCACTGACCTGTGTGAAGAAAGACCTAGCGACATAAATCACCTTATTAGGTCCATCCGAACACTACGGAAACTAAGGGAATTTTCTGTATACGTACGAGTACATTGCTTTAGATCGGTATGTATTTTGTAACGTGGAAACTATTAAATTGATTCTAATTAAATTTTGACAGTATTATTACCGTGGTGAGGATGGGAAACGCGTATGTTTGTTAGAAATCGTGTCAGCGGCAGCGTAGCAATAATCAAGAACTAAAAGTATAAAAACAGCTCAAACTTCGTTTTTACATGTTCTAATGGTTCCTGATCATTTTCTACCTTTTTTTGGGTGGGGGTGAAATTGGGGTTTGGGGGAGGGGTGGGGGGTTGTAAAACTGAAAAGTTTTTAGTATTGATAATAGGCTGTCCATTGACCTGTGAAGTAAAGACCTGGCGGCATAGGACAACCCTCAGATTCAAGCTACATGCTATGGGAAAATAATAAACTGGCATCACCGTAATGTGTGGGAAGTACTGAGTCAATCAACTTGACTTCATTTTTTTAAAAGGTTTTAAAATCCATTGAATTTGTAGTAAATCAAACTTACAACCAAACCTTGCAATATATTGCAGGTTTTTTTGTATTGCTGATTCGAACATATACAAACATGTGACATAGCCTATTTCTAGTGTGATAAACTTGAAGCTTATTTTCATGCGTTCTAGACAAGGAGGCAGAAGCCGACGGACGGCAAAAAGATAAAAAACGAGAGTATCCAATCTGGAACAAGAGCAATATCTAATATTAGCATCGTAGGCAATCGTGCATCAATAAATTGGTTATAAATAATAAGCGAGCATAACATCCATTGTCGAGATTCTGTGGGCGTCAACAACTATCATTTTATTATGTGGAACTAAAAGGATGCGAACGCAGAAAGTAGGTCTTGTCAGTTAACCAGCATTGTTTCAAACAAAAAAATTCGACAAGGAACTTGTGCAGACGTTGTTTGAGATCCTGGAGCATCACGTTCGAGATGCTATATGTACACTTAAAAGTTTGCGAACCAGAGGAACTCGACACCGATACTGGAACACCTAAAAACGCCCAACAACCTGAACCTATAGCAAGATCATTTTTACCGTATGTGCCTGGAATAACAGACAGAATAGAAAAAATGCGAGAAAAAGAAAACGTCAAGATCATCTACAATAAAACAAATAACGGATAAAAAATGAAACTAAGTGGGTTTTTAAGGTTACTGAAGGACCTATCATACTATGCTTTCGAAAAAAATGTCTATCCTTTTTTATTAGGAAAATTTTCGACCTCAAACAGATCCTATTTTATTTATCTTATGCTTATGATTTTAAATCAACGTCATTAAATATTTTAAATAAAATGATGACATCATTTATCTAGGAAAAGCTTTGGGGTTTCATTTGAAAAAAAAATTAGGGACGAGTTTTAAGGGCTGAAGTAAAAAAAAAGTTTCGAAACCATGGTATGATTGGACATTTAGTACCATTGAAAGGCCCACTTGGTAGTCTTTTTTATCTGTTTTTGTTATGAAAATATTACGCCCCACACACAAGTCCTTATTTTATTCATCTTATGCTTATACCTTTTTGAGGAAAAATAGGTTTGTACATAAAACCAAAGGTATTACAAGATTTTAAATAAAATAAGGACTTACTTTTTTTTATTGGAGGCATATGGCATCGACTACAAAGGCCATTAGCGCTTCAGTATGCAAATTTATTTATCCGATGAGGGGATGTACAATCTACCGGTCCTCATAGGCACTGAATAAGTATAGAGTACTGAACCTGGAATGGACAAAGTTTAGATTGTGTCATATCTTGTGAAAGGGCTTGATTATTTTCAGGAACTTAAGAAGTGAGAGACGTGTGGTTATAAAAGCAATTTTGAAGAGAGTCCGGCACATTAAGCCTCGAATTTTCTTCCCAGAATTTGGGGCAAACTAGGATATGGTCAAAATTCAGTCTGCACTGGCACTCTTCGCATATTGACGGTTCAGTACCAAATAAACGACAGGATGTCAGCCGACTATGACCAATCCTTACACGAGTCAGGCAGACTTTTTCCTTTCTAGAAAGGCCCTTAGGATAACACCAGCTCTTGATTGTGGGCTGCAAGCGTTTTAACTGGGTATCGCGCCCCTGCCATTCACTTCAGTGTTCCTGACATTTTATTTTGAGAAATGTTTCGGGTCTTCGTATCTAACTTTGGATTCCGGGGAACCATCAACAACGGCTGCCTTTGCGGCTTGGTCTGCTAATCCATTTCCGTTTATTCCTATATGGCCAGGTACCCAAACAAAGGACTTAATTTGTGTAGGAAAAACTATTGTGCTATTTGAAAAAACGTTGGGGGTGAGTTTTAAGGCTTGAACTTAGACCTTATAGTATTTTCAAAAATAGTACTTAATTTTTGTTTGAACCTTTCTTTGTTACGAGAATATCACGTGTCAAGACAACTTTTTTATTTGACAATAACTTATCAAAAAATAGCCTACTTTTATGTGCCCCCTGTAAATACCAAAATATTTTGAGGATATGTGACTCCAGCAGTAAAAAAACTTTTTTTATTTGAAATTTTCTCTACCTATTTTCTGAGTATCTCTCTGTATAAAAAAAGCCCTAAAAAAATCTAAGAAAACACAGTCTAGAAAACTTTTTATTATTATTATTACTGGTATAAGATTCTATAGGTAGGAAAATTGATTCAAATAAATATTTTAATAATAAGAAGTTAATTCTTCTGTCATATTTTTAGTTGAATAAATACTAAAGAACCACTTCTATCTGTATTCAAACCAACCCCCGGTCGTATCCCGCACTCCAAAAAAATTCTCTCTGGATCCGCACTTTACTGGACATCTAATAATAAAACCCAATGGAACAAATTAATATTGACGTATTCTTCACCACCCTGCAAAATCGGATATTTAGTAAAAGGCAAATATAACTTGGCAACGCCCCAACCATTACAAAAATATCTGAGCATTGTTGGATAGACACAAGACACAAGGATGGATATTAAACGACGTGAAAAAAACTCCGCATAAAAAGAAAGGCAAAATGAGGATCACCCTTCTTTTTCGTGCGCTCCTCGTCCTGAATGCCAAAGTATTTTAAGAACGTCTTTTGTATTTGGGAATTTATTCTACTAGGTATTACTGTATCTTGCGACGCATGGAAGAACTACGTACCAAATTTCCAAAGTTAATCTGATTTTCAACAACTTACCTTTCACTTGGAAGCTTGACGAGCATTGATTAGGTTCCTCCTTTAAAATGTATCCAATCGGGCACTGAACACTATACACTTTTCAAATAAAAAAACTCCACCAAATTCGCTTCAGCCCTTTGGAAATTTCGACACCGCAGATGGACACACATACACCAACACTTTACAACCTCTATTTGAACGACGAGGGACGAGGGCACAGTACAAGGGCGCTTCCAAGGGGGGCAAATAAGATGCAATAAGATGCATTGAAATTTATATATTTATATATTTTCCTGTTTACATTATTTATAATAAGTCTGGTTTTGTTATGTGTTTTTTTGTTAATTTTCCTTATAATAACAAATGGAAAATACCTGTGTAATGTTTAATTTGATCTTTGCGGCTGAAAAACGTTTAATTTTATAAATATTCATCTCTTACCGTATTATATCTTCATTTGACAAGATGTTTATCACAGCATAGTAAACAACCAGCACAATAACTCAGGTTGGCGGCAATTACGCGCGTGTCCCCACTACTGGATGATATTTCGATACTTGTACTTTTGCACTAATATCGAATATTTTTATCTTAGATACTTTTTGAGCGATTCCAAGCTGGTATCGATACTTTTGTAGGGGTATCGGTGAGGAAAATAGTTACAAAATTATTGAGGGGTATAATCAATTGCACAAAATTCTCTGTACGAACCAAACGCGCCTATTTGGCTAAAAAATATCGAGTTGGTACCGGTATCGATATTTTCATTTTCGCATCTATACCCAAACTTCACAGCCGTAAAATCATCCATAAATCATCCCAAGGTCAAATTTTGTGGGAACCATTTTTATATAGGAAATCCTCAGAGATATTGTGCTGGTTGTTTACTATGCTGTGATGTTTATTGTACCCTCCCCCCCCTTTCCTTTGGCGGCGCCCACTACATTATCCATAAAGTAACTACCCCCCAGACAAACTTCCTAGAAGCGCCACTGGCACAGTATATCCTATAATTGGATATACTGTGACGTGGGTTAACACGACGCGCCACTACTTGCAGAAAATACGCGAAGGATCTTCCGACCCTTCTACCGAAAATGCCGAAAATGGACTGACCCGTGCATCTGGAGCTCAAAACGACTAATAAGAAAAGCGCTACCGATACGCCACCTAAGATGTTGAGTTTTTTAGCAAAGTTTTTTGCAGCTGGCGGGTTGTTTACATCCAAACGCGCTGATAAGGTGTGTCCCAATAGTTGCGAGAGTTCTGATGGGATGCTGAAGGAAGCAAATTTGAAAATCATGGACTAGTACCTGACTATTTGTGTGCGTCAGCCAATTCATTGGAATCAGTCGATCAATTCACAAAAAGAGGAATCAAGTTGATGGACTCAGTTCTAAAAACAACTCTGAAGATGAATTGCTGACTCTAGACGGGTATTTAAAAATCATAGTAAAGGAACATCTCAAGATCGACTGTTTGTGAGCCTTAACCGATAAATTCACGAACAACGAATCAAGTTGATGGACTCAGTTCTGTAAGCAACAATCAACATGAATTGCTGAATCTAAACGCGAATCTTAAATTATATTAAAGGACCATCTCAAGCTCGAGTGTAAGTGTGACTCAACCAATAAATTCACAAAAAATAGAATCAAGCTGGTGAACTCAGATCCTTAAGCAACTCTGAAGATGAATTAATGATTCTACATGCGGATTCAAAAATCATAGTAAACGAACATCCCAAGACTCAAGCTCGATTGTGTGTAAACCTCAACCGATGAAATGACAAAAAAAAGGAATCAAGTTGATCGACTCCGTTCCGTAAGCAACTCAGAAGATGAATTGGTGAATCTACTCGAATTTGAAACAAAGTAAAGAAACATATCAAGCTCGACTGTTTGTGTGTCATTACCGAAAAATTCACAAAGAAAAAGGCAATAAGGGCAATCAAGTTGATGAGCTCAGTTTCGTAAGCAACTCTGAAGATGAATTGCTGAATCTATATTCCAATTTAATAATCATATTATTATGGTGATGAAGATGAATTGCTGAATCTATATTCCAATTTAATAATCATATGGTGAAGGAACATCTCAAGCTCTGCTGTTTGTGTGCCACACAGTTCACAGCAAAAAGAATCAAGTTGATGGACTCAGTTCCGTGAGAAACTCTAAAGATGAATAATCGCTGTTATACGCGAATTTAATAATCGGTGAAGGTACATGTCAAGCTCGACTGTTTGTGTGCCTCACCCGCTAAATCGACAAAAACAGGAATCAAGTCGATGGACTCAGGTCTGTAAGCGACTCTGAAGATGAATTGCTTAATCTATACGCGAATTCAAAAATCATGGTGAAGGAACATCTCAAGCTAGGCTGTTTGTATGCTTCACCCGCTAAATCGACAAAAACAGGAATCAAATCGATGGACTCAGGTCTGTAAGCGATTCTAAAGAATTGCTGAATCTATACGCGAATCTAAAAATTATATTAAAGGAACAAACCAAGCTCGAGTGTAAGTGTGACTTAACCAATAGATTCACAAAAAAAGGAATCAAGTTGGCAGACTCAGTTCCGTAAGCAACTCAAAAGATAAATTGCTGAATCTACTCGAATTTGAAATGTAGTAAAGGTACATGTCAAGCTCGACTGTTTATGTGCCTCACCCTCTAAATCAACAAAAATAGGAATCAAGTCGATGGACTCAATTCTGTAAGCAACGCAACCTTTAGGCTGTTTGCCACTGTGTAAACTTGAATGTTCTAAATAATTGTAAAAATGGAGTTTTCGTTAATAAATAAATAAATAAAACTATTTACGTTTACCTGTATACACCAGCATTCGAAAAAAAAAAAAACGACACCAGAGGAATTATCTCTACACATGTACTTACATTGACGATGATCTCTGCTCTTTTCCAGCAGTAGCCGCAAGCGCTGCCCTATGGTCGTGAGGTCCCCTGGCCCGCATGGACTGGTTTATCCTCATCTGACGAGGTTGCAGAGGTGGAGGTACCTCCTTAACAGGAGATTCGGCTATGGACGCCCTCTGGGCTGGCAAGGTTGATGGCTGGTGAAGTAGTTTGTTCTCTCTGAAAAAGATCGATTCTGATCTAGTTTTTACTCCCTAATTTTCGATTTACATAAAAGTCATTTATTCGTTTACTAAATATACAGGATGTCCAGTTAGTGTGTAATTCTCCGATGTCTCGCAAGGTAAACCTGATGGAAGAAAATGTCAAATACAAAAGTTATTTGGTTACTTAAGACGCATATTCTGAAGATATTTTGAAATATACAGGGTGTTGCGGGAAAGTAAGATAGTAATCTACTTGATTTTTTTATATGGAACTATAACTTTTTCTTAAATCTTTCTAGTTTCCATCATTGATCTCTATTTAACCCTGAAACATGTTTTGGATCGGTTGCGACGTTACCAAGTTACAATTTATTTTTTATTAATTTCCAGATCTGCAAGGTCGCAAGCAATACGTCCAAATTAATATATTCCTTTAACTTTTCTCAATAATATTACACAGCGAGTTACTTGAATATTAAGTGGATATTATTTTGGATGTTGCCAGCAATTTGAATCTACAGGGTGTTTTTGGCAGAATTTGAAATTACGGCAATTTGAAGGTCATTTTACTTTGTTTTTTTAAATGTAATATCCTGTACGTATTATTTTAAATCGAAATATCTACTAATACCCTATCTCGCCTTGTAAGATTTTTTTTCGCGTTTGCGGCGTTGCCAAGTTATAAATTATTTTTCCAAATTTTTAAACAAATATCCCCAATTTTTATTTATTTTAAATAGAATCCCCTACTTTTTTATTGCAATAAATTGCACATGCCAAACTTAGTAAGATCTCACAATTTCAAAATTTTGTTTCTGTTAATTATTATTGAGATACGGCAACACCGCTTTTTCAGTAAATAGTACCGGAACGCTTGAATATTTCCAAAACTGCCACAGCCGGAACGGTAGAATTCAATACTTGGGGGTTTTTGAACATACAGAATTCAAAAACGCTAACATCAGTGTTGTCAGATTTAACACTTTTACGTTAGACTTCATAAATAGGGCATTCCATTCAAAATTATGACGTAAAATTGGTAAAACTGACAATACTGATGTTAGCGTTTTTGAATTCTGTATATTCAAAAACCCCCAAGTATTGCATTTCACCTCTCCAGCTGTGACAGTTTTGGAAATATTTAAGCGTTCCGGTACTGTTTACTGAAAAAACGGTGTTGCCGTATCTCAGTAATTAATAGAAACAAAAATTTGAAATTGTGAGATCTTACTATATTCGACATGCCCAATTCATTGCAATAAAAATAAGTAGAGGATTCTATTCAAAATAAATTAAAATCGGGGTATTTGTTTTAAAATTTGGAAAAATAATTTATAACCCGGCAACGTCGCAAACGCGAAAAAAATATTACAAGGCGAGATAGGGTATTGGTAGATATTTCGATTTAAAATAAAAATACAGGGTGTTACATTTAAAAAAACAAAGTAAAATGACCCTCAAGTTGCCGTAATTTAAAATTCTGCCAAAAACACCCTGTAGACACAAATTGCTGGTAACATCCAAAATAATACCTACTTAACATTCAAGTAACTTGCTGTATAATATTATTAAGAAAAGTTGAAAAACTATATCAATTTGGACGTATTACTTGCGACCTTGCAAATCCGGAAATTAATAGAAAATAAATTATAACTTGGCAACGTCGCAACCGATCCCAAAAATATTTCAGAGTTAAATAGAGATAAGTGATGGAAACTAGAAGAATTAAAAAATAGGTGTAGTTCCATATAAAAAAATTAAGTTGATCACTATCCTACTTTCCCGCAACACCTCGTATATTTTAAAATATTTTTAGAATATGCGACTTAAGTAGCCAAATAACTTTTGTATTAGACATTTTCTTCTATCAGGTATACTTTGCGAGATATCGAAGAATTACACACTAATTGTATAAACGCAGATTCAGTTTAAGAAGTCACATCCAGATTGGAACTGTTCAAACATGCATCTCACACAAAAATGTACAGATAGAAAAAGTAATTATAGGGTCTTGCACGAAAGCAGAAATGATGACGAAAATTGGATAGAGCAAGATGAGGAGTCCAAATATTAATTTTTTGGAGACATCAAGTAGTTAATTATTATTAGTATCGTCTCATACTGCCAGCACAAAATGGAGATCACTTGTAAGGCACTGCCTTTAGAAAACAATTTTGATGTCCCTTGATGCCTCTATACAGGTTGATTCACAAGATATAAAGCTGGTAAGAATTGTTAGTCACTTGTTGCTTTTACAGAACCATTGGTGATATCAGAATGAAGTTAGAAACTCAAAAAAAAAAAAAATAGAAAATTAGCACATGCTCCCGAATTATACAAATGTCTTGTATGTCTGACTAGGTAAAATCAAAAATTTTTCATAGTTCCTAAGCGCCTATGTTTTATGTAAAAATATATGTATTAGTTCACTCATCTTAGTAAAAAATGGGGTCGATCTTAGAGTCTAACAGCATATATTTTTGAGAATATCTTATTTTCTCTACCTCCAATAGCATTTGTATTTTTTACAGTAGTTATAGAAAGTAAAATTCTCTACAAATTTCGTATAAAACATTTTTTTTTATTTCAACCATTTTTGAGATAGGGGCACAGAGTGTTGTTGAACCATTAGTATAGGCAACCAGTTTTACGCGATATGTAACAGCGCTTCACAGTGTGCCTTCTATCTGAAAAATGGTACTGCATATAAAAATATGTTTTAAACAAAATTTGTAGATAATTTTATTCTCTAAATTTGTCATAATAAATGTAAATACGGTAGAAAGTAAAGAAAACGAGATATTCTGAAAAAGTTGATTATTGCTACCTTTAACCCTGAGTATCTAAGGATGCTCATATGCAACTTTTGAGGCAACAATAAAAGTTTGTACGAAAATTCGTATTTTTCTGTTTGATTCCAGGATGAGATTCCTATAGATAACTGGACTATATATACTATACCCGAAAGTGAAATCCGAACACTGAGAAAGAAGGTGTTGCGGTTGATGAAACGTGGTAGGACTAAATACAATAATAAACGAACTCATTTGCCATTATTAGTTCATAAAAAAACAGACAGATCAATAATGGGTGGGTCCTCCAGGTTGACGGATGCATTCCTCTAGCCTGCGCGGCATGCTCGTAATCTGTTTGTTGATAAGCTCTAGAGGTACAGCCTCCCAAGCTGCCCTCACAGCATGTTCCAGTTCGTCCAGCGTGGTCGGAGGATTGGGTAAATCGCCTATATATCGACCCATCTAATCCCGTACTTTTTCAACTGGCGATAAATTGGGTCATCGTGGAGGCCAGGGGAGTATCCTGACCTCAGCTTCCTGTAGGAGCCTCATCGATACCGTTGCAACATGAGTACGTACATTATCTTGCTGGAAGAAACACTCTTCGAGGCATCACAAGTAAAGGTGACTTGCTGTTGAATGCAATGGAACCCCAAACCAATAGGACTGTGTACATGGCGCTCAACAGCAAACTGGAGATCACGTCGTTCACCCCGTCGTCGTCTTCCGCGTTGGCGTCCGTTATGTGTTCCCAGACAAAACCTGGACTCGTCGGAGAATGCCATCTGATGCCACTCAGCATGCCATTGTCGATGTTCTTGGCACCAATCTAGCCACTGGCGACGATGAGTAGCAGTGAGGGGAAGCACTAGATGCGGGCGATATTATCCTAAGCCCATTTTACTCAATCCGTGCGGATTCCATTGGGCCGCCGTATAGCTGCATACCAAGCGCCAGCAACAGCTCGAGTAGACCGCATTCTCTTTCAAAGGGCCAGTAGTCGTAGCTGACGATCTTGTCGGTCTGTAGTTCCTTTACGCGCTCCAGCACCTCTGTCACGCTGCATTCGCCCTTCTGCGATCCATGCGCGCCATGCTGCTACAACTGTAGCCACGCTATGCCCCATGGTTACAGCAACTGCTCTGGAAGAAGCACCACGTTCTCGTTGGCCTACAATCCGACACCCTTCGAAGAGGCTTAACTGCGTAAACTGGGGCTGTCATCTTCTAGGGGACATCTTTACACAACCAATATTAGTCTCTCGCCACATTCGCAACAAAGATCGTTTTTGAATCGACAAAGAGCAATACTTTGTTTTTACACGTTTATAGCTTTTTAGAGGTGCCATGTAGGTAAATATCGTCTGACTGAACAAATGGTGTTAAATATGTACTAGAGACGGTACTGCCAAGCTGTGTACAAATTTATAGTGCAAATATCCCTTTTTTTTCGGTGTTTGGATTTGACTTGGCAGTAGTTTACTTACTGCTACAACAATAATGAAGACCCTTCAACCACAACTACCGCAGATGCTGGAAGATAAAATTTACTGGAATTTAGGCCAGCTCTGTGGCTTTTATCTATATTTGACTCGATTTTGAAGTCCTACATAACAAAAGATAAAGTTGTCGAACCGTAATCTGGAATTTTGTTGACATTAACAATAAAATGCTCTTACCTGGTAAGTGATCTCAAAGGCTCGGGCCTGAACTGTTCCGACACCCCGTTAGCTTTCTGGCTGACAGCCACAGCACCACTGAAAGCGTATTTGGACGTATTCGGGTACCGGGTGCTGGACCTCTCTTGGTAACCCCGCTGGTTCGGAAAACCCAGCACCTCCGTCTTTGAGGGTTTCTCAGTGTGGACGGATGAAGCGTAAGCTTGCTGGAAGATGTGCTCCCCAAATTTGGATCGAATCGAAGCTCGCATCGTCGAGTGTCGAGGAGACTTCTCTGGGATGCCTACGGATAATAATTTTATTTTTATTTTATTTCATTAATTAACATACTCAACAGTATGGCATCATTTACAGGGTAAAGATAGAATTCCGAACAGAAAAAAAATACTTAATATTATAACTAAGAGCAATTTATTAATTATAGAAAACAGTTACAGAAAATTCCTCTTTCTAGGAGGATACACGAAATTCAGGGACCTAGGAGGAGAATTACTGTCTGCTCTGACATCCAGGGAGCATTAAATTCATTGAGTGTTGGTCACTCACATCAAGATTCGTTGTACCACATAGAAATGTCTTTGATGACATTTCTGCAAGGCATCAGGTGCCACGTATATGGGTCTCGAGACGTGCTGAAGTTTGCGGTAACGAAACTGCGGACGCGCTCGCAAGACGAGGGTCGAGAAATAATTTCCTGGGTCCTGAGCCGACTGTGGGGCTGGCAGCATGCGCCATTAGAAAGGAAATAGAGGAGTGCCTGCAAAATCAACATCTTTTGAGATGGAGAGGAATCTCTGGACATGTCCGTCAAGCTAAGGAGCTTATTTTAGGACCTCTAGCCAAGGTGGTAAGGAGGGGTGCAGAAGGGTCCGCTTAGGACTACACACTGCTGGCTCTTGTCACCAGAAAGCCCCTCTCTTTTCTTTCATTCATGCATTAGTTATACAAAGTAGGTTTATTTCAGGAGGTTCTTTATACTCGAGAATACAAGCAGTTGGTACGTGCAGTAAAATGTTGTTTTGCCGAAAAACTTTGAACATTAGTTGATTAGAAATAATAGTGTTATCAGACTAGTTATCGATAAATTTAAATGACATTATCACTGGCTAGGTTGTAACTAAGCGTCCAGCTTCCAAGCTACAAACAAGATGTCTTTCAGGTATTATATTTATATCATGGATTTATGAAACGCAAATGCAACTCTGTGTTTCCTAAGGCATCAGAATTATAAACTTATCTAGAAATAAGACATAATCACAAGCTTATCCAGGAAGCTAGATAAAGATAGCTGTACAGTAAGATACGTTTCACCTCAGAAAAAAGCATCGTCAGACTTTTAGGAATGTATTCTCTCTATTTTTTGTAACACAATGCAAATTCAAATTTGTATTTTCCCAAAATATGTGCATTACTTTCACAACCGTCGTATATCGAGTGCCACAAATAGTGCAACTTACTAATCAAAGAGGGGAGATTCAGTTTTCCGAAGAAGCGTTGGTATGCTACACGGATGGCTCTTGTCTAGCTAGTGGACTGAACTCAGGAGCAGGGATGTATGTTGAAAATCAAGAAATACGGGTGAGTTACTAGAGGCATATACCACAATTTTCGATGCCGAAGAATATGCAATACTCTGTGCTGCATGCAATGAGAAGATGAAAAAGAGCACGGAACAGAAGATTTACAAATTCTTTAACAATCTCTAACCCTTGGTTCAGGAGTGCGCGGAGAGGCTGGAAGAGCTGGCGAGGCTGAAGAAGATCCCCCGATGTGAGTTCCAGGTCTTACGGGAAATCTTGGTAATGAGAAAGCTGATAGGCTGGTCACACTCGGCAGCGAGGGACAGTTTGTTGACCAGGAGTCCGTTATAGGATTAAGTAGGCAGCATGTAACGTCAATCCCCAAAAAAATGGGTGAACGATACCACAGATGAACAGTGGAGGCAAAGTAAGGGATGCAAGCAAGCCAAGGATTTTATAGCCAGGCTGAACACATCTACGTCAGCATGACTGTGAAACCAAGGCCAATGGGCCACCAGAAACCTTGTGGGTGTTCAGACAGGGCACTGTAGGCTCAGGCGGCATCTGTCACTATTAGGAATTGAAGAAGACTCCCTATGTATGGGCTGTGGAGAGGCCGATGAAACGGCCTATCGCTTCCTTGCGGAATGTAAGTTGCTAGGCGGGCTGAGATTAGAGATCTTTGGATCCGATAGATTCCAGTCAGAGAAATTACCCTCCCTAAGCTGGGCTGACGTATTGGCCTTTGTTAAAAGGTCGGGAAGGTTTGGCAGGCAGGGGGAGGCAGAGACTGGTGTCTGAAGGGTTATATTCGGGGATGGCAAAAAGGGCCTACTGGGGCCTACTTGCCAGGCGCGGCTGCCCCACAGCTACACTATTAATAATAGAACTAATATATTTTTTTGAGTTTCCTACAAACACTAATGAAAATGGCGAATGCGATACTTTCAATGTCACATCCACCATCTTCTCAAATCAAGTACGACTATAACGAGCGATTTGAAACTACTTGTTAATCATAATTCACAGCGTAGCATCAAATCGGCCCACCTGTTGAAAGTACAAAAAATTTAGGACTAACGATTGACGAAAATCTGGAGTTTTTGCACCATGCAAATTCTCTTATTAAGCAGTATTATGCAAGTGTTTTTTGCTAATAAAAAATTTCTTTGTAGACAGATGCGTAAAGAACTGTGCGTGACAATTATAATACCTAAACTATCTTACTGTTTCATTGTTTATTTCCCATTTGTAGATCCGCCACCTCTTACAGATTGCAAAAAGTGTTATACTCTTGTTGTAGGTTTGTATGTGATATACACAAGTAAGACCATATTTCCAAAAAATTTTGTAACCTCAATTGGTTGAAAGTTAAGCAGCTATATTCATACTTATTACTTACTTTTGTACATAGAATACTTTGTACATCAAATCCTCCATATCTGCTAGACAAACTTACTAGAGGTACTGTTCACAATGTTAACGTTCGGAATACAAGACTTTTAATAATCCCAAATCATCGTACTGATTCATTCCAAAATACATTCTCGTACAATGCAGTCAATCAATACAATAAGTTGTCTCTCCATATTAGGCAAATAAAATCAACTCAGACTTTCAAAACTAAGCTAAAACTGTTTTTGCTAACCCAACAATGTCAAGAGCTGAATGTTCAACGTATTTTAGTTTTTATTTTCCTTCTGTTACATTCCTTATTTGTTTATAAACTATTTATTCAGGTATATGCTTATAAGCATTAATATTTTTGCTCCTAACTACAACTATGCATTATACAACATATTTTATACATATATTTGTTCGATAACTGCAACATGTTAGGAGGTTAGGTATAAGAGTAGATTTATCTAAATCTTGCCTCCTGTAGAACTCTTAATAATTACGTTTATTATTACTATTATTATTACTAAATAATGGTTAAAATTTTGGCGTGGAGGTTCTTGACAAACGTTGATACCCACCTACAGTCTGCTGTAAAGGCGTCGCCTCTTTTTTGCTAGTAGTACTATTTCCTTTCTGTATTTGAGGTCCAGGCGTTTGGTTGCTGGTCGCTCCATCTTTGAAACGATCCTTGAGATCCGTCCAATCAGCTTCGCATTCTGGTGGTGGTGGGGGTAAGGGTTCGTCGTTGTTGAACACCTCCTCATCGACCATTGGCGGAGGAGATGGTGGCGGCAAGTCTGGGCTAGGAACACTAAGATAACAGAATTTCTGGTTAAAATTCTAAAACCATAGAAATCGTTTGTTTTATTAATTTCCAACATCGGTTTAGCTTTATGTGTATCATGATTTGTTCTATTTCTTATTTACTCGAGAAAATTTTTTCCTTATAAGCATTATAGTTTTGAGGGGAACATACAGGGTGTCCCAGGACGATTAAGACAAGCAATATATCGGAGATAGGTAGTAGTAGATAATTCTAATTTAAGGGGTGCAAATTAGAGCAAAAATTTTCTTGTCATTGTGTTACCCAATGATGTATTTGTTTTTGGTCACGTGACGTCTGATTCAAAATTATTAATGGGACATTCTGTATATTTGTGCGTTTCGGTGTTCCTCCCGATAAAACAATTCCATCAAACTAGCACACTTGGGGTCTAAAGTGATTAATTCAAGAGCTACAGGTACTTAAAGGGCTGTACCACTACCATTATGAAACACTCCCATAGTAATTTAACTGTAGGGGTACATGTTATAATCAATGGTAGTGGTGCCAGCGCTCCGCAGTTTCAGCCCTAGATCTCACAACCGGCTGGCTCGATGTATTTTTTTATAACTGAGCACACCGCGTAGGCAGAGCCCCAATACCAGAGTACCAGGGCTGCTGTGAAAGGGTTATGTGAGGGGAAGTTTGTTAACGCGGCATTTGAATGGGCCAATACCGGCAGGCCCAATAAACACATCTCCTGGCAGCCCATTCCAAGCCTTGGACACCCTGGGAATAAATGTGCGGTAGTACCGTTCGGTTCTTGATGTATGAAAACCGACCGCCTTAGGATGAGATGCAGCGGTCGCGCGGGTGCATCTGACAGGAGCAGTGAGCGGCGGAACTATAGAGGATAGCTCATAGAAGCAGATTCCGTTTGAATATCGGTAGAAGAGCGAGAGGTCACCAACGACACGCCGGTGAGAAAGTGGCTGGAGGTGGCGCGTTAAGGCCGGGTCGCCAATTAGTCGAATTGCCCTTCTCTGGGCGGCATCCAGTATAGACAGGGTACTAGAGGCAGCAGCTCCCCAGAGATGGGAGCGATACTCCAGGCCAGGTCTCATCTGGACTTTATATAGCGGTGAGGAGGTTACATGGTAAGAAGTTCTTTCTGGCTCCAAATAGGTACCCGAGCTTTTTACTAGCAGCTTTTGCAATTGACACAACGTGTTCGTGTCTGATCAGATTTTCTGTAATGTCTCCTCCTAACCAGTGGCGGCTGGTGAGGTAGTGCCACAGTGCCATGGCACTACCTTAATTTTCGACAAAAGCATATTTATCTGTCAATTAAACTTTTCTTATTCTACGTTAGTTTCCAACGACTTTTTCTGTTTTATATGAAATGGCAATAGCGGTTCAGCGCATAAATGCTTGCACCAGGCAACACATGGCATCGTCGCAACTCACACGATGGGAGCAGAGGATGCGACGAAACGGTGAGTTGGCAACAGACTACCGTGCCATTTCCTCTAAGGCACCAACAGAGTAAGAGAGGTCTTATGACAAAAGCTTACGAGTGACAGAGAGAACGCTATGCTGGACTTTTTGTATAGATTCTAGATACGAAAATCCGAAGCACATCGTGCCAGGCACATTACCCATATTTCCATTCATGGTTCACTATTTTTGTTTTGTTTCAGCAGTTTCGATTTGTTTATGTTTGATGCTGTTGTCGGCTCTTCTCGTTAAAGGTTTGAAATTTAGATCTTATTACCTAGTTTGACTGAGTTGTGCGCTATTTTCGGATCGGTATCTCTTTTGTGTTCAATTAAAATATATCATTAGAATGAAAATGAATAAAATTGGCGCATTAATAAACTCATTTAGTAATCTTCCGCCGGAAGAAAAATTGAAAAACATATTGATAGTGAACAGAAATCGCGTTGTCGTAAATTTAATAAGACTATTTATGACGAAAACAATTGGATAAGTACTGCGAAGAAGTTAACAAACTGTTTTGTTTTGTGTGTGTTCTCTTTGGAGGCGATGACACTAGGGCGAAAAAAGGCATGGATGATTTTATTCATAATATGGAAGAAAATGAAAACCCATGAAAAATCTAAAGTGCGTATGAATAATGTTTTCAGTTTATCAATACTTGGTAAGTCGAACATATAGACTCAGTTAAATTCGGCTTATCGGCTAGTTATAAGTACTTTTTTTGGCTCGAGCCGCCACTGCTCCTAACAGCTTGAATGAGTGACTCCTTGGCAGAACCCGCTTGTACGTTGGCTTGGGCACTTCTTGTCTAATAGCGTACAATACTGGATCTTGGAAGCATTAATTTTTACCACACTCTTGAGCCCCCAAACGGCAATGGTTTCGAGATCCTTTGAAAGTGAAGCTGCCACTGACAGTCTTCTGCATTCCAGCTCGACCACAGAGATCGGTCTATTGCTCATGATGCCTGAATGCAGCGTTCTGTCATCCCCAAAACTGTGGATTGGATTTTCAGTGCTAGAGAGTAGATCATTAATGTGAAGCAGAAACAATGTCGGACCCAATACCGATCGCTGGGGAACCCCAGCATTGATGCTATGGAAAGAAGAGGAAAAGCCGTCTACCACGACAGAGATTATCCATAGATATGACAACATTGTAAACACCATCGTAAGATCGGCCGTGTTGCAAAATCCTCATACATCATAAATTCATCAAACCTTTTCCGAGATAATTGATTTTTGCCCTTTAATGCCTGTGGCATAGTCTTTTTGGTTTTAGAATTTGGGGTATATATGTTGGGAATGCCCATGGCATTATTTCATTGTATCTGTTTGTTTTTAGCGGAAGAAATGTCTCAAAGACCAAAATAATCTAAAAAATTAAAGGGTAAGATACAGAAGCTGTGCCAAGTTCTCCTCTACCTACCGTGGTTCCTGGAAGAGATCTGGAAACGCACTCCTAAGATTTGGGTTCTTCGGAGGTCTTTCCGGAGGTTTTTCTGGCACGTAGTCGTCCACCGATATTGAGGCTCCCACTATAACAGGTCCCAGAAGGTCTGCGGACAGACTGCTACAGGAGTTGCTGTGTTGATGTCTGGGCAGAGTGCGACTCTGGTTGGATTCGAGACTTGAAGCCAAGCTGCTGCGCTTGGAGTTGCACCCAGAAGCGTAGTCTGAAGCTGAGCTGGCCCTTCTTGAAGGTAGCTGAATTTTCACCTGAAAAATATTCACCATGGAGGTTATTTATGTCGAGAATAATACTTAATTGTTGGCTAAGTGCATAAGGCAGCATAGTAGCACTTATACTGCAAAATATTGTTAGTTTAGATCTTAGATAGGGAAAGAGAGTGGATACCGCACGCCCGTTTGATGCTATATGAATTAGCTGTGACCAAAAATGAATAGCTGTCAAAATTTTGGTGCAAAACAAATAATTTGGTACGATGGTATTTTTTTATGATATTTAGCGTTTTTAAGACTAATCATTGTAAAATATTGTGGTGTGCATAATGGGAGGGTGTGCAGCTTACGGTTGTAAATGCCACAGCAGTAGGAAGAAGCCCAGAATCACTTTTCGCGGGTAAATTTGTGTTAATATTTTTTGGTGCAATCGAAGTTTATGCAAACATCTCGATAACCAGTTGAGAAATATAAATGTATCCAAAATATAATTTCAAATGTACCACTAACATGCGAATTATAATATTTTTCATCAAGAACTGTATTTTTCAAGGAATATTTTGGTTCAAATACAATCAGTTTTCCAGTGACGTATCTGTTATAGCTTACGTGAATAGAGATATATCCCAAACTGGTTATCTGATTTGCAATATATATGCTTAAGCAACATAATGCCAATAAATATAAATCAGATTATATATATAGGTATTATGTGTTCTTCAATAAGAGCCACTGGGACTAACGCTTTGGTACTGTTTTGGTACTTTTTGGTAACAGAGATGTCAGCCGCGCGTTCCGTCCTCTCTCTTTCCTTGTCTGAGGTTTAGATTTTAGCTGAGTCTTACAGCTAGACAAGAGCGACAAATATAAGACTTTTGCAAAAGAGGAAGATCAAAGTACGTTGCTTTTATGTAAATAGTTTGTAGGCATATTAATCTATGGAAAGCTTTCCATAATGTAGACTGGAAATTAATATTGAAGAGTTTCAAAGGTTTAGGAACTGTTCGGAATCCGAAGCATTAAAAAATATTATTATCATGAGTGTCGAGGGGCTCAAGAACAAAACTGAGGCTGAAACTGAAACAACGACCGAATTTGTAATTAGCGCCCCCAAACTATACATGCGACAAGTTTTCGTTTTGCCAGATGACGATTTTAGATTTTCAGCGTGTAGGGGAACGACTACGGCGCCGCCCACTCGAGGCATGGCCCTGAACTACAAGTTTCTCCATATTATCGCTTCTGTGAATATGTCCGAAGAATGTAAGCAGTCTCGTCGATACAATGGAGGCTAGTCTCTTTGGATTACCGAGCTTATCCAGTATGAAAAGGTTAGTTCGATGGGCGGTATAAGGGGCTCTCAGCATTCTCTTCCACGTCCACATCTCAAAAACATCTAAGCGACCTCGATCTGCCTTTTAACAGTCCAAGTTTCCTAGGCATACAAAAATATGGAAAATACAAGAGACTGAACCAGCGACATTTTAGTAGCTTTAGTGATGCTATGGTGACGCCATATTTTAGTAAGCTTTGTCATGGCCACACGTGCCTGTTGAATGCGCCGTCGAATCTCATTTTCACAGCTACCCGAATTGTCGATCAGAGAACTGAGGTACACAAAACATCCAATAACATTTTACAGTACCTGGTACCTACAAACGTTCTACCTATCCTTACCTTTGGAGGAGGTTGAGGTCCGTTGATCTGCTGCTGTTGTTGCCTCTGTTGATGCTGTTGCTGAGGAGACAGTTGGGGTTCCGACCTCCAAGTATTCTTGTTGTTAGGATTGTTGTGCCTCTCGTAGAACGACAACAAGGCTTTCTTCTGGATCGCCTTCAATGTTGGATCTGGGATTTTGTGCTTCTTTTCCGGATCCAAATAAGAGTACTTCTGCTGCTTTTCGAGTTCGCTTATACGGTCTGCTACCGAGAGAGCCGATTGCAGTGATAATGATAACCTGAAAAACGGAGATTGATATTATGCAAGATGCTCAAAAGGGCTTGTCTTGGAGTCAAATAGAGCAGAGAGATATCGATTTTAGATTTTTAAATCTGAGGGTCTGAACATTTTTGATATTCGTTACCTGAGCCTGAAACTCAAAACAACGGTCAGATTTGTAATTAGCACCCTCCTACCATACACTACACGAGTTTTCGTCCTGATAGGAAGCCAAACAACGATTTTAGATTTTTAGGGTGAACTTGAAAATCTGAGGACCTGAAGATATTTTATATTCGTTACCTAATGCTCAAACTCAAGACAACGGCCGGATTTGTAATTAGGACCCTCCAAATAAACATTACACGAGTTTTCATGCTGACAGGAAGCCAGATGACGATTTTAGATTTTTAGGGTGAACTTGAAAAGCTGAGGGCCTAAAATTTTTTTTAATCGTTACCCGAGACTGAAACTCAAAACGATGTCTGGATTTGTAATAAACACCTTCCAACTAAACATTACACAAGTTTTGGTCCTGACAGGAATCCAGATAACGATTTTAGATTTTTAGGGTGAACTTGAAAATCTGAGGACCTGAAGATATTTCATATTCGTTACCCAATGCTGAAACTCAATACAACGGCCGGATTTGTAATAAGCACCCTCCAAATAAACATTACACAAGTTTTCATCCTGATAGGAAGCCAGATGGCTAGTTTAGATTTTTAGGGTGAGCTTGAAAATCTGAGGGTCTAAATTTTTTTATATCCGTTACCCGAGACTGAAACTCGAAACAATGACTGGATTTGTAAGAAGCATCCTCCAGTTTAACATTGCACAAGTTTTGGTCTTGATAGGGATCCAGATAACGATTTTAGATTTTTAGGGTGGATTTGAAAATCTGAGAGTCTGAAGATATTTGACATTCGTTACCTAATGCTGAAACTCAAAACAACGGCCGAATTTGTAATTAGCACCCTCCAAACAAACATTACACTGGTTTTCGTCATGATAGGAAGCCAGATGACGATTTCAGATTTTCATTACATATACATATTCTTATATTCATTACACAAATTTTGGTCCGGATAGGACTCCAGATGACGATTTTAGATTTTTAGAGTGAACGTGAAAATCTGACGATCTCTAAATTTTTGATAATCGTTACCTGAGACCGATACTCAAAACAATAGCCGCATTTATAATAAGCACCTTTCAACTATACATGATACGAGTTTTCAACCTGATAGGAAGACAGATGGCGATTTTAGATTGAACTTGAAAATCTGAGGGTCTGAAAATGTTTGATATTCGTTACCTGAGACAACTCAAAACAATGGCCAGATTTTAATAAGCACCTTTCAACTATTCATGACAGAAGCCTAAAAGGAAGCCAGATAAAGATTTTCGATTTTTAGGGTGAACTTGAAAATCTGAGGGTCTGCATATTTTGATATTCGTTATCTGAAGCTGAGGCTTTCAGCAATACATGACTTGAGTTTTTGTCCTGAAAGGAAGCCAGATTAAGATTTTCGATTTATAGGGTGAACTGGAAAATGTGACCTCCTGAAAACTTTTGATGTTCGGTACTTGAGGCTGAAACTGAAAAAAAGCCGGATTTGTGATTACTGCCCCTAAAGTACATATGACACGAGTTCTTGAAACTTCAGTAATGGACGCGTTTTTAAATCATTAGGCAGCACATTGAAAAGTTTTACAGCCACGTATGAACTGGGTAAGGTATGCAAAAAATTCGAAAAAGCTCGATCCTACGAGAATAAATTCCGCATCCGCAGCCATTAATGTATTCCACTTCCCAAGTACCCGGCTAATTACCAAACTACTACCACGGCGGTATGTGTCCGCCGTATATGTGTGTGTCTTATAGATCTCGGGCCCAAGACAGCAACATCGAATATCCGCGGACTAATTAAGGACATCGTTAATTAACAAATTACCCTGGCAACCAGAAGAGCACGACAAAACAATTAGAATTTCCTGTTTATTACAAAAGCGGGCGATACTTCACTTAGATATGTCGGTGATCGCTTAATAACGGTTAATTACGGTGTACTGGAGCATACGCTCATGTTGTGCCTTCTGATTGTTATATTTTCTTCCTGCTTCTGCTGATTCGTTTCCCACGCATTTCAGTGAGGGAGGTAACATAATTGGAATAGATTCCGTATGAGAATAATCAGATCAAAAATGTTACAGTTTATAGAATCCAAGCTTGAAAAAGTCTAGGAAGTATCAAGCTTCATGGTAAGGGCTTGTCCTGAATCCCTTACTATACTACTAATTTTGAAAACTGTAAGAGTCATCCTTAAAAACGGCTTGGACAGTTGTACGTCTAGACACGTTCACAATTGAATCGGTGGGTTCAAGAACAGTATAAGTGCAGAAACAGTATATAGATAAATTAAAGGAACACATCAATTCCAAAACGACTAAAGTAGCTGTGTTCACCATCATATAAAAGTTGTTATAATTCTTTAGACCAATGATAATGTAACATAATAGAGCCGAAAGTCTCCTCCTTGTCCAAGGTATTGAAAAAATTGTTTATGCCCTTGTACTGTTCTCGAACTCAGTCTTCTTTTTACAGGCTTTTTGCATTTTTTTAGTTTTAGTGTATGATAAGATTATGACAACGTCAATAGAGGATGCTAAGTATGAAAAAAGTGTTTTATTATTATTATTAACGATATCCATTGACGTTAAAATCAGTACATGCCCTGGACTTGTAATGTTTTTCATCGCAACGCCGCGCCGTACACAGATGGTGCGTATAATGGGGTTATTCTTATACTTTGTAATGTTTTTAAGCGCAATCGATAGATCTTCCTATTTTAAACGTTTTGGCCATCTTAACTCAAAATGCCATTTTTTGGACTTGTACTGTTCTTGGACTCACTGATTCAATTATAGCCTCGAACTTCTTGTTGAAGACAAGTTATGGAGTTATGTGTTCATTATTCTGGTGAAGATACACCACGAATTCAACTATGAACCAGCAATGCTAACCATTTATAATAGAGAAGAGTAGTTCATTAATTGATAAACACTTCTGGTGAGGCGTAAGTGACAATAAGGGTAAAATATTCTGTCATGTACAGTTTAGGGGTGCTAATTACAAATCAGGCCGTTTTACTTCCCACACCGATAGGTGAGGGGAGTATTGTGATCGCGAAAATTTTAGATTTTGAGATAATGTACTTTTTGGGCGTTTTATGATGCCTACATAACGAAAATCCACGTCACTCATTTCCGTCGGTCTGTCTGTCGGTCTGTCGGTCTGTCGGTCTGTCTGTCGGTCTGTCTGTTGGCGTTTTTCTAGCCTCCTAATCTCAGTAACCGCTGCATAGATTTCGATGAAATTTGGGTAGTGATATGGTGTAGGGTCGTAGTAGGTAATGTTGCTACAACTTTAAAAATTGGTGCATGGGCGGAGGAGTAATTAGCAAAAAACGAAAAATTTCAAATATGCCTCAAACTTCGTTTTTAGGTGTTTTAGGGGTTCCTGATCATTTTCTACTTTTTTTTGGGTGGGGGTGAAGTTGGGGTGGTTGGGGGGTAGGGGTTGTAAAGCTGAAAAATTTGTTGTACTCATAATAGGCTATCCACTGACCTGAGAGACCAAGACCTAGCGCTATAATACAGTTTTTTAGGTCCATCGGAACATTGCTTTTGTATTACAGCAACCAAGGGACTTAGAATTTGTGGTGTATACATACGAATGCTGTTTTAGATCGACATATTATTGTATTGCGTATCGCAAAAATTATTGAATTGATTTTAATGAAATTTTGGCACAGCATTACTACGGCGGCGAGGATAGAAAACGCGTATGTTTTGGAAAAAATCATGTCAGTGGAGGCGCAGCAATAATAAACAAACTAAAAATATAAAAACATCTCAAACTTTGTTTTTAGGCGTTTTAGGGGTTCCTGATCATTTTCTACTTTTTTGGTTGAGGGTGAAATTGGGGCGGTTGGGGGGTGGGGGGTTGTAAAACTAAAAAAAAATGTTGTATTCATAATTGTCTGTCCATTGACCTGTTGAAAAAATACGTAGCGGCATATTACACTTTTTTAGGGCCATCTGAATATTGGCTTGCCTATTACAGAAACCAATTTTGTGATGTATACATACGAGTTTTGCTTTATTTCGTTCTATGTATTTTGCGTAAAGCGAAAATTATTGAATTGATTTTAATGAAATTTTGACACCGAATTTAGTGCCGCGGCAAGAATGGAAAACGCGTCTGTCTTTGAAAAATCGTCAGTGGCGGCGCAGCAATAATAAAAAAACTAAAAATATAAAAACAGCTCAAACTTTGTTTCTAGATGGTTTGGAGGCTCCTGATCATTTCGCATCCTTTAGTTGAAGCATGCAGAAAAAGAATGTGGCGCCCTACTTCTAAGGAGGGAGACGCAAGAAACTATTTACGAGAGGTTTTTGTGTTGGATGTTTTTTTGCGGGCGACTGGGCGATGATTTGGTTGCAAGGGATTTCAAACTATAGCTTCATGCAATGGGAAAATAATAAAATGGTATCATCATTATGTGTGGGAAGTACTGAGTCAATCAACTTGACTCCATTTTTTATTTTCAATTTCAGCCTCGGGTAACGAATGTCAGGCATTTTGAGACCCTCAGAATTCAGACCTTCACGGCACGACCCTCAGATTTTCAAGTTCACCCTGGAAATCTAAAATCGTCATCTGGCTTCCTATCAGGACAAAAATTCATTTAGAGTTTGGGGGCGCTAATTACAAATCCTGTCATTTTTTTAAGTTTCAGCCTCAGGTGACGAACATTAAAATATTTCATACCCTCAGATCTTCAAGTTCACTCTGAAAATATAAAATCGTCATTTACCTTCCTATCAGGACGAAAACTCGTGTCTTTTATAGTTTAGGGGCGCTAATTACAAATCCGGTACTTGTTTTGAGTTTCAGCCTTAGATAACGAATCATGAAAATTTTCAGACCCTCAGATGTTCACGTTCACCCTAAAAGATGTGTGGAGACCGGTGCCGGGTGGATCAGCTGGTGAAGGCGGCAACGTCGAAGAACCGAACTGATAAGAATACCTATTTTTGGGGATCAGTGGGTAACCGACCGGCAGCGCAGCGGTACGGTCCGACGCGCATAATTCTCATGTTATATTGTAGTTTACATTACGTATTGTTTACATTCTTTTGGGCTAATAGACGATTGAACGAATTCGGAGTTTCTGTGATTGGATGAAGGGGAGGCTACCACAACTGGCGACGAGGAGTAAACGTCACAACTACGGGCAAATACAAGTAAGTTGTAGTGGAAAATACGGTGATCTATCCAAATCCAGTGCATCTACATAGCAATTAAAAATAGAGATATTAGTTTATTAGTACATACTGCGTAAAAATGTGTATCGAATCAAAAATTGGTAGGTACAAGCATTGAGAATAATAGCGTCACTAACAATGGGGGGTAATAGGCTTTGGAAAAAAAAATAGAGAAGGCTGTGAGCCAAAACAAAAAAAAAAGAGAGATAGGCTTCGAGCCAAGGAGGAACAAAAAGAGGAGGCTTTGAGCCAAAACAAAAAAAAGAGAGATAGGCTTCGAGCCAAGAAGGAAAAAAAAGGAGGCTTTGAGCCAAAACAAAAAAAAAGAGAGATAGGCTTCGAGCCAAGAAGGAAAAAAAAAGGAGGCTTTGAGCCAAAACAAAAAAAAAAGAGAGATAGGCTTCGAGCCAAGAAGGAAAAAAAGGAGGCTTTGAGCCAAAACAAAAAAAAAAGAGAGATAGGCTTCGAGCCAAGAAAAAGAAAAGAGAGGCTTTGAGCCAAAAGTATAGGCTTAGAGCCCTGGGGGAAGAAGTGAGGCCTTTAGCCATATATGTATATAGATATATATTTAAAAACAAAATCAAATCGAAAGTGTGGCTGCATACATACAGACGCGTACATGATATCCATATAGAAAAACTGTTTTGCACTGGAATGTAATCTATGACGCTAGTGATACTGAATAATAGTAGTAGTTGACGTATTACATAGATAATGGTTGAAAAAGAGATAAAAAAAACAAAAAAAAAGAAAAAAAAAAGAAAAAAAAAACAAAAAAAAAGAAAAAAAAAGAAAAAAGAAAAAAATGAGGAAAAAAGAAAAAAAGAAAATAAAAAAACAAACAAAAACAAAAAAAAATAAAGGAAGAAAAATAAAAAAGAAAATAAAAAAAGAAAATAAAACAAAAACGAAAGAATAAAAGGAGAAAAAAAAGAGAAAAAATAAAAAAAACAAATAAAAATAAAAAAGAAACACAAAACAAAAAAAACATTAAAAAAAGGTAAAAAAAAGAAAAGAAAGAAAAAGGAGAAAAAAGAAAAATAAACTCAGAAAATAAAAACAAACAACAAAAAAAATGAAGGAAAAAAAAGAAAAAAAAGAAAATAAAACAAAAAGGAAAGAATAAAAGGAGAAAAAAAAGAGAAAAAATAAAAAAAAAACAAATAAAAATAAAAAAGAAACACAAAACAAAAAAAAACATAAAAAAAACTAAAAAAAGAAAAGAAAGAAAAAGAAGAAAAAAGAAAAATAAACTAAGAAAATAGAAACAAACAACAAAAAAAATAAAGAAAAAAAATAAAAAAAATAAAAAAAAAACAAAAAAATAAGCAGAAAGGAAAAGAGAGAGAAGATAGAGCTAGAAGGGCTAAAGAAACTGAAATCAAACAAGGAGACAAGGTGTTAATGAAAAATGTAGTGACTCCACATAAACTCACTACCAAATATGGAAAGGAAGAATACACAGTCGTGAACAGAGAGGGAAATGAAATCACAATTAGAAGTGCAGATGGACACATCGTGAAGCGACATATCAGCCACCTGAAGAAGTTGCCTAACATGCTCGTGGACACGACCGAACCTCAAACAACTCCAGACGAGTCGCACAATCTTGACCCCCAACTACCCTTTTCCCCTACGCAGTCTCCAGGGAGAACATCTACAGTAGCGGACGAGCACGAGAAGGAATCATCAACCGAGACGAAAAGGATGAAGCCTCTAAGACTGAAAAAGAAGGAGGGAGTGTGGAGACCGGTGCCGGGTGGATCAGCTGGTGAAGGCGGCAACGTCGAAGAACCGAACTGATAAAAATACCTATTTTTGGGGATCAGTGGGTAACCGACCGGCAGCGCAGCGGTACGGTCCGACGCGCATAATTCTCATGTTATATTGTAGTTTACATTACGTATTGTTTACATTCTTTTGGGCTAATAGACGATTGAACGAATTCGGAGTTTCTGTGATTGGATGAAGGGGAGGCTACCACAAGATGTAAAATCGTTATCTGGCTTCCTAACAAGACGAATATTCGTGTCATTTAAACTTTGGGGGCGCTAATTAAAGTCCGACTTTCAGCCTCAGATAACAAGTATCAAATTTTCAGTCCCTCAGATTAAAGATAAAATTCTAAAATCGGCATCAGACTTTCTACTAGGACGAAAACTCGTATCATGTATAGTTGGGGGGCGCTAATTATAAATCTGGCCCTGGTTTTGAATTTCAGCCTCAGATAACAAACCACAAAAATTTTCAGACCCTCAAATCTTGAAGTTCACCCTAAAAGATCTAAAATCGTCATTTACGTTCCTGTCAGGATGAAAACTCGTACCGTTTATAGTTAAGCGGCGCCAGTCTTAAATCCAGCCGTTGTTTCAGCCTTAGGTAACAAACATCAAAAAGTTTCAACCCTTCAGGAGTTCATTTTAAAAATCTATAATCGTCATCTGGATTCCTATCAGGACAAAAACTTGTATTATGCATATTTTGAGGGCGCTAATTACAAACTTTACATTTGATACTGAAAAAAATTAGGCATTTCATTTGAAAAAATCAGGGTATTTCTGATTGAAGTTTCCTTAATTAATGTAGCGATTTCTCCACGTAGAAGAATTTTGATCATCTAACCTTAGTTGGTGCACTTCACGCTTAATCAGACCCCAAATTCACACTAAGTTTTATAATCGCTGCGATATTAATTTTTTTCTGGTATCTATCGTAGTTATACAAAAAAATGGTGATTTGTGCCTAAACGGTTCGTCTTAAATCCCATGAGTGATAAATAAAATCGCACTAGAATTCACCAAGGCATCCAAATATGCAATAATATACAATGTAATATTTATAAAATGAAACTTTGTTTTGAATCATCCTGTATAAACACCACACTTTAAGTGAAAATATTTCAAGACTGTAACTGTCAAGACTCCCCACCATGACCATTTGACAAATTTCTGAACCATGTTTTAGTAAGCCCACTACCTTCCGTTCCCGCATTGTTGGCCCACCCTGTATACACGATATTTTTGATGAACTTCTCGTAAGAATGCAGCTTCTGATATTTGTCTCCTGTTATGTTCTATCTTTAAAGGTGTTCAAATTGTATCACCTTGTACACCATAGAGACAATAAATCAAATATCTACTGAACTGTAAACCTTCAACATAGCTATACACAAGAAAGTATCATAAAAACGGTAGTATTTTTGATAAACTGGTGCCCACATTCCACACCAGTCATTTTTACCGATTATCATAAAAGACTGGTCTTGTGAATAGAGTAATTTTCTTAGAACTGTTTTTATAATAGTGGTTTTATGCAAAACTGGGATAATTCACCTCACGACGATATTTTATCCACAATTATTAGCTAACCAGTTCGCCTATAGGCCGACGCGACGTTTAGCGCAGAATGATAATAATATTCGCGTTATAATCAACGCAAATTGGACGCACTTGCAAATTATGTCACAACATATAATCAAGAGGAATACGACAATGCCGAAGGAAAAGCCGCGTATTTTGGAAACATATGCTATTTTAACGTTATTTATCTTCATTTATAATAATTTATTGTTTAATTATTGTAATGCGTTGTCGGTGAAACCACTAAGGTCTGTTAGGTGTCGCCCTCTGAGGGTGGCTATATCCCTATAGGTACCGTACATTAACAAAGACCAGTAGGGTCACTTGCCGTGCCGACTTTGATGTGCGTCTCACAAACGTAAGCCGCCTCGATTTTAGACGGGTGCCATTCGTGCGGTCTCGTTTACTTACAGGGAATCCGAGGCTGTGCGTTATTGTCGACGTTCACTTAACTTCTTATACGGGGGTCAATAGAAATGAATTCTATAGTATAGATAGAATATAATTTATTATTCAATAAACCCTTCAACTGAATTGACAATACATACCATTAGTTCCTTGGAATATAGATGATAAGATGATGAAAGGGAATAGTACTCTAACAACATATTTTGTCTATATCGAATAAATTATATACAAGAATTAACAACCTCCTTAAAAAACAAAGAAAACGGAAATAAGGCAAAAAAATACGAATACTGGAAGATACATAACAGACACGTTTTTATACATTTTATATTTGGTTTTATTTTCTGTCTTGATTATTCTTTAATGTCAGCAATAGTAAATTTGGTCGCTAAATATATTCACACTCTATTATAATATAGGAATACAAAATATTCATAGAGTCACCTAAGCTAAGCTAGGTATGCGCTCTGAATGAAAAATGTGGGTGTTCTTTAGTGATTTCGTCCGTCATTTTTATCCTGGTCAATGAAGGGTACAGAAGACCTTGTTACTGGCCAACGCCATTACTAATTTATGAATGATTTCAATACCATGGGGTTATAAACGCTAAAAATATGTGTGTGTCTGGTTTCTTTGAATACCGATAAGTTATATCGTGTGACTGCTGTAATTTTGCTATGAACATGTCCTATTTGTACAGCATGCTTCCATATTTTTTATAGCATCTTCAGAACAGAAAAGATGTCTGACCTTATAATATACGTATATGTATTTTAAGGTATGGTTGTCATATTTATGGGTACCCACGAACCCTAATGCCCGTTTCTAGTTTTCACATCTAGAAACAATATTTGTTTTCTAAATTTTATTGAGACAAATCTGTCAGTAGAAGTTAATAAACTATCTTACCCTGTTTCCTCTTTCGGACACGAAAAAACGATTTTCCCATTCCTTGTCATGTCGCCGGCTTTTTTTTGTGAAATACGCAGATACGCGCAATACGCTCAATATACGCACAAACACTACTTATTTAGGTACCCGGTAGATCCTACCGATTGTGTCGCGTGTTAGGTGAAATGACCCTGTAAACCACAGCTGTTAGCGTTCGGCTACTGATCGATATCACTGAGCGCCAGAATTCGCCAGCTTGCGTAGTTTCAGAGAGCACAGCGGCAAAGACAACACTGGGGGCGGAGCTTAGAGTGACCCTACTTATAGAATATAGAATTCAGTTTTGTTTTTAGCAGTCTAGTAAGGTGGTCTTTAAATTCTTGTGTTATTTGTGATTTGATTTTTGTGTGGTCTATCTTAACGTTTTGATTGATACCCAGGTATTTGTACGTTCCGTTCTAGTCCATGTTGTCTAGCGCCTGGCCAGTTACTACTTCCTGTTCGGGATGGTTTTTCCATTGGCCTTTATTGATGTGAAGCACCTTGCGTTTACTCATGCCAAATTCCATCTTGATATCTGACGTACAAACCTCTGTTATTCTGAGTAATTCTCTCAGTTGCACTTCTGTGGCGGCATATAGTTTAATATCATCCATGTAGAGATTGATTTTGTGTTGATTTGCTTTCTGGTGCCTGATGGTGAAACCACAGTTTGTGCTGTTAAGTGTGTTGGAAAGCGGATTGAGACAGAGACAGAACCATAATGAACGGAGAGAGTCACCCTGAAAGATACCACGACGTATATGTAGCTCATCCGTTTGGATATGGCCGTCCTGAGTTTGAAGGTGTATATTTGTTCGCCATGTCTCCATCGTTGTTCTAAAAAACTGGCGAAGCCCTGGGTTGATTTTATATATTTGAAGAGTTTTCGTTAGCCAGCTATGGGGTACAGAGTCGAAAGCCTTTTTATAGTCGATGAAACAGGTATGAAGGTTCCGGTGTTCTTTTCTGGTTTGCTCCATGATCACACTTGTGGTGATCCGCAACGCGCTCCTGGCTGTCATACGTTAGAACGCACCTTTAGCTGTCAGGCTGCCAAAGTTTGACATTGACGGCAGTGACAGATGGTAGAAGGAAAAGATAATTTGTTATTATAATATAAGTGTACGAGTGTAGTCATTTGATGAAGTTAAGATAAGTAATTTATTTGATTATCCTACATTGTTCAGATATTTTGTTATTGGTCAATTCGTGAGTGATTTTTCATAGAACAAAAATTGCTTTCATTCTGTGTTAATTGTCAAGCCGTGTTCACAGAAAAAGATATTGTTCTGTGATGCTTTTGGTTGTTGTGTTTGGTCACTGGAATAAAGTAGTGGGCTGTGATAATCGTTGCTATGGTTTTGTTGATAGTTTGTTTAATAATGACGAGAGGGGATTGTTTTTGAAAAACATAACAAGCTGGAGACCAAAATTTCAACAGAAGGGTTTTTGAGTCTTTTTCACGAATATTTGCAGGTATGTTGTCTTTTGAGTTTGTATTATTACCTAATGTGGTCTGGCTACGATATTTTAAAGTGTTTCACAATGTATACTATATATCCGAGCTTTTAAGACGACTTTAAATGGTGTTGGGTCTCTGATTTACGTCTACTCTAGGTAGGTCCTGAGGTATTGCAGGCTGGTGGTGAACAAAGATAACTCTGTCTTATTTAGATGTATCTATTTCAACCTTTACTGATCCCGTTTATTTATATACGATATTTATTTTATGGTTGTGGAAACCGTCGTCTGACCGGGACGGCCTAATCACGTACCGTAGGTGGAAGTGGGTTGACGCACGTGTTTCACGAACTATACGGTTTCCTCTAACCAGCCCTTTTATGTTGTTTATTGTTTATATTTATTTATTGATATATTTATATGCTTATATACCATGCTTGCTATGCTGATATGCTTGCTATACTATGCCTACATTTTAGATATTCCAATTATCTCCTGACTGTGAATGTTTATAACCATTTCTTTATTATACAATATCAATAACAAGAGCCAGTTTACCACTATTATTAAGACATTTTTGAATCGTATATTTCAACACTTCACCAGTAAAATATATGAAATACAAAGCACTCATGATTTGATAAATACAAGAATCAAGTAATAAAATCATACCAGAAACACTCAGCACTCATGATTAATAAATACAAAACAAATGTTAAGAAACAAATAATAAAAAAACCATATCACAACATTTCTGTATTTTGATTTCATTCTCTCTGAGTTGGTACACATGCATGCTAAAAGAATCTGGTTACCATGGGCACACATACAACATTGGGTTCTAAATTCCACCACTAGACGTCTTGATCACTTTGGCTATTTCTAAATTGGTATCGGTTTTGACAGTGACCAGTTGCTCACTACACACTATCAATTAGAAGTTGTTAATGTACGGTGCTATAGGGTACCAATTGTTTCCTAAACTCACAGCACACTTGTCATAATACTTCTTTTATTGATATCTTCGGTTCTAAAACAGCTAGAAAGTTGAATCTTGCGCCGGCTTTTTAAGAATTTCATCTTCTATCTATCTATGTTAACCTTTAGCTGTACGCGCCTTGTTTTAAAACAAGTTTTAAATGATATCTTAGGTAATAAATGCCAACAAACTAATCGCAAAATTCGTAATAACACTATTAACGATTTTATTACAAAAAATACTCATACCTTACCCCTGGAAAAAAGGTTCGACGTAGTGAATAATAAATATATCTGACTAAATACCTTTCCGTTTCACAAGTACACGCGCATGCACCAGACAAAGCAGCATTAGCTAAAATATTGTCATCATTACGTTTATATAGCTATTTTATTAAAAGAGATTGTGGGTGTTAAAAAGTATATTTATAAACAACCCAAAACAACTGAATGCATTTGTTAAATAATAATAAATATATACATTTTTCGCAACTACACGCGCGGTGTATTCTAGGCACCAGACGAACTAGCGGTCTAACTTTACTTGATCGGTATTTTTTTAACCAAGCATAAAGTTTAAGTCTTCTTCTTTGATAACGGCTCATAGAGGTGCTGTACCGTGTACCGTTTTCTGTAATATAGCATTGAAAATAAATCTGCGTGAGATAAACAGATTCAATATTGTTTAAACTATTTGATGAATTATATTAAAATTTTGATGTCATACGAGGGTTGCTCTAGGCAGAACTTTCTGCCATTTGCTTTTGATGTCATATTCTGTACCCACTTTTAGTGATACATTTTTCTCAATGTTGTAGTAAAATTGCGTTTTATTAACTTTAGTTGGTTTTTTGCAATTTTCTAAGCAAAGAATACATTTTTCAAAATCTAGAAACGGTCATTTTATGGCTGAAGGCATTTTCTTTAAGACAGTTTATGTTATGAATGGTTACAAGTTAACAATTTAAGATAAAAATTGCCATTTTTACGCATTACTTGTTTATAACTTTTATTTGCCCAAAAATCTCACGCAGCAAACGGTTAGGTTTTGTTTCTAGAGGTAAATATGACCTAAAAAACTTGTCAGATTGCTGGAGAAATGAGCACTCAGTTTGAAAATTGGCAAAAGAGTGAGAGATCACCAACCGGACGCTGGTGAGAAAGAGGCGGATGGTGACGGGTTAGAGCCGGAAGGAGAGATTAAGACTGATTAACTCAGCCTTAATAAATACCTACCTGTTGTTAGAATTGGAGCCATTTCCTTCTCTTCCGCTGGTATGCTGCTGTTGATCTTTCAGCTGTTGTTGTTGTTGCACAGTGTAGGTGTTTACTGCGAACAACTTCAGCTTGGCGTTCTCCCTGTTGATCCTAGACTCCCTTTCCTTCCAGTTGGCCTCCTTTTCGCTTCCGGTCATATACAGGACGCTCTCGGAATGATGTCTTTGTGGTGTTTGCACTCTGGCACTGTGCGCTATCAGTTGACGAGTGGCTCCGCTCAACGAACCGCTTCCTGTACCTCCGCACTAAAAAAAAAACAAAGGTTGTAGTCGGTTATAGGAAAAATGGCGCATTTTGCAGAGCTATTTTTTTAGGGCTAAGCAAAGGTCACCAACCGCACGCCACAATGAAAGCGGCTGGAAGTGGCGCATTAAGGCCGAGTCACCGGTTAGTCGAATTGCAGTAGCTCCTTAGATATCTGAGTCATACTCCAGGTCTTATCTACATTGATATACAGTTATATTCATGAAAAAGGCGTACAAGAATTAGAAAGAGAACGACCTACGTCTATAATTTGCATAAAATCAGCTACTGTCATCAATGATAAGGTTACTAAAAATGTTATCCATTGGTATGAGGTCAACAAAAAAATAAAAAAATATTAACTAAAAATATATTTGAGAAATTATATTAACAGAATAAATAAAAAAAAGTAGGAAGGAATTTACTAGTAAATTCAAACGTCGCTCTCACTGTGGAACTGGAAGCGATATTGACAAAACAAATTTTTCCCACACTAGTTAGTTCATGCTGATTCCGAATCTGTATTTAGTTTTTCTCTAGCACCTGTAGTTTTGGCTATCTTTTGTATACGGATGGACGGACGGACAGACAAACAGAGGCTCTGCATAAGCCTTCTTCAGGGAGAGCTAAAATTTAAACAACAAGAGCAATCACGAACGCCTTTAAGATAAAAAAATGATATTTGGTGATTCTACCATTTTTTCTACAACTGTATTTAATTTATTTGGCATTGAGTGTAGGTCTCGGTGTAGGTATTATATTTGATATTGAATTGGCATCATGTTCCTTTCAACATTCGTGAATCTTTTCCCATAATTCATTTGAATTTTGAGGTTTAAAATTTCGCTTATACATTTTTTAACAATTATGCCCCGAATATTTTCGATTAAATTCATATCGGAACTACAAGAGGGCCATGGCAGCACTTCCACATTATTAGCTTGACACCAATTCCTATAGAATTGGCGAAATGAACAGGACAATTATTTTGTTGAAATATATCGTAATTTTCAGGATAAACTTGTTCAATGCATGGGAGCATTATATTTTCCAAAATTTTAATATAGTTCTCGGCGTTAAGCCTGCCTTCTATTCTCCAGCAAACACCAGGTTCATGGATACTTATGCAGCCCCATACGTTAACAGAAAAACGTCCCGATCTGAAAGCAAGGGAGCTGGTGTAACGTTCTTCAAATCTGTTTGTCTGGTAAACACGAATTTGGCCATGATAAGTGGACAGAAACGTATTTTCGTCCGTAAAAATGATCTGCTGGTCGGTTTTTTCAAGGTTTGAAACTCTGGAACGACCTGAACCAACTTTTCTTCTTACTGATTAATCTTGCTCTCAGCGTTGTTTAATTTTTAATATCGTTTCTTTTTCTCTTGTAGAGCTGCGCAACTTCACGAATTTTCCAACCTTCTTCAATTTTAGTCATTAGCCTTCTCTATTTCAGATAACTGAGGCGCAATTTTTATTTTTTAAATTTGTCAAACACTATCATGCATGACATTTAGCAATAACCTCCAATAGACAATGATTGGCACCAGCCCGTTTTACACAAATATGACCTAGGTCGTTATTTTTCTAATCCTTGTAAGCATTTTTTAAGAATATAACTGTACATTACCACAGAAATCAAGGTGTTCAATTTTTCTAACCAGTGGATATACTTTACCGTGTATTCTATACATTAATCAGCAATTTCTTTGTCTTTAAAAATAAGTTAAACAGTAGGATTCTTTTCAAAGCTTGCCGGATGCTAGAGGAAAACTTAGTCATATTTTTCTCAACTCTTGACGCTCCCTGTGATTAATCAAGTAAAGCTATAAAAAATTATTTTCGTTATACATTGTAACTTTTGTGATGAAGAGATAAGATGTGATACAAAGTTTGAAGAAATTGCAGCGTTTTACTTTACCTTATAAAAAATTAATATACGTTTTATCTAATTTACTTACAGAAACATCGCTCATGCTCCCGTGCCACTTGAGAGTCTCACTAGATGAGGCACTACCAGAGCTAGTGGTGACAACGCTGTCTCTTCCTCCTTCGCCACTGACACTACTCCCAGCGACTCCACAACGGGAGGATGGCTCCAGCTCAGCTGTACTAGACTGTAAAAGACAAAAAGCTGCATTCAAAATAAATTTTAGGGGTTGCGTTGTCCACCCCCTACAACCATGGGGTAAACCAAATTACTGGCTAGGTGTCTTTCTGGTAGTAGAAAAAACTTTTTTAGTGCTTGTGAAAAAATTGTTAAACAAATTTTATGTACCCTCTTTAAGGGGCTGTAACTTTACAAGTGATGCTCCAATGAAGTTTATTTATACGAAAGATCCTATCTTTCCGTCGATGAGGAATCACCCCCTTAAATGTTTTACACTTATTTAGTTATACCCTATATACTATACTTTGCAACATTCCTAAAGTCGAATAAATTTCACAAAAGAACAGCACTCATTTGACTCTAGCGTTAGTTAATTAAAGTTAGTTGTTAACAAAAAAACAAAACCCTGTCTTCTAGAACAGCTTTCCAACTATGTCAGTCATAATTAATTTTTGTCAAATAAAGGCACCGAAGAGGCTGAAATTGAGTGAAGTCTATTTCAAGCCTATGTGCTTTCAGTTATTAGAAGACCCGTGAAAATGATGGAACAAAGAGATAATCACATATTTGGTCAACTTACCATTTGCTCCAGGTCATCCCAAGAAGAAGGAGTTCTGGGTACCGCCTCACTGTCCCTCCTCAATCTGTCCAAAAAAGGGGTAGAGGTTGAATCGGTACTCGAAACGTAGGAATGGTACCCTTCTGATTGGGCGTAGGAGGTTTGTTTCTGGTGCATGTGGTTCAGTATGGACGAGTCGTGCTTGGAAGAAATCGAAGAGAAGATTGACTCCTCGTAACTGTGGGTATACTGCATGAACTCCTCCAAACCTACAAATAGCATAAACACATTAAAATAAAGTAAAGCACACATTAAAAATCAACGTTTCCAAAACAAACTAATTGCCACTAACGGCCCCATTCCCCGTGTGGGGGCGGGTTAGAGTATCTCCCATCGTATATCCTGCGTGTCGTAAAAGGCGACTAAAAGGAACCGAACTACTATCGGTATAAGCAGTAACCTCTTCTCAACCAACAGCTTTGGGTGGACGAGTTGAGAAGAGTCAAGACACCTTCTTGTCCTTGGCGTGAGAAATTTCCCCTAAAGGCGGATGAACCAGTAGATACCATCTGGTCAACGGCATGATGATGCAGAAAGCAAATGGGAAACTACTGCATTAAAGATCTTAACGATATCCCAAGAGAAACTCGTAATATGAGTAAATGCATTTTACGAGTTCACAACATGTCTGTTAATACATTGTGACTATGATGAACGGCCCCATAAGATGGCCTGCATGATCTCCCGACATCACTCCGTTGGATTTTTTCCTATGGGGTTTCCTCAACAACGATGTATACTGGAGAACGAACGTACGAAAATGTAGAACAACAGAGTCGGGGTCCAAGCCGCCATTGGGAGAATGTCTCCAAGGATGTTACATAATGTAATGGACAAAATTATTTACTGCTGCTACGTTTGCGTAGAAAATTAAGGAGGACTTATTAAACATAAGTTTAAATAATATGTATAGTTATAATGATTTTTTTGTTAGCGTATAAAATAAATATTTTGTAATTTGATGGTAACATATTGCTTACTTATTTTTTTTTCGTATTCTAATAAATAAGTTAAATCAAAATAAAATTCAAAATCCTACGGCATTCTTTCTCCTCTGCATGATGACGTAATTCGATTTTTGTTCCGACGCCTTGTTTCTCCGTAATCCTCATCAAATAACATTAAAGATGCCTTTTTGAATCCGAAACGTCGGGTAAATGATAAAAGCGATATATCGGCGCATTTAGAATTAAAATTATAGTATTTTAGGGATATAAAAAAATATATCATGGTGGCTAACAAACAAAACGTCAGACTGAACATCTAGTAACACCACTTCATAGAGCAGGGAAAGTTTCAATGGAAATATGAAATTTGCATTGCTATATCTTTTCAAATAAAGTGAGAAAAAAATGAAAACGAAATCGGGAAAATTAGAATTTTCCCAAATATATTCGGAAGTACTCGAAATTTTGAAATTTTTGCAACGCCACATTGCATTTTGTCAACCTCGCTCTGGTCTCCTCCTCGCCCTATTGACTGTACGTTCTGGCGTATACTCCTCTAAAAATTATCAGGTGACTTTTTAAGATAAATTCCTTTTTTTCTAACGCTTCTTTAAGTCACATTTCAATACATGCTGATTTTGACACCATTTCGAGAAGTGTTTGATGCTGGATCACTTTCTTCTAGCCGATAATGATGTAGTAGCATATTTTTTAAGGAGTAACATCACAAATTCCAAAATCCGACAATAAAATGTTGTTTTATTAGAGTTTCCTTTGAAGGTCTGCATTTTAACGAAAATCTCTAAAATTTTATCTCGCAAACTATTAGGAATTTGACATGGTGTTATGGTCAATTTTATAGCTTGCCACCTCTACTAGCACCTCCGCAAATATCTGTATTGAATTATCAATAACCCTGTATCCTGTATACCTATCAATATCACATTTTACGTCTTCTAGCTCACATGTATTGCTTGCGACAGGGGGTATTGTTTTTATTTTTAGTTTTGAGTCAAAAATTTCTTTTTATGTATGTACCGTTAAATTCCATAAAAATCTAAAGTTTTGCCCCAACCAACCCAACTTGGTCAGGTACCTGAAAATTCTTCTATATTATTTTACCAAATTCTTTTCATCCTCACCTGATTCCGTCAACCTCGCTCTGGTCTCCTCCTCTTCCTCTTGACAGTACGTTCTGGCGTATTCCTCTAAATCCGCCCTGGTGAGTCGGGGTTTGGTGGACAGGTCCCTTTCGGGGGGTGAAGGGGCGCTGTATTCCGCATCCCCCAATTGCTTCCCGTCCGGGTCCATGGCGGGCAGATAGTGGTGGTGAGGCGGGGAGGGAGACGGCACCGAACGGGACTCGAACGTTTCGGGTGGGATCTTCTCGCAACGTTCCATCACCGTCTTCAATTTCTGCAAACGAAAACGGACTTATCAAGATTGTGTGGCCAAATTGATGGAAGGTTCACAATAAGGTTTCCAGATGTCCCGATCATAAACGTAGTTAAGTCCCTGAATCTGGGGGGAGGGGGGCTTAAGCTCTACTAGATACAATAAACTCAACCGAACGTTACTGATTTGAATAATTTTTTTGGGGGGGCTATTTTTCATTCTGGGTGGGGGGGGGGGAGACTGAGCACACGCAAGCCCCCACCTGACTACGCCTATGGTTCCGATTTACATGAATAAACATTCCATTTTAAAATATTAAATTTCAACTCCCATTTCGAGTGAAAAAAGACAACTTTTTC
The DNA here is from genome assembly GCA_951848785.1 of Callosobruchus maculatus. Lineage (NCBI taxonomy): Eukaryota > Metazoa > Arthropoda > Insecta > Coleoptera > Chrysomelidae > Callosobruchus > Callosobruchus maculatus. The sequence continues at coordinate 15,726,232 of CATOUR010000056.1, forward strand.
AACAAGCTCCATGCTATCTGATGTAAAATCGGTAGCTGAATCTAGTGGCATGCTCAGACTGCATCTAGGGTGCCTCATTATCAAGAAAAAAAGTAGTTTTTGGAAAAGTTGAATTTTTTCAATTTCGAAAATCTGACTGCGCTCTCACTTCTCACAAAAATCCATTTTTCCAACATGTTTTGCTATCTCTTCTATGTAAAATTTTCCGTTGACTCCAGTGGTGTGCATAGATTGGCTCTATCATGCCTTGGTCTCAAGCAAAAAATCAATTTTGGAGAACCTGAAGATTGGACGTATCCGAAATTTTTGACTTTCGCCAAACGGGACCGAACCCCGGAACGGAAGCTGTTTTTCAAACCAGCTCACCCGAATTAACCAAAGCACAAGGTTCTGTCCTGATCAAAAGATACCAAAAATTTTTTGTTTTTTATTTGATAGCCATATACTTTTAGACTTTAGAATATTGACTTTGGCCTTCATTTCTCACAAAAAATCCACTTCCTCAACATGTTTTGCTATCTTTCTGATGTCAAATCATCCGCTGGTTCCAGTGATGTGTACAGATTGCACTTAGGATGCTTTGTTTTCAAACAAAAAATCAATTTTGGAGAACTTGGAGATCGGAGGGATCGGAAATTTTTGACTTTCGTCAAACGGGACAGGACCTCGCAATGGGAGCCGGTTTTGAAATCAGCGCACCTGAATTAACTAACACACGAGGTTTTGTCCTGATCAAATGATATCAAAAATTTTTTGTTTTCTATTTGGTATCCATATTTAGCTTTCCATTTTGGAATATTGACTTTGTCTCTCATTTCCTACAAAAAGTCCATTTCCTCAACATGTTTTGCAACCTTCCTTATGTAAAATTTTCCGCTGAATCTAATGGTCTATACAAATTGCCTCTAAAATGCCTTGTTCTCAAGCAAAAAGTCAATTTTGATGAACTTGAAGATCGGAGGGCTCCGAAATTTTTGACTTTTGCCAAACAGGACAGAACCCAGAAACGGTAGCTGATATTGAAATCAGCGCACCTAAAGTAACTAACACACGAGGTTTTATCCTGATCAAAAAATGTAATTATTTCGATTTTAGAATACTCTATTTGGGCCACCATTTCTCACAAAAAATCCGCTATTTTATTTTTTTTATAGTCAGCCTCCTGCAAAGGCTGAAAGCCTATGGCGCTGTAGAAGCGCTGCGAGAAGATAAGTGTTGGTGCACGTCAGATTTGAAACGCTGCAGGCTGTAGCCGTCGTGAAACAAATTCCCCGGCAGCTCGTTCCACAGCGTCGAAGTTCTCCAAAAGGAGGAGTGCTGGAGGAGACTGGTTCGGGGAGTAGAGACCTCGACCTGGTAAGGATGAGCTCGCAGAACCTCTCTAGTATTCCTCGTCCGGACGACCTTTGGTGTTATTATCTGGGAGAGCTCACTCGAACATCTTCCGTGATAGAATCTGTAAAGCAGGGACAGGTCAGCCACCCTTGTTCGATGTTCCAGGCTGTGGAGGTAATTTGTGAGGTTAGGCGTATCGATTAGTCTAATTGCTCTCTTCTGGGTAGTGTCCAGTTTAGAGAGTCCTTCGGAATGCATCCCCACACATGGGGTGTATACAGCTTCCTACAGTGGAACAAAACTCCAAGCTTCTGGGATGACGTTTTAGCAACACTGACGACGTGGTCGTGCCAGGACATGTTGTTGTTGATGTTGATTCCCAAAAGCTTGACGGAAGGTGACTCGACCTTGGGATGATTCTCCATTTCCACAGTTGGTAAACCAACGTGATACTTCTTTGCCAGTTTTGTTGCCTGAATTTTCTGTACGTTGAACTGCACTTTATTTACTTATCCCCACTCGACGATTGTTTTGATATCTACGTTGATCTGTTGATGATGCTTTTGCTATCCCTACAGTGCCTTGCTTCGAAGCAAAAAAATCAATGTTGGTAAGCTTGAAGGACCGGAGCATAAGAAATTCAGAAAGACGATTTCCTTAAGCAACCCTAGAAGATATTAATACCTGCGTAAGTTAGAAGCCCTCTGTATACCACCGAGTCAACAATTTAAGATTGTTTGGTATTACGGCAAGACGTAACGTCGACAAAGAACAATATCACGAGGCTTCAGGAATCGCTTAGATCTCTTTCTCTTATTGGTTGTGCCTTAAGAGGCAGGTTATGAACCCCGAGTCATATTTTACTGCCGCGCACATATTTCCAGTGGTACCAGCGGTAGTGGCATTCTTATCGTGTTATATATTGAAGTCGTAAATTTTATTGGTAGTTGGGTTGACTAGACGCCAACGTCACTTCTGGTTGCGAGCAAGAAGTACAGGATTGGAATTCCAGTATCTCGAAAAGTAGCAAACTGCATATCGCGGACTACCAGGCGACTAGTGTTTCCAATTCGGGATCCCGGATTCTTTGGTCCCGAAAATCCTGGGATTAAGGGTCTAGGGTATAGCGCGCGAAATTGAGAATCCAAGAAAATACGTATTCCCGTTTTAGCGAGGAGGCGTGGCCGCCTGTTCCCTTTCTCCAGTGTGTGTGTCTAACATGAGGAGAGATAAGTCCAAAAATCCAAAGGTAAGGTTAAAAGGTCCAAAGGTCACCATAAAAATGAATTTCGCATTTCGAAGCTCCTGACGTTACCTTTACACATACAGTAATGATTCAAAAAGCAGATTGAAGAAGAAAGCTTGCCCTTTGTCACCGTTTTAGCCCCTTTTTTGATATGGTGTTTGGCTGTCAAATTACAGACATTTGAAGAATGTATAATTTTGCATTGCGAGTATTTTTTGGACACTAAAAAACTTTTTTGAAAAAATGAAAAATAGATGTCATTTATTAAGGTCTCAGCTATCACCTTCTGAAATACTGTGTGAGTTCTGTTGGAAATTGGAATCCGTGTTTTACATGGCACATACATATGTATAACTGTGTACACAGGCCCCTTAATAAAACGTGATCCCGATAATCTCTATTCTTTAAATGATCAAATTTCAGTCTGCTTTATTCTTTTTTATCCACGTCTTATTTTAGCTTCGCTCAGGCAGTGACGCAACTTCAAATTGGGACTGTCCCCGTAAGAAATTTCCTCCACACTGGGGGAAAAAAGCTCTTGCACATCTACCTACAAGTATGGAGGCTAGAAGAGCCTTTTCTTTAGCGGTTTGCGAGGTTCTGTCCCGTTTGACGAAAGTCAAAAATTTTGGATACTTCCGATCACCAAGTTCACCAAAATTGATTTTTTGCTTGAGAACAAGGCGTCTTAGAGGAAATAGCAGAGAGATAGCAGAATATGTTGAGGAAGAGGATTTTTTGTTAAAAATGAGAGTCAAAGTCAATATTCTAAAATCCAAGGGTATATGGTTACCAAATAGAAAATTTTTTTGATATCCTTCGATCAGGACAAAACCTCCTATCTTAATTACTTTAGGTGCGCTTATTTCAAAACTGGCTCCCGTTCTAAGGTTCTGTCCCTTTGACGAAAGTCAAAAACTTCTGATACCTCCAAACCTCAAGTTCACGAAAATGAATTTTTCGCTAGAGAACGAGGCATGGTAGAGGTAATCTGAGCACGCCAATAGATTAAGCCAAAGATGTTTCATTAGATTGTATAGAAGACGTGTAGAATCTGTCGTTTTTTTAGCGCAAAAGGAGAGTTATACTTCTACAATTCGGAAACAACTTAAACATTTTTTTTGAAATGAAAATATCCTCCTAGTACCTTAATTACAGCTAGGGTAGGCAACCATACTGTTAAGAATAGTATTATACTGTTTTTTGCTATATACTACCTTTTACTGTTTAACTTAAAAAAAGTATCGAATATACTGTTTTATATTAACATTGATCCCGGCACTTTAACCGGACCCATACAGCTTTCAACAATATGAGCTCTGGCAAAAAATGAATTTATTTGCTAGTAAATGCTTCAGAAGAATTCGTTAATATTACCAAAATCATTTCATATTTATTTTACTTTCTGTTCCTATCACTTCGGCATTCATAATAAAGGTATTTTCTGTGATGAATGCTAAGTAGTGAGACGACAGAAACTGAGCCCCAGTTAATTTAATGAAAAATGAACTACTCATGTATTTTAATTTTGACCTAGTATGTGATGAGGTCTTCAAAAATGATAGCTTATTGATAAGCTTTGCGAAAAGCTCCAAAAAGTATGTGTCTAAAGCATGAAAAAAATAAAATACTGTTTTTTTCTCCAAAATAGTAATTTTTCCGTCTTTGATTCTATTATACTTTTTTCTTACAAAAAAAAGTTGGCAACCCCAGTCACAGGACTCTGAAATCTGTTTTACTTTCTGCCGCTAGCGAATCATCCTGTACATGTGATCCTTAAAAGGCTCGAGCAATTACTGGATATGGATAGGAACGGATGATTGCTTTTCGGCGCATGCATGTCATGCTATGCTAGAAAGGCCGTACAGTCCACACCCACCGTCCATATAGAGCATTTTACTGCCCGTGTTCTTGCAGAATAAATAGCGGGATGATGTAATAGATCCACTTCATCCCAGCCGACTTTCGTTGACATCCGAGACAGCTCTACCAGTTTTATTTTATGGTCGACGACATATAAAATAGAAATAGTTGTATAGTTTAGACTAGTCGATGTATACATGTATGTACCTCATATATGTACTATAGATACCTTTCTGTATATTTCAAAGATTATAAAGTTCGAAAAACAGGCTAGCTCAGTCACAGAATGGGACATTTTCAATATTGCCTATAATTTGACCAGCGGATCTGAAGCTACAAAAGGAATGCGGACAAAAATGTTCGATGTTGCCAAGTTTATTTATAAAAAAGCAAAATTGTAACAGCAATTCAAGATATTTTAATAGCTACTCTAATACAGTTGTTAATGTATTTTTATTTAATAACTGATACTTCAGGTGAATCGGCAACAACTCACGAATCCTCCCATTCAACGTCTTGGTTGAGGATCTGCTACCATGCCTTTGCCATTGAGATTAAATATTGCTACTGGCTGCCCTGCCACCAACTTTATGTTCCTGTCTCTCTCTGTCTGGAAACATCGAAATACCAGTGGCGTTTTGTATGTCGTGCTTGTAATCTTTCTATAGACTGTCTCAAACTATTTGAATGTCTGTTTTGTCGAGTTTATTGTCTTGTCAGCTTGTTAGGTACACTGTTTTTCGTCGTTATTATTGTTATTATCTTGTTTAAAAATGAACATTTATACAAAAAGGAAAGACGCGTCATAGCCCTGGAGTGTTACGTAAAATCCAGACGCCCATGGCTATTTTATGAATGAAATCGGCCATGTTTTTCTGCAACTTTACCCCTCTTACCGATACCTCGTAACTTCAGAACCATTAGCCAGATAATATTTACCCAAGCCCTAATTTACACTGCCGAATTATATGGAATCCTGCAGGGACTAAATTTTGCGACGGAAAGTGACCACAGAGAATTTTTGATTTGTACTGACTCAGCTCCATTCAAGCACTCAGCAATGTTTTCAGTAGAGATCCGCTATCCTCGCTGTCTTAATGGCTCTATATCACCTAGACTGTATGGAAAAGAAAATTAATTTCGATTGGACACCAAGCCACGCCGAAATTATAGGTAATGATGATGAAGCAGCAGACCTAGCTGCTGGGAATGCTGCACAACAGCTAATGCAGATAATAACCCGGTACGCATAGAAGACGCTAAGAAATGGTTCAAGGGAAAAATATTGGCCAAACGGCAATATCGCTATAGCAGGTCTCAAGTAAAGCTACTCTAAGTCAAGGACAACCTTTACTCGTGGCCTTTTCACCTCAACATGAAAAGACGTGAGCAAGTAGTAATAACTCGACTTAGAATGGGTCATACTAACATCACCTCGGTGCACCTTCTAAGGGGTGACTCACCACCCCTGTGTCCGACATGCCAAGAAACCATCACGACTAAGCATATTCTGTTAGACTGTCATCAATATCAGCATTACCGCATGCAGCTCAATTTGCCAAATAATATACGTTGTGTCTCAATTCTGTGGCATCCATCAAAGATTTTTTGAAATTCACGCAACTGACTAACATATTGACCATTATCTAATGTGATTAAAACTGGAATTAAGCAATCACTGCAAGTGAATAATTTTTTAACTAGAAACCGGGTATGCAGCTAATAATCATGTAGTTAATGTCAATTAACAAAAAAAAAATAGCACAGTTCAAGTTTTATTTGCCAATGTGGAGTAAGAATAGAGTTTGAAAATAGTCATGTAAGCCCCTATCATCCCAGGAGATGGTACATCAGCGACAGAAACATGCTTCACAGATTAACGTAGATATAAAAACAGTTGTCAAGTGAGGATTAGTAAATAAAGTACAGTTTAACGTACATAAAACTCGGGCAACAACACTGACAAAGAAGGTCACACGTTGGCTCACCAACTGAGGAAATGGAGGGTCACCCAATAGTCGAGTCACCTTCCGTCAAGCTTTTGGAGATCAACATCATCATGTCCTGGCATGACTACGTTTTCAGTGTTACTGATACGGTATCCCAGAAGCTTGGAGGTTTGTTCCGCTGTAGGAAGCTGCATACACCAGAGCAACTACTGCTGCTCTACAAGGCACAGATTCGACCATCGTTGTGTGGGGATCCGCTCCGAAGCGAGAAGAAGAGAAATTAGACTAATAGCTACATCTAATCTCACAAAGGACCTCCACAGCCTGAAATATAGAAAAAGTGTGGCTGTCCTGTCCCTGTTTTATATATTCTATCACGGAAGGTTTTCGAGTGAGCTCTCCCAGATAATAACACCAGTCTGTTCCAGCAGTCCTTCTTTTGGAGAACTTCGACGCTGTGGAATAAGCTACCATGGAATTTGTTTTTCGACGCCTACAACCTATAGCGTTTCAAATTTAACGTGCACAGACACTTGTCGTCTCGCAGGGCTTCTACAGCGCCATAGGCTTTCAGCCGTTGCGGGAGGCTGATCAAAAAAATATCTACTACAGTAGACTCCGCTTATAGCAGACCCTCTAGGGAACCTTATTTGAGTCTGTTATAACCGATGTCCGTTATATAAGTAAGTAAAAAAAGGGATTCTAAAGAACTTTTAATAACTGAAATACATGGACATATAAACTATGAAAAAGTACACACAGTATATGAAAAAGTTTAAAACGGACATAGCAGTAAGCATAGATTCTGAAAAATATATAAACAAAACCCAAAAATTTGTCACAAAAATTCGTACTATATACGTACGCCCTAAATTAAAAATTCAGTGGTTGTTCTTTGTCTTTTTGCAACTGGTTTTTGATGGTCTAGAAAGTTATAAACTTGAAACCCGACATTATAAATATTATCAGAAACACTTTCGAGCAACTCTAAAGATCGAAGCGTAAGTTATATTGCTCGAGATGCCTCACTGCGATCTGAAATCGAATTTTTGGGTTCCTAATCACTTCCACCATCACTGTTTTGTTTATCTTGATTCTGATGTAGAACTTCGCTAACGAGGTTCATGTCTGAAGGAGTCACCCCACAACAAATCTTACGAGTCCGTTATATCCGGTTATAACCAGTTCGCGTCAGAAAAATGTGTCTGAGTGTGCCGGAGCAAAGTTTCTATAGGCCACGCATAGGATTTTAAACGGGCCACGAGATAAGTCCGTTATAGCAGGATGTCCCTTATAACAGGGTCCGTGATATGCGGACTCTACTGTTTTGCGACTTGATTCTAATGCCATATTTTGATTCAAGCAAATCATCCGCCCACACGTTGAATCGCGAGACCAAACTACCCAATGACACTAAAATCCCACACTTTGTCAGTATAATTCTTATCGTTTATGATCTCACTTCAAGTTCAACGAGTCGATATTCTCTAATTGCACCGGGTAAACACATCAGATCGGGATGGTGAGGTGCTTGGACAAAGTGTTAATTTGTTGTTTTAGCGTTTAGCGCTTGCCGCGCCCTCAACGGCAGGCGTCAAAACGACGATGACGCGTGAAAAGACGTGTGAGTGTGAGAGACGCAAACAGGATGATAAAATCACCGCTGATGTGTCTTTCTGTTAGTCGCGGCCCACCTCAATTTTTTACTTCAAACTCGAACGGTGAGCATCATTCTTGGGTTGTTGATATGTCTTCGCCAAGCGGCTGGCCTTCTACATACGAGTAAACCAGTACCTTCTTAGAAAAATTGTTTAGATAAAACGGAAGGTAACGACTCTGAACGAAAAAAGTGCGTGAGATTAATGAAAAGGTACATCAGGTTAGGAACTTCAACATCGAAATTGATTTTTGTCTCCATCAGTTCACGAATGGTGTGTATTGAGACCGCCCCATTACAAAGATACAGCATGAAAAAAACCACAACAGCTATATTTTAATATTCAAAATTACATGGTAGGTTGCTCAATCTACAATAAATGTTCAAAATGTCTTTCACCAGCTTGGATACAAGCAGGCAGTCCTCTCATCAGTGATTGCCAAACTCTTTCAAAAACACACCAGGTCAGTTTTGGATGGAGGTACATCCAGCAGTTATGCGATTTCGCAAGTCATCAAAATTTTTGAATCCCCTCCAACCAAATATTTATCACCGCAATATTTCTGCCAATGAAGAAAGATGGCGGCTGTTTATCTTGTCAGTGTTTCAAAGGACGTTTCATAAATGAATCGTCGCGTCGTTGGACTCTCTATACTAGTAGCAAGTGAAATCCGAACACCTAGAGAAAAAGGGATATTTGCAATCGAATTTTGTACACGGCTTTAGCGCCGGTGCACACTTGCGGCTGTTTACCGTCCGGCGCCGCAACGGCACCGGAATTGCGGTCTGAACTACTTAGACTACGATAGATTGAATGATGCACACTAGTGTCCGGCGCCGTTGTCAATCTACCGCTTAGTACTTCAGACCGCAATTCCGGTGCCATTGCGGCAACTATTTACTTCATCAAGAAACTATTTACCTTCATGGCACCTCTAAAAAACTCTAGACGTGAAAAAACAAAGCGTTGTCGATTCAAAAATGATAATATAATAATAATAATAATAATAATAAATGCCTTTATTTCCAAACAGCTGATCAAAACAGACATAAGGAGCATAAATTAAAACATTAATAAATCAACAAAATTAAAATGATACAAGCTATCTGAAAACCACAAGGGGGAGTTCACTATAGAGTGCTCTTCCACTCAACCCTTGAATTATATTAAAAAATATATCAATAAAATTCGCATTCCGCACAGCACATACGGCAACATAATATAAAAAAAATACCTACATATGTGGATTAAATTCAGAAACAGAAGAATAACAAATAAGATAAGAAAAAAAAATAAATTTAACTTTAAACGCAACAATAACATTGACGGATGTTAGATTCCGAGGAAATACATCAGTGGCTCGCAAATTGCATACAGAGCTTAACTACAACGCAATATTAAGATACAACACATACATCTTTACTGCATAAGTCCAAGGTATGATTCGCGCAAAATCGTTCTAAATTTGTACATCTCACAGGATTTCAGGTACGGAGGAATATGATTATATAGTTTGTATATATTATAGCTGAACGATCTCTCAAAAAACTTAGTTCTGTGAGCTGGAGCACTAATATTTCCTTTTGAACGTATATTTACTGAATGAACGTCCTTCCTAAATGATATTTTGTCATAAAGGTAAGCTGGCTGATTGAGAGTTAAAATCTTGTGATAGAAACAAAGTGTAACTACCTCAAAACGATCTCTCATGTTCAACCATCTGTCGCAAATGTGGCGAGAGATCAATTGGTTATGTAAAAGAGATGAATAATTGGTTGTGTAAAGATGCCCCCTAGAAGGCGACAGCCCCAACTTGCGCAGATAAGCGCCTTCAAACGGGGTCGAATTGTAGGCCAACGAGAACATCGTATACCTCTTTCAAAGCAATTGCTGTTACAGTTGTAGCGGCATGGTGCGCATTGATCGCAGAAGGGCGAATGCAGCGAGCTAGAGGTTCAGGAACATGTAAAGAACTACAGACCGACAAGATCGTCATCTACAACTACTGGCCCTTCGAGACAGAATGCGATCCACTCGAGCTGTTGCTGACGCTTGACATGCAGCTATAGGGAGTCCCATTCGAATCCGCACGATTTACCACACATTGAGTGAAATGGGTTTAGGATCATATGGGCCGCATCTAGTGCTTCCATTCACTGCAACTCATCATCGCCAACGGTTAGACTGGTGCCAAAAACACCGACAATGGCATGCTGAGTGGCATCAGACGGCTTTCTCCGACGTGTCCAGGTTTTGTCTCGTGGCACATGAAGGACATCAATGCGTAAAACAACGACGTGATCTCCAGTTTGCTGTTGAGTGCCATGTACATTGTCCTATAGATTTGTTGGTTTTGGGGTGCCAGTACATTCAACAGCAAGTCACGTTTACTTGTGATTCGTGGCACAATAACTGCGCAGCGTTAAGTGAATCAGGTGTTAGAGCCAATTGCCGTTCCATATGTCCGAGGCCTCGAAGAGGGTTTCTTCTAGCAAGATAATGCACGTCCTCATATGCACGGGTATCGATGAGGTTCTTACAGGAAGCTGAGATCAGGGTATTCCCCTGGCCACCACGATCACCCGATTAATCGCCAATTGAAAAAGAATGGGATTGGATGGGTTGATAGATAGGCGATTTATCCAATCGTTCGACTACGCTGGACGAACTGGAACATGCTGTGAGGGCAGCTTGGGAGGCTGTACCTAAAGTTTATCAACAATCAAATTAATAGCATACCGCGTAGGCTAGAGGAGTGCATTCTCCAAAATTATTGATCTGTTGTATTTTTTATAAACTAATTATGGCAAATGGGTTCGTTTATGATTGTACTTAGTCCTACTGCATTTTATCAATCGCAACCCTTTTTTCTCAATGTGCAAATTTCACTTGCGAGTAGTATACATATATATATAAACCCCTGCCTGGGGCTGTAAATTCCGCAAAGATTAGAAAACTGCGCCACTGCCTTTTTGTTGTCGTACTTCGTGTAGGCCGCGAAAGAAATCTGTCCAGTGCTGTCAGACGGCGTCAATTAGCGTGCCAGCAGCATGTTATAATCAGATAATTACGAATAAACTTTATGTCCGTATGTCTCCGGTAATAAACAATAGTGTTCTCGCATTCAGCTCTCTTTAAGCTTGATTGCTGTATCTGATTTGCATTCTATATTTTCAGATAAAGTTTTTCAGCGTGATGTCACACTTCTTTGAATAGATTTAGATTCCGTTTCAGTATCTTGTTTGTTTTTCGATGACTGGGTTTCGTAAATATTGCTAGATGGTGCTACCATCATTCAATTCCTTTTTCTTTATTGCTTGTTGATGTTTCATTGTTTTAGTAACTTATACACAAACAAAGCAACATGTTTTAAGTAATTTCTAAAATGTTGTCAACCTTTTATTCGAAAACAAACTCTTATTGCAATACTACAGAAAAAAATAAATTGGTAGTTTGCTAAAATGACCTTAAATTATTGAAAAATGAAACGCATTGCTGGCAAAAACTGGGCAGGGGCATTTTTAATAACGAGTGTTCCTTCCGCGTGCCCGAATGGTTCTTGCATTCTTTCTGGCATACCTTAAATCAAATGACGAATGTCTTCTTGAGGAATAAGGTCCCATTCCTCTAAAAGAGCGTGCTACAATTCACTTAAAGTTGAAGGAATGGGAACAAGACTTCGTCCAATCATGTCCCAGAAAAGTTGAATTGGATTCGCATCTGAACTTAATGCTGGCCACTCTAAGATATCAATGTGTACATCGTTTAAGTATTGTTGAGTAATCCTCGCGGTGTGGGGTCTGGCATTTTCATGCATCACAATATAATTATTTCCAATAAATTCAACATAAGGAACAACAGAATCTTGCAGAATTCCATCAACGTACCTGACAGTAGTTAAAGACCCTCTTGGAATGATGTACAAATCTGCGCGTGCCTCCAGAGGAAGTCCAGCCCACACCATAAGTGAACCCCCTTGATAGCCTACTCTTGGACTAAAGGTACTTTCTGCAAAACGTTCTTGTGGTCTTCGCCATGCCCTTTTACGACCATCTAGTGACCGCTAAATCTGGACTCATCAGTAAACAAAATACGCCCCCATGCATTTTCACCCCAGTGTCTATGGTTTCTCGCAAATCGAAGTCGCGCTACACTATGACGTCTATGAAGCCCAGGACCGGTAGCAGGTGTATGACTACCAAGATTGGCTTCACCAAGTCTTCGTCTAACGTCTTACATTGGTATTTCAGACGTGATGAAGTCGATTTTTGATTTCTAGAGCAGTAGCATGACGATCTCGTACACTTTGTAAGATAATAAAGCCATCATCATGGGCGTTAGTCCTTCGTTGGGGGCCAGTGCCAAGTCGTCTAGTGTAATATTCAGTTTCCAAAAAATGTGTATAAATACGGTGCACAGTGCTATTTGATACGGGATGATAACGTTGGGCAACATATCGTTCACTTCTTCCGTCTTGAATCAACGCAACCATACCAGCCGCGGTTTGGGGACTAACAGCAGGCATTTTTAGCTCAAATAAACGCAGCAAAACTTGTAAGCGACTTGCTATATACAGCAAAACTTTGACAAACGTCTGTCACATTTATTAAAAACAATAAAAAAAACCAATAAAACCAATGGCCAAGTATGCAGTTTTGAGTGATACAATTATACAATTTTCATTTTAGTACAATTTTTAATAAATCCAGTTTTCTTTTTCAAATAAACGGTTGATTTTGTTAGAAATTAATTAAAAATTGATGTTTTGCTGGTGGGTAAGTATTTAGGATGATGAAACACTACAAAAATTATATTTAAAAAAAATTAATCTCAAAATCTAAAATGCTCCGTTTTTTGTGCCGGTGAGTTTTTTTGTGGTGGTGCAGATATATAAGATGGACATCAAAAGTATGCTTACCTGCTGGGCATAGACAGAATGTTGCCTCTTCATATAGGGCCTGGTGTAAGTCACAACCTTTTCTTTTGGGTAATTCGTGTGATCCGTCCACGACTTGGATCTATGTGAACCGCCATTATTTTGGTTTCGTAGAGCCTGCAATAAATTGAGTCTCATTAATTGGTGTGTCACGAAATTTCAAAGAAATATATCGTTGCCGTCGTCCAATGAACTTGAGAGTCTTGGGTTTTTAGGCCGACGTCATTAAGCGTTGATGCTTGATCGTTCCCCACCACAAGTAGATGGCATCTTCAGATGCTATTTCACCTCGGAGACTTTGGAAATATATATTTCAGTTTTTTCATGGACTTCAACCTGGCAAGGATGAGCTCGCAGAGCATCTCTAGTGTTCCTCATTCGGACGGCCTTTGGTATTATTATCTGGGAGAGCTCACTCGAACATCTTCCGTGATAGAATCTGCAAAACAGGGACAGGTTAGCCATCCTTCTTCGATGTTCTAGGCTTTGGAGGTTCTTTGTGAGGTTAGGCGTATCGATTAGGCTAATGCTCTCTTCTTGATAGTCTCCATAAGCTTTAGAGAGTGCTTTTGAGCGCATCCCCATACATGGGAGCAATACTCTGAGGATGGTCGGATCTATACCTCGTAGAGCAGTAGTAGTTGCTCTCTTGCTCTCGTGTATACAGCTTCCTACAGCAGAACAAAGCTCTAAGCCTCTGCCCGTTTTAGCAATACTGACGATGTGGTCGTACCAGGACATGTCATTGTTGATGCTGATCCTCAAAAGCTTGACGGATGGTGACTAGACTACTGGGTGGCCCTCCATTTCAACAGTTGGTAAGCCAACGTGAAACTTCTTCGTAAGTGTTGTTGCCTGAGTTTTCTGTACGATACGGGAGTTCTGCACCTCACTTGGCATACGTATCGGCCCTCTCATATGTGACTAGGCACTCAAGGCATTGTTATCTTGTTGGTATTCGCCACTGTCTCTAGGATATTATGACAGTCGCACACTATTTTTGAAGTATAGTGGTTACTTGCCAAAGCACAGATAGTCTCACAATACTTGAAATTCCACACAATGTACTAAAAATTCGACACATTGTACTAAAAATACGAGCAATGTAAGAAACGACCCATGAATCATTTATTTCCATGAGTCAGCGGTATAAACATTTCTCCGTGAATCAACAGGACGACTTCCTAGATGCATTTTCCACCACATTTCCTGCTCCGCTTGAACCACTCTAAATCCATAAAATTATATAATAAACATGCATAATATGTATATCAAACCATTCACCGTATATATTTACGAACTCTTGCGGCAGTTGCGTTTGTACCGTAGACAAATTTATTGAAACTCATACTTCGAATTGCCCACATGTAACTGGCCTCTTAATAGGCATTCCTTAGACTTATTATTTCTGGAATGCGAATCAAATTTTAATTGTGTAGGAAACGCGTGTCCTATTGCAGATGACATCTAATGGATTTGTCGTAGTTCATGTAATTGCTTTCATAGTAATGAAGTGCAGGCGAATTATACTAATTTTGATGAATATGGCAGGTACTGCTATGTAGCGAAACCGTTTTGATTCGGGTCATCGTTCTTACAATATACAGGGTGAATTTTCAGTACCGGATCGGTCGATAACTACATGCACTACTGCAGAAGATATCGAAATAAGTTGTACATAAAAGTTGCAGCCTCAGAGTTACAACTGAACATAGAGGTAGTAAACAAACCACTTCAGCATGGCGTGCTCAAAGCCGTCATCTTTGACACTTCAGCCTCCAAACATTGATCAGCTGCGACCTCGCAGTAAACAATGCTGTGTAACGCCAACTAACCTAAAAGTTCTTCCAATGCAACTCATGTTACAACCACTGCACTTTTGAGTTCCATCTCGAAAAACTGTTAAACTACACTCGAATATAGCACAGCAAGTCCGTATAGCTTCACTACAGTTACCAATAAATAGCAAATTCGACTTTACTGACCAAGCATAAAAGACACACAAATAAAACAAACGTTTGCCAGTCGAGGGTCTACCGTAAATAAGTTGCATAAAAATTATATCGGCGTTGCCAGCTCCTCAAAATTTATGTCAGACTTCAGGATTTACGTTTATGATGAAGAAATATGCAGTAAACGCAGTAGTCAACATATCTATTGATTTTGCTGTAATCATTCCTGAACCATCAAAATACCGTATTTTTTAAAGCAGAATGGAATATTTCTGGATACTATACAATTAAGAGGATAGTAAATAATTATTATTGCCGAATCTGGTGGTAAATATGACAACGTAAGAAAAGATGTCGGCCTATTAGAATTAGTTGTTTACTACCTCTATGTTCAATTGTTACTCTGAGGTTGTAGCCAAGGATATGCTTTTTGCTCAGAAAACATTTTGTTTTATACAGGATGATCCATAACTACGTGGTGATGATGGTTTTTAAATGAGACACCCTATATATTATTCCATATTTAGATTGTATTAATGGTCCCCGTTCCTAAAATATGAGGTATTATAACATTATACAGGGCATTTCAAAAGTTATGGCCATTTTTATATCCAAATCTCTGCCAAATGAACGTACTGCATATTGAAAATCAACGAATGAAAAGTTATTTTTTTTACATGGAAAGACGACGGATTTGATGTCGTCAAAATTGTTTTCGCTGCAAATTTGAAGCGTTCAGTACTCGGTCCGACCTCTCAATCCAAAGGAGAGTTACAAGCTCACAAATAGATAAACAAACATACAGGTGAAGCTAATAAGATCGTGTTAAAATATTATTATTACTTTAAAATTGACACTATCTTTCTTTGTCTGCAATAACGCAACGCAAATACCAAAACGTATGCCGTATTTGTGCGATGCAATGTGACAGCGCTTCTTCTTTCTCTATACAGGGTGTTTCATAAGTTGGGACTTTTTTTCATACAGCGGATAGTACTCGCCAAAATGAGTGTTTTTCCCTGTAACATATGAACGCAATATTTAGAGAAAACAAGATACTGACCATTAAATAAATCCTAAATTCTAAGTCCGTCCCTGGGCAATGGCTCACCATATCATAATATCACAACAAAAAAGGCAGCGCTAGCGGTGCCGATGCCGCGCCGGTGAGAAAACACTACAACAGGCAGTTCGTCATACGTCGCGTTGCTGTGGCATAGTGTACGAGAGTGCTTGGCTTGCTACATCTGACGATCAGACTTTAAAAACAACAACAGTGGCGCATGCTTATAACAATGATGAACTGGTGGACATGATTTTAATGTACGGTGGATGTGGTCAAAATACCGCTTCGGCTTCGCGAGTGTATGCCCATCGTTTCCCTAACCGTACCCACCTTGCACCTCGTCAATTTGTCTCGCTCGTCAAAGTGCTAGAGACACAGGATGTCTGAATCCACATCATGGTGGACACGCTGGAAGACCTAGACAACCTCGTATGGTCCAAACTCGGGTCCAAATTGAAGAAGACATCGTAAATCGTACTTTTACCTGTATGACGTCTGCGACAGGACCGCACTTACAACTTCGTAGCAACCAAATAGTGAGTACTTTTTTACTGTTTTGCTGCTGGTTCACCGTGCTTTAGCTTTGCCGTTTCAAGGGCCGTTGCTTCTAAAGAGAAAAGTCCCAACTTTTAGAACACCCTGTAAATCATTTTCATCTTACGTCACTGCGGGCGTGGCTGGTGTAACTGCTCGTATAACCACTGTTGCCAGATGAAGTGGAGAGAAATTCGTGCAACTCGACTCCCAAAATCGTGCAAAGTCATAAAAGTACTATAAGTGCATTGCACCTGCAGTATTAAAAATCGTGATAATTTGCCCTCTATAAGTGTAATAGGGACCAAAATCGTATAATTACACAATTAACCGTATAATCTGGCAACACTGTGCAAATTCGTACACCAGCCACGCCCACATTGACGTAATATGAAAATGATCTATAGGGCGACAGCGACTACCATCCTCGAACATGCTCCTACCTGCGGGGTATCGGCGGCCGCAGGGACAGGCCAGGAGGGGAACTTCTCGTGTCCGGGGCCGTACTTGACGGCCCTGAGACTGGACGAATCGCGAACGGGTGGCGCCGGGGGTGGGGAACAGTCTTCATCCCTCGACGAGGCTGCGGCGGTGGGCGGTGCCGGCGGACGATAGTAGGCGTGGTGCTGGTGACGGTGGGCGTGACTCTGACTGTGGTGGGGAACGATGGCAGGGGCGTGGTTGTGCTGCGTTTGCTGCTGCTGTGGGTGGACGTCGCGCAGGTTCGGGGCGGAGCGAGACGGCATCATTCTGCCAGCCGGGGGGAGGGGGAGCAGCACCAGTGGCTGGGCGGCAGCGAACCAGGTGGAGCCATCAGGACGACACTCGGGCTCTGCAATACAACATACAGAAAATTAGCTCAGGACCATTATTTATTTATTCATCGGATAGCGATTTGCACAACAATCTGTACATATCGTTTATTCAATATCCTAAGTTTTTTCCCGAATTCTGTTTTGATTTTTCTATATTTTCTTTAAATTTCGAGATAATCAAAAAAAAAATGGAAACAACTTGGCTGACTCAGTACTTTCCATACATATCGGTGATACCGTTTTATTATTTCCCATTGCATAAGGGTCTGAGATCCCCTTGCAACCAAATCATCGCCAGTTCGCCATAGTCGTAGTTAGGTGGGGGCTTGGGAGAGGGAGTCTTAACTCCTCCAAAAATCCAAAAATAATTCGTTCTGTTAGTTTTATTGCATCTAAGGTAGGGACTTAAGCCCCTCCAGATCCAGGACCTCAGCCCCCTCCCCCAGATTCAGGGACTAAACTACGCCTATGCAGCCCATCCGCACAAAAACATCCAACACAAAAACTCTCGAAAATAGTTTCTTACATTATGAAGTAAGACGACACAGTTTTTATTCTGCAAGCTTCAACTGGACGAATCAGGAACTTGCAAATCGCTTAAAAACGAACTTTCAGATATTTTTATATTTTTAGTTCCTTGATTATTGTTGCGCCGCCATGAACCCAATCACCCATTTCCTAAAAACCATACGCGTTTTCCAACCTCGCCACTGTAGTAATACTACATTAAAATTTCATTAAAATCAATTCAACAGTTTCCACGTTACACAATACAGAACGATCTAAGAATACAGAGTCCAAGGGACTTGTATTGGGTGGGGGTGAAATTGGGACGGTTGGAGGCTGGGGGGTTTTAAACTAATTTCTAAAATTGTTGTATTTATAATAGGCTATTCATGTGAAAGAAAGACCTAGCAGCATGTCACACTTTTTTTGGTAGGGGCGGACGATGATTTGGTTGCAAAGAGATCTCAGAGTTCTCAGACTATAGCTTCATGCTATGAGAAATGGTAAGAATCAACTTATTATCAAACTGTTGCACTAGGTAACAAAAATGAATGACTTCAGCAGCGTCCATGATGAACATTAATCCAGCGCACGATTTCTGATGGCGGTATTGTAGATGTAGTGACAACGTGCGTTAGAAACAACGCACGTTAGTGTTAGCGTACGTGTGCTCGTGTGTCCCGAGTCTTAGGACGTAGACCCAGTGGAGCGGATACCTGCTCACAGGTCCCCGCAAGCAGGCAGACTGCTATCACTGTGTGTACAAATGCAGGGAACCCGCGCCGGTCGGCGCTGAAAGTGGCTTATATTATATGCATGTCTCCGGAAGATGCGGGGAGCTGAAAAGGAACCGACGATTGGCGTGATAAATAAACAGGTGCGCGCTACATTAGAAGGAAATGGAAACAGTCATGTTAGCGCGTCGCCCGAAATTTGTAAAATTGAAGAGGGAGGCGATTTGCGGATGTTCTTCATTCCAATTCCTGACGCTTCATTTTCCAATATTTTTACATGAAATTTTCGCATGATGTTTAGAAGGAAATTGCCCAGAGTGATATCGAAGCACTTTTTCATTTTTGCTGCTGGGCTTTTCTTAAAAATATTACAAAGTTGACAAGGAAAATAGGAAACTTCAAGCGATCATATTTCATGTTCAATAAATTTTTTTCAGAAAATGCTTGGATAGCCCCCTGTGTAATTTCATTTTAAACTTCATGTAAAAATTTCATGCAAAAATATTGAAAACTAGAGCGTTAGAAATTGGGATGAAACCACTTGAAAATGACCGTTTATGGCTCTCCGTAGGAGCCGCCGCTTTGTCTGCTTCTACCTGCGAGCGGTTCGGCGCTGGACAAAGCAGGCTGTCCGCTTTCACTGTGCATGCATACTTAGACACGGAAATTAATTTTGGTTTGTTTGTTTTGAAGAACATTTGCCCTCCAGTAATTTTCCTTTTACGACGCCCATAATTTTTTCGTTACGACGGCCGGGCCGCCCATGTGTATGTGCCACTGGCTCGCGACTGCTTTTCCAGACCTGTTCGAACGGGACTGAATCGCGTATAGCGGGCGATATGAAAAAACCTATCAGATGATAGTGGTATTTCTGGTATGTGGCTGGTTCTCTCAGAATTGAGCGACGACGTCTGTGCATTGACTGTATTATGATCTGGCGATAGATCGCGATCGATCGTATGTGTGGATGTGGCAGAATGGCGAATTCCTCTAAATACATTCTTCGTTTATTGTTACCGGACTCGACGAGTGCTGTTTTGCTCGGCGGATACAGTTAGATGCGACAAAAACTCGTTCACAGATCTGCCTTTAGCCTAGATAAAAAATTCGGTATCGGAAATTGATACACGGACTATCGAAATGTTCTTCATCCAATAATGATTATTGAGAAAAATAATATATGACGTTAGATAATCCGTGTTAGTATTCACACAATTTCGAGTTCTGGTGACCATAAAACAATTCTGCCCTTATAAAGGTACCTACAGACGTTGATACATGCTGCGATGCAGGCATCGGCTCCTAAGTTTCTTGGTGCAAGTAGCAGCGTGTGTAGTTCTTCTAATCACGTATGTGGCATCAGTTGCGGCTTGTAGCGATGCAAGAGTCTGGAATCCCATTTTGGTCGGTAAGCCACGACGCCAAGTCGCTGACGCTGATGCAGGTTTCAACGTGTATAGTATTGCGTCGATGCAAAGACGACGTCTATTTTCCCGCGTCTTTTTACTTATTTGTATTTGTGTGTGCATAAGTCAACTCTTTCAATAAATTTGCATTTGAATAATGTTTCCATCCATTTCCTTTTTGATTTTCTTGTTCGTTTATGGAGTATAAAAAGTCCCCCAAATACTGCTAAGAAAACTGGTGTTGGCAAAGCATACCTCATTTTATTTGTCAAGTAATTAATAACACACTAGTTCTAAACATAGCAATATGTTGTGGGGTCCTACATAGTAGGTAATGTTGCTATAACTTTGAGAATCGATCCATGCGCGGCGGAGTAATAAGCAAAAAACAAAAAATTTCAAATATTACCTATTTGATAGATATTTCCATTCCCAATGATGTGAATTTCCAAAACACCTACGCTGGGAAGGTATCTAAATACACGGACCTTGGCATGGAAGTAAAACGACTGAAAACAAAACAAAGTCACTATTGTCTCCCTTATTATGCGGGCTCAGGCCTTACACCAAACACGTTTACACAACACCTTCAACAGTTGGGCCTGGACGAAAAGTTACACAAAGTATTCCAGAAGTCTGTAATCCTGAAGACGTGTAATATTGTGCGATCCTTCCTAAATTCCGATCAATAATAGTCCGAGTGTTGACTTGGCTCAGCCCGTCAACACTTGTTGCTACCGCAATCAATGAATAATAGTAATAATAATAATTTATATTTCTTTGTTTCTTCTATTTCTTAAAGTACAAATTACTAGCGCACATTTTGGAAGATCAAATTTTGAGATATTGGTGCGTGCCATAAAATTTACTGCCAGGTATATCTCGAACAACGTTGTTACTATATGTATTTTCGAATAGCCCAATAACACGACCATTAAAATACGACGGTGACACTAAATTTAGCATAATTTAAAGACACTTAACTCTAGCAAGTTTCTTGCAGTATACACGAAGATTTGCCTAATTAGCCAAGCTGAAATCCAAACTGGCAATATTCTCAAGCTCATTCCGCACTCATAATGAGCACCTCGACTTGGCTGCTTTTGTATCGGAACCCATCCTGCAGCCTTCATTCAATTGTTTCTCATTAGTCCGGTTTTATAGCCGTAATACAGCCCAGTTTTATAGCTGTGCTATATTATCATTCATACGGCAGTACATTGTGCATTTACTTTCAAATGTATTCATATTAATGGGCAATTCGCTTTAAACAGTGTGCATTCATTCACGCATGGTACTCTAAGGATACGTTTAACGTGCATTGACTTCACTATAATACCAACTTGAGAGTGGTTTCAACAGATCGATGGTCCTATCTAGATTTGATTAGTATCAAATGTTTTTTTATGGCTGTGTGTATGGCACAAGAACCTTCTCATATCTTTCCGCGATTTTTTTGTGCACAGAAAGGTCAAGAAAATGAAGAAAATGTGTGAGAATTTTACCGATTCCATGTATATACATTCTGGAGTGTTTATTGTTTATGAAACACAACTTAAACTAGTACACTGCGCACAGTAATGTACATACTTACGATACACGTAACAAGAATGCGCTAGTGACTCCATATAATCGCCTACAGAAAGCCAGAAGTGGCTCAAATTATTATGGTATCGTTTTTTATAATGTCCTTCCAGAGTGCATAAAGAAGTTAGAAGCATCAAGTTTTAAGAGAACAATAAAGTTGTACTTGATAAAAAAGGCGTTTTATACTTTTGATGAGTATCTAAATAACGAATTCACCGATATCTCAGAATGAATTATACCTAGATTTGTTGATGTATTTACCTTCAATTAAGTATTCCCTGTACTCAGATTGTTGGCCTCCTGTGTTATTGTACATGTTTTTTTCTTTACTTGTTTTTTTACTGTTTTTGTTTACTTATTTATTTGACTTGTGCAAACATTTATTTATATATATAGCACCAATAAATTATACTATACTATAGGGGAACAGCCAATCGGAAAACGGGTATGTGTGCCGTGTTGCCATTCTGACTTAAGACTGTTCAAGGCATACCTTTACGAGATCCTCTACACATGCTAAAAAATGAAGTCAAGTTGATTGACTCAGTACTTCCCACACATAATGTTTTCATCTTTATATTTTCCCATTACATGAAGCTATAGTCTGAAATCCCCTTACAACCAAATCATCGCCCACCCTCCCGCAAAGAAACGTATTGTACAACACAAAACTTTCGTAAATAGTTTCTTGCGTCTCCCTCCTTAGAAACTAGGACGCCGCAGTTTCCATTCTGCATGCTTCAACTGAACGATGCAAAACGATCAGGAGCCTCTAAACCCTCCAAAAGCGAAGTATGAGCTGTTTTCATATTTTTAGTTTTTTAATTATTGTTTGCAAAGTTTGAGGCGTTTTTATTATTGCTGTGCCTCCACTGACACGATTTTTCCGAAACATACACGTTTTCTATCCTCGCCGCGGTAGTAATACTCGGTCAAAATTTCGTTAAAATCAATTGAATAATTTTTACGTTACGCAATATAGAAAAATCTAAAACAATACTCGTATGTCTGTATCACGTCTGTATACATCACAAATTCCAAGTTCTTCGGTTTCTATAATGAGCAAGGCAATGTTCAAATAGACCTAAAGAAGTGTATTATGCCGCTAGGCTTTTCATTCACAGGTCAATGGACAGCCCATTATGAATACAACAAATTTTGCAGTTTTCCAACCCCCCACCCCCTAACCACCCCAAATTCACCCTTACCCAAAAAAAAGTAGAACATGATCGCCTAAAAACAAAGTTTGAGGCTTTTTTATTTTTTTTATTATTACTGCGCCGCCACTGACATGATTTTTCCAATGTATACGCGTTTTCCATCCTCGCCGCGGTAGTAATACTGTGACAAAGTTTCATTAAAATCCATTCCATAACTTTTACGTTACTCAATACAGAACGATCTAAAGCAATATTCCCTTGGTTTCTGGAATAGGCAAGGCAATGTTCGGATGGGCCTAAAAAAGGGTATTATACCGCTAGGTCTTTCTTTTGCAGGTCAATGGATTTCCTATTATGAGTACAACACATTTTTGAGATTTACAACCCCCCATCCCCCAACCACCCCAATTTCACCCCCACCCAAAAAAAAAGTAGAAAATGATCAGGAACCCCTAAAACACCTAAAAACGAAGTTTGAGGAATATTTATTTTTTTTGTTTTTTGCTAATTACTCCGCCGCCCCTGCACCGATTTTCAAAATTGTAAGAACATTACCTACTATGACCCCACACCATATCGCTGCCCAAATTTCATCACAATCCATGCAGCGGTTACTGCGATTACGACGCTAGAAAACGCCAACAGACAGACAGACGCACAGGCAGACAGACCGACATCATGTAGACATCATAAAACGCCCAAAAAGCGTGTTATCTCAAAATCGAAAATTTTCACGATCACAATACTCCCCTCACCTATAGGTGTGGGAAGTAAAAATACAGTTTGATAAATACGGCCATTGAAGCCAACGAATTCGCGTAGATTAGAAACAGTAAACAAGAACTATGTTTGTTTACACAGTCCTAATAGAAAGGATTCAGTGGCAGCTTCATGATTGAGGAAGGTCGCACAGTGGCCGCGATATGGTCCGGAAGGTGGCGTCAAATTTCTTACTGAGGCTTGATTTTTTAATGTAGACTTTGAGAAAAAATATCTATATGTTAGCTGGTCCAAATCCATGACCTAAGATTTGACCCCGCCGAACCATAAACCATATCATAAGCGACTGTGAACTGCGTGCGTTTCAGGGATCGCGAGAAGAGTTCTTCGCAGCCATACCATTGGCGCTGAAGTGGTTAAAAGAACTGGAAATCAACCTGTATCTTAGTTTGTAGCTGTATATCTTTTATTATTATAGATTTTATTTTCTTATACCTAGGTGTTAAGAGTCTTTATATCTAAATAGTTATTATTGTCATGTTTTTGAGCCATACGATAAATAAATAAATCATAACCTCTCATATCTTTCGTGAGTATGCCATGGCAAAGTAACACCCCCAACGCATTTCTGAGCACCTCATGCACGTAACTGGGCAAGTACCCAGTGATTAATGACAAAACTCGGAATGTCCTCACTCAATACCGCCATTGTTGGGTGGCATTTCAGTCGTGCTGCATTGCTAAAAACGGTTCAGGGTCTACAACGTATAGACAGATTGAATTGCCGACCTTCGTCGTTAGATAAAATGCAGAATGGCGGCTTTGAAAGAAAATGGAAACTCATTTACATACGGATGTCTTTACTGTTTCGAATTTGCCAATTATAATAATTATTTCAAAAGCTTTCTGAGGGTGGGTGTGGTGACCTTTCAGTTCAATACGAGACATTTATCTCTCAACTCGATGAGATGTTTCGATACCGCGAGTCGTTTTTGTTTAAATTGAATAATGAATGGGTCTCCTATGATTCAGGAAGATCAATTAAATCAATTTGGAATCTTTGTGGTTTTGACCGTAAGAATATTTGTAGGCGTATTTGAGAACAGTCAAGCAGATTAACTCAATGGATATTTCCCCACGAAATCGTGAATTAACCCTTAAACTCCCAAGGGGGGTCGTTTAAGGATCCCATGTTGAAAAATCCTAGCCAAAATACTTTATTTAAAGGCATTTTCAACGCTGCCGCTTGATACGTGCTTGTTTTGACCACAGCATAGTAAACAACCAGCATAATATCTCTGAGGATTTCCCATATAAAAATGGTTCCCACAGAATTTGACCTTGGGATGATTTTACGGATGTGAAGTTCGTACAGAGGATTTTGTGCAACTGATTACACCCCTTAATAATTATATAATTATTTTCGATACCGATACAAAATTATCGTTACCAGCTTGGAATGCCTCAAAAAGTATCGATGACAAAAATACTCGATATTAGTGCAGAAGTATCGAAGTATCGTTAGCATCCCTACAAAAAATCATCCAAAAGGGGGGATGCGCGTGTAACTACCGCCAGCCTGAGTTCTTGTGCTCGTTGTTTACTATGCTGTGGTTTTGACCTTTGGAAGCGTAATTCAGTATGCGGCCACGTTTCGCAGCGAGTGCAGGGTGACACGTGATTTCATTTAGTGGGGTCCTGCTGGTACCCCAGACGGTCATTTACGCACCCAATTTTCATTTTAAGCACGTGGTATATTTTTTCTTTTTAGTTATTTAAAGTCGTCAAAATGATTGATTGGAGTAGAACGCGAGCCCTAAAACAACACGAGTTAGTTCAGGTAGCCGAAAACTGGGATTTTGAAGCTGAAACTGACTATGAGAGTGATACTTCTGCAGAAAACTGTTTTGCTACAGAAAGTATTTCGGAGACCAAGTACAATTTGGAAATGTGAATTTAATGTTTTTTTTATTTTCTAAACTATTTAGTAAACTTGTTTAAAGTGTAGCTTTGTTATTCTCTAGGCCTAATTAATGTAAACTCAATAGCACTAATTTAATACCACATATTTTTCTAAAATCTCTAAAGGACCCCACATAGGTATTTACGTTGATTTTCATAGCATGGGGATTTAAGGGTTCAAAAAAATAATGTACCGGGTGGTGAGATAAGAATGCAAAATGCTGCATCTCGGAAACTGTTCGCCATAAAGACTTGCCGTGAAAAAAAAGTTATTACTAGAGAGACTAAAAGAAGACCATGAAAATATTTTCCGCCATATTAACCGCCGTTTGAACCATTTAAAGTGATTTTTTTCACCGAAATTCGCCTTGCGTGTTACCAAAAAATGCTTTTTAATTTTATTGTTTCATCAAACTTATCTTACCTATGATATATCTAATTTCTAGTGATACCGCTAAGGAGCATTTTGTGATATAACAACTGAACACTGGAAAATCCTCCAAAAGATCAAATGAAATGATGTGAATCTAAAGAAATAATACCTAAATCGGCTAGAAAAACCGAATGAATAATGTGACGTGCACTCATGGATAATCTTGAAATATATCAAGCATTTCACATGACTGTGTTTGCCTCTGTACGATTTTACATTGTAGGTCTATGAATTGATAAATTACAAAAGGTGTTGATTCAGAATATACAGCGGAAGACCAGAGGCAAAACAGTTTTTCGCCTTGAGATGCCATGTTAGGATTCAGTTGAAAGCATATTCTTACACCAAATTGGAACTAGGCGTAGCAGAAGAATATTAGTTCCTTTTGTTGTTCAAAATTACTCATTCCAAATATTTGTTGTGCGTGCGTTTAGAATCTATTAAGGCCACCAATACAAATTGATTTTTAATAGCGATAATGACCTTCGCGTTACTTCTTAAAGATAAAGTATATCCCTAATTGTGCGATGCCTACAGTAATTGCTACTTTTAACGCATAAGGTATGAGGATGTATCTGCGAATAACAAGATTGGCGCTACACTATATAACAGTGAAACATTTATTTAAGAATCTTCAACAGCTAACATTCAAATTGCTCCTCATTCTGTTCAACACAATTATCAAACCGCGATACACAGGGTGTCCGTATATTCGACCGACAACGCTTGACAGGTGATAGACCTCACATTTTTATAAACATTGAGATAGGAACATAAAGCCTTAAATGCTTAATGTTCAAGAAACAAGGTGTATTCTCCTCTTTTTCTCAATTATTCCGCAAAAAAAAGATACAACGATATAAAATTAATTATTGGGCGGTTATCAAAATTCAACCACGATTCTTCTATCATGAATAGAGCGCGCCACCTACGGCACATCGAACTCTTTTAAATTAACAAAACTTTTTTCCAGTGTGGTGTATCAACATGAATATTAAAAAAATCGTTTTCGCAATATGTTTTACGTAAAAAAGTATACTTTGTTTAAGTCGCTAGGTGTAACCGTTTTCAAGATAACCTTTATCCAAATTTCTTGGGCACCTCCAATTAGTTGTAAAATCTGATCAAAGGAATTATCGGTATTCTCGAATGAATAATATTGGATCAAAAAACATGTTTCAACATATCTAATTTTAAAATAGTATGTAAAAGCAGAGCACAATATTCACTTGTGCGGAAATACCAATAACTCAGTCGCATTGGAAATTTCAGTAAAGGTTACCTCAAAAACGGTTACCTCTAGGGACTTAAACAAAGTATACGTTTTCCATGTTAAACATATTGAGTAAACGTTTTTTTGATACTCGCATTGATGCACCAAACCAGGAAACCAGAAAAAAAATAATTTAAATTAGTTCAATGTGATGTATTCTGCTATGTATATGCTATTCATGATACCAAAACTTTGACACCGTATGTTGAAAATTAAGCATTTTAAGGCTTCATGTTCCCATCTCAATATCCATAGAAAGGTGAGGTCTATTATATCAGTATAATAGCTTGCTACGTTTTAATGAGCAGTAATGGTCTAGATAGAACGAACAACAACAAAAGAACTCATGTGAAGCCTTCATCTTAGCTCCAGTTGGGCAACTTCAAGGTAGGAAAGCTTAATATATTTTTCGCAGAAGAAATCGTGCAGCCCGCCAAGCTGAAAAGATTACATATCCGTTAAAATTGCGCGAAGTTCATCGTCGATTTACCATCCATACACCGAGTAATTCAACATGTGTGCTGTTTTGAGCTCTGCGCTAGCCTTTACGAATCATACCGTTATGAAGAGTTATCAAGATGGTCACTAGCGACATTAATCAGGAATGTGTGCTGCACCATACTACCTTACAGCTGAAATAATAGATAGGAAACAATTGGATTCCTTTGATTGTTTTTCTGATTAAGATATCCTATCCTACTGGAAAATCTTTTCTTAGGGTGCCGTCTCTCTTCGGAGGTTGGCAATCATCAACGCAGTTCTAATTTTTGATATAGCTGCTCTGAACAGGTTTATTGAACTACAATGGAACCAGTGTCGGAGACACGCCAACCGATCTTTTTCCCTCAATTTTTCCCTGCATTATCAGGCTCAAAATTTCATACGTACTTCCCCTCATCACATGTCCCAAGTATTCGACTTTTCCTTTTTGAATGTTAAAGACCAATTCTGAATCTCTTCCTATACTCGCAGCAGCACCTCATGGTTGGTAATTTTGTCCGTCCACGGAATACGGAGCATGCGTCTATATGTCCACATCTCAAAGGCGTGCAGCTTTCTTATGTTTTCTTTTTTGAGGGTCCAGGCTTTAGCACCATACAATAATAAAGAGAATATATAGCATCGTATGGTACGAAGTCTTACGTTCAAATCAATATTTCTATTTGACAAGAGTGACCTCATCTTCGTATAAGCTGTTCTTGCTATTTCTATGCGTCTATTCATTTCTGCAGTTTGATCATTCTCTTTACCCAAGAATTAGTATGTTGCAACTCTTTCAATGATGGCGTTATTTACGGCCAACGTTAGTCGGTTCTTTATTTGTATAGTGATGTTCATGTATTTTGTCTTTTTCAGATTCAAAGTGATTCCGTATTCATTGCTATATGTATTGATCCGTTCCATAAGGTTTTGCGAGTCTTTCAAACTGGTGGTAATTATAACAGTATCATCTATCTGCATACCTGAGATTATTTATACTTTTCCCATTTATCACTACCCCGGCTTCCGTGTCTGCAAGTGCTTGACTGAAAGTTTCTTCCGAGTAGATATTAAACAGTAATGGCGAAAGTATGCATCTCACTCCTCTTCTAATATTTATTTCCGTAGACTGTTCTCCCTCTACTTGTATCTACTGTTACTTTCTGTTTCCAGTATAACTCTTGGGACCAAAAATGGACAGATAACTGCCCCCCTCAGGGCAGAAATTTTCTTCCTCCCTATTTCGATCAGCCGCGTAAAATATTGACATCACTGAATAGAATGGGGCAGGGTACAATCTGCTAGGTGTGACTGCGGGGCGAAAAAGCAAACAGTTCAACATTTGGTGATGGAATGATCAAATACAGCATATGGGGGAAACTTTGATGACTTCCTAATGGCAGCTGATGCCTCGATTGAGTATGTGTCTAGATTAAATGTGTGTTTGTGAATTGGACTAACTTTGTAATTTCTTTGATGTACCTTTATGTGTTTTGTATCATATAAAACCATACGACAAATGAATAAATAAAGCCTGTTGTTCAGTTTTTTGAACTATGTTTATTTTAGGACAGACTGACGTACAGTTAGTCGCCATTTTTCGCACAAAGCCTAATAAAAGCAGATATTTTCGCAACACTAACGAGCTACCTGTTACTGGGCCAAGTGTACGTGTAAGCTGAGAGAATAATGAAGATTAATGTAATATGTATTTCTCCATATACATATATATACCACTGACGTTCCCACCATTTTTCATTGTCTGTTCGCTGCTTAGGCGTATTGCGTTGAGGTATGCCGATCAGATACCCTACATACTAATGTTTTCGCTGAAAAATCCGAGACACTATTCATACATTAATTAGGCCTTATCAAGGTTACATGATTAATCGAAAAGCTTTAATGAATAAATGTACATCATTTCTAACAGTACACAATATTTATTATTATTCATTTATTAGTTTGCACAACAGGCCACGAAGGCCTAGGGCAGGAATGAGTACAGTCTAAAATTTATGTAACTTGAAATTGTCTTTGGATACTTTCACCACCTATTTCTAAGTATATCCTACACTATTCTACGCCACCTATTTCTGTCTGTCGTCTTCTCTTTCCAGTGTTTAATATTAATATTCTTTAAATCATCTTCAGCCATCTCTCCCTTGGTCTACCCTTTTTTTCCTATTGGTCTCCGGTTGAGGACTAGTTTTGCCGTTCTCATCCCATTCAGCCTCTCCACATGTCCTAGCCATCTTATTCTCTGCGCTTTGATGACTGCTATAATATTGGAGTTCTTATACACGTCTTCGAGTTCCTGGTTTGTTCTTCTCCTCCATCCCTCGTTTGTCTTTACGCCTCCATTAATACATCTCAACGTTTTTCTTTCCCATCTTATAATTTTTTCTTCCTTCTCTTTATTCATAGTCCACGTCTCATAAAGCATATGTCGCTGTTGGTCTTATAACAGTTGTGTAAATTCTCTCTTTGGTTCAGGGTTCCATACTTCTGGTTTCCTTTGATGATCCTTGCCTGTATTTCATGTTTCTCCTATCCCTTTTGCTCTATGATTACCCCTAGGTACATAAATTCCATGGCCCTTTCAAAATAATATTTCACGTTGTTGGCCACAAATGCTATGATCATATATTTAAAAAATTATTTCAACGGATTTTTTGCTGTTTTTGTTACTTCCCGTAAAACTTGGCAATTTTGCCATCGGGTATTCGACACCACACCTTTGAACCTTCTTGCGACTCAGCTGATATTTAGATTAGGACAACGTAATTCAGATCTGTGAAGTGTTGAAGATTTCGACCACGCGCAATGTAATATAATTTATTCGCAAATAATGAACCCTTTTATAACGAACTTTCGGATAAAACGAGCCTTAAACTTTGATACTGTCGTAAGATCTGTCTTTTATAACGAACCTAAAACGGGATTTTATCGCTGGGATTTACTGAATTATTATTAGGCACATGAAATGATATTTCATCGCTGGTGATTCCTCGAGCTCTAAAATAATCCATCTTGAACAATGAAACACAAGACACAAACTATTCCACACGGAACAAAAGGATAATAATGAGTGCCACCTTCATCACAGCCACACTTGGGATTCGGCAGCGTCGAACACGTGACCAATAGTAATGGTGGGGCAATAGATGTGAGAAGTAGAGGTACCAAAACGAATAACTCTGTTCGTTTTTTTTTTTTTTTTTTATGGTCGGCCTCCCGCAAAGGCTGAAAGCCTATGGCGCTGTAGAAGCGCTGCGAGAGGATAAGTGTCTGTTCACGTTAGATTTGAAACGCTGCAGGTTGTAGCCGTCGGGAAACAAATTCCCTGGCAGCTGATTCCACAGCGTCGAAGTTCTCCAAAAGAAGGAATGCTGGAGGAGACTAGTTCGGGGAGTAAGGACCTCGACCTGGTAAGGATGAGCTCGCAGAGCTTCTCTAGTTTTCCTGGTTCGGACGGCCTGTGGTGTTATTATCTGAGAGAGCTCACTCGAACATCTTCCGTGATAGAATCTGTAAAACAGGGATAGGTCAGCCACCCTCCTCCGATGTTCCAGGCTGTGGAGGTCCTTTGTGAGGTTAGGCGTATCGATAAGTCTGATCGCTCTTTTCTGGATAGTGTCCAGAAGCTTCAGAGAGTGCTTCGGAGCGCATCCCCACACATGGGAGCAATACTCCAGCGATGGTCGGATCTGTGCCTTGTAGAGCAGCAGCAGTTGCTCTGGTGTATACAACTTCCTACAGCGGAACAAAACTCCAAGCTTCTGGGATGCCGTTTTAGCAATACTGACGACGTGGTCGTGCCAGGACATGTTATTGTTGATGTTGATTCCCAAAAGCTTAACGGAAGGTGATTCGACTATGGGGTGACCCTCCATTTCCACGGTTGGTAAGCCATCGTGAGACTTCTTTGTAAGTGTTGTTGCCTGAGTTTTTTGTACGTTGAACTGTACTTTATTTGCTAATCCCCACTCGACAATTGTTTTGATATCAGCGTTGATCTGTGAGGCATGCTGCTGCCGCTGACGTACCGTCTCTCTGGATGATAGTGGCCTGCCTGGTTCCATGCACGACACTAATGTACTGTCATCTGCGAAGCTGTAGATTGGATTGGATGTTATTTCCAACAGCTCGTTGATGTACAGCAGAAACAGTGTAGGGGATAGGACAGATCCCTGAGGAACACTGGCGTTTATTGAAAATACGTCTGATGAACAGCCCTCGACTACAACAAACAGAGATCGGTCGTTCAAAAAGCTATTCAGCCACTGGCGCAGGCCAGGTGGTAGTCCATAAGCAGCAAGCTTGACCAGAAGTCCGTCATGCCATACTCTGTCGAAAGCTTTCGATATATCAAGTGCAACAACACGGGATTCGCCATGATTGTCTATTGCTCTGTTCCACAAGTGAGTGACGTAGGCAAGGAGGTCACCTGTAGACCTGTGCTTACGGAAGCCATACTGGCGATCATTTATGATGTCCAGGTATTTCAGGAGCTGTGTGTTAATGACAGTCTCCATAACCTTAGACATAATGCTGAGAAGAGCCACAGGTCTATAGTTGGTAGGATCAGTTTTTTTGGCTTTCTTAGGGATGGGTTGTACGCAGCCAATCTTCCACGAAGCGGGAAACACGCCTCGTTGGTACGAAAGTTTGAAGAGCTTGCAAAGAATAGGTGCAAGCTCAGCGGCACAGCGTTTAAGGACAATGGCTGGAATTTGGTCAGTACCAGTAGCTTTATTGGTGTTCAGTTTTTGGAGGATGCTTTTTACATCTCGATGTTGAAATTTGACCTCTGCCATTCTCGAGTTCACGCTTATGGTGGTGGTCGGAGTACTTCCTTGAAAGTCTACAGTAGAATTGGCTGCGAAGAGCTTCCCCAAGATATCTGCTTTTTCTTTAGGAGCAGAAGCGATGGATTTGTCCTCTCTGGTCAAGGGTGGTATTGACGAATAGGAAAAGTTCTGACTAACAGCCTTAGCTACAGACCAGAATGTTCTCGACGAACTAGGACATGAGAGGAGCTTGTTCTTAATTTTTTGGTTGTGTTCCTCCTTGCTGCTGTCAATCACGCGTTTACAGTGACTTCTGGCGTCGATAAAACTGCGATGGCTCTCAGCATTTGGATTTTTCCTCCATTCTCTGTAATGTTGGTTTTTAGAGGTAACTGCATCTCTGCAACGCTGATTGAACCATGGCTTGTTTTTGGAGGGATGCTTGACGACATGAGGGATATAGGCTTCCATGCCGGACATTAATACCTCTGTTATTTCTTGGGCGCAAGCTGATGGGTCTCGTGACTTGAAGCAGACGTCGTTCGAGGGAAAGGACTGGTAGTATTCTCTTAGGTCGTCCCACTTTGCTGATCCGTAATGCCAGACCCGACGAGGCTTTGCATGGTAGAGATCTGGAGCATGCGTTCTGCATAGCGTCGAGACGGTGTTGTGGTCAGACGAACCCAGTGGGGCGGTTACCTTCACTGTGTAGACCGTTGGAGTAGTTGTGAGATATAGGTCCAGCAGACTAGCAAAATCTCCGTGGCGGCTGGGAATCCTTGTTGGTTCTTTGACTATCTGCTCCAAGCCGCAGCTAATAGCGAAGGCTTCAGCTTCACGTCCCTCGTCGTCCGTTTTGTTTGAGTGTTTCAGCCAGTATGAGTTGTGAACGTTGAAGTCACCCAGAAGGACTATCTCTGAATGAGGGTGATCTGATTGCAGCGCGTCCACAGTGGCTGAAAGCTTCTCGAAGAGCTCTTTGCAGTTGTTACTGCTTGGTGGCCTATAAATGCAGCATATAAATTTGGAATGATTTTGGAAGGATATTTTGAGCCATATGATGTCAAATCCTTCCAGTTCGAGCTCTTCTTCTCGATGACAAGAAAGCCCAGATTTAACGTACACGCATACGCCAAACCTACGTCTAAATCGGGTGTATAAGTCATATCCGGGATACCTAAAGCAGTTATCCATTGTTGAAGAGCCGACTTGAGTTTCCGTAAGAGCCAGAATGTGTGGCTTCTCTGCCTGAAGGTGTTGATGGACAGAGTTTATGTTGGAGGCAAGACCTCGTATATTTGTAAAGTCGGCTCTGAACAAGTTTCTCTGGCCTTCGGGCCTGTCGTCAGTGCGAAGTTGCTGCGAAGGATGGCTTCTGTTGTTAGCCTGACGAGGAGTGGCAGCACAATTCTTTAAACAAACTTCGCTTAATGTTCCCCCCGGACCACCTGGCACCCGGAGATCCGAACGACCAGGTATTTTACCTCCGGAATCTTTTGATCCTGGAAGAGCCATTGAGCATTTTTTTTTTAATCCAATTTGTCACTTATGAGAAACCAAGAACATCAGCCCAGCGACGGAACATGAACCGTGAGGCCATTTGGCGCCGCCTATTTCCGGGAACCTATGTCTAGTTTCCCGGAAATATTCCGATGTGGGGGTGATTGCACCGCAGGCGAAGCTAAGTGACTCCACTTCTCCCCCCTGTGGCTGATTGCAGAGATAATAGTACATGATGCACCGTCGTCGG
The DNA here is from genome assembly GCA_951848785.1 of Callosobruchus maculatus. Classification (NCBI taxonomy): domain Eukaryota; kingdom Metazoa; phylum Arthropoda; class Insecta; order Coleoptera; family Chrysomelidae; genus Callosobruchus; species Callosobruchus maculatus. The sequence continues at coordinate 15,760,388 of CATOUR010000056.1, forward strand.
TGCAAGGTGTACCATCACCTCTGGGCGATGGGGTCGCCACATCCCTACGCCTGAAAATCGTAATAATAATGTTTGGTGTGACTGATGTATGTCACGTTGTTAAAAGTTAATACTTACGATACGTTGAATTAACGTTTAGTGTTCATTAACCAATGAAAACCTCTTCATAATTTTTTTACGTTTGCTGTTCATGGATTTATGAAAAATTTTTATTATTTCAATGATAAAGAACATAAGTTCATAACTGCATAACTTTATTTCCATTATTGTTTATGATTACTTTTTGATGTTTTGCATTTATTGTTCAATGTTAACAGAATCATTGTCTTAATGTACGAATACATTAAGCTATGACGTGAGATCACTGTTTCAATGTCCGATTGATAATATTAATGTTCAAAAAATTGATGACGATAGATTATTAATTTTACGAACAAATTTTCTTTCTGTGTATTTTATGAACTTTGCGAAGGCTTCAAATCTAACTAAAACAATGTAGGGTTGTGCTTTCAATTTTATAATTTGTTTATCAGATAGCAGTGCTTTATAGCGCTACCTGACAATAGCATTGTCAAAAACCTATTTAAATATGGGGTTAATCTTGATTTTGGAGCTAAGTGCTCATATTGAGCCTCTTAAGAAACGTCTAATTGGACCCCGGTTTAATTAAGGCCATTCTAAATTTCTAACGCACCTGAACCTGAACTTTCGTGGTTCTGTACTGAACGCAAGACTGAAGACCAAGTTGAGATCATTCAGTGCTTGCACTGCCACACTTGGTTTCATTGGAAATGTGTTGGTGTTGGACCAAAAAAGAAAATATTCAAGTGTTCATCTCTTGCAATACAAAAATTTCTTACACATTTTGTTAGCAATTATTAGAAAAAAAGATATTTCAGTACGTACCAACCTTTTCTAAAGAGAGATTAGTTTAGTTTAATTTACTTTCCTAGAAGTATTATCCCTCACTTTATCAAGATTTCAGAGCAGGTTCAATTCAAGAGTCCACGAGTTCAATTTGAGCACCTGGTCGCCTATAGAGCGAACCATTCGCAACACCAAATTAATTTTGCTTTTCTCTTGTTGTTAACAAATATAAAAATAACTTATGCTAGTCAAAAAAGACAACTTGGAAAATACAAGAGCATTTATTATAGGCAAAGCACAAAAGGCAATCGTGGACAGCATCAGGAATTTATTGGATACCATGTACTTGTGGAAGTGTATACATCGGAACAACAAAGAGATCGGTACAAACTAAAATTTCGGAATACAAATCAAATTTCCGATTAGGTCAGATAGAAAAACGTACAGTAGTCAAGGATGCACTCCAAGAAAGCGGTAATAATAAAATAAAGTTTGACGAGACACAGGTTCTGTCTACGATCTCCTCTTGTTACGCCAGATTGTACAGGGAGTACAAAAAAGAAGCATCCAAGCTTAGCGGAATATGGATACCCGCCTTAAGAGACGCAAAGATTCTGGGATGCGCAGAAGTTCCAGAGGCATCGTCGGCGCACAGCGCAGCCGCCCCCACTCCTAATCCAGGGAATATAAGTGCCAACCCTGTGACGCGAGTGTCTCTCGGAACACGCCGAACAGATGACATCAGCTTCTAAGGATGCCGACCGCTCGTGCTGGCGGAACGTCAAGCAGCAAAGCGCGCCGACGCCAAGGACACGGAGCGTGTCGATGCCGGCCGAACAGTTCAACTATTATCTGCTATTCAGTTTTAGCACAAAAGACTAAATTCTTATTTTGTTTAAGACGTGATATTCTAAAAATAACATACTCTACCATTTGATTTATTTGTAATCGGGGTATCAATCTGCAGCATGGTCATGTTAGCAGCAGGAATTGCGCATTGGTGGGCAGATCCTGACACCTACCTGTCTAGACAAGTATCTGTTGGCATAAGTAACAAAGCCACTTCGAGACAAACGCTAGCTACTCTGGAATAACAGATCAAGTTCATTACCATCGACAAATATTAAGAGAGACAAATTATGGAATATCCCTGTCGATATAAATAACTCCCACCTAACCGGTCAGATGATCAAGCCACTTCAGTGGCGGTGACAGCCAATTTTGAAAAGGAGAGTAAACACTCTACCTCCCACGACAATAGACTGGGGAAGTGTTGTGATAGAGGAGAATATCGAAGTTGAAAATCTTTATTTGGCTTTCTGTCAGGGTAAAACCTCGTGACTTAGATGATTTGAGGGCACCAATTGCAAATCCGTCCGAAGGAGCTTCAACCTCCTTTGAAGAGAACCGAAATTTTCAGAATCCCGGATTTTCAGGTAGATCTTAAAAATTAAATACCTTCGCTTGGCTTTCAATCAAGCTGCAACCTCGTGTCTTAGATTTGAAGCCGCCAGTTAAAAATTCAGCCGCAGATTTGAGTTTCAACCTCGTCCGAAGAGAATCGAAATTTTTAGAATCCCTGATCTTCACGTCCATCCTAAAAAATTTGTCATCTTTATTTGACTTTCTATCTGCATGAAACCAAGTGTCTCAAATGATTTGAGGTCGCTAATTACAAATCCGGCCGCAGTTTTGAGTTTCAACGTCATTTGAAGAAAATCAAAATTTTCAGATTCCCGAATCTTCGGGTCGAACTTAAAAATTGAACACCTTTATTTGGCTTTCTCTCAGGGTGAAACCCCTTGTCAAAGCTATTTTGAGGTCACTAATTACAAATCCGGCTACAGTTTTGGATTTCAACATTTTTGACTTTTTGACTACTAATTTCTAACATGGGTTCATTCTTGTACACGTGCAAAAGCTTTTCATGGTACTCAGATTTAGTTATTTACCTAATTCTTGGGAAGCGCATTACAAAGTCAAACTACTGAGCCAAACTACTTAGTGCATCTTTCTTTCTTGATCGGATATTATTCTCGCAATTTCTCCAACGTATTCGGAGTTGCAGAAGAATCCTGATTGGTGTAAGGACGCCAGTGGACGACTCGTATGTGTTTACGTCACGGCACCATCTGTACCACATAAAACAGGATAACTGTAAACGGATTCGTACCGCGAGCAGACAGATTTTAGTCAAAGGTTCGAATTATTCGCCTTCGGCTCTATCGATTTTATCTCTTTTTACTGTATTCCGAGTATTTTTTATGAGCACTCCTACATACACAGTTACAGGGACCAAGTCCAAGTTATATGGTTCTGAGAACAACTGCGATTCTACCATCTACGTATGGTATTTTCATTTTTTTTTTCATTCTCTTCATTTTGACTATTAAGATACAATACACATACTGCTACCTTGAATGTTAAGCCTTGTATGAGGTATATACCAGAATTATAAGATATTAGAATTTTTATATTTGCACAGTCACAAGTATACTTATCCAAATATTCCTTTTTACTTCCCATACCAATGCGAGTCTTGTGATCGCGAAAATTTTCGATTTTGAGATGATCCGCTTTTTGGACGTTTTATGATATCTACATAATGAAAATCCACGTCACTCATTTCCGTCGGTCTGTATGTCGGTCTGTCTGCCTGTTGGCGTTTTTCTAATGTCGTAATCTCAGTAACTGCTGCATGGATTGAGATGAAACTTGGGCAGCGATATTCTGTGGGGTCGTAGTTGGTAATGTTCCTATAATTTTGGAAATCGTTATACGGGGGGCGGAGTAATTAGCAAAAAAACAAAAAATTTCAAATATTCTTCAAACTTCGTTGTTAGGCGTTTTAGGGGTTCCTGATCATTTTCTACTTTTTTAGGGTGGGGATGAATTTGGGGTGGTTGGGGGGGGTGAGTGATCGTAAAACTGAAAAATTTGTTGTATTCGTAATGAGCTGTCCATTGATGTGAATGAAAAACCTAGCGGCGCACTTTTTTAGATCCATCGGAGTATTGCATGTTTATTGTAAAAAGCACGGGACTTGTGGTGTATATGTTGGAGGCAGATGCCGAATTCGACCCGAAGTCGAAATAATTAGACATTTTGCGATCTGTTCAAACTAGATTTGCCGAAACAGTGAGCGATTCGGCACCTGACCAACCCAATTTAGCCATGTCGCGAAATGCGCGTTTGTGCATTACGCCGTTGCCGATCGAAGCATAATAAACCTAATTGCTGATGTGGACAGAGGACGCTTATTAGCTCCTTGTAATATTTTGGAAGTTGTTTTATCAGAAAAAGATGGTTTGTACCAACTTGGTACATCAACTGGCGTTTTAAAAAAACTACACGCCAGAAATGAATCAACATCAATAATACAGTTAAGTACAACAGTATAAGTACATACTTTTTAAATATTTTTTTTATTACGGCCTCCTCAGACATACCAGTTAATACAAAATTCAGTTTGGGGAGAATAATTGCTGCAAAGAAATCTGATTCTTCTCAAGGTATTATTCGATGCAACTGTCGTAGAAAACAAAGTGGTAACAAAAAATGCAAATGTGTAATGAGTAAGATAAAATTAATGTAATAATGTCATTCGAGTACTTCTTGTCGGAACAAATAAAAATAATAAATTGAGTTTTTGTTCATTTATGACTTGACCGGCAACGGCGTACTGTAGAAATGCGCATTTCGCGACATGGCCAAAATACGTTGGTCATATATGTATCATTGTTTCGGCATCTGTAAATCTAGTTTGGACAGATCGCGAAATATCTAATTATTTCGGCCTCGGGCCGAATTCGGCATCGGTCTACAACATATACATACCAATATTGTTTTAGATCGTTCTATATTGCGCAACGCGAAAATTGTCCAATTGATTTTAATGAAATTTTGACACAGCATTACTACCGCGGCGAGGATGGAAGACGCGTATGTTTTGGAAAAATCGTGTCAGTATCGGCGCGGCGCAGCAATAATGAAAAAACTAAAAACATAAAAACAGGTCAAACTTTATTTTTAGGCATTTTAGGGGTTCCTGACCATTTTCTACTTTTTTTCTTGGTGGGAGTGAATTTGGGGTGGTTGGAGGGTGGGGGGTTACAAAACTTAAAAATGTGTTGTATTCATGATAGACTATTAAGAAGTACCTAGTAGAATATCACACTTTTTTTCGGTCGGGCGAGCGATGATTTGGTTGCAAGGGGACCTTAGACTTAATAGCTTAATGCTATGGGAAAATAATAAAACTAGTATCACCGTAATGTGTCAATCAACTTGACTACATTTTTTTTATGAAAGCCTATGGCGCTGTAGAAGCGCTGCGAGAGGATAATTGCCTGTGCACGGTAGATTTGAAACGCTGCAGGTTGTAGCCCTTGGGAAACAAATTCCCCGGCAGCTCATACCACAGAAGTCGAAGTTCTCCAAGAGAAAGAATGCTGGAGGAGACTGGTTCGGGGAGTAGGGACCTCGACCTGATAAGAATGAGCTCGCAGAGCCTCGTTCGAATGGCTTACAATGTTGTTATATGGGAGAGCTCACTCGAACATCTACCGTGGTAGAATTTTTAGAACAGGGACAGGTCAGCCACCTTTCTTCGATGTTTCAGGGTGTGGAGGTGCTTTGTGAGGTTAGGCGTATCGATTAGTCTAATTGCTCTCTTCTGTATAATGTCCAGAAGCTTTGGAGAGTGCTTCGGAGCGCATCCCCATACATGGGAGCAATACTCCAACGATGGTCGTGTCTGTGCATTTTAGAGCAGCAGTAGTTGCTCTGCTGTATACAACTTCCTACAGCGAAACAAAGCTCCAAGCTTCTGGAATACAGTTTTAGCAATACTGACGACGTGGTCGTGCCAGGAAGTGTTATTGTTAATGTTGATTCCCAAAAGCGTGATGGAAGGTGACTCGCTCCATTACCACAGTTGGTACACCAATCCATTAACTTTTCATTTTTTTTGTTTAATATAAAAGTTCTTACGAAAACGCTCTATGGACAGTGATATAGATAGAGGAAACCAACTTCTTGTCCATGAGTCCACAAAAATAGCAATGATGATATGAAAGAAATGAACCGACAGAAACAACGACTCCGAGGTTAAATACCCCTACCGGCATTCCTTCCTTTGAGAAAACATGAAAAAAAATTTCACGCTACCCAAACTGAGCTCAAGGATATCACAATCCTTGTTTGAAACATGTCCTGAATCGCATCAAAAACGACGTCCCTAGTCCACGACACCGCTGTTTTGATCTTGAGGACAAGGGATCCGTAAAAATATAAAAGATTGCAATGCATGTACCACTGGATCTTTTTTTTGTCCTACTGTAGCCGCACAGGCTTTCAAAAAGCGTCCTCAACACATCCTTCCGTGGCAAAGGCTTCACACCTGTTAGGCTCTTGACAGACATACCATAGTCCAGTGGAAGCCTATTTCTTTTATAAGTATTGGAAAAAAGTTTCCAAGACGTCCATCAAAGAACTGCGACGTTCTGACCTTATTCGGAAACCGCCGTCTCTAAAGCGGCCCACAGACGCTCCGGAAATCCTCAGAGGAAAAACTGCGCAGTCCTAGCTTGAGGGCACTTGCACTTTAGCCTAAATACACCCTCCTTTACAGACGCTCAGGAGATCTTTCAGTTCAGTTCTAGTAAGCACGGCATCAACAGACGGCCTAGTTTTTCCTCTGAGGATTTCCGGAGCGTCTGTGGTCCGCTTTAGACACATTGTGCTATCTGGGTACGATTTATTCCTTGAACAGAATCAAATTGCGATGATTAATAACGAATTAACGCTCGTCCGCTGACAAAGCCGAAGCTAAATGCTGAAAACACGACCCAGATGTGACCTGCTCAATTTGACTTAGCGTTAGCTACCGTTTCACAAATCCTTCTTAAATCCCAACGAAATCCATGATAAATTACCTTCGATATGAGCTCGTCGCTGCTCGTTCATAACATAACTTCAACTGGTCTTTTTAAAAAATTACCGTACGCCCGTAAACGCTTATGGTAATACCACGCGATGCACCATGGGCGGTCATGGAAATTCTTACCCAGGTTACGGGTATGGAAATGACATATCGTCGTCTTTGTGGTGTTCTAAACAGTTCTAAACCCACAAAAAGAAAAAAATCCCGTTGAGACTGCTATAAGAAATACTAAAAAGCATATACTTTGGCACCTAAAAGCATCCTAACTAGAGATAATGATTATTTTACTGTTTCAAACAACTTCCAAGAAGGTACTCCGACCACCACCATAGACGTGAACTCGAGAAACACGAAGAAAGTTACGCGTCCTGACCAAATTCCAGCCATTGTCCTTAAACGCTGTGCCGCTGAGCTTGCACCTATTCTTTGCAAGCTCTTCAAACTTTCGTATCAGCGAGACGTGTTTCCCGCTGCATGGCAGATTAGCTGCGTACAACCCATTCCTAAGAAAGGCAAAAAACTGATCCAACTATTGACCTGTGGCCCTTCTCAGCACCATATCTAAGGTTATAGAGACCCTCATTAACATACAGCCCCTGAAATAACTGGACAACAATAACGTCATAAATGATCGCCAGTATGGCTTCCGTGAGCATAGGTCTACGGGTGACCTGCTGACCTACGTCACTCACTTGCGGAAATGAGCGATTGAAAATCATGGCGAGTCCCATGTTGTTGCACCTGACATATCGAAATCCTTCGATAGAGTGTGGATAGTGGATAGTGTGTGGCATGAGGGATTTCTGGTCAAGCTTGCTACTTATGGACTACCACCTGGCCTGCACCAGTGACTGAATAGCTTTTTGAACGGTAAATCTCTGTCTCTTGTAAGTCGAAGGCTGTTCATCAGACGTATTTTCAATAAATGCTGGTGTTCCGCAGGGATCTGTCCTATCCTCTACACTGTTTCTGCTGTACATCAACGAGCTGCTGAAAATAACATCCAATCCAATCTACAGCTTCGCAAACGACAGTACATTAATGTCGTGCATCGAACCAGACAAGCCACTATCATCCCAGGAGACGATACGTCGGCGACAGCAACATGCCTCACAGATCAACGTAGATATGAAAACAATTGTCGAGTGGGGATTAATAAGTAAAATATATTTCAACGTACAGAAAACTAAGGGAACAACCCTGACAAAGAAGTCTCACGTTGGCTTGGCAACTGTGGGAATGGAGGGTCCCCCAATACTCGAGTCACCTTTCGTCAAGCTTTTGGGAATCAACATCAACAATAATATGTTCTGGCACGACCACGTCGTCAGTATTGCTAAAACGGCATCCCAGAAGCCTGGAGTTTTGTTCTGCTTTAGGAAGCTGTATACACCAGAACAACGACTGCTGCTCCACAAGGCACAGATCCGACGTAGAAGTATTGCCCCCATGTGTGGGGATGCTCTCCGAAGCACTTTCTAAACCTTCTAGAAACCATCCAGAAGAGAGCAATCACTCTAATCGATACACCTAACATCACAAAGGACCTCCATAGCCTGGAACATCGAAGAAGGATGGCAGACCTGTCCCTGTTCAGATTCTATCACGGAAATGTTCGAGTGATCTCTCCCAGATAATAACACCGAAGGCCGTCCGAACGAGGAACACTAGAGAGGCTCCGCGAGCTCACCCTTACCGGGTCGAGGCCCCTACCCTCCGAATCAGTCTCCTCCAGCATTCCTTTTCTTGGAGAACTTCGACGCTGTGGAATGGGCTGCCGGAGAATTTGTTTCCCGGTGGATACAACCTGCAGCGTTTCAAATCTAACGTGCACTGACACTTATCCTCTCGCAGCGCTTCTTCAACACCATACGTGGAACGCTGACAATACAAAAAAGATAGGAGAGCATATAGTCCAAAGCATCTCGAAGTTCGCAAAGAACTTAAGTGTGCAAACACAGTGGGGTCTTTTAGTATGCGTGCGAAGGCGTGCAGGTACCGCATGCAGGCTAACCTGCTCAGCTGAGTTTTCGACCGCTTACCAGCGTCGGAAGCCCGCTTGAACGCCTTTATAGTAACAGAAATTTAGTTTGCTACCTGGTTCCGCCTGTGCTGGTCGAAGATGAGTATCGATAAAGTGTTACTTATAGCTTCAGTGTTTGCGATAACCCCTATTTGGAATAAAAGACACAAGCTGCACTATAACCATACTTTAGACTCACTCTATATGTTCAACACTCAATTCATCTATGTACAGCCATATACCTTCTCTGGCAAATTATAACGCAAAACTGCCCTGATCTCATTTCGTCACCACGATGCCAGTTTTCACTTTATTTATTTGTTAACTATTTGTTAACTGTTATACAAATTGTAAACCCTTGTAGGCATTTTTTGATACTTTTACTCACAGAGCTAACATCTCTAGAGGGAGCCTAATTTGAATATTGGCCAGCCAACATCTATAGCGCTATTGCCACTCTTCTTCGTCCGCTTCCAGTTTCTTCAAAATCTGGCAGTTTCCGCAGTTTGAACACAAAGTATTTAACTGGGTATTTAACTATACATTCCAATATACTTGCAGTGTAACTGATTTACGTGAAGATAATTTGTATTGATTTAATCAAAACTCAAAAATGGTAAATTTCATAGCCGAATGTCGCAATAACTTCTAATATGTCATAAATTTAGCAACCTACAATCGGCGTGCCCTGAAGCTGTCATGTGGCTGTCTTTGTAGTTGCGGTTATTGCGTGTGTCGAGATTTTTGTGATTTTAGTGTATATTTGACTGACTTTGTGACTATTTGTGGTGTGAATTAAATTATTTATAAACAATATTGTCATAATTGCATGATGAGACAACATAAAAAGTGCATAGCTTGCTGTAATAGTGACGAATCGGTGAACACTTCTTATCTTAGGTGAGTATAGGTTTTCTATTAGTTTTCAGTAGCGTAATATACGGGGATAAGTGGGAACAAAAGTAACTTCACTCCAGTTTGAGGAATAATAATGGTTGTTCAATGTATGTTTTGTGCACGCATTACATTCATGTCAATCAACATGAATTTTCCAAATTCCATTTTTTAAACTATTTGGGGACGTGAAATGCAAAAATGTATGCCACATTTACTTACAGAAATCTACCTATGAGATTTTATAAAACTGAATATTACCTAATGCAATTATTATATTTTATTGCTGAAGTAAAAATACGATGCAGCCATTCCAACAGGCTACCTTTCAGAGCACTGTTAGATATGTTTTGAAAAACACTTCATGGTAATAATAAATTATCAACTGTTACAATGAAATTATAATAAAAGTAACTCGCTAAATTATAGCTAAATACTAATACAACTTATTGGTATCAGTTTGTAACATCACAGTAATAATTGAATCTATTAATGAATATCCAATTTTAATATAAAGCCGCACGCTACTGGTAATGCCCTCAAGCTGTCAAAATTTCCGTTACATGTTGGCTGGTCAGCGACCTGTGCATTTTGTTGTTTACACTCCCTCTATAGATGTTAACTCTGTGGTTGGCACATATTCATAGTGTCAAATAAGTATTATTAATTTAAAATCGACACCACCTTTCTTTGTGGAGGGTTTGCTGGTCTGTGAATAGTGTTGTTCAACAGGGGTTAGATCGATCGAGCGATCTAGTGGGTCAAAATAGACCGTTGATGTGATTTCAATCGTTCCTGTAGCTTAAGTACTTTGGCGTTAACATATCTCCGTATTCCCCTTTTGGTACGCCTCTAGAACGCCCATGCTTGCGACTGGCAAGATGTTATATACCTTCCGGTAGATTGGTTGGTTGAAGTCACGCTGTACAGCGCGGTATACAGTTATACCAATCTTTCGGGTTGCTGAAGATACTGACCATTCAAGGGACTTGCATGATAACTATGGTCGTGTCGTTCTTTTTTCAACGCTACTCTACGGCCATCAGATATATTCAGATTTTCCAATGGTCTCAGAAAGAAAAATACCTGTCTAGGTCTTATATTTTCAAATTATGGCCCAAAAATATCTTAAAAAAATTATATGGTAATACCTAAAAAGTTTGTGCATGAAACAAATCAGTTAAAGCTATATGTTTTTGGAAATCCTACGAATTTTTTGGGATCTTGGAAGGAATTTTAGCTTAAAATGCATTTAAACGTTGACGTTACATAATGTCTAAGTGTACCCTTTTGACCATGGACTTAGTGACCAGACATCTTAGAAAACGAAGTTCAATGGTTCTAAAAAAAAAAATCTTTTTCCATCTCAATCATTTCCATTCGTCTATCGGTTTGTCGTCCGTCTCTATAATTCATTTTGGATTTATCAACAGTGTAAATATAACACTGTGTTTTCTAACGAAACTCAAACTCCTTGATTTAAAAGCCCACCTAAAATAAAAATCTAAAATCTTTATTTGGCGTTTCATAATGACAAAATCTCGTCTCCCGGATAATTTGAGGGCCCTGATTACAAATCCGGACGCAGTTTTGAATTTCGGTTTCGCTTAATAAAAATAAAAATGGTCACAACCCGGATCTTTAAGTTCGGGTAAAATAAAAATCTAAAATCTTTATTTGGCTTTCTATAAAGACAAAACTTCGTGTCCCCGATAATTTGAGGGCGCTAATTACAAATCCGACCCCAGTTTTGAGTTTCGCAGTTTCGGTCTCATTCAACGAAAAAGTGCACATACCCCTGGATCTTCAAGTTTACCTTTTTTTATGGTCAGCCTCCCGCAAAGGCTGAAAGCCTGTGGCGCAGTAGAAGCGCTGCGAGAAGATAAGTGTCGGTTCACGTTAGATTTGAAACGCTGCAGGTTTTAGCCATCGGGAAACAAATTCCCCGGCCGCTGATTCCACAGCGTCGAAGTTCTCCAAAAGAAGGAATGCTGGAGGAGACTGGTTCGGGGAGTAAGGACCCCGACCTGGTAAGGATGAGCTCGCAGAGCTTCTCTAATGTTCTGGCCGCAGTTTTGAGTTTAGATCTCGTTCAACGAAAATAAAAATATGTGTGATAAAGGACAGACCTCAACTATATGCCAACAAATATAATACCATAAATGAGAATCAGTTTATTTTGAACCTAATACTAGTACCGAAGATGCCATAGCAGCTTTGCTGACAGAGTCTAGATCTGTTTAGACAAAAATATTCTGTTTGAGCTTAAGCATAATCAGTCAGGCTATCGATACCGTCAACCATGATGAAGTGTTAATGACTTTAGAAAATATTGGAGTACGAGGTAACTCTCTAGAGCTTTTCAAAAGCTATTTGACAAACAAGTGTCAATATGTAAAAATTAATAATGTATTGAGTAACATCTTTTTTTTTTATGGTCAGCCTCCCGCAAAGGCTAAAAGCCTATGTCGCTGTAGAAGCGCTGCGAGAGGATAAGTGTCGGTGCATGTTAGATTTGAAGCGCTGCAGGTTGTAGCCGGTGGGAAACAAATTCCCTGGCAGCTCGTTCCACAGCGTCGAAGTTCTCCAAAGAAAGGAATGCTGGAGGAGACTGGTTCGTGGAGTAGGGACCTCGACCTGGTAAGGATGAGCTCGCAGAGCCTCTCTAGTGTTCCTCGTTCGGGCGGCCTTTGCTGTTATTACCTGGGAGAGCTCACTCGAACATCTTCCGTGATAGAATCTGTAGAACAGGGACAGGTCAGCCACCCTTCTTCGATGTTCCAGGCTATGGAGGTCCTTTGTGAGGTTAGGCGTATCGATTAGTCTAATTGATTCCAACATGCGGGGTACCTCAAGGTACTAACTATATTGGGACGAATTTTGTTCCTTATGTATGTAAATGACGTCTTTGTATTGAACTTTCAGGAATAATGCCGATGATACAGCCATTTTTTTATCAAGGAACAAATTGGAATAACCTCAAAGTATCTGTTTGCCAAGATATTGTGAATATCAAGAAATGGATTGACAGTAGGTATTTAACTATTAATTTTAATAAAACATTCTACATTCCTTTCTTTACATCAGATTGTGTTTAACTTATTCCCACGCACAGTGTACTACGTACACTCGGTGGGTTAGCTGATGTATATTGGGCAGAAATATTTTTAAATACTTTTATTGTATCAGCAAGTATTGTTTTCTGTACCAATAAACATATTCTATTCTATTTTATTCATACCCCCTGATCTACAAGTTCACCTACAATAAAAATCTAAAGCTTTATTTAGCTTTTCATAGTGACCTGGATAATTTGAGGGCGCTTATTACAAATCCGGTCGCAGTTTTGAGTTTCGGTCTTGTTTAACGAAAATAAACATGTTTGTACCCCCTGATCTTCAAATTCACCTAGAATAAAAATCTAAAATCTTTATTTGGATGTCTATGATGAAAAAAACCTCGTGTCCCGGATAATTTGAAGGCGCTAGTTACAAATCTGGCAGCAGTTTTGAGTTTCGGTCTCGTTTAACGAAAATAAAACTGCTCATACCTCGGGTCTACAAGTGCACCTAAAATAAAGATGTAAAATCTTTATTTGGCCTGCTGTAATGAGAAAAATTCATGTCCCGAATAATTTGAGCGCGCTGACCACCTTATATCTACAATGTGACAGAAGAAAATTATTGACCATACCAAAATAGAACCTTTTGAAGCGCCTACCTTAACTACAAATTTCAAACAACAGTATCTTCTTGTGGAAGAAAAACTATTATATTTTTAAGGCATATGTAGGTTGAATGGTTCTGGTATATAAGCAACTCCCACAATCATTACGTTTATACGAAAATAATATAGAAGCTAAGGCATACTTTATCACCTATAATCCAACCAGACCATTTGGTACTATTACCATAACTACCGTTAGATATCGAACGATATAGAGTACAAAGCACATTTCTTCAGGTGGTTAAAATAAAACGATCAATAAAATACGATGTATTCTGCAAACTTAACCTCAATATCGATAGCATTACGTATGCCTACTCTATTATTTGCCTCCTGTGTATTTCACATAATGCTATTCGAGTAATAGTAGGATAAAGTTAGATTTTAGAGTCTATCTGGCTCTGTCATCTAACAATGGATGTGTGTAGTTTATTAACCTGTCAGATTGTTGTGATTTATTTATTTGATTATCGAACGGCATTTTGCATTATAATACCCGTTTTACATGGACATTTTCGCCGCGAATTTATTCATCGATCAGTCTATAGTCGTTCTCAAGGTCAAACTGATTGTGTTTCACATCTGTGAATAAAACCACTGATTTTGTGACAGCATGCAGTGCTGCCAACACTGTTGCTGTAATATGATCAGCGGTTTTCGCAAGATCTATTTAGTTCGTATTTGTTTTGTGGCCTTTTCACAGTGAAACTCTCAATTTGATTGCGAGTTTTTATTTAGGAAATATTTAATAATATACAGAGACGGGTATGCATACATGACATTCATCATTTTTAAGGTTGGCACTACCGAATTTTACGTCAAACTTGACCACAGATTAAAAGAGGTTCTAAATCAGTGAAGCAATCCATTGACTTATTTGACGTCAAATTCCTGTTTTACATTTGTCAATTTTGACCACGAACTGAATCCACGAATTAAAGCCATGGATTTATTGTTGATGTAAAACGGGTATAACAAACTTTAATGTTTTTAATCAGAAGTTGTTGGTAGGTTTTTTGATGGGCCACTCGTCAGAATATGAAAAAAAAATGCAAATACATATTACATGCATGGTCTGAAACCCGTTATTTTTGTTATACAGGGTGGCAAAGTTTTTCTTGTATTTTGAGCTCATGAAATGCCTTGAGCTCTATCACTTAATCAACCACACATTGGATTCCGACATCAAAGACCAACTGAAGATATCCTACGTCACTCACTTATGGAACAGACCCATTGAAAATCATGGCGAATCCCGTGTTGTTGCACTTGATATATAGAAAGCCTTCGTTAGAGTGTGGCAAGAGGGACTTCTGGTCAAGCTTGCTGCTTATGGACTTACCACCTGGCCTGCGCCAGTGGTTGAATAGCTTTTTGAATGACCGATCTCTGTTTTAGTCGAAGGCTATTCATCAGACATATTTTCAACAAACACCGGTGTTCCTCAGGGATATCTCCTACACTGTTTCTGCTGTACATCAATGAGCTGCTGGAAATAACATCCAATCCAATCTACAGCTTCGCAGACGACAGAGTACATTAATATCGTGCATGGAACCACGCAAGTCACTATCATCCCAACAGACGGTAAGTCGGCGACAGCAACATGCCTCAGAGATCAACGTAGATATCAGAACAATTGTCGAGTGGGGATTAGTAAATAAAGTACAGTTCAACGTACAGAAAGCTCAGGCAACAACTCTTACAAAGAAGCCTCACGTTGGTTTACCAACTGTGGAAATGGAGGGTCACTCCATAGTCGAGACACCTTCCGTCAAGCCTTTGAGGATCGACATCCTGGCACGACCACGTCGTCAGTATTGCTAAAGCGGCATCCCAGAAGCTTGTAGTTTTGTGCCGCTGTAGGAAGCTGTATACACCGGAGCAACTATTGCCGCTCTACAAGGCACAGATCCAACCATAGCTGGAGTATTGCTCCCATGTGTGGAGATGCGCTCCGAAGCACTTTCTAAAGCTTTTGGACACTATCCAGAAGAGGGCGGTTAGACTAATCGATACGACTAACCTCGCAAAGGACCTCAACAGCCTGGAACATCCAAGAAGGGTGGCTGACTTGTCCCTGTTTTGCAGATTCTATCACGGAAGATGTTCGAGTGAGCTATCCCAGGTAATAACACCGTAGGCCGTCCGAACGACGACACTAGAGAGGCTCTGCTCATCCTTACCAGGTCGAAGTATCTACTCCCCAAACCAGTCTCCTCCAGCATTCCTTCTTTTGGAGAACTTCGACGCTGTGGAATGAGCTGCCGAGGAATTTGTTTCCCGACGGCTACAAGGTGCATACAGAAGAGTAGGAAATGTTGACGAAGGCTTCAACTTGAAGATTTTGAAATATCGTAGGGGCATAGGTCATTCACCTGTTTTCGCAATCGTCAGCAACAATTTCCAAGATACATAAATAGAAGCATGCCTCGATACTATTTATTGTTCTTGTACGTACGAGTACGAAATAATTATAGTTCGTTGTGAGCCAGTATAGGTAAGGAGGTCAATTTCATATTCAGCGGGCAATATTTGTCAACGCGATTTTATAACGTTGCACTTAACAGTTATGGCGCTGCGCTGTTATGAAACCTCGTGTCGAGGTTGAGAGATCTTTTTTTCTTGTCGGAAACCTGACGCCTACTATTTTCGATCGACCGCAATGTTTGGAATTCGGATCGTATGGTGAGCGAGACGGTTTGTTTTCCTTGTATTGATTTGTTGTGCAAAAGCGTATCGCAATCGATTCACTCTATTATTTTTAAATATTGCTGCTTCTACTTCCCATACACCGTAATCTTCCGTGATAGAATCTGCAAAACAGGGACAGGTCAGGCACCCTTCTTCTATGTTCCAGGCTGTGGAGGTCCTTTGTGAGGTTAGGCGTATCGATTAGTCTAATTGCTCTCTTCTGGATGGTGTCCAGAAGCTTTAGAGAGTGCTTCGGAGCACATCCCCACACATGGGAGCAATACACCAACGATGATCGGATCTGTGGCTTGTAGAGCAGTAGTATTGATTTGTTGTGCAAAAGCGTATCGCAATCGATTCACTCTATTATTTTTAAATATTGCTGCTTCTACTTCCCATACACCGTAATCTTCCGTGATAGAATCTGCAAAACAGGGACAGGTCAGGCACCCTTCTTCTATGTTCCAGGTTGTGGAGGTCCTTTGTGAGGTTAGGCGTATCGATTAGTCTAATTGCTCTCTTCTGGATGGTGTCCAGAAGCTTTAGAGAGTGCTTCGGAGCACATCCCCACACATGGGAGCAATACTCCAACGATGATCGGATCTGTGGCTTGTAGAGCAGTAGTATAAAGTTGCTCTTATGTATACAGTCTCCTACAGTGGAACAAAACAGGACATTATTGTTGATGTTGTTCCCCAAAAGTTTGACGGAAGGTGACTCGACTATTGGGTGGCCCTCCATTTCCACGTGTTGGTAAGCAAACATGAGACTTCTTTGTTAGTGTTGTTGCCCAAGCTTTCTGTGGGTTACGTATTTTATTTACTAGTCCCCACTCGACAATTGCTTTGATATCTACGTTGATCTGTGAAGCTTGTTGCTGTTGCCGACGTACCGTCTTCTGAGATGATAGTGGCTTGCCTGGTTCCATGTACGATATTAGTGTACTGTCATCTGCGAAGCTGTAGATTGGATTGGATTTCCAGCAGCTCGCTGATGTACAGCAGAAACAGTGGAGGCGACGGGATAGATCCCAGAGGAACACCGGCGTTTATTGAAAATACGTCTGATGAACAAGCCTTCGACTACAACAGAGATCGGTCGTTCTAAAAAGTTTTCAGCCACTAGCGCAGGCCAGGTGGTAGTCCATAAGCAGCAAACTCTTGAACAGAAGTTCATTATGCCACAGTCTGTCAAAGGCTTTCGATATGTCAAGTGCAAAAAGCGGGATTCGCCATCATTTTCAATTGCTCTGTTCCACAAGTGAGTGACGTAGGCCAGTAGGTTACTCGTAGACCCATGTGTACGGAATACTACTATTTTGTATTGCATTACAAAAATAAAATAAATAAAATTAGATAAATAATGCTAGTATCGCCGACCAGGAGATATTATATAAACCCAGCACTCTTAAATATCAATACAATTACCATAAATTAAGTGTTAATGGCCCCCCGTGCATTTTTCCGATTGTTGCTAGGACCCCGCCCCGTCGTCATTCTAGTGAAAGCCGTCCTTTCTAAAACCGGTGCGATTCTTATCTGCAAAATGTCACTTTGTTACCGTAGGGACCCATAAACACATTTTCATCGGTCGGTCGGTCGTACCGCTAAATATCACGACAATAATTCCTTCGATAGGTCATAGCTCAGGTCGATATTAAGTCCACCTACTGACATGTCCGTACGGTACGACTGGGCACCAAGTTACGTTTCTATCTCGTTTGGAATGTCATTTCCGTCAAGCCAAAAGTTACGATACCTGTAACTGGAGCCCTTTAAAATTGTCAGTACCTATATAAGCATCAAGTTCGAAGAAAATAATTACGATCCTCTTATAGTCCTGTACTCACTTTGATTAGTGCGTATGTGATTAATAATTGAGGGTGATTAGTGCAGTTCCTCCAGATCCGCACATGCAAAGCCTCGCCAGATCTAGCATTACGGATCAGCAAGGTGGGATGGGCTAAGAGCCTACTAACAGTTCTTTCCCTGGAACGACATCTGCTTCAAGTCACGAGACCCATCAGCTTGCGCCAAGAAATAACCAAGGTATTAATATCCGGCATGGAAGCCTATATTCTACATGTCGTGAAGCGTCTGTCAAAAAACAAACCCTGGTTTAATCATGGTTGTAGAGATGCAGTTACCTCTAAAAACCAACAATAGAAAGAATGAAGGAAAAATCCAAATGCGAGAACCACTGCAGTTTTATCGACGCCTGAAATCACTGTAAACGCATGATTGGCAGCAACAAGGAGGAACACAACCAAAAAATTAAGAACAAGCTCCTCTCATGTCCTAGTTTGTTCAGAACATTCCGATCTGTAGCTAAGGCTGTTAGTCAGAACTTTTCCTATTCGTCAATACCACCCTTGATCAGACAGGATAAGTCCATCGCTTCTATTTTACTGTAGACTTCCAAGGAAGTACCCCGATCACCACTATAAACGTGAACACAAGTATGGCAGAGGTCAAATTTCAACATCGAGATATAAATAGCATCTTCCAGAAACTAAACACCTTCCGTCAAGCTTTGGGGATCACCATCAACAATAACATGTCCTGGCACGACCACGCCATCAGTATTACTAAAACGGCTTCCCAGAAGCGTGCAGTTTTGTTCCGCTGTAGGAAGCTGTATGTTACACCAGAGCAACTACTGCTGCTCTACAAGGCACAGATCCTACCATTGTTGGGGGATGCGCTCTCTAAAGCTTCTGGATACTATCCAAAAAAAAACAATTAAGCTAATCGATACGCCTAACCTCACAAAAAACCTCCACAGCCTGGAATATCGAAGAAACACTGAAACACTGAATATATTACTGCTCCTAAACATAAGTTTTTACAGTCGCCAAACACATAATAAATCATACATACAATTGAAAAGAGTTGGGTAAGGATTAAAATATACATTTAAATGACTTAAATTTCATCTGCACATACATACACACATTATATATCAACACTGTCTAAATATTTCTGGAAACTATAAAATGCTTTGCTTAACAAATAATTTTTTAACTAACTTACAAAACTGTTTCATTTCTAAATTCCTAATATGCTCGGACAGAACATTGGATCAAAGTGATTAACACTTATACAAGTTCTTTTTAATCTTAAATACTCTACATTTATGTTACCTCTGTATCTAGAATTGTGGTCATGCAATTCACGATGATATCTGTATGCATCTAAGTTATTTTTAACATGTAACATGTAAGACAACTCGAAATGTACAAGGATGGCAGAGTCAAGATGTTTAAATTGATGAAAGTTTGCCTTACATCAGCTCTATAACCCAAATCAGCCAGAACGCGTACGGCCCTTCTCTGGAGCTTAGATATTCTACTTGCCTGAGGTACATGCCCCCAAGCAAGAATACCATAGTTACAGTAACTTTGAAATAGAGCTAAAACGCCATTAAAAGTACTTTCTCATCAACAATTCTTTTTAGGTTCTTGATTAAAAATATTGATTTTGACAATCTTCTAGACACCTGATCGATATGAGTGTCAAAAACTAAGGTATTGTCCAGATGAACTCCAAGAAACCGTACAGAGTCTGTGTACCTATCGCATTTCTGGGTGCAACGAGGTTTCAGTAGTATATTAAACGAGCCTTCACTCAACCTGAGAGCAAAGCAATATTCTGTCATATCTTCAATTCAATTCCTTAAAGAGTTGGTAGCTTGCGTCATGAGTTGGTCTTCTATTAATCCATTTTCGAACTCATGCTTTTCTTGATCTTGCAACTTCAGCTTCAAAAAGTTGTTTGGTTTCAGACACAATAGAGTTTAATACTTCTTTCAGTACTTTTTCCTGGCTGGTACTATAATTGTTATACCGTGTCAAAAAGTTTAAAACACACATGTGACAAATGCATATACATCGGTTCAAAAATGATACTGATAAGTTCTCTCTCTCTCTCTTTACCTCTCCCTCTTCCTTTCTCTCTCACCTCTTTATCGGATTCGTGGCACATTGGTTCATTACATACGAACAGAAAAAGCCTTAAATAAAAGTATATAAAAGAAGAAATACTTCTGAGTCCACATATTTATTGCGAATGTAGGTGAAAATAAGGAACTTTCCATCTTAATGGTCGAAAATGTAAATCCGAAGAAATTACCGACATGGTCCCATAACTCAAAGATAACATCAGGTAATTGCACTTCTTCTGCATAATTGTACTTAATATACTCATTTTTTACAGTGGTGGAGACCTTTCATCGGTTTTTTTAACTTGAACTTAACCTTCTTCCGCGCGGTTTTTGTTGTGCATCAGGAAACATTGACCTACAATTTAAGCAATGAGTATCTGAGAGGTTGAATGTATGAGGCAAGTGATGATATAGATTTTTGCGATACAGAAATCATAAACCGTCAAACACGTAGGTGGATTTGGCCCTTATTTAACTTTACTGTGGTTAAGGTAAATCAAAAATTCTGCATTTCCCGCACATCTGCATGTCCATCAAAAATAATTTAAAGTTATAAATAAATGAATAAAAGTTCTCCAAAAGAAGGGATGCTGAAAGATACTGGTTCGGGGAGTGGGGACCTCGACCTGATAAGGATGAGCTCGCAGAGCCTTTCTAGTGTTCCTCGTTCGGACGACCTTCGGTGTTATTATCTGGGAGAGCTCACTCGAACACCTTCCGTGATCTGCAAAACAGGGACAGGTCAGCCACCCTTCTTCGATGTTCCAGGCTGTGGGGGTCCTTTGTAAGGTTAGGAGTATCGAGTCTAATTTCTCTTTTCTGGATAGTGTCCAGAAGCTTTAGAGGTTGCATCCCCACACATAGGAGCAATACTCCAACGATGTTCGGATCTGTGCTTTGTAGAGCAGCAGTAGTTGCTCTGGTGTGTACAGCTTCTTACAATGAAACAAAACTACAAGTTTCTGGGATGCCGTTTTAGCAATACTAAGGTAAAATCCCAAAATTAGAGATGAGAGTCGTCGTTTTGAAATTGCAAAAATCCAAATATAGTTTTTCATAAAACTCCTATGCCTATTTTATGCTTTTTTCTGCCAAACAAATTATTTATAGTATTATAATTATATGAGTCGTTGCATTCCAAAAGTCTTCTTATCCAGTTTACCCAATGTTTGGTAAATGAAGAAAATCGTTTTTTGAACATACTAATTACACTATCGGTGCATACATTTTTTATGTATTCATAAGGTAATAGCAACAGCAACGGTATTTTTCTTTTAAAGAAAACTGACATAAATAGCAATTTCAACTCTTTGGTTTGGGTTTGGCGTGTTTTGATGTATCACCAGTGGATAAAATAAGCAAAAACGCCAAAAAAATCGTCATATGCAGGCATATAAAAAGATGATCTAATCTTAACTCAAGACTTCTTTCATTCAACACAAGAAGTAAGGTTGCTTTCAAGTATCAGAAAGGAAACTAATTCTGGTTATTCGACAAAAAAAATAAGGTTGTTCTCAAGTAACGGGGAACAACTAAACCTAGGTTTTCTATTTCCATTGTGGTAAAATATGGGTCTCCAAGTTATTGTTAATATTATTTTCACTTTTAATAATAATACCCACTATACCAATTTTGTTCTAAACAAGATAATAAAACGTGATATTCATTATATAGCAGCTCATTACACACTAAAACACGCAACTCCGGCTACCCGTCTGCCAACCATTCAAAGCGCTGTGATTGGTCAGTAGGATAAGGAAACTTTTGTGGCGACATTCTGAATGGATTAGGCGAGTTTTGGAGCGATTCTCAGTCTTCTCGTTCACTTTGCTATTGGTTAAGGCAAGTTCCGGAACGATATCTTCTACTGAAAACGTATAGTTTATGGCAAAGATCCCAATTTCGAGGTTAGTACAATAATTTTCATAAAAAGTGGATAACATGACTTTTGAAATGGAACGACTCATATAAAATGATCTCGTAGTAGGTTACGCTTTATGCATCAAAACTTCGCTCTAACCTCCTACGTTCCTATTTGAATGTTTCGTGTTCTGGAAATGCCACGGCACGGGGAATAATTATTAGGTCATAAAACTAAACAAATTATTAATAAAACCAGCTTAATGCGCATCTAAAATGAGCATTGCCCAAGTGTACATATATGTGCAACACGTCAACTGCACCATATGACATTTCCGTTTTTACGGCTTTGAGAATTTATCGATGTGTCTGCGCCTGAGCACCAGTCTGTCATGTTAATGCAAGTACAGCTACTGTGAGCTCATCTGTGACCTATAGTCTGGGAGCTATTTGGCGCATTGAGTAGCTAAATTGACCAAATCTGAGGAGTTGGTCCACTTATTAGGACCATTTCCACAATCACTAGGTCTATAGGAGCTGTTTCCAGTTTCCCAAAATTTAAAATAAAAGAACCAGTTATACGTAAATCCTACCGAGTTTGTCTTTCCAGCTAGTATCGCAACAAGTTATTTCTTAAGGAATTTTTCAAATGATTCTGTTACAAATAACAAAAAAGGCATCTAAACGGTATCCTCGATTCATCCAAGTACTAACCTCACTCGGCGCTGCTTAGCTCTACAGATAGAAAGAGGCCTTAAGCTACGCTCACATAAATCGACATCGGACAGACGAGACGGAGGGAACGGCCAGTTACTCTACGGATTTTTTATTAGGGTATCGCACATATCTGATCGGAATCGACGGAAGAATTGGAAGTCAGTTGCAAGCATGTCTTCGAGCAGTGACGAGTTGGCGATTGTTCTGGAAGAAGAAAATTTTGAAAATCGTTGAAAGCGTTGACGGGTGTGGGTTCATGAAGTATGTCAAAGAAGGTCAGTTTTTGGGGATTATGTGCATTTATTTCCGGACTTGATGAATGACGAAAAAAGGTTCTTCAATTACTTCAGAATGACTCGTTTTAAATTCTATTCTTTACTGAAGGCCATGAGAGAAGCCATTACTGAAGGAAAATGTCCATCTCGCCCACCTATTGGAGCAAAAGAAAGGTTGATGATATGCTTAAGGTGAACAGATACTAGAAACGCTGACGGTGCCTCGGCAATCTCCGATCAGCATCGCACATACGTCGGTATCGGCACGCACGGCATGCATCGGCCGGCTTTTAATTCTATAGTTGCTTTATTCTTAGCAGATTTTGAAAATTCGATGCCTACCGTCCGCACATATTTGCGCTGTTCCATTAAATTTAATAGAAGCTATTTTCCTCCGATCCGTACCGTTCGTCCGATGCCGATTTATGTGCGCGTACCTTTACTGTTATTCAAAGTGTTTGACCGAAACTTTGATTGCATCATTTTAATAACTCCTATTCTTAACAAACAGTTTCTCTATTTGCTCTTGCCCCTTTTTTATTTATGTTATTGGCTCTGATCTGAGATCAACTGGCCAGTTCTATTTTGGATGGACATGTAATTTTTTAAATAAATATGAACATTATTTTATATTAGTTATAGTTGAAAGTTACAGTGTTATTTTTAGTTTTTGTGTGCAAAAGTTATATAATAGTTTGTGTGCACAGTTGTTTTCACTACCTAGTATAGAGATCATATTAGCAGGTAACGAAATATACTTTGACAATCTGTGATACAGATCTGTTACCTCATTACTGATCAATTGGCATTCTAATATACAGTGTTGAGCAGTACCAATCTCTCCACATCTGCAGTGAGAGTCATCGTCTAGCCCTATTACTTCCCACACCGATAGGTGAGGCGAGTATTGTGATCGCGAAAATTTTCGGTTTTGAGATAACACGCTTTTTGGGCGTTTTATAATGTCTACATAACGAAAATCCATGTCACTCATTTCCGTCGGTCTGTCTGTCTGTCGGTCTGTCTGTCTCTGTCTGTCTGTCTGTCTGTCGGTCTGTGCGCGTTCTTCTAGCCTCGTAATCTCAGTAACCGCTGCATGGATCGTCATGAAATTTGGGCAGCGATATGCTGGGGGGTCGTAGTAGGTAATGTTCCTATTATTTTGAAAATCGGTACAGGGGCGGCGGAGTAATTAGCAAAAAACAGAAAAAATTAAATATTCCTAAAACTTCGTTTTTAGGTGTTTTAGGGGTTCCTGACCATCTTCTACTTTTTTTTGGGTGGGGTGAAATTGGGGTGGTTGGGGGGGTGGGGGGGTTGTAAATCTCAAAAATGTGTTGTACTCATAATATGCTATCCATTGACCTGCAAAAGAAAGACCTAGCGGCATAATACCCTATTTTAGGCCCATCCGAACATTGCCTTGAACTGAAAATGAAAAATTCTTTGTATTCATAATGGGCTGTCCATTGACCTGTGAACGAAAAACCTAGCGGCATATTACACTTTTTTAGGTCCATTTGAACATTGCCTTGCTCAGTATAGAAACCAAGGGACTTCGAATTTGTGATGTATACAGACATACGAGTATTGTTTTAGATCGTCCTATATTGCGTAACGCAATTATTCAATTGATTTTAACGAACTTTTAACACAGTATTGCTGCCGCGGCGTGGATGGAAAACGTGTATATTTGGAAAAATCGTGTCATTGGTGGTGCAGCAATAATAAAAAACTAAGAATATAAAAACAGCTCACACTTCGCCTTTAGACAGTTTAGAGGCTCCTGATCGTTTTGCATCGTTCAGTTGAAGCATGCAGAATGAAAACTGTGGCGTCCTAGTTTCTAAGGAGGGAGACGCAAGAAACTATTTACGATAGTTTTTGTGTTGGACGTTTTTTTGCGGGAGTGTAGGCGTGATTTAGTTGCAAGGTGATTTCAGACTATAGCTTCATGCAATGGGAAAGCTATAAAACGATATCATTATTATATGTGGGAAGTACTGAGTCGATCAACTTGACTCCATTTTTCTAGTTTTGTGTTGAGGGCTCAAGCAATGACCACACCTCAATCTGCGAAGTGTTCTCACAAGTGGTCTATTCGTTTCTCTCTTAAACCAGGGCTCTGTTCTTATGTTCTGCTGGATCTGTTTGTATATCATTCCGGACGGATTTATATGGTAGTGTTCGCTCCACTTTTCTTTCAGGTTCTTGTTTAACTTACTGTTCAAGTCACTGTATGGAATTTTGGAATTTCTCATCAGTATTCCATCTGTAGTCGCCATCTTTGCTAGTATGTCGACTGTGTGGTTTTGAGGTATACCTGTATGTCCTTTAATCCATACAATTTTTACATCTTTATCCAAATTGTTGTGTCTGTAAATCAATTTCATTATGTTTGAGATGATATAATAATAATAATAATAATAATATTTATTTGCAATGACATTATTTACAAAATGTGTCTAAAAAAAAAAAGAAATATAACATTATTTCATTGCAAAAAGGACTGAAAACAATTTAAAAAAAAGATCCAGTTCAGCCCTATTAATCTGGAAGGTTACATACAATATGTCGCACAACATAGCCGATTATATATAAAAAAAAATAATTATTTTTATGCAGCGGGTATAGCAATTTACCATAAAAGTACTTACAAAAAAAAATTAGAAAAAGGAAAATATGGGAATCTTCTATCACTGAGTATTGATTAAATATTTTTTAAAACTGTACTTAAAAGTTTTTGGCTCTAACATTTTTAAATAGTCGGGAACTTGATTATATAAATAATAAATATTATAAGAATATGATCTGCGAAACATAGAGGTTCTATGAGGTGGGGGTGATATTTTACCTCTAAATCTTAAATTTAAATTGTGAACATCAGTTCTGAATGTTATCTTTTTTGCCAAATAAGGAGGTCTTCTGTAAGATATGATGTTATGAAACAACACCACTGAATGTAAAATGCGCCTACTCTTCATATTAAGCCAATTTGCATCTTTTAGCTTATGCGACACTTTATCATACTTCCTGATACCATATATAAACCTCAAACAGGATTTTTGCACTTTTTGAATTCGATCACTTGTGTTTATTTCTAAGCAGGGGTTATAAATAACATCACAATAGTTGAAATTACTTAATACTAGAGCATCTGTTAACCTAATCTTGAGGAGTTGTGACAAAAGATGACGGTGAGGATACAGCATTTTCAAATTAGCGTATGCTTTTTGTACACATTTACTAATATGGCTATTGAATCTAAAATTGTTGTCAATGATGAGTCCGAGATTCCTTGCAGAAGACACACACTGTAGCTTATCGTTTCCCACCATAATATCAATGGATGCTTGGATATTATCTTTATCTTTACCAAATAATAAAATTGATGACTTTTTCGAATTGATTTTCAAGTTGTGACTATTAGAATATGAAAGAAGGTTATTGATATCAGAGTTTATTAGAGTCAAGGCATTATCTTTGTTCTCTGGAAAAAAGGAAAAGTACAGTTGTGTGTCGTCAGCATAAAGATGCACTCTACAATTTTTTAGGCACTGTGGTAAATAGCAAGTATATATGCTAAACAGAAGGGGTCCAAGAGTGGAACCTTGCGGAACTCCACATGAAACAGTTTGTCTCGAAGAATCTCCTTTATCAGTGCTTACATACTGCATTCTACCCAATAAATAACTTGTCATCAACTTTACAGCATCTTTTGAAAATCCCACAAAGTGCAATATGGATATCAAAAGGTCATGATTTAGTGTGTCAAATGCTTTAGAATAATCTAAAAGCAGTAATAAGCTAGACTTACCCCTATCTATAGCTGTTATAATATCATCTGTTACAGTAAGGAGTGCTGTGGTACAGCTATAGCCTGGTCTAAAGCCTGACTGTGTTTCTGGTAAAACATTGAACTCATCCAAATGCTCTCTAATTTGAAAATTCATAACCTTCTCTACAACTTTAGATAAAACAGGTAAAACATTAATTGGACGCAGATCGTCGAAACAAGTTGCATTAAGTTTTTTGGGTAAAGGGTTAATTTTAGCTACCTTCCATATATCAGGAAAAGTACAATCAAGAAGGCATGAGTTGACAATATTAGTGATAAAAGGTAAAATTCTAGGACAACAGAGAAGTATCATTTCTAAAGTTATTTGATCTACCCCCATAGCAGGTGAAGTTATTTCAATTAGTTTTTCTTTTACTACTTCCTGAGACACTGCGTGGAAGTTAAACAGATGTTGAAAGTTTGTGATAGTGTTGTTTTTATAAAACTGCAATATATCTTTTTCAACTGATGTTTTTTGGCATGCGTGCTGTAAATAGTATGTATTTAAATCCTCCGGATTATTCAACTCGTCAGGAATGGAGCTGCTTTTTTTCTTGCTATAGATATTTAAATCATTCAAGCGTTTCCATAGTGTCCTTTTATCATGCATATTGTAAGTTGTACAGTATTCTAGATAACACTTTTTTCATTGCGAATTGCGATATTAGTTTGATTTCTGATTTGTTTGTAGTAATTCCAGTTATGTTCATTCTTTTTATGTAAATATTTTTTAAACGCCTTATCTTTTAATTTAATCATTAATTTTATCGTATCTGTTAAGAATGGAGATGTTTTATGTTTTTTAAGAATTTCTTTGGCCGGTGCTAATGTGTCAAAAATAAGCAATATTAAATCATTCAAATACTCAACTTTAGAATTAACATCATTAAGGTATATAATATTTTCAAATGGAGCCTCTGACAAAAAGGATTGCAACAATTCTCGGTCTATACGTTTAAAGTTTCTAAACGTTACCTTTTTCCTGACATTATCTAACCTATTGACAGTTTGCATATAAACTAATAAATGATCGGATATGTGTGAAAATTCCTTAGTACCGCAAATAAAATTATCTATCCCATTTGGCAATAAAATAACATCAATTAAAGTACTGCTTGATTTTGTTAGTCTGGTTGGCGTATTGATTATCTGTGTCAAGTTGTAAGCTTCTATGCACTCATTAAACATATCATTACTTGAGTTTGATACTAATAAATCTATATTTATATCTCCCCCACATATGATATCTCTGTGTGAGAACTCAGATAAACAATCTTCTAGTTGTTTCATAAAGTCTTTCAAATCGCCCTTAGGAGGCCTGTATAGGGATCCAATAATATAATTAAAATCTTTTACCTCTATCCAGATATGCTCCAATTCCACATTTGAATATGTCTTTAGTAAATTAAATTTGATGTTGCTCCTAACATAGATGCCAACACCACCACCTCTAGAAGCTCTATCAGCCCTAACGAAATTATATCCTTCTATATGTAACAAATCATCAGTAATATCAGACGTCAGCCAAGTTTCTGACAATCCAACAATGTCAAACCTTTCTTGCAGTAAAATATCCTTGAAATCTGTAAAATGTGCTATTAGTGATCTTACATTAAAAAAAGCAATAGATAGATTCCTCATTTTCCTAAATCTCAAAACAATTTTAAACTAACTAACTAACTACGTGTTTATTCAAAAAGTAAATATACGCTTATTTAAAAAAAAAAAAGAGAGAAATATACTCTCGTGCAGATGTAGCTCCAAGCGATCTAGTTTGTTATTTTCAAAATATCTTCCTCTGTTCTCACGCAAATCTTCTTGTTGTTAACCTTTGTGTATATTTTGCCATCTAATGTCCAGACTTGCGCCTTCCCTATTTTTTCTTTGGCCAGTAATAATAGTTCGTAACGAGTCCTTACCAAGTCCTCCAGTACAACTATTTTACTCCCTTTTAACTTATTCTTACTGAGGTAAACTTGGTTTTTCTGCTTCACGTTGTCGAATTTCACTATTATAGGTCTGCTTGCAGTTTTATTTTTTACTGACCCAGCTCTGTAGCACTGCTGCAATGTAATATCCGTAATACCTAGCTTTGTTTCAAACATTTTCTTTATCTGAGTTTCAGTGCTATGATCCCTACTTTCTGGGATACCTAATATTCTTAACTGTGTATTTTTATTACTCTGTTCTATTTCTTCAAGGCGAATGCTCATTTCGTCCTTTTCACTCTGTATGATATTAATTTTTTGCTCCAAATCTTTTACTCGCGTTGCGAGTTTATCTAATTCTTTGTTAACTTTTTGGAGTACGTTATCAGCTAACATACCTGCTAACATTTCCGTGAAGTCCTTGTCTTGCATCATTTCTCGGACCATTTCTTTGGCAATTGTTTTCAACTCAGTTTTTTGTCGCTCGGTAAATACCATCTTGAAGAAATCGGTAGGTGCAGAGTTACTTTAATATTAATCACTGACTCCAAATTGCAGTTTTCACACGATATGATTACAGCACTGTATTTCTGATGACTTTATACGTATGTTGTGAAATTTTCGTGGAAAAATAATTACTTTTTCTAGGGTAATTTTAACAAAAACGCCGGAGCTGACAAACGCGTGACTATCTGTGCGAACACATGGGCGTATGGTTGAAAGTCGGTGACATTCTTAAATTCTCTAATCTCATAGCAGCGCTGTTGCTGTCGCTGAAGACTACAACATCCCTAAGGTCGATATTACTGAGAGAATATTCTCTTGCCCTTTCTTCTCTCATTTCTCTCTAATTTGTCTGACTAACTGTAACATAAAGGTAGAAGACCTACGGATCGTCTGGACCGCTAATGATGATAAGTAAAAGTAGTAATAAGTATCCGGACACCCAAAAACCCTCAGCCTTGTTAAAATCTTCAGCATCTTTCTCCACCTAGCTCTCAGTCTATTAGGATTCCGGATTCATCTAAAAACCTGTTTTTATCATCGCGGCTAATACTGAATAATGAATTAATGCGAACTACTTTCATCACACTTCGGCCATACGTCTAACGCAGTGATTTAGAGGAATTTTAATGTTTATGATGTGTGACTTACTGCTCACATCTTAACCATCAAAATTATAACTGTATATCCAAGTGTACCATTTTGAAGAGAGATTTCGTGACATCGTTAGTCAGAACATTTTTATAAGTAAGAAAATTAGGCACTAATACCTGATTCCTCCATCACTTCCCTCAGTGAAACCCATTTATTTTAAAACTTCTAAGATTTATTTGCTAATTGGGGTTTTGAATAATTTTTTTTATTGGGATAAATGGGAAGATATAAGAGATATAAAAAAGTTGTTTTTGTTTTTTCCCTTTTTGTAATAATTCAAAAGTTATATCAAAATAAGAATGGGTTTTTGAATCCAATACCGAAAACACGCTCCCGGCTCCCGAACCCGTGTGACGTCACAAGGGTGGTTAGGACACGACGCTCCTATGACCAGCGACGTTCTACTCCGATATGTAACTAGCACCCTCTATGAGAGTCAGGTACAAAAACAAATTCATAGGATGTACTAGCTTCCGCAACATATTCGTGTAAAATTTCATTACAATATTGGCAGTAGCACCGGCAATATCGTAAAAAATGTGTATAATGTTTTTCTTCAACGCCCAGTATCTTGAATACGGATGGCATTACGAAATTTTTTTACTAAGCAAACCCCAATTATTTTTCAGTTTTCTACCTATCCTAGAGACGGGGTTACCTTTTTTTTGGGAACACCCTGTATACAAAGGCTTAGTGCCAAAATGGTATTATTAGTTTAGAATTGACACTTGCTTTTTGCGTGTTCGAAAATCTATAGTCATAATCTAGAAAATACCACATTGGGTAGCGATAGCGTCAAAAATCCATGCCAATAACAATGACGAAACTTTTTTTGTCTCTCGAACACATCTGAAAGTCCCAAGCGACATCGTCAGATCTCAGCATGAAACAATGTATCATATTTCTCGGTACGAAACAGAACAGTGACACAGATTTGAAAACAAGAGAATACGACGGAGCCTACTTCGACGGTGCAGCATTTTGAGGAGAAGGTCAAGTACCATCCTCGTGGTACCACTGCCGCGCCGCAGCGTCGATATCAACCGGCACAATTACGTTGTGATTGTTGGAGCTTGTTCTTCAGCGAGCCTCGAGATGTTTACGCCCAATGTGTCACAGGCCGAAGCGCTGCTTCATTTTTCAATTCGTACATGACGGCTGTGGCGAAGGGAAAGGAAGAACTCGGAGATTTATCAGATTCTGGCCCGTTCGTTATCCTAACATGACATCGGGTACACCTGATTTCCATCAGTGACAAGAATTAGGCTCTTTCTCCGGTTTCCTTGGCTGCCTTTTCTCTCATATTTTGTATGTTACGGGGTGATAGTTACTATAAGATACTCAACAACAAAAATAGAAGCTTTGCTTCAGATAGGAGTCCCTGCTGCAGGTCCCCGGAAACGTATTGGTGTACCGGGTAACGAGGGAGCGGACCATTTAGCTAGGGTAGGGACCAATGCTAGGAATTAGCAGACGTCATGTCAACGCTACCCTCGACGACTGAGGGCCGGCTTCTCAATGTCAAGTTAAATATTTATCTCGAAGTTAACGGGCAAATGTCAAGATGAATTGTTAAACACTTCAAGGTTAAGCTCACAAATTCACGTAAATCTTATCTGACAGTTGTTTCCATAGAAACGCTAACTAGCGGCTACCTATCTGACACTTTTAACTGGACAATGAGAAACCGGCCCTAAACCTACAAGGAACTTGTGAAAGCCAGTTAAAGACAGATGAATGCAGGCACGCTAAAAGATTCGTAGCAAGCCGTTATGGTTATTGTTATGGATTCTCAATAAAAGCATAGAAACGCACAACCTGTTGGATTTTTTGAGCACTAGGTATACAAATAATATTGTATAAAGAAAGGAGAGGGGTGCGTGGTTTTCAACTGTCAAGTTGAGAAGCGAGAAAAGGAGAAATGTCAGAATTTTCACAGCTAGAAGTTGTTTTATCACCAAATAACTCGGGTACCACATTTTCTGGCATTTGGAAGCAATCGTCAACCATTGTATGTACGTGTTATGAAAGAAGCCCATCGACAATAAATGGAAGTTACTGTCAGTGGTCTGTTTCTTTCAAAGGTCCTTCGAGCAACCTCCCTGAACATGGGCTTTGGATATCTCCCCTATACTAGGGCTCTGGATTGGAAGACAAGCAGCAAGATATAACCCCCGAAACCCGCACACAACCTTTTGTTTGGGGTTTAGTAGATTTAGTAGATGTAACCCCCTTGGACTCCCAGGTCGCTTAAAAGGTCTTGGATGACAAAAGTGACTATAGTTTCGTGAAAAAGATCCTGGACCTGGTAAAGGGCTCAGGAGTTGGCTTACTCCGAGTAATAGTTACCGGCTACACAATCAGCTTCGGTTTGCGTATCCAGTCCTCCAATCCAATCTAGTAAAGTGTAGTGAAGCAATTCTAATATATATAAAAAAAGATTTAAGATTTCCTAGGTTTCAGATAAGAATGGACTCTACACACAGAAAAATCTGCCGTTTTGTCAAAGACTTGAATTCAATGGGACGTTACACCCAGTATTCCTCAAATACAGCGATGTTTTATCCAATGGGAAGTGTATAGCTGGTAACGAATTATATCGTACTGTCGATTCAACTACGAGATGTCATTGGATTCCAATGAATGATTCAATCGCAGCCTGTCGAATAATTCAATCGAATCTGTGTTTGGTAATTGATTCTAAAGTACCTTCTTTTCCTTCCTGATTTTATTGCGAGGACAGCTGATCGATTCGGTAGGATGCTTAATGGTGTGATTTTGTATGAAGTTGTAAGGAGCATGATATACGAATTAGACATAAGTCTGCACCAGTTGTTGCCTTTTTACCTGAAATATAACTGTCTGACTAGTCTAAATACCTACATTCAAATGTGGGTATTAGCTCTTCTACGCCCCAATTTCTCAGTAGGTCCTCCATTTAATATATAACTGTACACATCTAAATCACACAATTGCTGATGCAAAAAGCAAAAACACGAGATGACACAACACGGCTAATACCGAAACAACACAGCGAAACACAACGAAACAACCTCGTCCATGTTGGCGGGTTGGCGCCGATAATAACACTAAGATGATCCCCCTGTTCTTTGATTTTTACGTTTGTTGAGCGGGGACATCAGTCCCGCCGAATACTGATTATAGTTCAGCGAACAATAAGGGCCATTGAATTCGATACATGATGTTGTTTTTACGAGTACTACTTACCAATTTCAATAATAGCATAGACAATGTTTTGAAAGCATGGGTTATTGTTCGCGTAATAGTTACCTTTTGG
The DNA here is from genome assembly GCA_951848785.1 of Callosobruchus maculatus. Taxonomy (NCBI): domain Eukaryota; kingdom Metazoa; phylum Arthropoda; class Insecta; order Coleoptera; family Chrysomelidae; genus Callosobruchus; species Callosobruchus maculatus. The sequence goes on from CATOUR010000056.1 coordinate 15,793,552, forward strand.
AACAAAAATAATTTTTATCAGATGAATTATCACGAACTGCTGTTGCAGTAATATTTTTTGTACATCGAATAGATTGTATGTTTTGCTTAAATGAAACATGGGGTAAATTTCGAAAACAAAAGATGTTGTGATTGCATTATATGTCAATACTGGTATTAGAAGGATTATACATATCGTTAGAACGAATCTAAAATTATTTTGAATTTATTGGCGTACCTGTGATTACTTCGAATATAAGGATTGAATTCTTTCAATGACATGGATTTGAAACAACTGTATATATACTTGTTGGAGACACGAGAGAAGATCGGTTTGGTGGGGAGAGGCAGTTTTACGTTCTCTCTGACCAGGAGCGTCGCATGACGGGTCTTGGAGATAGTCGACTTTATTATAATATACTAATTTTATCAGCGGAAATTATTGGAAAAGTATATATTAAACCGGTCACAGTTAAGCTTACCGCTATTTTACTAAATAAAATGATTTTTACAAAAAAAATAATGATGGAACTTATTATATTTTGTCTATATTTCTGCCTTTTTGCCTGGAGAAATTAAATAAATTTGATGTACATCATATTTATATCGATCCACGTTTTATCGATATATGACGTGCTTCTTGTTGGTACCCTTTGATAGCCCTTAAATATTTCAGACGCCAGTGTACAATTGAAAGTTTCTCTATAAGAATTTTTCTCTTATTTCCACATTTCTTCCAGCGGAAGCCATGCTTCTTCAGAAGCCTGTTCAGTGACTTAGCAGAATAAGGGAAATCAATTTTCTCTCTTATGGCCACTAAAAGCTTCGCGCATGTTTGAACAATTTTTTTTCTATATAAATCATCAATTTTTCCCTCTATTGCTAAGCGTGGCCTTTTTGCGCCTGGTGTGGCAAGTGAACTTCCAGGATCTTCCATGTTCCTCTTACGATTCTCATTCCTAATCCTTTTAATACTGGTTGTCGTCACTCCGGTATAATAAGCCGCCCTCTCAGTTTGTACATGAAGAGGAATCTTCAACGCATGATTACGCGATTCCTCATCACACGCCTCAATTACTCGAGCTATTACTTCCCGAGCTTCGTCTCTAATCGTTTCTCCTTTCCTATGCGTAGCCATTATTGTTACAGCAAACGCAATCGCAAACTGAGTCCTGCGAGCCTGCGACACTGACCAATGCAAAATTTCGGATGCTTGACCAGCGATGTTGTCGGCGAAACGTCGCTGCGTATAGACTACAAATGAACTGGACCGCTGTATGTTCACTATTACTAATAAGCGCTGATACTCACGCGCTCTCATTGCTGTATGATTTTTAGCAATTTTTTACGTGCCGCTTTCCTTAAATAGTGAGTCTAATCTGCATTCCTGAGCCCGCTCTTCTTTCCTGTCTTGAACAGTACACGGTTATTCACGTTGTACGACATGGAGCATTATGGCTCAAATATTTGATAAAAAAGAAAATAATAATTTCGGATGGATAGAGACCCATAAAGGCTACATTTTAAAGATATTTTCGTGTTATACAGGGTGTCCCAAAAACACGAAATGTATCAAAGTTATGTTTTTTTAAATGGAATACCCCATATATTATTGCATATTCGGATTCCTTTGTGAATTCTAGTGTGACGTTATGCATCATACATGGGACTTAGAGCGAACCGTTTAGGTGTAAATCACCATTTTCAGGGGTATATGTAAATACGGGCCCGAGATATGCGACCTTAAAAAGTAACATGAAAACTCGGGCCCACCATTTTTAACTGCCTTTTGATACCTGTGTAAATTCGGTCCCGGCCACAGATAAAACCCCGGTTCCCCTCCTATACCTTTACGTTAAGGCTAAAATAATACACTTGAGTAGTGATTGAACGATTTTATTTAAAAAAATAATACAAACAATATCAATATAATATAATACAACAAATTATGCAAATATTTTCTTAAACGCTACAAAGGAAACGGCGATTGTAAATTGCAGCGATGGTCAAGTATTCTTAATCCGGGATATGAAAACTGCAGCGGCTGGTTATTTTTCCATTTCAGGTAAACATGTAAATTGCAGCGGACGACCCTCTGTTGGGGATACGAGTTTTTATCACAGCCATCCATCATTGTTTATTTTTGAGAGTCTTTGGTAAATACTCAAACAGACACATACATTAAAATGAATAGTGTCAGAATAAAGCACACTCCAAACGCAACAACTAAAAAGAAGCAAGATTTTTTGAATCTTAGAATACCTAGGTTTATTACTCAATGAAAATAGGATAAGTGGATTGGAATATATAAAAAGTGTATGTCATTTTTATGGTGAGAACCTTAGTAATTATGGTTTTTTATGTATATATCGATCTAAGACGATTTAGGAACATGTTTGTACATAATTTTATGTATTATTAACAATTAACAATTTAGAAAAGTATAATTTTCTTTCAATGTCAATAGTTTTTGTTTTATTATTAACTGCTCTAACAAAAGAAGGATTTATTAGTTTCAGTCTAAAAAAAACGCGCATTCGGTATATTATTACCTTCCGAAAATTGCAAAAAAGTATCAAAATTATCACAATAATTGTTGATATTGTCGAAATTGCCTAAAATAATGGAAATATGTATCAAGAAATTAACTTGTCTAGTTAAGTAGAGAATTGCAAAATCTCTATAACAATAATAACAGAAGTAGGTAAGTAAATGCTACCAAATTGTTGCTTTAGATAAAAATTAATTTGACCTGTCAAATAATATTATTTTTATATAATATTTTGCTATACAAATCCAAATTAATTTTTAGAATACCTCCAAACGGGTAGACTACGCCGATAAGGGACCCTCGCTGCAATTTTCAACATCTTTTATGGTCACCTTTGAGATTTATAGGATTATACCCTAACCGCGGCTGCAATTTGTATCCGCCCGAAGGAAACACATGTAAGAAAATGCAAACGACTTATTTCTAGTTTGTTGTATGATTCAATCATTTTTGTAATGAACTTTTTACGATTTTTAACTTTACTATTATACATTTTACATTTTAAATGTACGCTTTGTAGTTCAGCGTAAGTTTCCATTTGAAATTCTTTCAATTTTTCTATAAAAATAAAAATATTTGGATGAGCTTTATAAATTGAATCGTTGAAATGTCTGTGACAAGATTCACATGCGTTCGTTGTTCGAGTAAGTTCAGGCGAATTTTGAGCCCAAAGTTGAGGAGGAGATAAAGAATCTTCAGATACATAGTTGTCAATCAAATAATCGGAATATCTTTTAACTTTTTCATCGTCTGGTGCTATAGAGAGCAAATCGAATACAAAACAGTCGCTTACTTCATCGGGATTTAAAAAGGTCAATGCAACAGTCTTTTTTAACCATCTACCCGCCTCAGAAGATTCATTTGTATATTCAAGTACTAAACCGTATTGTTGAATTTTTCTGAACCATGACTGTGCAAGATGAAATCGGCATCCAATTATTTTTGCTAGTGGCCAAATTTCTTGAACAGCCTTATGGATGCCGATTTCAAAATCAATAACCATTTCGGAAATCTCTAATGGAAAGTTATTTTCCTTACAAATTTCTGCTATTATTTCAAACAATTTTTCATAAGTTTCACTACGTTTATTAGGTGGCAAGGCAAAAAATAAAGGAATGTAGTGTCCGTTATAATATTCGTGTATCGTAAAAAATTGGCAAAAAAACTGCGGATACTAATTAAAAGTGCCATCTAAATATATGCTTCTAACATTTCCCATGAATTCAATATTCGATCTATAGGAAAATATGGGAATTTCATCACTTCTGTTCTTAAAAAGTAAAAATTTCTCACCGGTACTTGTTGAAACACTGGTTTCCTGGAGAACATCAAAAGTTTCTTGCAGGTTTTTCGGCAACGCTGGCAGCATTTCCCGACGAGAGTTGTACAAATTTCTTCTTATGTAGGCAACGTCAGTTGTCGTCAGCGTTGGAGGCAAGTTGTCTTGAAGTTCACGACGAATACTTTTTGCAGGCTTTTCTGACAAATCAGCTACAGCTTTCCTTTTGTATGAAGAGCTGACAATTTGTCGGTTTAAGTTTGCAACATTTGCGTTATGGCAATGTTTTGTAACAATTATATTATCTACATTTACTTCACCCAAACTAAGAACAAATGATTTACACTTCTTGTTTATGCAAATTCACCACTTTTCGCCACTTTTCAAGCACTTATGAAAACTGTACTTATAGCTGTTTATAACTAGTAACTGTTTTCTTCTTTCACTCAAAACAAGCTGAAGATCCATGGTTACAATGATTAAATCGGCCGAACTGGTAAAAATGCACAGCTAGAATGAATTAAAAATGTAACAATATCTAGGCAGAACATTAATTACGCGAAATCCTTGCAGGTACTTAAAGGGATATCCCAGGCCCCAATTTACCTATCGATAAGGGGGGTGTAATATAATTATTTTCGTTTGGTACCTGCCGGGACCGAATTTACCAACACGGATTTTCAGTATAAGTAAATATCAGGAAAAAGTTGAATATCGCACTGATTATAAAATTTGGAAGGCTGTAACTTTGCCGTATTACTAAGAATAAAATGCGTCTGCTTTGACGAGACATTCAAGATTAAGTTGCATTTATGCTTTGAGAAATCGGTCGATTAATTAAGGAAACTTCGATCAGCGATAACTTGAATGCTTAATTTTTTGTATACGCTTGAACGTAGAATTTGATAACCTTTCTAATAATATAGGTTGTAAATATCAGTCTCTGGTAGTTTTCATTCAATTTTAAATTTTCAAACAAGTCGGCGTTTATCAATTTTCCTACCTATAAGCAACGTAGCAGGCCATGAAATATAAACAAAAACCTGTTCAGGTAGAAGAAAACAACTAACTCAGCAGAAAAATACACACGAACTAGACTAAAGGAGCAAGATTATAAAAATTACTCACAACAAACAAAGTCTAACCAGAAATAACGGCGGTAACATATCTTTGGTCCAAGAGAAGCTGGAACATGGCAGAAATGGATTTTTTCACGGCCTACCAGCTACTGCAATGTACTAGAGATTGGGAATTTCCAAATCCGTTAAAAATTTTGAAATGAAACGAAAACTACTAGACAATGTTGTAGTCAGTTTATTATTTTCATAATAAAATTTCACATTTAATGATATAAAAAAGTATGCCATTCTGTCAAAACTCAATTCAAAAGTACATCTGACGGGAGTTCTGGAAATTCTTCAGTACCTGTTATCAAGATGGCAGAGAATGAAGAATGAATTAAAATTTGTTCAAATTATAAAACATAACTTAAATGGCAGTAAATTTAAATTTGATATGTCAGTATTCCTTTTTTGCAATATTGCTAATAAATGTTGAAAAATAGAAGGGCTCCATTCAAGAGGTATCGACTTCGACGCAAATTACTACTTTTTTTTACACCATTACATATGATTGATAATTGCACGCTGGAGCAACAGTCGCTGGTTGTTTTTGTTTCATATCAGGGTTTTTAATTGTCTTGGAAATTTTTAACCTCTAGTAAATTGCGGTAGCCAGTGCTGTAAAAAATATCTATTACTGCCATACTCCAGCTTGTCTTTGACCTTAGAGATGTTACCGCCATTGTTTCTGGTTAGACTTTGTTTGTTGTGAGTAATTTTTATAATCTTGTCCCTTTAGTCTAGTTTGTGTGTATTTTTCTGCTAAGTTAGTTGTTTTCTTCTACCTGAACAGATTTTTGTTTATATTTCATGGCCTGCTACGTTGCTTATAGGTAGGAAAGTTGAAAAACGCCGATTTGTTTTAAAATTTAAAATTAGCATAAACGTAATTTAGATTTGACAGTCTCATCAAAGCTGACGCATTTTATGCTTCGTAATACGGCAAAGTCACAGCCTTCCAAATTTTATAATCTCTGCGATATTCAATTTTCTCCTGATATCTACTTATACCGAAAATGGTGATTTACACCTAAACGCTTCGCTTTAAGTCCCATGTATGATACATGAAGTCACACTGGAATTCACCAAGGAATCTGAATATGCAATAATATACGGGGTGTTCCATTCAAAAAAAAAAATTGATACATTTCGTGTTTTTGGGACACCCCGTATCACATGATAATATTTTTAAAATGTAGCCCTTATGGGTCTCTATCCATCCGAAATTATTATTTTCTTTTTTATCAAATACTTTAGCCATAATGCCCCGTGTCGGATAACGTGAATAACCCTGTATTTAAAGCGATGGAAAAACGTCCAAATACTAACAATTAATTGGAAACGCAACAGTATTTTTTCTGTGTAGTAGAACTCGACATAACTACGTGGAATGGTAGCACCTAATACAGTGATGGAACGTAAATATCCGCCGAGGTAAACTGGCTACAGTTTTCCAGGCAGAAATAGTCGCAATTTTGGAATGCGGCTAAATATGCATGAATAAAAGATACAGTAAAAAGACACAGACAGCCTGACGGCTCTCATGGCCTTCCAAAAAACCACTATGTGCTTCAAAAATAGTATGGGACTGCCATAATACTCTAAAGACACTGGCGAAGACCAACAAGGTAACATTGAGCACCAGGGCCGGTATTCTTGACCGCTCGCGTGGAGCGATAACGCTGCCTTTAAACGCGAGGGGAGCGAAAATCACTGCTGTTTAGATTCTCATATCCTCTCCTCACAATTGGAGCGCTCGCGTCAAAGAGGAGTGCTTTCTGTCGCTCGTGTCACTGGTGTAACAATGTAAATAGGTTATCACCGACGATTAGGGTACCTAAGTTGAGATGTGTGCTTTTATTTATAATTATTATGCTTTACAGTAGACGATCCTGTATGTATTGGACTGTTAAACCAAGAAGAAGCATAAAAGCATGTTTCAGAGCTCCATCGAGTTCTTTTAAGAGGCCCTCTAACACAGTGTTTTTCAACCTTTCCCATAACACGACCCCCCTAGTATTAAAAAATATTTCATGTATGTTAAAAATATTTAAACCGTACAAAACTTTTAGGCGTTTGCGTTATTATAATCTGCTGGAATTATCTGCCAATGGGATGTTACGCTGGGAGTTCAAATCTAGAAATTTTGAAACCTTTGGTTGAAAAGAAAATAAGTACACGGAATTAACAATCGAGGCTTTGGAGTATTTCATTCCATTTTCTACCTTGTACCTGTGCGAGTACGCAATTTTATCAATGGCCCAAATAAGAAGTAAACTAAAAATCGCCTAAATTTGGAAAACGATTTAATATTTAATATCGCAAATCGGATCCGTTACGGGAGGAATTGATTGGACAAAGTCAAGCGCAACTTTCACATTAAAATGTACCTTTTTAAAATGTATAGATTCTTCCCACTCAAAAAACACTAACAAAACTCGCTGAAAAATAATTCAAAAGATTATTTCGATTAACAAAACAAACCCTTTGATATGTCTTGGACACAATTAGCATTTATCTGGATGACCCTGTAAAAACTACAGGTTTATATCCTCAACCAATAGTAAAAATTTTGGTTTACTATTTTTCAGTGATTGTATAAAAAAGTTTATAGTTTAATGCACTGATGAAGTTATAATGCGAACTATAACTAAAGTATAATCGCTGTGATTATCATTATTTAATTTCAAACAAGAATATTGGTATCGAAATAGAAAACAACAGTTCTTTCACATTAAATGGGGGCCAAATTCGCCGCTAATTAAATCAGATTTATCCTGAATGAGGCTTTTTGGTTGATACTAATCTTCATGTTTAGAATAGTTAGTTCAACCTCGATCGATGTATGTCAACGACAATTATTATTTATCGTCTGTGATGTATACGGTACTTTATCAAACGAACATATTGGTTATGTTTTGACAACTTGACGTTTTGTTTGATCAATACGCGATGTTGTCGTATCTCAATGCTCGCTTTCCAAATTTGCGAGGCGAGCGGTAGATGAGAATCTAGAAATGCCATATCACTGCAAATCATATCGCTCCTTTGACGGATCGCTCGCTTGCGAGGGGAGCGAGTTGGGAATACCGGTCCAGAAGTGCTGGGACCGAGTGGTGGGAAAAGTTCAGTTTCAGAGGATGCTGAGAGGACTCTCGTGTTCTAATACTGCAGATGCTCTCAGATTGAGCAGGAAGGTACTACGAAAGGTGGTTGGATTTATAACTGGCCATTGGGCGATCAGTGCACAGCTGCGTTGAGTGAAAGCAGAAACTCCTATCTGAATGCGCGCCAGGAGGAACGATAGGAGAGCATAGATCTTAGGATGGGACTCTGATCCCTTTGACTGGGGGCGCGCAATAATAAGCCTTAAGTCTGAGATTTACGTCTAGCCGGACCGTGCAACTTTCCAACCCGCAGTTCCAAAGACCACCGAAGGTTTCCGATTATTATCCGATGATGCCGCAACGGCGCCAAATTTGAATCTAGCGTAACGTTATTGCTTGTCATCTACGTAAAAGGTTCAAGACTTTATTACATGAAGGGGCTGATGCCAATTATTGGATAATGGATATTCTCTATTCTAAAGAGACGCTTCAACGAGGGGTGAAATACGCTAAAAGCTGTCATTGACAATCCAAATTGTAAAAAAAGTAGGGCACTTTAATAAATAATGCAACAGTTTTCTTTCTGCAACAGTGGGGATAGATGTGGAAGATTATTTGTGACTAAAAAATAATATATTTCGTGAACAAATTTCAAAAGAAAACCCTGAGTCATCCAATAAATAGTAAAACTTATTATCTTCTAAAAAATTATAGAAAAATTAGAAAAAATAATTCGTCCTTCACTTCAAAAGTAATAAAAGTCTTTGATCGCTTGGGATTACTGTATAAAGAGCAAATAAAAAAAGGAGTTCTATATTTCCAACAGTGACCCATTTACAGGAAATACAAAAAAAGAGTAATTAGTTAGTAAGAAATATGAAAATATTAAATATAATTAAATACTAAGTTAATAACAAAGAAAATATGTTTAACCTTAATCAATAATAGTGCCGTACTCCTACATATAAAAATAACTTTTATACCAAATTCCCATCGAGAAATGCAACAAATACAATGGATCACTAAGTCGAATCATTTGTGTTATGGATCACTAGGTTAAGCAATTTGTTATAGAGGATAGGGCATCGTGGAAAATATCCGAACCTCCACAACGTGTATTAAATAAATTACAACAATAGTACAACGGACATCTGGTTAGCAAGTTAGATCTCGGTCTGAAGCAATGGAATGTTACAGAGTGTCTAGCATTCAGTCTAGGTACTCTAAATTGAATCTGATTGACTAAAGCTATACAGTCTATTTGATTGTGTAAAAGCTTGTATAAAAAGGAAATGGCCAACCTGAACCTTCTATTTTCTAGAGATATAACTTGGAATCTACTTAACAAAATATTGTGGTCATAACCCTGTGGTGGATAGGTACCATCGACTCTGAATGCAAGATATTTGAGAAATCTTCTCTGTAATGACTCAATTCTTAAGATGTCTACTTGGTAGATCGGATGCCATACTCTAGTTTGGACCTGACGAAGCTAAAATATAATAGCTTTATGGTTTCTGGATTCTGGAAATTCCTACTGTTTCTTATTATAAAGCCCAAAGTTTCAGAAGCAGCATTAATTATATTATTAATATGGCTTTTAAACTCAAAACATTTATCAAAAACGATACCCAGATCCGTAATTTCGTCACATCTAGTTAAAATGCGGTTATCTATTTGGTAATCGAACAGTATGGTAGTTTTCTTGCGACAGTATGAAACTATAAAACATTTGGATATGTTAAGGGATAACCCATTTACGCCGCACCACAGGTTCACAATATCCAGCTGGGATTTTAATACATGGCAGTCTTCAACTGACTCAATTAAATTTGCTATTTTGGAATCATCAGCGAGTTTCTGTCCTAGGCATTTTATTGACTTCGTAAGGTCATCGATGAACAGTGAAAAGAACAGGGGGCCTAAATTTGAACCTTGTGGGACCCCTGAGGTCACCACGTATTTTTCAGACCGAAAGCCTTCACACTCAACAAATTGGTGACGTCCTGTTAGATACGATGTTATTAGCTGTATTAAATCTGTCGAGAATCCAATTTTTTTCAATTTAGGTGACAAATGTGGTACATACCTATATTATACCTATCACTGTGTTTTAAATTAGTTGTAAAGGACTATTAGCGATGAAGCTACAAACTGTCTCTAATAATACAAACATAATATATAAGAAGTATGGACCCAGTTTTGAAGAAATAACTCTCCTCGTTACCCTTATACCTATCAGATATACTAATGTAAAAAAAGGAATGCCTTAAAAAGAACCCTCAATTTTAATTAAACATATTCGACAGAAATTATGATACCCCAAATGAATTTCAACCCTCACTAGCTTTATTTTCTGGGTTCAATACTGATCAAGTAATGCCAATAAGAAGGGAATCTTGGGTAAAGGACTTTCTAGACTTTCCTACACATAGCATAAAAATAGAAAACATGTTTTAAAACACATTATTATACATTGCTGGATCTGGGTGGTGGATACAAAAAATGAAAACACCACGAAAACATAGAAATACTTCCAAAAACAATACACCTTTTTGAATTGTGCAAACCGCATACAGAACTGTCACTATCAATGCAAATTAAGTCTGAGTGGCAACTATTGGGGCGACTGAACCCTAACCCCCTAAGTAATACAAAAAAAGTTTTAGGATGTTGCATGCTAGTTTTTCTGCAATTTGAAGGTCAGCTTATATCACTGCTCGGGACGAACTGAATCAATCTTCTCAACTCCAATTTAGTAATTTTGCTCTACTTCTCCAGTCTGTGTAACTGGTGCACTTGCTGCGTAAGATAAACACCCGCTGTATGCTGAAAGGCAGTGCCGATGTTTCATTCAACAGCCTAACCGTGTTTCTAGCTTTATAACACACCTCGTTCGCGTGGAGTGATTAGTACACCTGCTTTTAACAGCTACAGCTGCTGGTCGTGTCACAAAATCTAGGATACAGGCATAAATTTTCATTACATGTTGCTCGGACGTACAGGTAACTGGGGAGCAATTCCGCATAAGTTATTGTTCGTGGAGTTTTTCGCGTCGCAATTTATGCTGTAGCAACTTCGCATGAATTAGGCAAATGGTGGCTTGATATTCCGCTCTTTTAGTTACTGCACCCAGTTGTGCTGTGTTTGCCTTTCCTTGTTTGTACAACTTTTTATAACAAGTGGAAACTATTGCACAACAACTCGATCCACCATCAAGCCTTACGGTGGACTTCGGGTAAAAGTCCCACACACGAACCCCTACAAAGACGACGAATCGCGAAGTCTAAATCGAAGGTAGCGAATAGAAACCGACCCAACAGCTGGTCCGTCGTGCTTCCGCGTCGCGAACTAGAATCACCTTCTGGCAAAGGGCAAAATTTAAGAGCGGTGCAGTGACAAAGTACGTAAGGGGCATCTCTCTTCAAGAGGTGATCTGGAGGTATACAGTCACTGTGGAAACAAATTCTGAGCAAAATTGGGGTGGGAAAGGTGGGTTCGCGGCGAAGGAACGGAACACGAAGGATGTGAGCTTCACGCAGCGCCGCCGGGCGGCTAGCGCGAGGTTGCCTGGACTCGGAATTATGGTGGTGGGTGTCCTACGCGAACTTTTCCGTTCCGTTCGAACCACCATCTATGCCAGAAGGTCTAAACGAAAAATTCTGATATTTTAATAGTTAAGGATCTAGGGTATAGCGCGCGGAATTGAGAATCCAAGAAAAGACGTATTCCCGTGTTAGCGAGGAGGCGTAGCCGCCTGTTCCCTTTCTCCAGTATGTGTGTCTAAGATGAGGGAAGATAAGTCCGAAAGTCCAAAGGCAGGCTCAAAATGTCCAAGGGTAAGCTCCGAAGGTCGCGACAAAAATGAATTTCGCATTTCGAAGCCCCTGACGTTACCTTCAGACTTACAGTAATGAATCAAAGAGCAGATTGAAGAAGAAAGATTGCGCTATGTTACCTCGGTGGCCATGTTTTGATATCGTCTTCGGTTGTTGAATTACAGACATTTAAGGAATGTATGATTTTGCATTGCGAGCTTTTTTGCACATTAAAAGACACACTAAAGCACTAAAACAAAAATTACTCTCAGATGTCATTCATTAAGGTCTTAAGTATCACCTTCTGAAATACTGTCTATGTAATTTAAAAAACAAGTAAGTTCTGTCCGAAATGGGAATCCGTGTTTTGACATGGCAAATACATAGGTATAAATGTGTGTACCCAGGCCCCTTAAGAATAAATCAAAGCCTACTTGAGCGAAAGTACAGGGTGCGGCACGTAAAATGACACACTACCTTAAGTCAGAAACTACATATATGAGATGGAACAAAAACTTAAATACAAAAGTGGTTTGATGTGAGTTAGACTTCAATTTTATTATAATTTTGAATAAACAGGGTGGCCCGTTGTGCCTTAATATTGCTTCAAAATTCAACATATCTGACGTCGGTCAAACTATACTATAACTACTCTGATTATTTTGAATTTCTGTCAGGGGAATATCGGGTGGAGTTAAAAAGATGCAAACTATCTGGAATCCATCAACTTTACGTATAGGATATGTTTATATGAAGATACAGAGAATTAAGCAGTGAACTCGACGAAAACCAAAATATACAGAGGGTTCCATTTGAAATATTTTGGTGCTGGAAAAATTACTTATTCCAATGAATGTAGCCTGTAGCTAACACACTCTATATTATTTCACAATAAATATACAAAAATAGTTAGATTCCATTTCATATCAGATCTCTTGGATCATAGTGGTAGCGACATGTGTCTTACAGAGCGGTTGAAATGTGATTTTTAGAAACATTGATTTTTCGAAGAAAAAAGTGTAATTTCGATTTACCCAAAAACTATACAGAATTTGGAAAAGGTAGGACTATTTGGATTTGAGAGCGTAATCTGAACATCGAAAAATATACAGCGCGTTCCATTTTAAATAAAAAAAAGTAGACATTGATTGATTCGGGCACAACAGGCCACCCTGTATATACAAAATTATAATAAGATTAAAGTACAACTCACGTCAAATGACTTTCGTTATTAAGTTTTTGTTCTATCTCATATAGTTTCTGAGATAAGGTAGTGGGTCATCTTACGTGCCGCACCCTGTACATTGAAGATAAGGCTTTTCTACCTCATTCTGTTATCGTAGATAGAGAGCACTATCATCATCGAGCAATAAAGTCAGTAGGCCGTTGTGAAGTAGTTTTGTGTACCTCGCTTTTTTGATCGACAATTCGGGTAGCTGTGAAAATGAGATTCGACGGCACATTCAAAAGGCACGTGTGGCCGTGACAAAGCTTACTAAAATATGGCGTGACCATAACATCACTGAAGCTACCAAAATGTCGCTGGTTCAGTCTCTTCTTCTCCATATTTTTGTATGCCTCGGAAACTTGGACAGTTAAAAAGGCAGATCGAGCTCGTATAGATGCTTTTGAAATGTGGACGTGGAGGAAAATGTTGAGATGCTGAGAGTTCCTTATACCGCGCATCGAACTAACGTTTCCATACTGGATGAGCTCGGTAATCCAACGAGGCTATCCTCCATTGTGTCGACGAGTATGCTTGCATTCTTCGAACATATACATAGAAGCGATAATATGGAGAAACTTGTAGTTCAGGGTCATGCTCCGAGTGGGCGGCGCCGTGGCCGTCCCCCTACACGCTGGGTGGATATGACGAAACAGTTGATGGATATGAACATCAAGAGCGCCACTGAACTGACAGTAAATCGCGAGCGATGGCGAGCTACAGTTCTCAAAACTATTGATAATATTCGTGTCGGCAATACTCTAGCTCCGACTTAATGCATTTTACGAGTTCACAACGTGTCTGATAAGACATTGTGACTATGATGATGACCTCATTCTGTTATATACAGGCATACTGACCTCTTCTCCTAGAATGTGTGAGAAGTACTTATATAACTTATTCGAGCGATTTGACTCCATTTTTTAGATCTACCGCAAAAGTTCATAGCTCCAAGTTCATCGAATCGACAGTATAGCAGACCGCGAGCAAGCGAGAAATTACTTTGAACGTCAGCTGATGAATAAAAGACGATGATTGTATAATAAATAAGTAAATAAACTCATTTAGTTTGCCAACGGCAAGTGTTTGGTTAGGCTATACGGTCGAGTTGGCAGACAGAACACCACAAACGGACAGAAAAATCCCAAGTGCGGGAAATGTTAATTTGAATTGCCAATTCCATGAAATCGAGAATAACAATGACGATGACCGTGACCTACGAGTTCCTTGCACCTTCAGGTACCAGTTTCATCTTGTTTCGGTTAGCGTTACCGAAAGAATAAACCCTAGAAATGTTTTCGGATTCGATAGTTTGGGGCTTGAAACTTGGACTGTTAAAATGGCAGATTGAGTTCGCATAGATGTTTTTGAAATGTGGACGTGGAGGAGAATACTGACAGTTCCTTTTACTGCCCATCGAATTAACGTTTCCATACTGGATGAGCTCGGTAATCCAAAGAGACTCTCCTCCATTGTGTCGACGAGAACGCTTAGGTTCTTCGGACATATTCACAGAAGCGATAGTATGGAGAAACTTGTATTTCAGGGTCATGCCCCGATTGGGCGGCGCCGTGGTCGTTCCCCTATACGCTGGGTAGATACGATGAAACAGTTGCTGGATATGATTATCAAGAGCGCTACTGAACTGACAGTAAATCGCGAACGATGGCGAGCTACAGTTCTCAAAACTACTGATAATATTCGTGTCGGCAATACTCTAGCTCCGAATTAATCCATCTCACGAGTTCACAACATGTCTCTTAAGACACTGTGACTATGATGATGATGATGCTATGAATATTGATCTAAAACAATTGTTCATCTTCATTACACTGTAACCCATGAGTTCCTTGCACCTTCAGATACCAGTTTCATCTTGTTTCAGTTAGCGCTACCGAACGAATAAACCCAAGATTTTTTCGGATTCGATAATTTGGGGTACGTATGAATGTGTTAAGTTGAACTGTTGATTCTATAGTTCGGGAGTAGAGTATGATAATCCAGTCCCGTCCAGTCTCCTGACGTTTTTCAACTATGAGCTTTGTCTGCGCTCTGGTCCCTCTTTTGCTTTCGATTTTGCCTTCTATTATCAGTTGCAGAAGGGCATATTTATCATTTCAGAATTTTCAGGATAAACTTGTTCAATGGTTGGGAGTAATATATTTTCCAAAATGTTAATATAGTTCTCGGCGTTAAACCTGCCTTTTGTTCTCCAGCAAACACTAGGTCCATGGATACTTATCCACCCTCATACGTTAACAGAAAAACGTCCCTATCTGAAAGCAAGGCAGCTGGTGTAACGTTCTTCAAATCTGCTATTGTTTGGTTTTTTTTATGGACAACCTCCCGCAAAGGCTAAAAGCCTATAGTGCTGTAGGAGCGCTGCGAGAGGATAAGTGTCGGTGCACGTTAGATTTGAAATGCTCCAGGTTGTAGCAGGCGGAAAACAAATTCTCCGGCAGCTCGTTCCACAGCGTCGAAGTCCTCCAAAAGAAGGAATGCTGGAGGACACTGGTTCGTGGAGTGGGATCTCGACCTGGTAAGGATGAGTTCGCAGAGCCTCTCTAGTGTTCCTCGTTCGGACGGCCTTTGCGGCTATTACCTGGGAGAGCTCACTCGAACATATTCCGTAATAGAATCTGTAGAACAGGGACAGGTCAGCCACCCTTCTTCGATGTTCCAGGCTGTGGAGGTCCTTTGTGAGGTTAGGCGTACTGACTAGTCTAATTGCTCTCTTCTGGATAGTATCTAGAAGCTTTCGGAGTGCTTCGGAGCGCATCCCATGGGAGCAATACTCCAGCGACGGTCGAATCTGTGCCTTGTAGAGCAGCAGTAGTTGCGTTGGTGGGATGCCGTCTGAAGAACAGCCTTCGACTACAACAAACAGAGATCGGTCGCTCAAAAAGCTATTCAGCCACTCACTGGCGCTGGCCAGGTGGTAGCCCATAAGCAGCAAGCTTGACTGGAAGTCCCCCACGTCACTCTCTGTCGAAGGCTTTCGATATGTCAAGTGCAACCACATGGGATTCGCCATTGTTTTCAATTGCTCTGTTCCACAAGTGAGTGTCGTAGGCCAGGAGGTCACCCGTGGGCCTGTGCTTACGGATATGGTATAGTCGATAAACACGAATTTGGCCATTACAAGTGGACTGGAACGTTTTTTCGTCGATAAAAACGACCGCGTTTCAAAATTCGGGGCCGCGCTATATCTAATTTAATGAAAAAATTAACCTTGCCTGCAGCTGTTCGACAGTCAGGAACATTTTTTTGCTGCTGGTCGGTTTTTTAGTTCGGATCTCTGACCCTTCTACTATATGTAGGCTGTGAACCAGGAAATTCTGTATAAATAACCGCATCTCTCGCCATTCCAAATGGATTTACCCCAAAAAAACTTCATCCTGTTCAGGGTTTGAAACTCTGGAATGACCTGAATCAGCTTTTATTCTTACTGATTCCTCTTGCTCCCACCGTTGCCGTTGTATAATCTTTAATATCGTTTTCTTATTTCTGTTGTAGAACTGCGCAACTTGACGAATTTTCCAACCATGTTCAATTTTAGCCACTATTTGAGCTTCCTCTATTTCAGATAATATTTTTATTTTTTAAATTTGTCAAACACTGTCATGCATAAAATTTAGCAATAACCTCCAATAGACAATGACTGGCATCAGCCCGTTTTACACAAATATGACGTAGAAATTCTCTTTCTATTTCTTGTACGCCTTTTTTATGAACATAACTGTAAATCAACATTTTTTTTTGTTGTTTTCGCCCCCTCTTCATCCCAAAAAAAACTTCAGCTATGCATATCAGACGATAAAACTTTTTACCACATAACATCTAAGTACACAGAATATACATATTTAATCGTTTAACTCTGCTGATGTAGTTTTTATTCCACCAATCATCTCATTTTTCGCAATTATAGTCCAGACAAATTAGAATCAGAAAACTTCGTTCGTAGATCTTTCCTATAAAGCAATCGAGACTATCAGACACATAGATGGTTAGCAGTTAGTGCCGTAAACCAAAAGCATCAAACTCCGCATTTCGAAACAAGTAGTGGTAGTTGTTCTATTGGTATTTTTTGAGATATACGGGGTCTTTTCCAATTGATGTGGAAACATTCAGGGCCAAACTTAAGGGGGGGTTTTTCTTCTTCTTCAGGTTTCATCTCCCTTCAATGAAGGTTGGCGACAATTTCGGCATACTTATTTCGGTCCTTGGTGGTACGAATTAAGAATGATGTGTTCATGCCAGTCCAATCGCGTATGTTTTTTAACCATGAATGTTGTCTGCGACCAGGACCACGTTTACCTTCGATTTTGCTTCTATTATTAGTTTAAGTTTAGTTTAGTTTAAGTATATATGTGGCCCAGATAAGCGGTCTTTCTTCGTTTTATTGTAGTAAGTAAATTTCCTTCCCTTCTCATACGTCTAAGCACTTCGTCGTTAAGTGTCCATGATATTTTCAATAATCTACGGCAGGTCAGCATTTCAGAAACTTCGAGTCTATTCATGGTATCCACATCTAATGTCCATGTTTTTGCTCCACACAAGAGAACTGAGTGCACGTATGCCTTTAGAAAACGGTTTCTTAGGTTTAAGTTCAAGCTTTCGTTACATAGTAGGTTTTTCATCTTTAGTCCAGTTCTGGGTTTGGAGATCTTGTTATTGCCAATACTTTGGTTTTTGTTACATTAATTTTCATGCCTAGTTGATCTCCTACCTCTACAACATTGTTGATTAGGCGCTGAAGGGCCTCTGAACTGTCCGCAATGATAACGATGTCGTCTGCGTAACTAATGTTGTTCAATATCCCGCCGTTATTTTTTATACCGTTCTCATCGTGGCCTATTGCTTGGTTGAATATATGCTCGGAGTACAAACGCATTGTTGCATTTACCAGAATGACAATTTGCGGTAGCTTAACAGATCACTGGACAGTTCGATGGGGCGACCCATAATATTGGCCAGAACTGATTCCGTAGTCCACCTGGACTATCACCGATTTTCTCTTCTACCTACATACATGCAAAATCAAATCGATCAACAATTATCTGGTGAAAATTGCTCTAAAGCTCAGGTGACATTGATCGAGTTGATATTAAATGCATGCAGATATCCAGTAGACTGATTTTATTGCATCGATGGGCGTGGTATGAGGTCAGTGTAACGAAACACCTGGGTCAGTGCATCGGGAAAAAATGCATCGCAGCCAGATGTGGGTGTATCAAGGACAGCGGTTCTCCTTGAGAGCCACACCAAGATATACGGGTAGAGGAAATCTGCTGAATAACCTACGATTGCTGGGTGGATGACGTATTAATAACTATGTAGGGCCAAGTACTGCATTCTTCAGACATCTGGCTGGTGATAGGATCATCATTATTGTCTGAAAACGCTAATCGATGTGCGATAATATATCATCAGTATGTATAGGTAGGAAATTTCTGCAATCAAGGTAGCCATAAGGTGGACTGAAGATCGGAGGGTCTGAAAATTTTCGATCTCCTTAACATGAGGCTGAAACTCAAAACAACGGCCCGATTTGAAATCGGCATCTTCAAACCATACACCATACCAGTTGTCGTCCCGATAGGCAGTCAGGCAACGATTTTAGATATGTAGGGTGAACCTAAAGATCTTGGAGTCTTTTTCACCTGTAGCTGAAACCCAAAACAATGACCGGATTTGAAATTGGCACCCTAAAACTATACACCATACGACTTTTTGTCCTGATAGGAAGTCAGATAATGATTTTAGGTATTTATGGTGAATTTGAAGATCTGAGGGCCTGAATATTTTGGATATTCTTTACCTGACGCTGAAACTCGAAACAACGGCCTGATTTGAAATTGGCACTCTCAAACTATACATCATACGAGTTTTCGTCCTCATAGGAATTCAGATAAAGATTTGAGATATTTAGGGTCAAACTGAAGATCTGAGGTTCTGAATATTTTTGGTCTTCTTTGCCTGACGCTGAAACTTGAAACAACGGCCTGACTTGAAATTGGCACTCTCAAACTTTACACTATACGTGTTTTTGACCTCATAAGAAATCAGATAACGATTTTAGATGTTTAGGCTGAACTCTCGGGTGAACTTGAAGATCTGAGGATCTGAGTATTTTTGAACTTCTTTACCTGAGGCTGGAACTCAAAACAACGACTGGATTTGAAATTGGCACTCTCAAACTATACACCAAACAAGTTTTTGTCTTTTTGATCTTATTTACCTGAGGCTGAAACTCAATACATCGGCCGGATTTAAAATGGGCACCCTCAAACTATACACCACACGAGTTTTCGTCTTGATAGGAAGTCAGACAACGATTTCTGTTATTTGGGTGAGCATGTCAGTGATATAATTTTTCATACATAAATGACTCAACCTCAAACAAAATAATCGGCTACAAACAGACATTCATACAGGTAAATCTGAGAAAAATGTTTTATATTTCGTTGACTAACTTCAATTTACGTATATTTATTTGTTTCTAAATTACGCGACTGTGGAGGTATGCAGTCATTTACAGTAAACTATACCATTAAATAATTAATTAATTAATAATTAAGAATTTCATTTTACCGTAATCAATTTAAACAAAAATAACTTCACAGAAATGTACCACTCACGGATATATGCAAAGCCAAAGCAATGTTTCACTATGGACAGATGTAGAATGTCCGGACCACCCAGATAGACCGTGCGGTTTCTTACCTGCAGAAAGAAAAATGTATCGCATTAGTGGGATGTTTTGAATGAAAACAATCTATTTTACCTAAGCTAATTATACCTTTCAACGGACTGCTTAATCATCTGACTTTTGTGGGATTTTGACGGGAAATATATAATAAGTAACGTCTTTATGGTTTTTTATAACTGTATTATTATCTCTTGTCTGAGACATAATTTTTGCATAGCCGAACCGTTGAGACAGGGCAGTAAAAAAACGTTCGAGATATGAGTCCTTCCATTCCAAAAGTCTTCTTATTCAGTTTACCCAATTTTTGGTAAATGAAGAAAATGGTTTTTTGAACATATTAATTACATTATCACTGCATATATTTTTTTATGTATTGATAAAGTGATAGTAACAACAACGGTGTTTTTCTTCTAAAGAAAACTGATATAAATAACAACAATTTCAACTTTTTGGTTTGGATTTGGCGAATTTTGATGTATCATCAGTGTATAAAGCAAATTTTGACGCAATTAAATCGTCACATAAAGGCATATAAAAAGAAACAAATGATTTAATCTAAACTCAAGGCTTCTTTCATTCAACACAAGAAGTAAGGTTGTTTTTAAGTATCAGAAAGGAAACTAATTCTGGTTATACAACATAAAAAATAAGGTTGTTCCCAAGTAACAGAAAGCAAATTAAAACCTAGGTTTTCTACTTCCTTTGTAGTAAAATATCAGTCTCCATAATATTGTTAATATTTTTTTCACTTTTAATATTAATACCCACTACATCAGTTTTGTTCTAAACAAGATAATAAAACGTCATATTTGTGATACAGCAGCTCATTACACACTAAAACACGCAACACCAGCTACACGTCTGCCATTTCTGCCAACCATTCAAAGCGCTGTGATTGGTCAGTGGGATAAGGGAACTTTTGGCGCGACATTCTGAATGGATTAGGCGAGTTTTGGAGCGATTCTCAATTTTCTCTTTCACTTACTATTACCTAAGGCAAGTTCCGGAACGATATTTTCTATTGAAAATGTAGAATTTACTTTTTATGGCAAATATTCCAATTGCGAGGTTAGTACAATTTTCATAAAAAGTGGATAATTTAACGCAGCGACTCAAATAATATAATAAGTGACGTCTTTATGGCTTTTTGTAACTGTATTATATCTACCGTTTGAGTCATTTTATAGGCTTAATTTCTCAAAAAGTATTCTAACAATGAGAATACAAATGAAAAATGAGGAAATAAGAAGGATTTAATACAAGTCGTAATCAGAATCAGAATAGTCGCTACAATTCAGGTTGATAATAATTTTATTCGGTCATGGCTCCAATATGACATAGAGTTGTGGGGACCTAGCGCGGCAGCTTTAGGAGTTTTTAAAATACAAAAACGTGCTCTGAGGTGTATTTTTACTCTCAGTTCACAAACGTCATGCCGTACCTATTTTAAGGAATACAAAATTTTAACATTAACAGGGATTTTGATTCATAATTTGTCTATATTAATTCACAGTAAGAAGAATGAATATGTAAGAAGTTTTGATGTGCATACTTTTAATACTAGACAACAAGATAACTTTAGAATTCCTAAATGTAGGCTGAGCATATCACAATCTGCACCAGAAACTCTTGGTTTAAAAATTTATAATAAATTACCTCCTAACATAAAATCTAAAGCGACTCTAGGGGCATTTAGGAGAGACCTCAAGATGTTTCTCTATGACAAGTGTTTCTATACGATGGATGAATTTTTTAATGACACTTATGTGTAAAAATGACCTGTATGTTTATTTTATATGTTTATTTTATGTCATATGTCCATTATATTTTTGACGGATTCTATACTATATATGTAGTCACAAGAAATAAAGTTTCATACATACATACATATGTACATACATACATGTATTTAAAAATGATGACCGCTTTGCAGTTTCGCCATTTTTTGAGTTGTTAAATGTACTTGATCTCTAATAAGATGTATAACTGCTGATGAGCTTTCAGGGTGTTTATTGTACTTTATTCGCTTCATATTGATTCAATCGGATAAAAAATCGGATGGAAGCCTTAAAACTACACACCCACTACTTCGCGCCATTTCAGTAATGATATACTTTTTATCAAAGTTGTAACTTTCCACTAATTCGAATAAGTGACCTTTTGTTTCAATTTCTGGTGAAATTGTGATATTCTGGTTTGTAAGAAATTCAATAATTTCAGCTTTTCTAAAAGAAGTGTTATATCTACTTTTCTATTCTTTCGATTTCTTAAAACATCGATTGCTAGAGCATGTTTCTGGATTAAACATGATAATTTTCTACCTGAATCGAAGATTCAGAAGAGAAAATGACATTACGCACAGTCCGACATCAGCACAAGTAAACATTTAGATAATTCGACATTGTACGGACATAGTTTCGCTTATAAGTTTCACTATTAATATATAAATGATTTCAGTACTACCCTGGACAGAGAACGGTCTGCAATAAGGGTTGTTTATGGTTTGACCAGGCAGAGAATGCGAGAGACGGACGAGGCGGAAAGGGAGGGATCCCAATAAACATTTTTGTATATATTATAATGTTTGTCCTAACTGTTATATCACCTTTCTTTTATCACCTTTGGTGATATATTCAGTAACAGAAATGTTTGTGTCCCCGTTATGTACTTTTATGTTGTAATTATTTTTCTTATTTCTTGGCGAATCATCATGGCCGATAGAATAAGAAACGATATACAGGGTGAGTTTTTAGTACCAGCTCGGTCGATAACTCCACTACTGTAGAAGATAGCGAAAAAAGTTGTATATAAAAGTTGTAGCCACGGATATGCTCCTTGCTCAGAAAATATTTTCATTTATACAGGGTGATCCATAACTACGTGGTGATGCAAACATGTATTTTTTTAAATGAGACACCCTACATATTATTCCATATCCAGATTCAACTAATGATTTCCGTTCTTCCAATATAAGGTATTATTACATTGTACAGGGTATTTCAAAAGTTATGACCATTTTTATCTGCAAATCGCTGTCAAATGAACGTACTGTATATCAAAAAGTGATGAATCAAAAATCATATTTTTTACAAAGATGGATAAAACATATCATCTAGTTTTAAAATCGGCTATAAAAAAAGCCCGCGACTTATATTCATATACAGGGTGATGTAGAATGCAAAATCCAGATTTTCTCATTTTTTTCAAATGTAACCCCCAATATTTTATTATACCAAAGAATTGCTTTTAATATGCTCTTTCATCCTTGTGCAGCACCTGTTGTACCTACGTCCATCAGTTTCCGAGATATTTCGATTTTTCGGTAAATTTAAATTTGTCTACTGAAATTCATTTATTTTGAGAAAGTATTATCGAATTTGTTTTTTATTTAACGAACAACTAAATTATAAGGTCACGATAGCATTTGTTGAAGTCAAAACCCGGAATCGTCGAGATAATAAAGTCAAGTATGCTGAGGAAACAATTTTGTGGGCGTGATGCATAATTATCAAGCAGATTTACCAGGTATGCTTTGAAAAATTGACAGTTTTCATAACCTGCTCAATAATTCCGTACTGTGTGAAAAACGAGCTTTAAAAATTAATGTTTCCATTCAGAGTATTTGAGAGAATCTTTGAGAAATTGCCTACTTGCCTCTAGAATATATCATCTATGAACAGTAATATCCAGAATGGAGGCACTCTAAAACTAATGCGTTTGACAGATTGAAGAATCGTTTTATTTGGACCGTGTCGTTTAATATTTAATAGCCTACCTGATAGATCTGCTTGATAGTTATGCGTGACGTCTATAAAATTGTTTCCTCAGCACACTTGGCCTCTATTATCTCGTTAATCCAGAGTTTTGACTTGATCAAGTACTATTATGGCCTTATATTTTAGTTTTTTGTTGAACAAAAATAAATTTTTTATAGTATTTGCTCAAAATAAATAAATTTTAGTAAACAAATGGAAGGTATATTTAAAATTTGTAGAAAAATCGAAATATCTCAGAAACTAATAAATTCAGCCATGAGAAATGCTATACAAAGATGAAAGGTCATATTAAAAGAAATTATTTGGTATAATAAGATATTGGGGGTTACATTTGAAAAAAATGAGAAAATCTGGATTTTGCATTCTACATCACCCTGTATACGAATATAATTCGCGGGCTTTTTTTATAGTCGACTTTTAAAACTAGATGATATTTTTTATCCATCTTTGTAAAAAATATGATTTTTGATTCATCACTTTTTGATATACAGTACGTTCATTTGACAGCGATTTGGAGATAAAAGTGGTCATAACTTTTGAAATACCCCGTATAACGTAATAATACCTTATATTGGAAGAACGGAAATCATTTGTAAAATTTGAATATAGAATAATATATAGGGTGTCTCATTTAAAAAAATGCATGTTTGCATCTCCACGTAGTTACGGATCACCCTGTATTAATTAAAATATTTTCTGAGCAAGGAGCGTATCCGTGGCTACAACTTTTATATACAACTTTTTTCGATATCTTCTATAGTAGTGGTGTTATCGACCGAGCCGGTACTAAAAACTCACCCTGTATATCCAGGAAATTATAAGATCACCTAAAGTAATCTTATATCTAACCTGTGGTTTCGATATATAACTTTAGCGTCTTCCAAAGGTACACTATATAAATTAGAGTAACGGGCGCAGCAACAGTTGTTACTTATGGGGATTTAAAATACAATTTTTCATTAATAGAGTCTGCAATATCAGTCTTAATATATCGGTGCATATATGACCAACATCGAAGTCTTAAATACCTAGTTTTGAAAAAAGTGGTTCCAATTAATTGTATATATCAAGGTATCGCTTACTTCTGAGAAAATAAAATATAACTGGCATTAATTAACATTTTGAAACTTACTTCTGGATAAAATAATATTGTACAACGTAGATATGCCGAGAGATATGCTCTTATTTGTGGAATGCCTGAATCATTTTGATTAAAAAGATATTTTTATATCGCAACTTTAACAACAAAGATAAGTCAAACCCCGTTAGAGAAAATACGCATACATAGAGTAATTAAATTTTAAGACCAAAGCTAAAATTTAAAACGTACTATAGATCTAGATTTTTATTGCTAAATCTTGCTTTTGAAAGCAAAAAACGCAAAAAGTCGATGTGCCGTCGACTTCAGAACGCCGATATACAATTCCCATCTCGATCAAAAAAATGTTTCTGTGTGTTTGTTTCGTAATCTGATATTTGATCGGTTATGGTCCGTACAAAGAGGAAAAATTCTTGGAGTATTCTTGCCAAGGGGGTGCTGCAATTAATTCTTCCCAGTAGTTATCCTTTATCACGATTCACAATAATACACATTATATAAAATAGGGGACATCCATTTTGTTTGAATGAATCTGTCAATTAATGTTTTTATTGAAGTAATTTGTGTTACTCTAGTCGGCGAAGTTTCATTGAAGTAACGGCGTTTATCAACATCTCGTCAACATTTTTATAACATAGTACAACAAACACTAGTATTTACTAGTTTTTATAAAGGTGATTAAAAAAATAAATAAGGTTATGCCAACCCCTCTTCTATAAATCATACATAAGGTCTATCTTGGATTATGGATACGTGCTTTATGGTTCTTCATCGAAAAGCGATCTAATTATAATAGATAGAATACAATATAAAGCTATACGCACTTGTATAGGGGCAATGAAGTCATCTCCATGTCCTGCTTTACTAGCAGAGTCCAATGAACCGCCCTTGCATATTAGACGGCAATACCTGGCCCAAAAGCTCATTATCAAATATAGATCATTTAACCCAATATTAATAAAAAAAATATGCTCATTTAGCATAAATGACCTCAGTCATCCATGTTGGAGATTTAAGAAATCACCTATTCTGGCGACATTCTTCACTGATACCAGCGAATTTCAACAGCACATATATGCCACAGCAAAATATCCATTATTTGAACATCCGTTTAACGTTAGAATAGCTAAATGTGATGTGGTGTACCCGCCCTATACAGAAAACAACCTTTTAGATGTCTCCATACTGCGTACAGCGTTGCTCAATTCAAGGGTGGAAATGGAGGTTTATACTGACGGCTCCAAGAACCTGACCAGAACGGGATTTGCATATTACATCCCTGATCCTTTATATATGTATCAATGTAGAATCCCGGATTTTTGCTCAATTTTTACAGCAGAAGCTGCAGCGATCAAGTCAGCTCTACAATGGATAATGTCGAATATTGATTGTCCCACAAAGGTGGCTATAATGTCAGACTCCCAGTTAGTACTTAAGTGTATAGAAGGTCCAGCTATTAGACACTATAATAATGCTGTAATTCTTGAAATAAGATCCATTTTATGCAGGTTAGCGGAAAAGCATATCGTCATAACCTTTTTTTGGGCAAAAGCTCATATAGGTATACAGGGTAACGAAATAGTTGACCAGGCAGCTAAGAAGGCCTGTCAAATAGAAACCATCTCTGAAGGCTGTATATTACCTGGTGACATAACATCTTTCTTCAAACGTGATGTATTTAAAAAGTGGAAGGAGGAATGGAGCTCTTACTGCAGCCTCTCAGTAAATCACTACACAAAAATTAATCCATCTGTACCTGTGAGGTCTCCTCACATATTTGAATACCAGGTTCTACTCCTCTACGATCACGAGATTGAGACTCAACCATGGCAGATTCAAAGCTCATCTGTATAAAATTGGGATAGAGAACTCCCCAAATTGTATCTGTGGTGGCGCCAGCATAGCCGACTTGAACCACATATTCTTCGCATGTGAAAATAATAAAATATTCATTAGCAGCCTTATTAACAGATTAATCTTGGAAGACAATATCTACCCACCCTTCAATATATCAAATCTCCTAGCTTTAAAAAGAAAATCCATACATGATAAAATTGTTCAATTCATCATATTAACAAAAACCCTAATCTAAGATGAAGAGCCAAAGAAAACATCTATGACGCAATAAATTACTAAATACTGAATTTCTGTGGCTAATGGACTATGTCTGAGGCCAAACCCTCCCTCCGAAAGAAAAAAAAAGGTTATGCCAAACACTATATAAATTAATTATATGCCCATTAAGTAACGGTTACTAAGAGCTCCATAAAATAGTGATAGGAATATTTATATCACCTCATTATAAGCCTGTAAGTTACAGTAACCGTATACACCTGTTATATTGTTCGAGTACCAAAAGTAATCTCTGTATATCCCTTATATCACTTTTTGTTACCTAAAGTTGCGAAAAGTGTTTATTGGAATGAGAGGCAGAGGTCCACAGTCGGGCAGCAGGCGACCGTTCAGCTGATGACAGCCTACGGCGTTGGAGGAAGTAGCCGATTATCTCAAATACTTTTCAACTCTTTTTTTGTTCCGAAATATTTATGCTGTTGTTCTTTAATAACTATATATTTTTATTGAAAATATTGCAGTACATGTGTTATACGGAAGAACATGAGTTAAGAAAGTACGTCATGTAGGGTATTTTTATCATCGTTCAGTAACATTATAGGAGAATACTGAAAATAGCAGAACGTGAACTATATTTCAAGCGGAACATCTGACAACAACTCTATTTTTCTCCGCATTATTTTGCCTCGCATTCTTTCCCTTGCCAAACAATAATGTATAACTGTTTTGGGAGACTTTTGAGATATTAGAGATAAAATTTACTGTCCCGTATATCTCGAACGTATTTACTATACTTCCACAAGCACTAAAAATGTGTGCTAATAATTTCACACACGTAATGTTTTCATCTTAGCTTCAACGTAGCATTGCATATGCGCAATGGTTCTCGTCATTCTGGAACTCCGTACCATCGTTCAGGCCAAATTATTTTTTTGCCGGCACGTTTCGTCATGGATATAATGCACATTCTCTCATTTTACGTCAAATAGGTTGCGTTGCGGGTCGAACTTTCGTGAGTGCATTGTTCCACGGTTCGTGGACCAAAGTAGGCCCGTCATGAAAGTCAAGGGAACGCTATAGTGCAGTCAGCGGGCATTCTCACCTAAGAACATGTAAATGTCTTCTTAATTTCCTCAAGTTTTGAAACTTTGTTTTCATTTCATGGAATGAAAGGTGCTTGCTTACTCCGCAAGGGGAAGACAATTCAAATCATTTGGCTCATAGAAAAATCGGACAAATGTTGCATCCCCGGGATTCTAGGCCGACGCGATATCAACTATACCACGGAGCCCCGTGGTGGAATTGATACACAGCGCCGATGACAAGGTATCGACGCCATCGACACCCACCACTCCCCCGCATCTCTCTGAGAACCATGTGTTTCAGTCATCCAGAGACATCTAGTTGGCTGTTGGGTGGGTGTCCACCGCCATTTCACGACAGTTCACTTTCTTACTGAATTCTGACTCCTAAGTCGGATTTTTCTGCGAACCAAATGATTTGATTTGTTTTCATTTTCTATTTTCCAGGAAGGTTGTGCAATTGATGTGTTAGGATGGAGGGATATTTTGTAACTTTAAACACTGGTGACAGTAATTGTATTTTCTCAGACCTACCGATTTAGTTTCATTCTTACAAGCGGAAACTATACTCACATAATACAGCCTTAATTGAAATTTTACTATAAATTTGATGCTAAGGTTGTTTATATCATGCAAAAACGTTATACTCAACGTTATGATAATAAGATTAAATCAATGTTAATTATGTGAATTATTTGGTATCAGCACAATGTACGCTTATTCTGTTTACCACATCATATTTGAGAATAATTTATGTTAGATTCACTACTATTCTAATATCCTCTATTTGAACCCAAAATATTCTTGAATTAGTCCTGTACTCCTATAACTGATTCTTTCAATTATATTGTAGTGCTATGGTCGTACAATAAATCATTGGTAGATAGAGCACATTTTAGTTTTGTTCACTGTCCCATAAAGTTGTTGGATTTCGTGGTGGCATCCAAATCGTCCACATCGCGATACTCCTTTTATCTCACTATAGTCTTACCCAAAACTATTGGAAGGGACAGATTTGTTTCACAGACTGCACTATGAGGTTATTGGTATTGGTGGTGGTACCGAACTCATCAAAATCGAGGTATTCCTATTTTACTTCTTAACTCACCCTCTCTGTGGTCGTACCCTAAATCATTGGTAAAGCACATTTGTGTTTTGATGACTGCCTTTGAGGTTATTGGTATTCATGGTGGTACCAAGATCATCCACCTCGCGGTACTCCTCTTATCTTATCTCAAAACTCACCTACCCACTATGGTCGCACCCTAAATCATTGCATTGGAAGGGCGATATTTGTTTTGTTGACTGTGTTCATGGTGGTACCGAAATCTTCCATCTCACGGTACTCATCTTATCTCACCCTAAGTCAGTGGACGCGAGATATTTGTTTGTTGACTGCACTATGAGATTATTGGTGTTGGTGGTGGTACCGAATTCGTACCGCCGACGCGACGCCGCTCTGGCGGTGCTGCCATGCCGTGGTTCGGTACGAACAAGGAAATCCCATTATCTGGGTCGAAGAACGTTCGCCATGGGCCGCGGTACTGCGGCCGTTTATCTTTTCGTGTAAATAACCCGCGAGATGGACGACCGATCTGCCGAACCGATGCTGCGATGGTACCGATACATACAGAGGCGTAGGCGGTACTTCGGCTGTCGCCGCTGACACTACCTTATGGAACGACTTCTTCGATTAATGAGCTGGACGGGAACCACCGATAATGCACTGTGTACGGATCTCGGGGCCATGGTCCGAAGAAGTTTCGCCAGTATGGCGCTATGAATGACATCCTCAAAAGCTGTTACCTATTTGGCGGCTGCAGAGAAACTGAGAACGATTCAGCGGAGTCAGCTCTTACAGTACCCTGGGCTCCTCATCATAGTCACAATGTCTTAACATACATGTTGTTAACTCGTAAAATGCATTAAATCGGAGCTAGAGTATTGCCGAGATGAATCTTATCAATCAATAGTTTTGAGAACTCGCTATCGTTCGCGATTTACTGTCAGTTCAGTGGCGCTCTTTATACTTATATTCAGCCACTGTTTCGTCGTATCCACCCAGCGTGTAGGGAAACGGCCACCCTGAACTACAAGCTTCTCCATATTATCACTTCTGTGAATATGTCCGAAGAATGTAATCATTCTCGTCGAAACAATGGAGGATAGTTTCTTTGGATTACCCAGCTCAGCCAGTATGGAAACGCTAGTTCGATGGGCGGTATAAGGGACTCTCAGCATTCTCCTCCACGTCCACATTTCAGAAGCATCTATGCTAGCTCGATCTGCCTTTTTAACAGTCCAAGTTTCCGAGGCATACAAAAATATTGGAGAACACAAGAGGCTGAACCCGTGACATTTTGGTAGTTTTAGTGATGTTATGGTCACGCCATATTTTAGTAAGCTTTGTCATGACCACACGTGCCTGTTGAATGCGCCGTCGAATGCCATTTTCACAGCTACCCGAATTGTCGATCAAAGGACCGAGCTAGGGCTAGGAGTGGGGAAATTTTCGATCCTTCTGGATCGCTCACCCGCATGATCTTTGTGTCCAAATTACTTACTACTTACTAGGCTACTGTTAGATGAATTGGATAATTTCGGTTTGCCGATGGACTTGATTGAATTCATGGAATCCTAACTCACCGGAGACAGTCAATAAATTCAGATCAAATAAATGAAATCTAGTATATACAGGGTGGGCCAATAGTGCGTGGACGGAGGATTGTGGGCTTACTAAAAAATATTTCAAAAATCTGTCACTTGATCATGGTAGGGACCCTTAAGGGCTATAACGTAAAAATATTTTCACTTAAATTTTGACGTCTATACAGGGTGATTCATATCAAACTTACATTTTTTTGAATGGAACCCCCTATATATTATTGGATATTTGGATTCCTTGGTCAATTCTAGTGTGACTTTATGCATCACACATGGCACTTTAAACGAACCGTTTAGGCGCAAATCACCATTTTTGGTACAAGTAGGTATCAGAAAAAAAATGAATATCGCAGCGATTATAAAACCTAGAAGGCCGTGACTTTGCGGTACGACTAAGCATGAAACGCGTCTCCTTAGGTTAGACGGCTAAATTGGAATTCTTTTTGTACTTGTAGAAATCAGTAGATTAATTAAGGAAACTTCAATCACAGATAACTTGATTTTTTCAAATGGGAATGTCTATTTTGGTTTAAAGAATCAAATGTAAAATTTGATTACCTTTCTAACGATATAGCATTCTCGATATGAATCTTTTCTGGTTTTCATTTTATTTCAAATTTTCCGCCAAATCGGTGTTTTTCAATTTTCCTGCAGGCAAGCAACCTAGCAGGTCATGAAAAATAAACAAAAGCTGGTTAGTATGTAAGAAACCAACTAACTTAGCTGAAAGATGCAAACTAACTAGAGCAACGAGGCAAGATTATGAAAATTCCTTACAACATATTAGCTCTAACCAGAAACAATAGCGGTAACAATAACGCTCATTTTTCACAGCCTACTAGCTATTAGCATTGACTAACGTATTGTGTACTATCAGCCAATTTCCAAAGTCAGTAAAAGAATATTTAATCAAAGGAAAACTACTAGTGATTGTTACTGGCAGTAGAATATTTATGTCTTCTGAACAAATTTTCACATTTAATGCTATAAAAAGGTAGCCATTTCCGATAGTCAAAAGTAATGATATCTCTGACTGGCACCCTTCAAATTCTTTAGTAGGTACTTCTACTTATTAGCAAAATCGCGGAAATGAAACTTGAATTGCAAATTGTAAAACGTAATTCAGTTTGCAGAAAACTACATGAAATAAACACAATTACAATATAGCTTAATTAAAAAATTCTAGCAATTATTTCAATAGATGTTCAGAATGCTCCAGTTTGAGCACGAAAATGACTATTTTGTTTATCCCATTAAATGTGAAATTCCATTCTAAACATGTTAGACTGTAAGCAAAAATCGCTGATAGTTTTCCTTTTGTTTCAATATGTTTAATCGTTTTGGAAAGTTGTCAAGCTCTAGTAGACCTCAATAGCTAGTAGGCTGTGAAAAAAAACACTTCTGTCATACACCAGCTACTCATTGACATTAGAGATCTTGCCGCTATTGTATCCGGTTACAGCTAATATGCTGTAAGGAATTTTCATAATCTTGCCTCGTTGCTCTAGTTAGTTTGCATCTTTCTACTAAGTTAGTTGGTTTCTTCAATATTAACGAGCTTTTGTTTATTTTTCATGGCCTGCTAGGTTGCTTGCACGCAGGAAAATTGAAAAACACCGATTTGGCTGAAAATTTGAAATCAAATGAAAACCAGAAAAGATTGATATCGAGAATGTACATCGTTAGAAAGGTAATCAAATTTTACATTTGATTCTTTAACTAAAAATAGGCATTCCCATTTGAAAAAATCAAGTTATCTGTGATTGAAGTTTCCTTAATTAATCTACTGATTTCTCCAAGTACAAAAAGAATTCAATTTTAGCTGTCTGACGTAAGGTGACGCAAATCATGCTTAGTTGTACCGCAAAGTCACGGCCTTCTAAGTTTTATAATCGCTGCGATATTCAATTTTTTTCTGACACCTACTTATACCAAAAATGGTGATTTGCGCCTAAACGGTTCATTCAAGGTTCCATGTATGATACATAAAGTCACACTAGAATTGACCAGGGAATCCAAATATGCAATAATATATAGGGGGTTCTATTCAAAAAAATGTAAGTTTGATATGAATCACCCTGTATAAACGTCAAAATTTAAGTGAAAATATTTTTACGTTATAGCCCTCAAGGGTCCCTACCATAATCAGGTGACAGATTTTTGAAATATTTTTTAGTAAGCCCATAATCCTCCGTCCACGCACTATTGGCCCACCCTGTATAGTAGTCTACCTCAGGAGTACCCCAAGGAAGCTCGCTAGACCCACTGCTGTTCATAATGTGCGTTAAGGCGTTGGTTCTAAATGTCTGCTCTACCCAGATGATCTTAAGGTATTCTCCTAGGTAGAAACAGTATTCGACTGGTCGAAGTTACAGGGTGATCACCAGAACCTCTCGGGACTAAAAGTTACTACAATGAGTGAGTTCTATCTAAATTTGATTGAGGAAGACTAGTTAGTTTAAAACTGACAATTTCTCGGAAGCGGAAGAAAGAGGCAACTGCAACCTAATCTAGTTATAATAATGTGGTCAAGTAACCACATGTATGTTGGTCTTATGATAAAAATCCTAAGTTGAAGTCTCAAAGTATGCAAAGAAAGCATAAAGGCAGAAGACTGGCGAAGACCAAAATGCACCTGTTTTTTTTTTTTGATAAATAAATAAAATCACATTGTACCTTGAAGACATACAGTTTTGTCGTTCTGTTTCCTAGACTATCGCTAGCACTGCCCTAGCCACAAGATCTCCAGCGATAAATCATCTAAAACTAACAAAGAAGAAAATCTGGGTTCTAAGTGAGAGTGCACAAAAGAGAATGATGATTGTATTTGACTTTTTACGGCGAAAAACTAATCGCGTATTGTCAAATAGAATCGGTACTCATCAGTCATACTGTCGGAATCTTTGGCATTCATCTCTTCTCTCGATGAAGGACGACTTGATTTGGAGCACTCTCTAATTCCACAGTGACGTCCATGATATTGGATACTAACGAATTTTATTCATTTATCTTATGAAATTCTGCACGTCACACGTATTGATACATTTGACCAATATGGAACTATCTTATTTCTGTTCGGTACAGTGGCGGCGCATCAAATGTTCATGGGTGAGTTCTTTTGATTAAGTATGTTAAAGATATCAACAGCACGCAATACTATATCTATAGGCAGAAAAACAAAAGCAAATTTATGTTTTCAGATTTATCGATTATGACTATCCTATATTGTTAGAAAGGCTATGAAATCCTAAGTTTAGTCGTTTGAGAAAACTAGGCATTCCCATTTAAAAACATCAAGTGGCATGTGACAAATTTCCTTAATATATTGATTTCTCGAAGTACAAAAATTTGATCGTCTAACTTTAGCTGACACATTTCATGCTTAAATCGCACCGCAAAGTCACAGCCTTTTAAGTTTTATAATCGCTGCGATATTCAATTTTTTCTGATATCTCATCATCATAGTCACAATGTCTTAACAGAGATGTTCCGGAACTCGTAAAATGCATTAAGTCGGAGCTAGAGTAATGCCGACACGAGTATTATCAATAGTTTGGAAAACTGTAGCTCACCATCGTTCGCGATTTACTGTCATTTCAGTTGCGCTCTTGACACTCATATCCAGCAAGTGTTTCGTCATATCCATCCAGCATGTAGAGGAACGGCCACGGCGTCGCCCACTCGGGCATGACCTTGAACTACAAGTTTCTCCATAATATCGCTTCTGCGAATATGTCCGAAGAATGTAAGCATTCTCGTCCACAAAATGGAGGATAGTCTTTTTGGATTACGGAGCTCATCCACTATGGAAACGTTAGTTCGATGGGCGGTATAAGGGACACTCAATATTCTCCTCCACGTCCACATCTGCCTTATCAGTAGTCCAAGCTTCCGAGGCATACAAACATATGGAGAACACAAGAGACTGAACCAGCTAAATTCTGGTAGCTTTAATGATGTTATGGTCACACCATATTTTAGTAAGCTTGTTGAATGTGCCGTCGAATCTCATTTTCACAGCTACCCGAATTGTCGATCAAAGAGCAGAGGTACACAAAACTTTGAACTACTTCACAACGGGCTACTGACTTTATTTCTCGATTATCGTGCTCTCTATCTACGATCGTAACCTTGGTCTTGTTGTAGTTAATACCAAGACCATATGCATTGTCTTGTTTTAAGATGTCTACTTCTACCAAAAATGGGGATTTGCGCCTAAACAGTTCGTTTAAGGTCCCTTGTACGATATGCAATAGTATTAAGGGGGTTGTATTTAAAAAAAGGAAGTTTGGTATGAATCACACTGTATAAACGTCAAATTTAAGTGACAATATTTTAACGTTGTAGCACTCAAGGCCCCCTCCAATAACTGTGTAACAGATTTTTGATATATGTTTTAGTAAGCCCGCAATCTTTCGTCCACTCACTGCTGGCCTAGCCTGGCAACAATACCCAAATAAAGGTATAATGATAATAATCCTCGTTGACTGTTTGCAACAAACTTGCAGTCCTCTCTCTAAACGCTACTTACGATACACTGCTACAAAAAACACTACGCCAAGTACTCATTATCAACTCGTGTGGAGAACAGACATGAAGACCGTCTGTCGGTCGTCAACCAATTCACCGCAGGCTTGTTCATAGCATCATCGCTGTTGTCTTTTACAGTTATGAAAGCTCCATAAATATGGAATATATTCGAAACAAGCCACTTCTTCGTCACACAATGCTATCGTATGGTGGTTCTCTTGCCGTGCGACGAGAAAAAGACACACGCAGACGCTCATACCCAATGACCTTCCTGAGAATCGGGTCTCAGGAAGAATAGAAGGAATGTATGAATATGTACAGGATATACGGCAGTCTTTAAGCCAGTTAGTCTATTGGAATTCGGGTTGATGATTTTTAATCGATGTTATTAAGTCGAAAAGATCGATTTTTTAACACTAGGGCCCGATTTTATCAACATACATATTCTAACAAAGGCTTTGACAAAGCTTTTCTATTGGATGTTGTTTTGCAAAAGCTTTCTATTGAGTATTAAGGGCTATGTTAATAAGTATCATCCAATAGTATTTTATCAATATTGAAAACAAAACGTCAAGGCTGGACAACACTTCAGTCAATCAAAACAAAGCGATTGATTTGCAAATTAATGCCAGATTTTTCATGTTTACCTTATAATTATTGTATAATTACTAATTGCAAACTGCGATAGTTTGTGACAGAATCATACAAGTAGTATCAATCACAGCCACCTTAATTGATAATTAATAATCCCACCTCAGTCAGTCAGTCTGATTATAGACAAATACATACTTTTATGAAGAATCTTCCATCTACTGGATGCATGTTTGTTATAGACCTCTTATAGAAATATTCACAGAGGATGTAAAGGTGCAGCGGGGCAGCACTGGATGAAGGGCGCCGTAGCCCAAATACTATGAGAAACTCATTGTAAGGCATGCATATGAATAAAAATCCCCCTGCTAGTTCCCCCCTTTCTCTGAAAAGGGTATAAAGCACCTGATTCACTTTCTGACTATACGACAGGTTTCTGGTTTACAAAAAATTTTCTTACAAGCCTGCGAGCTTTGCAATTGAGTAGGATAGGCAACCAGTAATGCAAACACGGTTTGTTAAATCGTGTGTAGTGTGAAATGCAACAAAATGTTTTTTACCCCTTTTTACTATAATACAAAGATATATTGCAGGTATTTATAATTACTATCGATAGTATAAATTATTGTTTTATCAAAACAATGCAGTAATTTCAATTTTTTGTCATCATTATCATTTGACAGACCAACAATCCAGTGATCAAATGTAGTGATTTTGTGGAATCTGATTGGTTCGGATTAGCAATTGCTAAACTCTTTGTTAAAAAGAAATCTATTTTTTACCCATTTAGGATGGAAAATCAGACTGGAAAAGATACTGGATGGTTCACAATAGTCAGGGTTGTATTCGGAAAATAGTCGCCTGTTGATGACCTTCAGATAACCTAGCAGAGCTTCTTGACGTTCTAAAGTTTCCTTCAACATTTTGAGCAGACGTTGGAGAAGTCATCGTCTGTTATTCTATCATACCTAACATATTTTCAAAAAAATTCCCACTACCGAACCGAAATACCGTCAGTCTGACATTCTCGTTACATATTCGGAAAACATCAAGAGACAAGATAATCTGAGGCGCTTTTAAAACGATCCCTTTTAAATGAGTATACAAATAGGCAGTCAATGCATTTTGTATGTGCATCTTAAGCTGGAAGTACTTTGGCGGTACCTTTTCAAGCAGATAATGTCACGAAGCTTTGACGATGATGGAACGAGCCTCGTGTCACTGCAAGTCATCTCTCGACGGGTAGATAAAAATTATTCCGTGTATGTACCGGAGTCAGTGGGATAGTCAGATAGATATACAGGGGTCGGTGTTGATATTTCCAGAAAACACTTCGCCCTGCATTAATTGAATGAGTGATACACGGAACTTTTACTGGGGACAAACGCAAAAAAAGGCTATTAATTTCCCCTCTAAAATATGAAAATTGGTCCTACAAATCCCTTACCTACTCCTGATCCTAATTGTGTGCCGTTTTTTTAATATATTCAACTCTCTCTGGTATAAAATTTTCCAATAAATCCAGTTGCGTACTCAGATTGACCCTACTACCCCTTATTCTCTACCTTTTTCTTTATTGTGGACACATCTATGATCTTTGTGTATTTATGTGAATCGCCCAGATATTTACAGTGAAAATGCTAAAATGTGTTTATCATTTTATTAATTTTTTCAAGCGATTTCACTTTTTTATTAACTGTTGTGTAAAGAGTTGAAATGAGTATGAAATGGTTGACATGGTTGTGAAGGATCACCGAATAGTCGAGTCACATTCGGTCAAGCCTTTGGGGATCAACATCAACAACATGCCCTGGCACGACCACCAGACGAGAAGCTTGGGATATTGTTCCGCTGTAGGAAGCTGTATACATCAGAGCAACTACTGCTGCCTCTACAAGGCACAGATCCGACAACCGTTAGGCTCCCATGTGTGGAGATGCGCTCACATTCGCACTCTCTAAAGCTACTGAACACATTCCGGAAGAGAGCAATTAGACTAATCGATACGCCTAATTGCACAAAGGCACTCCACAGCCTGGAACATCGAAGAAGGGTGGCTGACCTGCCCCTGTTTTACAGATTTCTAGCACGGAAGATGTTAGAGTGAGCTCTCCCAGATAATGACACCAAAAGCAGTCCGAACGAGGAACACTAAGAGAGACTCTGCGAGCTCATCCTTACCAGGCTGAGGTCCCTACTCCCAGAACCAGTCTCCTCCAGCATTCCTGCGTTTGGTGAAATCCGACGCTGTGGAATGAGCTACCGGGGGAATTTGTTTCTCGACGGCTACAACCTGCAGCATTTCAAATCTAAAGTGCACAGATAGTTATCCTAGCGCAGCGCTTCTACAGCGCCATAGGCCTACAGCCTTTGCAGGAGGTTGACCATAAAAAAAATAGGTATAACTGTTAGTAGGATTTTTATGATCATTGTAAAGGCTCTTATAAACTACTCGACTCTACTCACATGCTGTTGTAGCGATTATATAAAAAATACTGGGACATACAACATAATATTTAACTTATGCTGTTTTCTCTACATTCGACGTCTGCATACAACCGTTATTATTCAATTTCAACCTTATTCTTGTTTAAATCGCTAATTTCTTCTCACGAAAATACAATCGGCAGGTTACAATGAACAGGAAATTATACCGGTTCAAAATAGTGCAGCTATATAGGAAATGCTCACGTTTCGTTCCACCCTCTAAAATGGGAACACCCCTCAGCTTTCATTCATCTATATAGATGTAACAGATTTTTTTCATAGGTTTCACGCTTTTTTGGGTTAATATAGTCCCAGGTGTCTATACAATGGACTTCCAATTTCAAATTTAAAAAGAGCTTGCTAACCGTGACACCCTATCTTATATCCAGCGCTGTGAGAATATTGAGAACTGTAAAACATTTTAGTATTCTTCTTGATGCAATAGCAAAAATGCATTTTAACGATCAAAAATCCAACTTTAAAATGTAGCTGAAACACCAAGTTAATTTTGGCATGTTATCTATATACACCCAAGATATTTATTATAATCTACCATAATGTCTATAGTCCCTCTGGGAGTTATAGAACAATAAGCCTTAAAGGCTTCAGTAGCAGCTTGAATTGGGCCAGCGGAAGGTCCCGGGTTCGATTCTCGTTAGAGGCGGAAATTTATTTCTGATTTTTTCAGTCAAAAATAAATATCCATAAAAAAAGCTCGGGTAAGAATCCCCACCTGAGCCTTCACTGTTAGCTTCTAGTTAATAGTGCTGTTCCTAGAGTGGCGCCAGGAAACAGTAACAAAGCCTACACAGAACACGAGGCTAATGACCAGAGCAGTCGATGCCGATGACACAGAATTAAAAAAAAATACAACTGCTTTCTCAAATATTCTTGATTTTATCTACAGTTTTCAGCTATGGTAGAGAGACATCACAAATGAAAACCCTTTCACACCTTTCTACCATAAATGTCCCATTTAACAAAAGGGCTATTACACTAATCCTGTTTACCTGTCGCAACCCTTTTTTAATGCCTTTTTTGTCACCATTTACTAAATTTTTATTGCGTCCAGATGACATATATATCATCTGCAAACGTCTGACGCCATAAAACATTAGGAGAATTAGACGGTTTTTGGGAATGTCTCCAAATAAAAAATACTCGAAAAAATATACCTGAAATGGCCGAAAATGTTTACGCTTAATTTGGAGAGGAAACTTCCGTAAACATTAAACCTTACAAATTTTCGAATTTCTGCTGGAGACAGTTGAAAAGTGATCTTATGAAGTAAGAAAAAAGCTACATAACCTAACCTACGTGGAAGATTTCATTTACTTTTAACGAGAAAGAAAAAATCCCATAGACTTAACATGGGAAATTGTTTCCTCCACAACTTTTTTGTCTTTCGTTTCCGGATGTTGTGCCCGAGGACATTATTGCTCCCCACCTCGAGCCCTTTCGATTGACATATAGGGGCGCCACCTAGCGGCTGTACCCTAAAGTAAATCGTAGCCTCTCGAATATTTGCGGAACGATCACCAGAGCATTAAAGCATAAGACAAGGAAAGATACTTGAATGAAATTTTACAAGACGATGGCTGTTCCAACCCTCTTATACTGTAGTGAAACATGGACAACAACAAAAACAAATAGGATACAAACACAAGAAATGAACTTCCTAAGAAAAGTGAAAGGATGCACAAAATTAGACAGATTAAGAAACCGAGCTACACGAGCGGAATTAAATACCTTCGATATAAACGAAAAAAAAAAATAAAAGAAAATAAAACTAAATGGAAAGAACATGTAGAACGAATCCATGAAAATAGGACTTCAGCCAGAGCCAGATTTTATCACTGCTCTGGAAGAAGAGATATCGGCAGGCCGAGAAAAAGATGGGTATCGTAACAGACAAAGTGCCTAAAACCTGAAGTGAAGAAGAAGAAGAAGAAGACTTAGTTTAGCGCTATTTTATGCGACAATCATATTTTATTGAAGCCGTAATGCTATGAAATACGAAAAGTACTGAGGCATTCAATTTGACTGCCTTATCTCAAGTGACAACAATCTGATGATTACGAGTTAATCCATTGAGGATTCGTACCATTACGCTAAGGCTTAGCTTCAGAGTAACAAATGAATATAGAGGTAGTAAACAACTAATTCTAATCGACCGACATCTTTTCTTACTTTGTCATATTAACCACCAGATCCGGCAATTATAATTGTTTACTATCGACTTAGTTGTATATTATCCAGAAATATTCCATTCTACGTTAATCAAGACGGTATTTTGATGGTTCAGGAATGATTGCAGCAAAATCAATAGATATGTTGGCCTCTTCTGCGTTACTGCATATTTCTTCATCATAAACGCAAATTCTGAAGTCTTACATAAATTTTGAGGAGCTGGCAACGCCGACGTAATTTTTATGAGACTTGTTTACGGCAGAACCTGACTGTCAAACGTTTGTTTTGTTTGCGGCGTCTTTTACGCTTGGTCAGTAAAATCGAATTCGCCATTTGTTGGCAACTGTACCTAGGACTTGCTGTGCTATATTTGAGTGCAGTATAACAGTTTTTAGAGATGGGACTCAAAAAGTGCAGTGTTTGTAACATGGGTTGCATTTTAGGTTAGTTGGCGTTACACAGCATTGTTTACAATTTGAACTGTCACTGCGAGGTCACAGCTGATCAATGTTTGGAGGCTGAAGTGTCAAAAGATGGTGGCTTTGAGCACGCCATGCTGAAGTATTTGTTTACCACCTCTATGTTCAGTTGTTACTCTGAGGGCTCAGCAAAAACCGAGTTGATCTACCTGGCCCAATTTTTTATTACCCTATAACCCATATTCTATTTCACTGCTTTTTATTGCGTTATTTTTTACTGTACA
Source organism: Callosobruchus maculatus (assembly GCA_951848785.1). Taxonomy (NCBI): domain Eukaryota; kingdom Metazoa; phylum Arthropoda; class Insecta; order Coleoptera; family Chrysomelidae; genus Callosobruchus; species Callosobruchus maculatus. The sequence continues at coordinate 15,834,538 of CATOUR010000056.1, forward strand.
ACAACGTCTAACAAGCGGGTACATTGCCCAACGCCCTTGAATAAGAAAGGGCCCAGGTAAGGCACACAATCACAATGGCACCTGTTCCAAGGACCAGGGTAGGTAGAGAGAGGCTGATTGACAAATCGAAAGGTGTGACCAAAATAGAACCGGTGCTGTCCGCGTCTGCTATCCGGTCGGTCGGCGATGCAAATTTGAGAATGGCGGCAGCATAAATCATTCAATGCGGTTTGGGTTGGCTCAGGTAGTAGGCAGATAAGGGTAGAAGACCGGAGATGTCCGAGATAAGGGCATCGGAAATGCCACACGGGGCCAGCAGCTTATCAGAAACCATTTTTTGATATTGTACACTGATTGTACATTGTACAGGTCAGATACATAACAGCAGTTTACATTTTTTGTGCTACTATCGAGTGACGATACTACAAAGGACCCCTTAATCCTTCACAAGACACCCGACCGGTCGAATGGCCCTTATCGCTTTCGGCTTTTTTTACTGCACCGTTTTACGACCATTAGTATAGTCAAAATTGTATATGTCTGTGTATAAGGAGATGTTATTATACAATAAATATACCAAATTATTTTGTTTTTATCTATTGCAAATTGGTATTTTCGATTATTTTGATCTCCTTCCACTTTCTGAATTATTATAATGTTTATTTTGTATAGATAATTACGGTTTTATCATTACTCAGGTCTACATAATAACGCAACTGCACTTAGAAGTGTCGACACTGATTGAGACCTGAAAAAAATGTAAACAACTCATATACATTGACTGACTTCTACAATACATTGCGAAGTTCTATAACTGTTATCATAAGCGTGATCAGTGGATTTTCCCAGACAACTGACGAGAATTTTAAGAAAAACTTTGTTGGAGTTGGGCTACCATGTATAGCGGGTGTCCCAGAATATCCTTGACACGTAATACTTGTACGTTCGTAACGAAAAACGATTCAAATTGATTTGTCATTCTGAAGGTATTATAATACAACTTAGATACCCTGTATTTCGGTTATGTTATTTATTATAAACTTTTGTAGTGAGGTGAGATATGGAAACAGGCAAGCTGTATGCACCAGAGCAAATACTGTTGTTATACAAGACAGAGATCCGACCATCGTTGAAGTATTGCTCCCATGTGTGGGGATGATCTAAAGCTTCTGGACACCATCCAGAAGAGAGCAATTAGACTAACCTCACAAAGGACCTCCACGGCCTGGAACATCGAAGAAGGGTGGTTGACCTGTCCCTGTTTTACAGATTCTATCGCGGAAGGTATTTGAGTGCAAGCTCATCTTTACCAGGTCGTAGGTCCTACTCCCCGAACCAGTCTCCTTCAGCATTTATTCTTCTGGAACACTTCGAAGCTTTGGAATGAGCTGTCGGGGAACTTGTTTCCCGACTATTACAACCGGCATTGTTTCAAATCTAACATGCATAGAGAGACACTTTTTCTCTCACAGAGAGCTTCAACAGCGCCATAGGCTTTCAGCCTTTGCGGGAGGCTGGCCATAAAAAAATGTGTATCAGCGGCCAACAAGAATTATTTAAAAAATGCGCATTAATCTTATAAGCTGCTATGAGCTTATAAGATTAATGCGCTTAGCACTCCCAAGTTAATAAAATAGAGTAATGAAATGCTCAGAATGCCAAGGTAATTTCGGCTATATCATACACTATGCGTGCGAGTGACATTAAGGAGATGAATGGTTTTTTATTACTACATTACCTACGGAATGTCCCGTTGGCTATTGACGAATGATAGATACTAATCTAGCACTCGTAAGCAAATAAACTAATGCCAAATCGTAACATATTTTGTCTCGAAAATGCAGGAAGTAAGCTCTGGAATCATCAACATTCAATACGCGTAAACTGAAGCAGAAAATATTGAAAGACTAGCGTAATTGAAGAGGACATCAATTTAAGGTAGATTGGAACCAGTAAAACAAAAAACTAAAATATACTGTTACAATGAGGCTGTAATCCGCATTCTCAAATTAGCCAGAACACGAAGTACTGTCTTGATAAAAAGCCAAATAAAAATTTTCGATTGCTCGAACCTGAAAATTTGAAGGGGCTGTTTTTTTTATTTTCCTCAAAAGAATCTGAAACTCAAAATAACGACGGGATTTGTAATCAGCACCCTCAAAATATCCAGGTTTTCTCTTAATACAAAGTCAAATAAAGATTTTCGATTTTCGATGTAAACCAGTTGCAGGGACTCAAACTTTTTATTTTCGTCAAACGACACTGAAACTCAAAACAGCGATCGGATTTATAATCAGCATCCCCAAATTATGCAGGACACCAAGTTTTGTGTTGATACAAAGCTAAATAAAGATTTTCGATTTTTTAGGTGAACCTGAAATCTGCAAGGACTCAAAATTTTGATTTTCGTTAAACGAGACTGAAACTCAAAACAATGACCGAATTTGTAATCAGCACCCTGAGATTATGCCAAACACCAAGTTTTGTCTTGATAGGAAGCCAAATAAAGATTTTCGATTTTTGAGGTGAACCTGAAGATCTGCACGGACTCAAATTTTTGGATTTCGTCAAACGAGGCTGAAACTCAAAACAGTGACCGTATTTGTAATCAGCACCCCCAAATTAAACAGAACACCAAGTTTTGTCTTGATAGAAAGCCAAATAAAGATTTTCGATTTTTTAGGTGAACCTGAAGATCTGTAGGGACTCAAAATTTTGATTTTCGTTAAACGAGAATGAAACTCAAAACAATGACCGGATTTGTAATCAGCACTCCCAAATTATGCAGAACACCAAGTTTTGTTTTGATACAAGGCTAAATAAAGATTTTCGATGTTTTAGGCGAACCTGAATATCTGCAGGGAGTCAAAATTTTTATTTTCGTCAAACGAGGCTGAAACTCAAAACAGTGACCGGATTTGTAATCAGCACTCCCAAATTATGCAGAACACCAAGTTTTGTCTTGATACAAAGCTAAATAAAGATTTTCGATTTTTTAGGCGAACCTGAATATCTGCAGGGAGTCAAAATCTTGATTTTGGTCAAACGAGGCTGAAACTCAAAACAGTGACCGGATTTGTAATCAGCACTCCCAAATCATCCAGAACGCCAGGTTTCGTCTTCACAGAAAGCCAAATAGGTTTTCGGTTTTTGAGGTAAACCTGAAGATTTGCAGAGAGTCGAAATTTTGATTTCCGTCAAACGAGACTAAAACTCAAATCAGTGACCGGATTTGTAATCAGCACTCTCAAATTATCCAGAACGCAAGATTAGGTCAAATAAAGATTTTCCATTTCCAATAAATATAGTTTTAAAGAAAACTAAGAAACATGCTTTTATGGAACAGAAATGTGGAAAATAATTCTTAATATAAGATCAAAATAATGCACGAAACATATTAGTATTACTATAAAAAAGTCTGGGTTACTCGATAATGTAGGAAAGGTAATAGTAATAATTTTTAATATAAAATTTTGAATATAAGATAATAAACTAAAATAATTTTTGTTCATTATCGTTTTCAGCTCATTTAAGAATTATTTTTCACTTTTAAGTGCTATAAAAGCGTGCTTTTGAACTTTTTTAAACTATATTCATTACGATATCCATCAAAACAGTATCTCACGGCCTACACTAAACTCGTTTGCTTGGAATGTACTAACCGTATCTGGTTTTAATTGTTAATTTGATTGTGTGACATAACGGACCGTAGAAAATCTGAATCCAAAACGTTCTCAGAATATCAAGAGTCCGTTAACGGATGCTATAGTCATCAAGACAAAGCAGAGTGCATGAAACCCAGAAAGCTACTATACACACACTCTTAATTTATGAATGAATAGTATTGTGGTGTTCTCATTACAAATGAATCGCTGAATCAAATAAATATCCGTGACGACTAATGATAGCATTACACAAACAAACTTACATGGAGTGTGTTGAATATTGCATTTCGCTAATTATTCATATAAATATTTATATAATGGCGGTCATAAAATACCACTTGGCCAGTTTGTCGTATTCAGTTGAGTTATTATTACGGGACAAGTCTCACACTTCCGTCGGAAGCTGTGTTTTTAGTTTACATGATCCTGACAGCTTGTAGATAAATACATATGTAGACAGGTACACTAGACTTGGCTACACTTACGCTTAAGGTAGGGTAAGGTAAGGGTATAGCGCGCGAAATTGAGAATCCAAGAAAAGACGTATTCCCGTGTTAGCGAGGAGTCTTGGCCGCCTGTTCCCTCTCTCCAGTGTGTGTGTCTAAGATGAGGGGAGATAAGTCCAAAAATCCAAAGATAAGATCAAAAGATCCAAAGATATGGTCCAAAGGTCACCATAAAAATGAATCATGACGTTAGCTTTAAACTTACAGTAATGATTCAAAAAGCAAATTGAAGAAGAAAGCTTGCGCTTCGTCACCTATTTCGGCTTTTTTGATATCATGTTTGGTTGTTAAATGACAGATTTTTTAAAAATGTATGACATCGTATTGCGAGTTTTAGGCACACTAAACATTTTTTTCAGAAAATCGCAAATAGTTGTCATTCATTAAGGTCTTAACTATCACCTTCTGAAAACCGTGCATGTAGTTTGAAAAGCAAGTGGGTTCTGTTCGAAATGGGAATCCGTGTTTTAATATGGCAAATACATAATTATGTATAACTGTGTATACCCAGGCCCCTTAAGTGCTTATGTCGGTTACAAGAACGACGCTCAATGCAATATACACAAAAATAAATGAAATACATGAAATATTGATACAGTGACATAAGACGTTTTGTTAGGATGTTTCCCTAACGAAAAAAAAAGAAAAATGTTTATCAATTTGGTAAAACGATACTGGCTGTAATAATACGCTACAGATTGAAAGTTTAGCTTTTATATGGAAAATGATAGTGTCAGTATTTTAAAAGAATTAATCAATCGATTTTAAAAAGTGGCTGCATTGAATGAAAAACTGTTGCGGAATAAAGTTGTGGTATGTGGAGTAGTTATGATGCTGTAACAGTTCTATCATGAACCTCATAACTAAAAACCGATTTCTGTCTTCGATATTCAGTTTTTGATGATAACTAATATTAAATACCTATATTCTACAATATTGTCCAAGCTACGCCTCTGACGTGGTCATATTATTTCCTTATACAAAAATATAATAATACAAAGCAGACACAGTTACTTTGGATGATTAATATTATTTTTTTCATCAACTGATCCAGTTTAGGTAGTAAGCATCACCGTAGCTATACTATACACAGACTATACCAAAGATTCGCAAAGTTTTTTTTATTAAAGTTTGATTAACAATTAGAATAGAGAGCTTTAATGCGGAGATATGTGTTCCTCATAAAATTAGCTATGTGGTTCTTGAATCTTAATTTATTATCCATTTTTACTCCCAATATCTTAGCTGTTTAAGCATGATTTAGTACCAGTTCATCAAGGTAGTGTTAAATGAACGAATTCTACACATTTCTTCGTTCATTGTCCAAACAAAATAGCAAGACTTGTGTTCTATGGGAATTAATGGCTAAATTATTGTCAAGCGAAAATTGATGTAGTTTCTCTAGATAAAGTTTTAAAGCTGAGGCAGCGTTTTGTAAATCAGAAAGATCAAAATAATGAAATATTTGCGTATCATCAGCGAATGACTGTATTCCTGAATTTTCCACAACTTTATAAATATTATACCTAAATGGTTTGTTTGGTGCCAATTTTTGTTAGGCACCAATGCACCAATTTATGAGACGCTCAGCTCAGCCGGGGGTTCTTCTATGCTGCGATCTCCCTCTACTGTCTTGTCCTCTGGTTTGACAGTTGGAGGTTAGGGTGGAAATAAGGGTGCAACAAGGGGTGAATTCTGAAATTCCCCCTAATACTAAAATACTGAAATCAATGGATCACCTAACGATTTATTATCGATTAATATATACACAGATGGCACTAAAGTTGCGAAGTACTTATCTGGGAGAAGGGAGAGTGCCCCTGTCTCTTACAAACTAGTATACGTCAGCCGGTTATGACTGATAAAACTCCACCTAAACGTTATCTAAATACACAACAATGATTACGGATTGAGGCCCCGCTATCTTACGTTGCTATTCCGCTACTATATCTTTTATTTTTTTTATGGTCGGCCTCCCGCAAAGGCTGAAAGCCTATGGCGCTGTAGAAGCGCTGCGAGAGGATACGTATCGGTTCACGTTAGATTTGAAACGCTGCAGGTTGTAGCCGTCGGGAAACAAATTCCCCGGCAGCTGATTCCACAGCGTCGAGGTTCTCCAAAAGAAGGAATGCTGGAGGAGACTAGTTTGGGGAGTAAGGACCTCGACCTGGTAAGGATAAGCTCGCAGAGCTTCTCTAGTTTTCCTGGTTCGGACGGCCTGTGGTGTTATTATCTGAGAGAGCTCAGTCGAACATCTTCCGTGATAGAATCTGTAAAACAGGGATAGGTCAGCCACCCTCCTCCGATGTTCCAGGCTGTGGAGGTCCTTTGTGAGGTTAGGCGTATCGATAAGTCTAATCGTTCTTTTCTGGATAGTGTCCAGAAGCTTTAGAGAGTGCTTCGGGGCGCATCTCCACACATGGGAGCAATACTCCAGCGATGGTCGGATCTGTGCCTTGTAGAGCAGCAGCAGTTGCTCTGGTGTATACAACTTCCTACAGCGGAACAAAACTCGAAGCTTCTGGGATGCCGTTTTAGCAATACTGACGACGTGATCGTGCCAGGACATGTTACTGTTGATGTTGATTCCCAAAAGCTTAACGGAAGGTGATTCGACTATGGGGTGACCCTCCATTTCCACGGTTGGTAAGCCATCGTGAGACTTCTTTGTAAGTGTTGTTGCCTGAGCTTTTTGTACGTTGAACTGTACTTTATTTGCTAATCGCCACTCGACAGTTGTTTTGATATCAGCGTTGATCTGTGAGGCATGCTGCTGTCGCCGACGTACCGTCTCCTGGGATGATAGTGGCTTGCCTGGTTCCATGCACGACACTAATGTACTGTCATCTGCGAAGCTGTAGATTGGATTGGATGTTATTTCCAGCAGCTCGTTGATGTACAGCAAAAACAGCGTAGGGGATAGGACAGATCCCTGAGGAACACCGGCGTTTATTGAAAATACGTCTGATGAACAGCCCTCGACTACAACAAACAGAGATCGGTCGTTCAAAAAGCTATTCAGCCACTGGCGCAGGCCAGGTGGTAGTCCATAAGCAGCAAGCTTGACCAGAAGTCCGTCATGCCATACTCTGTCGAAAGCTTTCGATATATCAAGTGCAACAACACGGGATTCTCCATGATTGTCTATTGCTCTGTTCCACAAGTGAGTGACGTAGGCAAGGAGGTCACCTGTAGACCTGTGCTTACGGAAGCCATACTGGCGATCATTTATGATGTTATTGTTGTCCAGGTATTTCAGAAGCTGTGTGTTAATGACAGTCTCCATAACCTTAGACATGATGCTGAGAAGAGCCACAGGTCTATAGTTGGTGGGATCAGTTTTTTTACCTTTCTTAGGGATGGGTTCTACGCACCCAATCTTCCACGAAGCGGGAAATACGCCTCGTTGATACGAAAGTTTGAAGAGCTTGCAAAGAATAGGTGCAAGCTCAGCAGCACAGCGTTTAAGGACAATGGCTGGAATTTGGTCAGGACCAGTAGCTTTATTGGTGTTCAGTTTTTGAAGGATGCTTTTTGCATCTCGATGTTGAAATTTGACCTCTGCCATTCTCGAGTTCACGCTTATGGTGGTGGTCGGAGTACTTCCTTGAAAGTCTACAGTAGAATTGGCTGCGAAGAGCTTCCCCAAGATATCTGCTTTTTCTTTAGGAGCAGAAGCGATGGATTTGTCCTCTCTGGTCACGGGTGGTATTGACGAATAGGAAAAGTTCTGACTAACAGCCTTAGCTACAGACCAGAATGTTCTGGACAAACTAGGACATGAGAGGAGCTTGTTCTTAATTTTTTGGTTGTGTTCCTCCTTGCTGCTGTCAATCACGCGTTTACAGTGATTTCTGCATTTGGATTCTTCCTCCATTCTCTGTAATGTTGGTTTTTAGAGGTAACCGCATCTCTGCAACGCTGATTGAACCATGGCTTGTTTTTGGAGGGATGCTTGACGACATGAGGGATATAGGCTTCCATGCCGGATATTAATACCTCTGTTATTTCTTGGGCGCTAGCTGATGGGTCTCGTGACTTGAAGCAGACGTCGTTCCAGGGAAAGGACTGGTAGTATTCCCTTAGGTCGTCCCACTTTGCTGATCCGTAATGCCAGATCCGACGAGGCTTTGCATGGTAGAGATCTGGAGAATGCATTCTGCATAGCGTCGAGACGGTGTTGTGGTCGGACGAACCCAGTGGGGCGGTTACCTTCACTGTGTAGACCGTTGGAGTAGTTGTGAGATATAGGTCCAACAGACTAGCAAAATCTCCGTGGCGGCTGGGAATCCTTGTTGGTTCTTTGACTATCTGCTCCAAGCCGCAGCTAATAGCGAAGGCTTCAGCTTCACGTCCCTCGTCGTCCGTTTTGTTTGAGTGTTTCAGCCAGTATGAGTTGTGAACATTGAAGTCACCCAGAAAGACTATCTCTGAATGAGGGTGATCTGACTGCAGCGCGTCCACAGTGGCTGAAAGCTTCTCGAAGAGCTCTTTGCAGTTGTTACTACTTGGTGGCCTATAAATGCATTATATAAATTTGCAATGGTTTTGGAAGGATATTTTGGGCCATATGATGTCAAATTCTTCCAGTTCGAGCTCTTCTTCTCGATGACAAGAAAGCCCAGATTTAACGTACACGCATACGCCAAACCTACGTCTAAATCGGGTGTATAAGTCATATCCGGGATATCTAAAACAGTTATCCATTATTTAAGAGCCGACCTGAGTTTCTGTAAGACCCAGAATGTGTGAGGCTTCTCTGCCTGAAGGTGTTGATGGACAGAGTTTATGTTGGAGGCAAGACCTCGTATATTTGTAAAGTCGGCTCTGTACAAGTTTCTCTGGCCTTCGGGCCTGTCGTCAGTGCGAAGTTGCTGCGAAGGACGGCTTCTGTTGTTAGCCTGACGAGGAGTGGCAGCACGTCTGGTAAGTATACTGTCTAATGGCAAAATGTGAAGATAGCTAAACTAAATCCTAATTTCAGAGGTTCTTCTAATGAAGCGGTTACGGGATCTACAACTTAAGCTATCTCACACCTGTATTCCAAAGCACTATGTCCTGGGTCTTCTGGAAATACCTTGTTAGCTGGCAGGCACTAAAGCGAGGTAGCAAAGCATGCAGTAATAGAGCGAAGCAGTAGTTCTAGCAAGTAGATTATTAGAGATGACATGCAAGTGAAAGAGTTGGACAGTCCTTAGGGTTGGTAGTTGGCAATGGTTCAACTCAGCCTACGACTGGGTGATGGTTGAGCCTAAAAAGCTGTTGGTGTTGAGCCTAAAAAGCCGTTGGTGTTGGGTGGCTTTGGAGTATTTCCTTTGGAAGCTGTGTGATTAGATTTTATACAGATCCCATAGAAGTGGTTCTACAGACACCGTAAATAGTAAAATCCAATTCTACACAGGATTTCTTCTCACTCAAATCCACAAAATATGCGAAGTGACCACCTGGTCCAAGTAAGTCGGAGAAGTGAAAAGGAAATGGCTTTTTCCCGTGAAAATCGGCGCTAAACTCGCCTGTCATATGGTAATGAACTGTGGTGATTTAATTCTGTGGTTCGACCTTGGTCCAACTGTCTACAAGGTACAAAGCAATATATGTCAATCAGAAGCAAGACTAACATCTTCTTCATCAACATGGACATGTAGAAAATAGTTTTGGATTGATGAAATGCCATGGTAAGTTCATATGAATTTAGTTAAATACATATTGATATTTTGTTCTTTCCAGATGACTGCAACTATAGAAGACCGGAGTACTTTGTAAATACAAACTGGACTAGCATTGTACATACAATATGCTGAACAAATGGACTTAAATACTATAAACATATATGTGTGTTATTTACAATAAGCCCAAATCTGAGTAAGTATTTAATATACATATGTTACATTTTAAACTACGTTATCAAAGACAATTGCTGGGCGATATTGATATTTAAATAACATTTAAGCGAATATGTACAACATATATTTTTGACACGTAACAATATAAGTCAAAGGTGTATATTAAAAATAAGACCGGCCCCAAAATTGAGCTCTGTGAAACACCTGATGGAATCAAGATCACTTAAGATTGTTGGTTATTAATGGTGACACAGTGTGAGCGACCCGTCAAATAATTCTGGAAAAATGTAACTGTCCAGCAGTTGTGAAATTTATTCACTAGCCTTTGGAAAATTGGTACTAACCCCCCCATAGTTGAATCACCTTCCGTCGAGCGTTTTGGGGTCAAGCGACATCAACAATAACATGTCCCGGAACGACCACGTCGTCGGTATTGCTAAAACGGCATCCCAGAACCCACCAACTCTACTCTATATCTTCTGAACACTGTCCAGAAGAGAGCAATTAGATCAATCCCTCAAAGGATCTCCACAGCCTTGAACATTGAAGAAGGTTGGCTGACCCATCCCTGTTTTACAGATTCTATCACGGATGATGTTCGTGTGAGCTCTTCCAGATAATAACACCAAAGACCATCCGAACCAGGAACACTAGAGAGGCTCTGTGAGCTCATCCTTACCAGGTCGAGGTCCCTCCTCCAGCACTCTTTCTTTCGGAGAACTTCGACTCTATGGAATGAGCTGCCGGGGAATTTGTTTCCCGACGGCTACAATCTGCAGCGTTTTAAAGCGTGCACCGAAAGTTATCTTCTCGCAATGGTTCAATAGCGCCACATGCTTTCAGCTTTTGCGGGAGGCTGACCATGAAAAAAACTAAAATTTAACTTTAGTAATTCCATCTATGCGTTAGTTTTCGAACTGTTTATCCAAACTGAATTCTTCTAACTGTATCAGATATTTGTCCACGCCCAAACCATTTGGACTTAAAAAAATGACTTATGGTATTCAGGCAACAATTGTTCCATTTCTATAAACAGATGTTTGTTGTGGAAGGAATTAGTAGCTATTTCACTGCCAGCATAATAATTATTGGCGATCTAATCTATATAAGTTCTAGATATGTATATGATTCAGAGATCTGCCAGATATAAATTTGCAATTCAAAACAGGGTCGGGTGTAAACTGACTAACACCTTCAAGAATATTAAGTTTGAGGTCAGATATGAACAACATGTCCAAGTGTATTTTTTGCAGGCTTATTTATGACATTTGCATGTCGCTCGCATTTTTTAGGACCACTTTATAGACACCATATACATGAACTTTTTATGCCGCTATATAAAGGTTTATTGCTATTGCCATGTGCGGCTTAAGCTGGCTTGATAGCGAGAATTAATAACGGACTAATTTGGAGTCGGCGGTTTATAACGCTAAAACAGAGATACCAAATTAATACCCAACCCAGTTAGCACTACGGCGTCTTTAAAATGTCTTAGCGAGACATTAAATACGTCTGAAGGTCCGTTTTTATCTCTCACTGAAGAAAGCTTATGCAGAGCCTTTATCTGTCCGTACGTCCGTCTGTCCAAATATAAAAGATAGCCAAAACTACAGGCGCTAGAGAAAAACTAAATACAGATTCGGAATCACCATGAAAAAACTAGTCCAGGAAAAATCCTTTCTTACTTTTTTCATTTAAAGTATGACATTTCACATGTTGTGATTTTAGTAGTGATATCTGTAATAATTTCTACCCGGGTACCTGAATATTTTACCCGAAAATAATCAGTTACCCAAAAAATACCTGTTATTTGTACGTTATCTTGAAAGTAAAATCATAGAAACTACAAAAATAGAAACTACAGAAAAATATCGTAGTCACAGATCTTTTTCCTATATCGAGCAACCCTTGCTTTTTTCAGCATAATACTAATATTTATAGTTCATTATTCATTCATTAAAGAGACAAACTTACTAATTTTCTTTATGGTCAGCCTCGGTGTCGGTGCACGTTAAATTTGGAAAGCTGCAGGTTGTAGCTGTCGGGAAATAAATTCTCCGATAGCTCATTCCACAGCGTCGAAGTTCTCCAAAAGAAGAAATGGGGATACTGGTTCGGGAAGTAGGGACCTCGACCTGGTCAGGACTAGCTCGCAGAGCCTCTCTAGTGTTCCTCGTTCGGACGGCCTTCGGTGTTATTATCTAGGAGAGGTCACTCGAACATCGTCTTATAATAATTTGTGAGGTTAGGTGTATCGATTAGTCTAATTGCTCTCCAGTGTCCAGAAGCTTTAGTGTGCTTCGGAGCGTATCTCTACACTTGGAAGCAATACTCTAACGATGGTTGGATGTGTGTCTTGTAGAGCAGCAATAGTTCCTCTGGAGTATACAGCTTCCTACAGCGGAGCAAAACTCCAAGCTTCTTGGATCCCGCATGACGTGGTTGTGCCAGGACATGTTGTTGATGATGTTAGTCCCCAAAAGTTTGACGGAAAGCGACTCAACTATTGGGTAACCCTCCATTTCCACAGTCGGTAAGCCAAATTATTGTATTTTCACAAGTCCTTGATAAGTGAACAAAGTTTAAATCTAATTTAGTCATTTAAAGTGGGTCAAAATCGAGTACAAATGTGTCGGTTACAAACAAACATACAAACATACAGGTGAAGCTCAAAAAAGCGTGTTAAAAATTAATTCCTTTTGAATTTCTTTGAACGACACGAATTAGTCATGATGACACCATAAAAATATGGGATGACTGACTTATTAGTATACTAAATTAACAGAAGATATAAATTTAGGTCACAAACCAAGTACTTTACTTTTCTTGGAACTGAGTTGATTTTTAATGAAGTCTCCGGTTAGAAAAGTCCCGTAATCTGTTTACTGATAATGAATTAACTCGTTCTTGTTTTTTTGAAGCCGATACTTCCTCTATAAAATCGCCAAGGGAACAAGAACCCCACACCATCATATGTTCGTTGAATATGATAATTCGATTCAGTTTATATAAATAAAAAACCATCGGCAGCCACAGACCGACGGTTAGAATACAGGTTTCTCAAGTATTAGGTAAGAGGCGTACACCTTTCGTTTACATAAAAATGAAATGGAAATGAAGACACGTCTATGCCAAGACTTTTTCAACGTAATGTATACTCCTACGACTTGTGTCGAGACAGGCCAGGATCGTATTCTTATGTCATTTACCTGACTTTTATGGCGCATCACTTCTAATATGAGGTACGTGCTTTGAATTCTGATGACCACTGGGACTCTAGAGCGATTGATGCAAACCTCAGAGTAATAACTGAACATAGAGGTAGTAAACTTCAGCATGGCGTGCTCAAAGCCAGCATCTTTTGACGCTTCAGCCTCCAAATATTGCCAACTAACCTGAGAATTCTTCCAATGCAACCCATGTTACAAACACTGCACTGTCCCATTTCGAAAAACTGTTAAACTATACACTCGAATACAGCACAGCAAGTCCGTAAAGCTTCAATACAGTTACCAACAAATAGCGAATTCGATTTTACTGACCAAGCATAAAAGACGCACGAGCAAAACAAACGTTTGACAGTCGGGCTTCTACCGTAAACAAGTTGCATGAAAATTATGTCGCCGTTACCAGCTCCTCAAAATTTATGTAAGACTTCAGAGTTTGCGTTTTTGTGGTGAAGAAATATGCAGTAACGCAGTAGAAGTCAACATAGGTATCTATTGATTTTGCTGTAATCATTCCTGAACCATCAAAATACCGTCCTTTTTAACGTAGAATGGAATATTTCTGGATACTATACAATTAAGACGATAGTAAATAATTATGACTGCCATATCTGGTGGTCAATATAACAACGTAAGAAAAGTTGCTGGCCTATTAGAATTAGTTGTTTACTACCTCTATGTTTAGTTGTTACTCTGAGATGCAAACCTATATATATATAACTAACCATTTGACATCAATTATTAAACAGATAGCATTTATCGTTTCAAAATATCTTCAAAAGTATTACTCATAGATAATTGCTTCTGTAATTTAATAAAATTTTATAATAGGTAATATAGGTATTATAGGTATAATTATTGTAACAAATCCTCGTTTTCTTATACAGGGTTATTCACGTTATTCGACACGGAGCATTATGGCTAAAGTATTTGATAAAAAAGAAAATAATAATTTGGGATGGATAGAGACCCATAAAGGCTACATTTTAAAAATATCTTCATGTTATACAGGGTGTCCCAAAAGCACGAAATGTATCAACGTTATGTTTTTTTAAATGGAACACCCCGTATATTATTACATATTCAGATTCCTTGATGAATTCTAATGTGATATATGTATCATACATGGGACTTAAAGCGAACCGTTTAGGTGTAAATCACCATTTTCGGTATAAGTAGATATCAGGAAAAAATTGAATATCGCAGAGACTATAAAATTTGGAAGACTGTGACTTTGCCGTATTATTAAGCATAAAATGCGTCAGCTTTGATGAGACTGTCAAATTTAAATTACGTTTATGCTTGAAGAAATCGGTCGATGAATTAAGGAAACTTCGATCAGCGATAACTTGATTTTTTCAAATGGGAACGCCTAATTTTTTTATACGATTAAAAGTAGAATTTGATAACCTTTCTAATGATATAAGGTTGTGCATATCAATCTCTGGTAGTTTTCATTTAATTTTAAATTTTCAAACAAATCGGTGTTTTTCAATTTGCCTACCTATAACCAACGTAGCAGGCCATGAAATATAAACAAAAACCTGTTCAGGTAGAAGAAAGCAACAAACTTAGCTGAAAAATACACACGAACTAGACTAAAGGGACAAGATTATAAAAATTACTCACAACAAAGTCTAACCAGAAACAACGGCGGTAACATATCTTTGGTCAAAGAGAAGCTGGAGTAGGGCAGAAATGGATTTTTCACGGCCTACTAGCTACTGCAATGTACTAGAGATTGGCCACAATGCTCCGTGTCGAATAACCCTGTATAGCGTATGTCGAGGTAGATTGACGCGGTACTTCTCACAAAGCACAATCAGATCTTCCTATTTTTTTAATATACATTTTTACTCTGTTCCTTATTTCACGTTACACAATTATCAAAATCCAGCAGTGAAACTATGCTAAGGCTATGCTGCGGTGAAGTTACAGAAAAGTAGATCATATAGTCGCAGTACTTTTTGTTTTAAGTCGTATCGAATCAAGTAATTGTTTGCACACTAAAGTGCATTCAAAACAATAGACAAACACATCGGTGGAAATTGGGTCGACTTTGATTAATAACTGTGCAAATATAAAATGGTTTTCCGAGTTGACTAATTTACAGTAATCGCCTGTGAAAAATTGGTAATACGATATACAAGTGGAAGATTTTTTTTATGAGGAATTGAGCAACATAATACCAATAACCATCGTGATTACATAAAATGATGTTGTAGGTCCATGTACCATCACTGGTCAAAGATTAACTTTTTTAAGCGTCAGTTTACGTCAGATTTAAAATGCTGCAGTTTGTAGCCGTCGGGAAACAAATTTCCCGGCAGTTCATTCCACAGCGTCGCAGTTCTTCAAAAGAAGGAATGCTGGAGGAGACTGGTTCGGAGAGTAGGGACCTCGACCTGGTAAGGATGAGCTCGCAGAGCCTTTCTAGTGTTTCTCGTTCGGACGGCCTTTGGTGTTATTATCTAGGAGAGCTCAGTCGAACATCTTCTGTGATAGAATCTGTAAAACAGGGACTGGTCAGCCACCTTTCTTCCATGTTCCAGGCTACGGAGGTCCTTTGTGAGGTTAAGCATATCGATGAGTCTAATTGCTGTCTTCTGGATAGTGTCCAGCAGCTTCAGAGAGTGCTTCATAGCGCATCCCCACACATGGGAGCAATACTCCATCGTTGGCAGGATCTGCGCCTCGTAGGGCAACAGTAGTTGCTCTAGAGTATACAGCTTCCTACAGCGGAAGAAAACTCCAAGCTTCTGGTCTGGTGGCCGTGCCAGGACATGATAGAATCTGTAAAACAGGGATAGGTCAGCCATTCTTCTTCGATGTTCCATGCTGTAGAGGTCCTTTGTGAGGTTAGGCACATCTATCAGTCTAATTGCTCTCTTCTGGATATTGTCCAGAAGCTTTAGAGAGTGCTTCGGAGCACATTGACACACATGGGAGCAATATTCCAGCGATGGTCGGATCTGTGTCCTGTAGAGCAGCAGTAGTTGCTCTGCTGTATACAGCTTCCTACAGCGGAATAAAATACCAAGCTTCTGGGATACCGTTTTAGCAATACTAACAACATTGTCGTGTCAGGACATGTTATTATTGATGTTAATCCCCAAAGGCTTGACGGAAGGTGACTCAACTATGGGGTGCCTTTTCATTTCCACACTTGGTAGGTCATCGTGAGATTTCTTTGTGAGTGTTGCTGTACGTTGAACTGGACTTTATTTATATTTGATCTGTGAGGTATGTTGCTGTCGCCGACGTACCCTCTCCTGGGATAATAGTGGCTTGCCTGGTTCCATGCACGATATTAATGTACTGTCGTCTGCGAAGGTGTAGA
This sequence comes from Callosobruchus maculatus, assembly GCA_951848785.1. Classification (NCBI taxonomy): domain Eukaryota; kingdom Metazoa; phylum Arthropoda; class Insecta; order Coleoptera; family Chrysomelidae; genus Callosobruchus; species Callosobruchus maculatus. Next base: position 15,851,119 of record CATOUR010000056.1, read on the forward strand.
TCAGATTGGATGTTATTTCCAGCAGCTCGTTGATGTACAGCAGAAACAGTGTAGGGAATAGGAGTGATCAGGATGTCCTGACCGCAATCCTTTGGACTACCGTTTATGGACTATTTTAGGAGAGAAGGCATGTTCTAAACCACACCGTAACATCGAGTGGTTAAAAGCAGATGTGAAAGTTTTGACATTTTCAGTTAAGTTATATAGTAAACAAATAATTAGGGACAATTTTTGTTCCATATTTATTTTAACTTGCTTTCAAAATAATGTCTGTATATATAAGGGACACAACTTGTGCCATAACTGCGTATACTGAATTTTTCGGTAGAGTACGCATTTCCTAAAAAGTCTTGATTTGGTTCTATACAGTTTACCTTCAAAGGTATTGCTGACGATATAGTTGTAATTATTCTGTTCATGCAAATATTCCATTAGTACCGTAAGAATTATTTTAAGAACCCTCACATACACAGAAATTGAATTGTTTGCATATCTATAATATAATAACAGTAGTAACCACCATTTTCTTATGAACATTCGCAGCTAGTATTATCTTAAAGATAAAAAATATCGTTTAGAATGTTTATTACCCAATTTTAATTATCGATATTTGAAGGTTATCCATTAAAGAGCACTTAAACGCTTTATCGATCGTCGCCTATTTCAACGCCGTTTAAAAATGAATACAATCACATAAATTCTCTTACATTCCAGACAAATTTGTTGTACAAAAAATAGCAACGCATTTATTGCAAATTATTATACGGCCTTTAAAGGCTATTTTAACGCAATCTCGATGCAGCTGATACGCCAACGTCCAGAGCAGGCACGCATTTAGGGGGGGGGGCAGAGGTTCGGTCTCCTCCCCAAAGGGTTACATAATTCCACTAAAAAAGTAATATCCACAAACATGGACACGTCCGACGCAACCCTAATCTGCACCCCTGCACCTCTCCCGCCCGAGAAAAATTAAAACAACCCCCTATAATATGCCCCCCCCCCCTCGAAACTAAATCCTGGTTGAATGCCTGGTCCAGGGGAAGATCGCCATCATCATAGTCACAATGTCTTAACAGACATGTTGTGAACTCGTAAAATGCATTTACTCATTTTACGAGTTTCTCTTGGGATATCTTTAAGATCTTTAAAGCAGTAGTTTTCCATTTGCCTTCTGCATCCTCATGCCGTTGACTAGATGGTATCTACTGGTGCATCCGCCTTTAGGGGCACTTTCTCATCCCAAGGACAAGAAGGTGTCCTGACTCTTCTCAACTCCCAAAGCTGTTGGTTGAGAAGAGGTTACTGCTTATACCGACAGTAGTTCGGTTAATTTAAGTCGCCTTTTATGACACGCAGGATATACGATGGGAGATATTCTAGCCCGCACCCACACGGAGAGGATCGCCACACATGAAAAAATTGCTTACCTATAAAAACACACCACTCAGCTTATGAAGGATGGCAGAATACTATCTAAACTAGCTACGCTCAAACTCAGATAAAACTCCAAACAAGCCTCGAAAATTGTCTGTTCCATCTTTATGAAAACAGCGAACAGGGAACTGCAAATAGAAGCGAATTCGACCAGACTGCACTGCCCAAACCCAATTTATCGGGGTGTTACCGTAGATACGTCAGCCACCCTTCTTCGATGTTCTGTGGCTGTGGAGGTCCTTTGCGAGGTTAGGCGTATCGATTAGTCTTCTGGATAGTGTCCAGAAGCTTTAGAGAGCGCTTCGGAGCGCATCCCCACACATGGGAGCAATACTCCAGCGATGGTGGGATCTGTGCCTTGTAGAGCAGGCGGAACAAAACTCCAAGCTTCTGGAATGCCGTTTCAGAAATACTGACGACTTGGTCGTGCCAGGACATGTTACTGTTGATGTTGATCCCCAAAAGCTTGACGGAAGGTGACTCGACTATTGGGTGAACCTCTCCATTTCCACAGTTGGTAAGGCAACGTGAGACTTCTTTTAAGAGCTGTTGCCTGAGTTTTCTGTACGTTAAATTATACTTTATTTACTAATCCCCACTTGACAATTGTTTTGATATATGTTTTTTTTACAGCGAAACACGGCGGAATGAATACATACGAGTATATTGTAGCTAACGATCAGATAATAATAGGTACGTCCAAGTAAGATTAAAAATGGCAGGGTTAGTGAACTTCAAGCGCTCTGAGAGGATGTGATGTAAGATTTATAATAGGAAAAATAGCGATATAGTGCACACACGTAATTTAAATAAATAACAGGCGTCTGTACAGGTAAATGTTTAGTCTGCTAACACTGCTTATTAGTGATAATTGAGACGGCCGGGGCTTTTTTTGCTGTTGCATACTTTGTTCCTCACAAGGCGGTGGAAACATAGAAGCGGAAACGGATATACGGAATAAACAGTAAATGCGCGCTTCAGGCTCAGATGAAATATTTCAAGAACAACCATAAGAAGAAATATGAATATTTTCAGTTGCGTTCATTGCTCTGTACTCACACTGCTCTGTTTAGATTGAGATTTATATTTACAGTTTGCTAATAATAATAATGAATTATGAGAACTTGGAAGATGGAAATTGGGGGTATAGTAACGTATGTTGCAAACGTTTTGAGTTTTTCTCAAAAAATTAAAAAAAAATCCCACAAGAATGTGTTTGAACTGTAACAAGAACTACAAAAAATAACAAAATTTCTTAATATAAAAATGATATTAAAGTACTGCCAATGGGTCATGATCTTCCACGGCTCGCCATTTACCCTTAATGTTCCTCATTAGGTTTTGGACAGATTTTCTCTGATCTTTAGCATTATTCTTCTTCTTAACAGCTGTTCGTTTTGAGCTTCCCACCATTCTTATAAATTGTGTCACTCAGTTGAGTCCACAAAGTTTCGATAGGTTTTGCTTGAGGAGGACTAGGAGGGTTGTCGTTTCGTGGTACAAAAGGTATCCCGTGTTGTTCTGGCCAGTTTCTCATACGTAAAGCATAACGACTTGAAGCCACATCTGGCCAAACATTATATTGTCATTGGCATGGTGGGTATTAATAAAATTGAGTAGTTTAGGCAAACACCCTTGAGTATAGACTTCTGCGGTAACCGCTTCGGCCCTAACTCGTCCAACGTACGGCTGTGAAATACCGTTGTCTGATAAAGCGCACCACACTATAAAAACCATCATTACCTTTGATTTCTGAGTTCGAAAAGGTGAAAGACTTTTCATCGTCAAGAATAATGTTTATTTTAAGTGAAAAATGCGTCAAAGTTTTCATGTTGAAGTTCCAACTCCTGTTGACCATTCTTTGAACTGTAGCAGCATTCAACACTCTTGGACGTCCACTTTTTGGTAAATTTATACAAAGCATACCTTCTTCGCATTCACGGATCGCTCGATAAAACGTGGCAACAGAAATATTTTGACCTTGATATAGGCGAACTATTTTTTTTTTCAAGTCGTCCAACTAGACTGTAAATACTCTTCCGAATATCTAATTTGTAGGACATTTTGACAACTTATATATCATAACCAAAATGGTTTTACTGTTACGTTTAGCCAAAGTTTACGGAATACATATAAGTTGGATCACTCTCCATAGGCACTTTGAAGAACTGACATGAAAGCGATGCCGCGGCCGCACGCGCCAGTTAGTTTTTGCGTTGGTTTTTGCTCAAGTACGAGGGTCTTTTAGCGGGGACTTGCTAACGCCTGGGTTGTACGTATATATGAGGGTCATTAAAAAACTATGTATTGACGGCCGATTTAGACATACAAATACAAATATAACGTTTATTTTGCTAATGCACTAAGTTACATAAATGGATGTCAAAAATAAAGCCTAGTAAAACTATTACTGATGAATCTCAAATGATTTCAAATATTGTAGCTATTTCGTAGATAAGTAAAAACTGATGGTACAAAGGTGCTGTAGTATTTTTATCTTAATGTTTTGTTTATTTGGCTTATTTTTTGAGATCACAATTTATAAATTTTATGGTATAGTATATACGAACTCGTATGTACAATTTTAAAAGATAATCATGTGGAAATGCTTTACATGGATGTGAATAAATTATTTTTGACATTTTGCTTTTCACTGTCATTCCAATTGCTACTGTAGAAACCAAATTGTTGAAGTTATCAATAAAAATATGTCTGACCTCTAAAATATCATTTACAATATCCCTGGGTGGTATGGTAAGGTCACCGAATGAATATTTTGTCTCACTATACGCTTTTAGCGTGATACAATCCTTCTAGTACCTGTAGCTCTTGAACAAATCACTTTAGACCCCAAGTGTGTTAGTTTGTTGGAATTATTATATCGGGAGGAACACAGGCACAGATATACAGGGTGTCCCATTAATAATTTTGAATCGAATGTCACGTGACAAAAAACAAATCTCATTGGGTAGTACAATGACAAAAAAGACACAAAATCTGCTCTAATTTACGTGCCCAAAATTATAGTTCTCTACTACTGCCCAGTTCCGGCATATTCCTTGTCTTAATCGTCGTGGGATACCCTGTATTTATATTCCTTACATTCTAAGGTTTACCATAAAATAAAGATGGATCTGATTGTCATTCTCCATTCGTTAATAAATTTAAATTGATTGGTAATATCTTGTCTCGCGAAATTGATTACTCTCAAACTTCTAAAAAGATTGTCCATTTCCTGCAAACAAATCCGAGATAACAAAATCCGATGTTTTTGAGACACTGTATAGACTTCGCGTTAAACACGTTCAACCTCTACTTTGCGCCGCCCCGTATTTCCCGGCTGACGTCGGTACACTGCTACCGGTGTACCGGAGCAAGGGGCAGGCCGTTTTGATATTTTTGCAGAGTGATTCAACTTTTGGTTTAGCTGTTGACTGGTTACCATGGTAACGGTTTCTGAATTGTTTGCAACGGTGAAACTACCTTCCGAGTTTTGAAAAAAATTCTCAAAACTTTTGCATACATAGATTGCATAACACGTTAGTAGTAGTAGTGACACAGTATATCCATGTTTTTGTTCTCTATCTTTTGGTCGGAAAAATAGTAGTATAACATAACATTTTCTTTTCAGAAAATGAGTCAGGAGATGATTTTACCTTGGAAATGACACCTCGCACGTTGATTCCGGTAAAATTTGCGAAAACGGGCAGACTCTAATGATTTCCCCTCCTTTGCTGGGGAAGTTTAATGAGGCTTTTGTATCAAAAGGTACCTAGTCTGTTTATGTTTAGTATTTCGCTCGATTTTTTTTATCCATCAGGCTTTATACTTATCAATAAGTGCTCTAGCCATTTTCAGTTTATCGTAGTTAATTTTAAAATGGTAAATCCTAAAAGTTCTTTCATAGTAATGTGCCACTTTTAGGATTTACCAATTTAAAATTAACAATGATAAACGAAAAATAACTATCTGACAGGTAAAATGTCTAATCGATTTGACAAATATCCGAGCAAAGAACTCTCGAAAAAACTGAACATAAACAGACTTCATACAAAAGCTCAGACATACCTTTTTTATTCTGTATCTTGCTTATTTTTCAATTTTTTGAAAAAAGTTATTTGAAAATTTTGTTTATCTCAACGACTTCTATACACATGTAATAAAGGGTATAAACTCAGAACTCAGCCTGTAGTCTGTGGGGTATGCTCACCTTCAATTATTTGTGACGAAATCAAACACGTTAAGTAATTAGAAACAATCCCAGTTCTAGCTAAACTAACACGTACAAGTACACGTAGCAAACGAAGGGAAACTATACAGACAGTTAGATCATAGTTTATTCATATACAAATCTAATCTAATGACATCAATAATACAGTAAATAACTTTTGTTCGGTATGAAAGAAAACCTGTTTGGTTTCAATGAAATCGGGTGGTCTTTGAAACAGTGTTAATTATTATCAAGAGAAAAAACAGAACCCGTGTCATTTTCCCAGAGCTGTAAATAGCTATAAATTTGTAGTCGCAGTTATAGCTACTAACGAGGTTCTTCATTATCGATATATCGATTACTTCGATATCGATTAACATATAACTAATTAAAAACAAAACCGACGGCGTATTAAGTATCATGCAGTGACAGATCATAAAATATAAGAAGATGCAGATGAATGAAAATAAATTAATTTTCTAAGCAAATGAACTGCTCATCGTCATAGTCACAATGTCTTAACAGACATGTTGTGAACTCGTAAAATGCATTAAGTCGGAACTAGAGTATTGCCGACACGAATATTATCAATAGTTTTCAGAACTGTATCTCGCTATCGTTCGCGATTTACCGTCAGTTCAGTGGCGCTCTTGATACTCATATCCAGCAACTGTTTCGTCGTGTCCACCCAGCGTGTAGGGCAACGGCCACGACGCCGCACACTCAGGGCATGACGCTGAACTACAAGTTTCTCCATACTACCGCTTCTGTGAATATGTCCGAAGATGTAAGCATTCTCGTCGCCACAATGGAGTATAGTCTCTTTGGAGTAGCGAGCTTATCCAGTATTGAAACGTTCGATGAGCGGTATAAGGAACTCTCAGCATTCTCCTCCACGCCCACATTTCAAAAGTATGTATGCAAGCTTGATCTGCCTTTTTAACCTCGTTTCTAACAGTCCAAGTTTCCGAGGCCTTACAAAAATATGGAGAACACAAGAGACTGAACCAGCGACATTTTGGTGGCTTTAGTAATGTTATCGTCATGCTATATTTTAATAAGCTTTGTCATGGCCCCACGTGCCTGTTGAATGCGCCGGCGAATCTCATTTTCACAGCTAACCCAAATGTCGATCAAAGAAACGAGGTACACAAAACTTCGAACTACTTCACAACGGCCTACTGACTTTATTTCTCGATGATTATCGTGCTCTCTATCTACGATCATAACCTTGGTCTTGTTGTAGTTAATATCAAGATCATATGCTGCACTACGTTGTTCCACGATGTTTAATAGAGCTACTAGTCCTTCCTGAGAAGCAGCAATAAGGGTTGTATAGTCAGCAAATCTTTAAGTTGGATAATTTGCTTCCGCCAATAGTTATACTACCATTCCAGTTGTCCAATACCTGTCTCATCACAAATTCAGAGTAGATGTTGCTGTTTGACCAGACAGGTTACCACCAATTCTAACATGAGCCGAGCTAGACTCATAGGGTTGCTGTACTTATGATAAATACTAAGTGGTAAGGAGCTCCCATAGAGATAAGGAGAAATTCTTGTGAGTAACCATTGTTTAGGCCTCATTACGTTATGAACTGGTATCAAGTGATATTTTTATCAAACGCGAACTAGGGAGCAACTGCTTAATTCCAAGTATTGCACGTCAAAATCATAGCACGATGTTATTGTACAAAATTAACAAAAGATAATGAAGTGTCTGTCCTTGTATTACACAAATATATCTATGTGTATCTCTTGGAAGTCAGTTTCAAAATAGACAGTGATCATAGGTGGCTTATCAGTCACGTAATGGAGGTGATACTAGCTCTGTCAAGGACGTGTTTTTTTTTTGTTGTTTCACAGACTGAGAAGTTAATTATAATATAAAAATAGCACGTACGGAGTACATTAAAAAAATATTGCTCGTGCCTCATCTGTAGTTTAGCCCAGAAAAAATGTATACATAAAATATACTTTGTTTTGCCTTACATTCCCATTCCTAACAAGGTATGAAAATTGCACTACAATGAAGGGTTCGATGCAAGAACCAATTATTAGGGTAAATATTGTGCAAGAACAGACAACAGTTCTGTATCCGATATAGTTTGAAACAGAAGCTTCTTTTTACACCAAGCGATGTAGAATTCTACAAACTGTGCAAGAATAGCTGCTGCATTGGACTCTTCAATCATAAGTTAGATGTTTTAGAGTTCCGGGTAGGATAATCGTCAATGGTTAATCGAAAGCATGTTGGCGTTTTTCCAGGACCTACCCATACCTAGCCAAGAACCTTCATTATCTCATCAAAAAAAAAGTAAAAATACCTAAAAGCCATGTTTCGGCCTGATCGACTCCCAAAAACACTTTTATTCACTAATTTTATTACAAAAAGGTTATCTAATATTTAGATATTCTAAAGTCCACAGACAACGTGAATGTCGAACAACCAAATCCATGAAATTCTTCAAGAAATTAGAAACTGCTTTAATTTTTGGGCGTCAAGGTTAGGGATGCCAATATAAAGTAAATGATGTATATCTGGATGTATCACAATAAAACTAAACATAATATTATGAGGTTAGATATAAATTTGCTATTTTTTTCCGACCGTTTTCCTTTTTTTTCTGAAGAAGCAACCACATTCAGCGTTCCGTAAGAGATAAAAGACAACACTGCTCAAAACAAAAAGAGTTTGAATGTTAATAAATTTATGCATAAAGTATCTATAGGTATTATGTGAAATTCTCAGTGGAAAACAGCTATTAAAAACACATCAAATATAAATTGTGTGAATTGTGTCATATTTACGTAAAATAAAGGCCTCCTTCAAGTTAGGGTCAGCAAACTTTGAGGTTATAAAATATGCCTTATTTTTGCAACTTCTTACACCAAATTTAATTTAAAAAATACACAGCTAACCTCTAAAAGATAACAATACTTAATGAAAATATTGCCAGATCCATCCACTACCCAGTCGACCTCTACTCTCTGTTGTCTACTGTGGGATTTTTTTGGATTTAGGGGAATTTCAGACTTATCTAGTGACAAACCTGCGTTGAGAAAATTTTAAAACATAACTCCGAATGATTTTCCAGTTATTAAATGAATAATTGTGAACATTATAAAACCCTTTTGCCTTGGTTTTTGTCAGAATGAGCCTCACTTATACCACATATGTATTTTTGGTTCAACAATCTACCCAGTTATCTATCTTCTCACTTCTTTCTCAAACCAACACACATTATCACTTTGCACACGAAAAAGGCTACTTATAACATACTAGAAAATACTGCATTTACATTTGCGGATGCCATCTTGCATAATGGTACCTGAACCCAAAGTTTCTTGAGATTTTCACCACCTATTTTGAACGGATCAGCACTCCCGAAGCGCGGACACGTTCGGAAACACTAAGCGCACGTTTCATCATACTTTTATCACGGTGGAATCAAGTTTTTCCAAAAAAATCAACGAAAAATCACAGCCCCGAAGCCAACACTTCAAGAAAAACTCGGGACGAAACGGAATATAAAAACAATTGAATGTCTAGGCACAGCATGCATGCTGGTTGTGTACTATGCTGTGGTCTAGGCATGGCTAACCGGCTTTTCGGGTGCATTTTTTCGGCGAACACTCGACAGTTATAGTAGGGTCAATAAGTAAATTAATTGAGCAGAATTAGCTGAATATCATTCATCTCGAAACTCCCAAAAGTATCTAGTACCTATAGTATATTATGAGATGATGAGAGGTATACTAAGATTGAAATAGACTCTCAAGACTAGAATAATTACATCCGCTCTCCCCCCCCCCCCTCCGCTTTGGAAGATTTTTTGTAGGGATGCCAACGATACTTCGATACTTGTACTTCTGCACTAATATCGAGTAGTTTTATCTTAGATACTTTTTGAGCGATTCCAAGCTGGCATCGCTGCTTTTGTATCGAAAATTATTATATAATTATTGACGAGTGTAATCAATTGCACAAAATACCCTGTACGAACCAAACGCGCGTACTTGGCTAAGAAATATCGAATTGGTACCGGTATCGATATTTTCATTTTCGCATCCCTACCCAGACTTCAGGCCCGTAAAATCATCCCAGGTCAAATTCTGTGGGAACCATTTTTATACAGGAAATCCTCAGAGATATTCTGCTGGTTGTTTTCTATGCTATGGTAAGATTATAAGGCAATATAAAAAAATGTTAATTTCGTCCTACGGGAAAGAAATTACTTTTTGCACTTTGTTATCTGCCGTAGGGTAAAAATGTAAGCTAAGACAATTATACAGGGTGTCCAAAAATAACTGATTTTATCGAGAGTTTATAATTACGTAGGTTAAAAGCAAAAAAATTGAGATTTTTATGGAGGCTTTTTAAACGTGACACAAGTAAACAGAAATCATCTCGAGTTGATACTCAAAATTGAGTTTTAGATACTTTTTGTAATATTTTGTCGAAGATATTGAAATGGAATCAAAAAGAAAACCTACTATTCCAGATGCATGGTTTGAAAACTACCATTCTGTCAATCAAGAAGCCTGAAAGTTATATTTACCTAATACTTAAACATCTGGATACAGTAATTATGAAAAATACTGTTATAGCCATATAGTCTTGGCATACTATTATCTCGTAAAAAACAAGCAAATTGAGAGCAGGTTAAAAAGCTGCTCAATTTTTTCAAAAGGTTTAAAGTCGCTGTGTTCAATCTTAAGCCGGCGCCACATATGCGGTATTCGGCGAGCAACGAACACCAATTATTTGCTATTCGGCCAAAGGGCGATACGTGCCCGCTATTCGGCGAGCAAGGTTGAAAAAACGGCGAATATTGATATTCGGCAAATACCCGCATATGTGGCGCTGGCTTTATGTAACGGGTTCTTCGTGTTATTCAAAAAGATTATAATTTCGGATTGCTCGTCTCGTCTAGCTCGTCTGTATATTTTTGCTGAATTAGTTGTTTTCTTTCATCGCTTTTTTCGGCGCCCGATTTGTGCCCTCCCAAAAAAATGGAAAATGGTCAGGGCGCTTCAGAAGTTTGAGAGGTTTCTATATTTTTCGTTGATCGATAATTACTCCAACGGCATTAAAATTCGATTGTAATTGATTTGGTAGTTTCCAAATTATACGAATATCAAGTTTAAAATATAATGGGAGTTGAAGTGTACAAGCACATCTTTGGATCTCCCTCAAAAGGGCAGTCGCCTGAGATAAATAAGATCAAAAATTTCCATACCCTAAGATGTTCAATAAGTTCCCCCTGAATATCTAAAATTGTTATGTGGCGTCCCATTAGGACGAAAACTCGTATCGTGTATAGTTTGAGGGTGCCAATTTCAAATCCAGCCGTTGTTTTAAGTTTCAGCCTCAGGTAAGGAACATCAAACATTTTCAGACCCTTAGATATCCAAATTGAGGGTGCCAATTTCAAATCCGGCCGTTGTTTTTAAGTTTCAGCCTCAGGTAACGAACATCAGAAATTTTCAGACCCTCAGATATTCAAATTCACCCTAAATATCTAAAATCGTTATCTGGCTTCCTATCAGGATGAAAAAAGGTATCGTGTATAGTTTGAGGGTGCCAATTTCAAATCCAGCCGTTTTTTTAAGCTTCAGCCTCAGATAACGAACATCCAAAATTTTCAGACCCTCAGATATCCAAATTTACCCTAGACATCAAAAATCGTTATCTGGCTTCCTGTCAGGACGAAAACTCGTATCGTGTATATTTTGAGTATCAATTTCAAAGCCGGTCGTTGTTATAGCCTCCTGTTAAGCAGACAAAATGAACACGTTGCAAGGCAAAGTCACAGCCGAGGTCTAAGCTCTAGGCTGGTTTTATATTGGCCGCAGTATTCAATTTTTTTTCTGATATCCACTTCATGGTATTTCTTGAACATTTTAACAATAACTCGACATTGTACAGAAGAGAGTAGTACCACCAGCAGGCAAAAAGTAGTCATCATTTTAACCCTCCGCGGAACGGGTATGTCCTGTGAGGACAGCACCTATTCAATTCATGCGAAGTTACTCTTATTTTATTTCAGCGGAGCGTGTGGCTCTACCTACCTTCTTCTATGTTATATTAGTACGAATCGGTAACGTAATCAGTGCGGCATATACGTTCCTCCTGGTAATATCGTGCAATTTGGCCTGTGAGGACATACCCGTGCATTAACGTTACATAAATATCAGGTGAGGTGCATTGAAATTTGGTGTGACTTTTATGACATAAAGAGCTATTTTCATTTAATTTAGTGTAATATGACTTAAAATCATGCTTATAAAAAGGAACAAGCAAGACTTTTGGCTGTGTGAGAGGAACTTAAATCTGACGACGAAGTTGATGAAAACGAAGTTCTGGAAAGTGATGATTCTGAAATTGATGGGTGTGAAGAACATGATAGATAAACAGAGCAAGATGATTCGGATGCTAACGTTTTAAATGAATCTGATACTTTGCCAGAGAGTTCCAGTTCAGATGCAGAGACCACATTAGGTGGCCTGATGCACCCAGTGTAGACCAGAAACGTGGGAAATGCTTTTACTGTAGAAATCTCAATACGCGACATTTTTGCCAAAAATGTACGAAATGGCTTTGTTTGGAGCATGTACAACCACGTTGGGCTAAGTGTTTCTGTCAAATGTATAAATAATGAGATTATTGAGATTCGCTAGCTATATATTACAAAAATGTATTGATATTACAAAGTTTAAACTAAGCATGCATTTTAAGTATTGAAAACATGTTTTTTATTAATTTCCTTATGTAATAAACACCGAAACACAAAATAGTTTTTTTGATTTTTCAAATATAAATGTTTTTCATCAATTGTTATACATATGACTTTATGTCCTCAGAGGCCACACCCGTGCTAAGCTGGTACTCCGACTCACCCGTTCTGCGGAGGGTTAAAATAGATGATCAAGTGAAATTATATTGTCAACCTAAATGGTAGCGCGACTCATTTGAAACTGATTTTGACTAGCGTTAAATCCTTTTTAAATCCTCATTTTTCATTTTTATTCTTAAGTAATATTGTTGTTGTATTTACTGTACATTTTATAATGTTAGTTGATATCTAATAGGCAACCAAATTTGGTTTTCTTCTCTAATGTTAGTGTGACCCTGGATAGTTCTGTCCTCAACATCCAGCACACGACACTGTGCGTTGTACAATAGATGATTCTGGTCATTGAAGGAGATGCACTTTTTTTTAGAAGTTAGGGCCCTAAAATTACCGCAGTGCATTCCTTGAACGTTTTTACTATAAATGCTCACTTTTATTCTTATTACCATTTATATTATTCCTGACATTGCGGAAAGAACTGCACTGAGATATTGACGAGAGAGCAGGAAAAATAACGTTTTATTAATAGAAATGGTTTCAGTTAGCCATTTTTGATAAATAGCTTCTAGAATAGGTACACAATTCATAAAATATTTCCTACCTTAACCATACATTGCGGGTCGTAACCAGTTATCCAAGTACCACCGTGATTCGCACTCCACTTAGTCGCTAGCAGAACCTGGTAACCAAAATCCACTGACATTCAACCATCTATCATGACACTGCACTGCACTATTTGACGGTACCGAAGAATCAAAAAATGCCACACAGTAAACCTGAGTCACCTCGACACTGTACAGAGGAGAGTAGTACCACCAGCGAGTTGCGGTGACCTTGAAGTGGTCGATGGACCGGCGGCCTGGCGAATGGAACCACCTCGTCGGTACTACTTGGTAGGAATCGGATCGACCGACGTTGGTCGTGGGTACCGCGACGGTCAAACGATGACTGGTCGCTAACAGCGCTGCGGCGACTCACGGTACGACGATGGTAGGTACCATAGGCAGCAAGCAGTACCAGCGACCGGAGGAGGAAAACCTGAAATGCAGGGTCGAACTGCAAGAATTCTCTTTGTTTCAAATCGGACGAGACGCCGGCGGTACCGGTGGTACCAGAGTGCAACGGTGTGGCGGTTTAAAGTCGCCGAGGTGGATGCGACGGATATACCCACCAGTTGTCATTTTTTATGCGAAGAGTAGTAGGAAGGTTTTTCAGTACAGCGTTATTTAATTCAAATTATTTTCCTCTATCCCCTCCATATAATATACAGGGTGAGTTTTTAGTACCGGCTCGGTCGATAACTACACTACTGTAGAAGATAGCGAAAAAAGTTGTATATAAAAGTCGTAGCCACGGATATGCTCCTTGGTCAGAAAATATTTAGATTTATACAGGGTGATCCATAACTACGCGTCGTGATGCAAACATGCATTATTTAAATGAGACACCCTATACGTTATTCCATATTCGAATTCTACTAATGATTTCCGTTCTTCCTATATAGGGTATTGTTACATTATACAGGGTATTTCAAATGTTATGACCATTTTTGTATCCAAATCGCGGTCAAATGAACGTACTATACATATATCAAAAAGTAATGAATCAAAAATCATTTTTGTCACACAAGAAGATTAGAAATATCCTCTAATTTTAAAATCGGCTACAAAAAAGCCCGTGAAGCATATTCGTATACAGGGTGATGTAGAATGCAAAATCTAGATTTTCTCCCTTTTTTTAAATGTAACCCCCAATATTTTATTATACCATAGAATTGCTTTTAATATGCTCTTTCATCTTTGTATAGCACTTGTTATGGCTGTTTTTCTACAAATTTTAAATATACCTTCTATTTGTTTACTAAAATTTATTTATTCTGAGAAAATATCATCAAATTTTATTTTTGCTTAACAAACAATTAAAATATAAGGGTCATTCTCACCAAATTCCTAATATTATGGCAAGCTAATTACAAAAATTACTATTTAATTTTTTTGTTATAATTTTTGGTCAGCCGATTTGTTTTGAAGCATTTAAAAAGACTTCAAAAGCCGCCGAGCTCCCAAATTATTTTTTTTTTCGCAAATATTAACATTCCTAGAAAGTTTGCAATAACGAGATAGAGACTAACGGAGGAGAGAATGCAGCTAAAGAAGGGGAGAATATAGTTAACGGAGAAGAGAATAGGTGGTTCATACTAAAAGGACAAACAAAGGAGAAAATGGCTATACTTCGACATAATATATTATTGTTGTAAGAAATAAATCCACTTATTTCGTTATTCCTTTATAAAAAGTACTACATGAAACAATAACATAAAAACATAACTCTTCAGAATTGTTTTAGCAAATCTGTATGGTGCGTTTAAGCGCACATAATACGCTAGATTTAATACATATGTTCATAGCATTGTAGGCTATCACCAAAGGTATATTCATCTTTCATGGCATTTTCCTGCGGATTTGTCAACACTTTAAGAATTTCAGGCATCGTCTTTCCAAACATAACTCATTGTCAAAATTGCAGCATATTGACTTAATTAACTCTTCTAGTGTGTTTTCATGAATTATTTTCAAAAATTTTAGCTTTGAGGTGAGCAGACTCATATTTGCATGCAAAATATGTTTCTATTTTTCACATTAGGTTGCAACACCCAGAATGGACAGAATCTGCAAAATGTCGCATAGGATATTTTGCATCTGAGATAGCGGTGCCGGAATTGTTGGTAATGGTTTTTTAGGGTGGAATTTAAATATATTTTTTGTTTTTTGATCTTTCTATATGTCACACTATCATTTTTTCCAGGACATAAACGGCTAAGTTTTTTAGCCTATATCAGTTGTGGAAGATTCTTATTGCTTATTTTCCTATACACTGTACTGTTTGACGCTATTTGACAGAGGCATCCTGTATACCCACGTATTATATTACCTGAAATGTTATCAATAAACTTCCTTTTATCTTTACGTGTGGACTGCTTGCTAAAATTTTGTTTTAACTGAGAAGAAATTACTTCGGCAAATAGTAACCTCTTTTTGATTTTCTTATCCGCCTTTAGGCCATGAACTATTTTGTTTATTTGGTACGCTTGAGGGCTACCTGCTTAATTTTCATTTCCTCTTATTCTCAAATACCTTTTTTTGTATTTTCTAGCTCGCTTCTCAGTCTCAGCTAGTTTTTTCTCAAGCTCGTCAATCTTTCTTTTCAGTTTGTCTCTATTCTTACGTGTAACTTTTGTTCCAGAAAGATACTGCCTACTCGTACCGTGAAAAACAGAAGGTGGTGTATTTTTTCTATTAGGACTATTATTCCCTAAATTAGCCACTTCAGGCAACAGTGGACTATATCTTGGTGTACTGGGTGGAGTAGCCTCATTCAAAAATGATATAAGCTTCTCGGCTTGTTTTTTCTTCTGGTACCGCTCTTTAAATTCATTTCTCCATACTTTCCTTACTTGTCTTTGTTCTCTTGTGTTCATATCTTTTATACTCTTGATTTTACCAGCAGCTTTTCTTGCATAATATCTCTCTCTTTCTTTTCTTTTCGCTTCCTCGTATCTAAGGGGATCGCTCTTAATTTCTTCACGGAGTCTGCGCATGGACTCTTTACATTTTTCAGCTTTTTTCTGCCTGTTTTTGTCAATCTTTGCTTTACCCTGTGACCTGGCCATATCTTATGCCACGTATCTGTAAGAAATAGTTTTTTATAATACAATTCTTCAAAATTTCTGTGTTTAGTATCCACTCTGTTAAACAGTCTCCCCTCCGCTACCTTATGAGTTAACGGAGGATAGGCTAACGGAGGGGAGAATTTTTTGATTCAAGGTCAATTCTGGCCAAACTAAAATATTCCACCTAACCTCAAACACATGTTGCGAGAGTCCAGGTTAGCCTTTATCAATTACAAATTATGATTATTTCTGAGTATTTCGATTGAAGCATTTATACAGTTTAACGGAGATTTCGCTTTAATTTCCGTTTAAACCCAATAAAACCACAAGAGCAAATTCGCATGGATGTTGCTTATAATCTAGTATTCGTCCAATAGATGGCGCTGCGCAAATAAGCGAATTTTGTGAATATTATAAAGGAGTAACGGAAGAGAGATTATGACGGGAGACAATATATCTGAAAATTTATCATCAAAATAGCGAGTACTAGACAATAGTTCAAGTGTAAGGATATAACATGAAGTTTGTTAAAAGAGAAAGGAAAATAAATAGAGCGAAAAAAATATCCATTGTATAGATAAAAGTTGGGGAGACAGCTAATGGAGGGAGAGATTTTAACATTTCAATGATTTTTTTTCAATTCCTTTTTTCCCATTTGCCTTTCAGATACATCAGAAACATTCAGAAGGTTGAAAACTTCATGAATATGAATCAATAAAACTTCGTTCTTAGTTTTTTTTTCCTATGTAAGACGTGGTGACGTAGATTTTCGTGTTTTGGTGAGAATGACCCACAAGGCCATAATAGTACTTGATCAAGTCAAAACACTGAATTTACGATATAATATAGGTTAAGTGTGCTCAGGAAACAATTTTATAGAAGTCATGCATAATTATCAAGCAGATGGACACAGTCCAAATAAAACGATTATTCAATCTTTCAAACGCATTAGTTTGAGTGCCTCCGTTCTGGATACTGCTGTTCATAGTTGATGTATGCTAGAGGCAAGTAGACAATTTCTCAAAGATTCTTCTGAATACCCTCAATGGAAAAATTAATTTTTACAGCTCGTTTTTCACTCAGTACGCAATCATTGCGCAGGTTATGAAAACTGTAAATTTTTCAAAGCCTACCTGATAAATCTGCTTGATAATTATGCATCACGCCTACAAAATTGTTTCCTCAGGATACTTGACTATATTATCTCGATGATTTAGGGTTTTGACACCATCAAATAGTCTCATGACCTTATACTTTAGTTGTTCGTTAAATAAAAAACAAATTAGATAATACCTTCTCAAAATAAATAAATTTCAGTACACAAATAGAAGCTATATTTTAGATTTACCGAAAAATCGAAATATCTTGGAAACTGATGGACGTAGGTACAACAAGTATAATACAAAGATGAAAGAGCATATTAAAGGCAATTCTTTGGGATAATAAAATATTGGGGGTTGCATTTAAGAAAAAAGAGAAAATCTGGATTTTGCATTCTACATCACCCTGTATACGAATATGCATCGCGGCCTTTTTTTGTAGCCGATTTTATAACTAGAGGATATTATTAATCGTTTCATGTAAAAAAAATAATTTTTGATTTATCACTTTTTGATATACAGTACGTTCATTTGACAGCGCTTAGGATATAAAAATGGCCATAACTTTTCAAATACCCCGTATAATGTAACAATACCCTATATTGTAAGAACGGAAATCATTAGTAGAATTTGAATATGGAATAATATATAGGGTGTCTCATTTAAAAAAATGCAGGTTTGCATCACCACGTAGTTATGGATCACCCTGTATAAATCTAAATACTTTCTGAGCAAGGAACATATCTGTGGCTACAACTTTTATATACAACTTTTTTCGTTATCTTTTACAGTACCTAGTGGAGTTATCGACCGAGCCGGTACTAAAAACTCACCCTGTATATAATATGTATGTATAATGCTTCAATAACCAGCTGTTTAGAGCGGCGGTTTCCAAAGTTCGAATTGCCTTGATGATTTCCAACCTCCAGAATGGGGTGGCACCTAAAGAAAGCAGAAGATCCCCTCCATAAATATTAACAAAACAAAGTTTATGGTTGTTAGCAGATACCAAATCACACCCGAATACACCTGAATGGAGAGGACATCAAACTGTTTCTGCTATAAACCAACGAGCTGCTAGAAATAACATCCAATCAAGAATACCTACCGCTTCACAGACGGCAGTACATTAATGTCATGCATGGAACCAGGCAAGCCACTATCATCCTCAAGATGTCGGCGACAGCAACATGCTTCACAAATCAACGTAGATATCATAACAATTGTCGAGTGGTGATTAGTAAATAAAGTACAGTTCAACGTAAAGAAAACTCAGGCAGCAACACTTACAAGGAAGTCTCACCTCTTGGCCTACCAGCTGTGAAAATGGAGGGTCACCCCAAAGTCGAGTCACCTTACGTTAAGCTTTTGGGGACCAACATCAACAACAACATATCCTGGCACGACCACATCGTTAGTATTGCTAAAACGGCATCCCAACAGCTTGAAGTTCTGATCGCTGTAGGAAGCTCCTATGTGTGAGGATGCACTCCGAATCACTCTCTAAAGCTGCTGGATACTATCCAGAAGAGAGAAATTAGACTAATCGCCTAACCTCACAAAGGACCTTCACAGCCAAAGAAGGGTGGCTGACCTGCCCTGTTTCACAGATTCTGTCACGGAAGATGTACAAGTGAGCTTTCACAGATAATAACACCAAAGGCCGAACGAGGAACACTAGAGATGGCCGGTGAGCTCATCCTTACCAAGTCGAGGTCCCTACTCCCCGAACCGGTCTCCTCCAGCATTCCTTCTTTTGGAGAACTTCGAGGCTGTGGGCTGAGATATCGGGGAGTTTGTTTCCCGACTTCTACAACCTGCAACGTTTCAAATCTAACGTGAAACAGTGGCTTGCAAGGATATTAAAGAAGTTGAACAGTAAGCCATTTTCTTTTTTTTATTATGATTTATTGGTATGTCATATTCTCACGCATTATCTACAAGTATGGCGTATTCTTATGAAAGGGAGCAGGAGCGGCTACTGCGTCTACTTGAAGAAATTCCGACCCCTTCTTGATCAGAGGCGGAAGACAATGGTCTCAGTTTGCAAGGCGAAAACTTACCCGCTCCGAAACCAATACATGGTAACAAGAAAAACAGGAAAACTGGGTTTTCTTGTACAGAGTGCAATAAATATATGTATCTGCATATCAAAATGACGAATTTGATGGATGAAAGTTTCAGCATGTCCAAATAATCCTCTCGCAGCGCTTCTACACCTTTGCGGGAGGCTAACCATAAAAAAATATGATAAGCGATCAGACTCGTCCAACGAAAATAAAATGTTCATACCCCCGGATTTTCAAATTCGCCTAAAATAAAAATCTAAAATCATTACTTGGCCTCAGTACCTCTAACTTTAAAGTGTAATTCTGTGTGTTGTAAAATTATGTTTGCAAAAAGTTACACCACTAGTCTCGTCATACTTAAACTGACAGATCGTAGTGTACGTTAAAATCCCAAAATTTGAATACGTCATTCATTCTCTGACAGTAAGTATTCGGTAGATATTGTTCAGTAATTGAACATGAATATTATTCTTCTGGGAGGTATCAGTAACATATCCACCATATGTAACTTTGAAATCACGCAATCTTTGTAACAGTAAAACTACGTAACGTATGCATCTTCTGCCTTGTTAGCGAACCATTGCAATGCATGCCAGCAAATCTGCATTGTTAGTAAGTTTTCAACTGAATAAACTCAAACTACTTCGGATTCTTGTGTGACCTAAATTTTTGTCGTTGCCGATTAATTTCCATAAGCATGATAGATAATCTGCGTCGGGACTTCTAAGGTCAATACTAACTGTTTTTTGGAGTATTCTATGCAGTGGCGTTTCATGAGGAACTTCTAAGCGGCCCACAGATGCTCCGAAAATCCTCAGAGGAACAACTGCACAATCCTGGCCTGAAGGCCTTTGCACTTTAGCCTGAATACACCCTCCTTCACAGATGCTCAGGAACCCTTTCAGTTCAGTTCAGTTCAGTTCTAGTGAGCATGGCATGAAAAGACGGCCTGCGCAGGCGATCGAATGGATTTTCAATTCCACATCCGGCGGCCTGTACAGTCCGGCGAACCTCCACATACGCTCTGATAAACCTTGAGGCCAGGACTGTGCAGTTTTTCCCCTAGGGGGAAATGTTTTCTTGCCTAGGGGACAAATTATCACATCGATTTACCAAATGAAAGCTAAAAACAATTCAATAATTCCATAAAATCCGAACACCAAGAAAAAAGGGATACTTACATTGAAACTTTATACACAGCTTGGCAGTACCATCTCTGGTGCACGTGTTCATTCACACGCTATTTACCTACATATGTACATGGCACCTCCAAAAAACTCGAGACGTGTAAAAACAAAATATGGCTTTTTGTCGATTCAGAAACGATGATATCTGAGGCGAAGGAGAAAAATTGGTTGTGTAAAGATGCCGCTAGAAGACGACAGACTCAGTTTACGCAGCCCCTCTTTGAAGGCCAACGGGAATGTGGTGCTTCTTTCTTTAGAGCAGCAATTGCCGTAACCGTGGGGCGTAGCATAGCTACAGTTCTAGCAGCATAGCGCTCATGGATTGCATAAAGACGAATGCAGCGAGCTAGAGCTTCTGGAGCACGTGGGCGAACTACAGACCAGCAATATCGTCATCTACGACTACTGGTTCTTGACAGAATGCGATCCACTCAAGCCGTTGCTGACGCTTGGTATGCAGCTTTGGGGAGGCCCATTCGAATCTGTACGGTGTATCATAGATTGAGTGAAATGGGATAAGGATTATATCGTCTGCATCTAGTACTTCCACTCACAGCAAATCTTCGTCGCCAACGGTTAGATTGGTGCCAAGAACACCGACAATGGCATGCTGAGTGGCATCAGATGGCCTTCTCCGATGAGTCCAGGTTTTTTCTAGGGGCACATGACGGACGCCAACGCATAAGTCGACGACGGGGTGAACGACGTGATCTCCAGTCTGCTGTTGAGCGCCATGTACACCGTCCTATTGGTTTGATGATTTAAGATGCCATTGCATTCAACAGCAAGTCGCCTTTACTTGTGATTCGTGGAACAATGACCGCAAGATAATGCACCTCCTCATATTGCAATGAGGTTCCTACTGCAAACTGAGGTCAGGGTACTGCCCTGACCTCCACGATCATCCCCAATTGAAAAAGTATGGTATTGGATGGGTCGATTTACCCAATCATCCGACAATGCTGGACGAACTGGAACATGCTGTGAGGCAGCTTGGGAGAATGTATCTCTAGAGTTTATCAACAACCAGATTACGAGCAGGCCGCGTTGGCTAGAGGAATGCATTCGTCAATATTATTGATCTGCTGTATTTTTTTTTGTAAACTAACTATGGCAAATGGTTTATTCTTCAACATGGAGAGCCCACCCATTAATGATCTGTTGTATTTTTTTATAAAACAATTATTATTTTCTGCTTGTGGTGTTTACTTGTTGCACGTAACATTTCTTGGACGTTTCCGATCAAGTCGATCATAATGTGAGGTTAAGTTAAAATCAAATAGGTTCAATAATTGTTAATGTCGATTGGTAAATAACGCAACGATACACGTCACGGATTTCGGTTACAAAAAATGTACACAAGGCACACTCTTATCCGTTATTCGAAACACACAGCGCATGCTCAGAATAATGTTTTACGGATAGCGTCGTCCCAAATTTTAGTGGCTCAAAATACCTCTATTTCAAACGAAGACGCCCCAATAAACTGTCAGCTGGTTCCGCCAATGTAAAATAATAAATACTAAGTATAAACATATAAGATTTGTCCTAATATGTAAAGCGTTGCAAAATTCTGCGTGTTCTTCTGCATTGTTAACTTCAACCTCATTTTGCAAGGCACATTCCGACTACACTATCGGCATTATTGGTGCACACATACATTTATTATACAAAACACAAAGGACACGTCAATTCGCTCAGATTTTTTTCGTGACTATCAAGTTAAGTTTCGGTAACGTCTGACACGGCCAATGTTACAAAACGTCGTGTTCTAATTGTGCAATTGTGCGATGTATCTGAGCAATAAACTAGGAAATAATAGATTTCACTCAATGAACAAAATCGCTAAAAAGTACGTACGTGTAGTATTACTTTGAGTTATTTTACTCGACGAACTGATTGACGCTGTCAAGTTTTGTAACACTACCAAAAAACCTTATTTGATGTGAAATACGTTTTTCTAGCTAGAACACAGAGAAATTATGGTAAATTCTGTGTTTTATTTATTTGCATACACCGTATGAATCGCGTATTTCAGAAACAACCTAAATCACGTTTTGCTAATTTTATTATTTTGACAGTGCGTATGTCTAATGATAATTGATTAATAAGTTAATGCAGAAACTATAAGGTTGTTCCTAAAATAAATGGGTATTTTAATTATTAAACAACATGTTAACCCTAAACGTACAAGAAAGTGCACCAACCTGGTGGAAATGTGACTTAGGTTGTTTCTCAAACAAGTTTTTTTTATAACTGAGCAGACCGCGTAGGCACAGCCTTAATACCAGAGTACCGCGGCTGCTGTGAAAGGGCTATGTTAGGGGAAGTTTGTTAACGCCAGATTTGAACGGCCAATACCCGCAGGCCCAATAAATACATCTTCTGGCAGTCCATTCCAAGCCTTGGACACCCTGGGAATAATGTGCGGTTGTACCGCTCGTTTCTTGATATATGAAGACCTACGGCCTTAGGATGATATGCAGCGGTCGCGCGGGTGCATCTGATAGGAGCGCTGAGCGGCGGAACGATAGAGGATAGCTTAGAGGAACAGATTCCGTATCACGCCGCGCCGGTGAGAAAGTAGCTGGAGGTGGCGCGTTACAGCCGGATCGCCAATTAGTCGAATTGCCCTTCTCTGGACGGCATCTAGTATATGTAGATACGGTAGTAAGGGGCAGCAGCCCCCCGGACATGAGAGCAATACTCTAGGCCAAGTCTTATCTGTGATGCGTTTATAGAAATGACAGGGTGGTCCAATAAGAGCTGGTGATATCTACCGGCCTTACTGTTCAAATTAGAGGAAATGGCTTATTGAACTTTTTTTATTATAAAATGTTAATATCTCGGAAACTAAGTAAGACAGAAAGATGCGGTTTTTGATTTTAAAACGAGCAAGAAATATACTTGTGTTTAACTGAGATCGTTGTATCAAAAGCACATTTTAGTCAATGGACTAGCAATTTCCAAATTTGAAAACGTTAAAAACTTTTTTTTCCAATGGAATGGTATGATAAGTTTTACATAAGTTTTACACATTAATCTTAGAAACTCGAGTGGTAAACTTTATAGCAGGTTTTCCGAACTTTCATTCAGAAAATTTCGGAAAGCATTAGTTTATTTTACGGTTTCCAATAATACCACTCCAAATGTTTGGACTCCATGCTGGTTGTCCACAAACCTCTCAAAATTTGGATTCAGGTCATTCTTTTTACGTCTCTTTTAGGTTTCCCAAAGATCCTTCAAGGTAGGTAGGCAGTTACCCGAACCGATTTTCAAAGACTAAGAAATGAGACTTTATACAAAGGTTTTGTTTTTTAAAAGTGTTATCATAAGAAACTGTAGTATAATGTACCTAGTGTGGAGTGATGGTTTAATAAACTAACGTCTACTCCAATAATATTCAGGCCATTAGAAGGTTGTTCTAGAGGTCTCCGTACAACTCACTAGTATGAATATCATTGTTTGGAACCAGTAAGCGTGCCTGTTCCAGAGGAAATTCCATTGAAAAAGATAAAGGTTTTAGAAAGTATCACTATTGTTCCAGGTACATATTATTATTTATTGTGTTCGACATAGAAATTGATATTATGACGCTAGCTATGATCAGGTTTTCTGCACCTCATTATATTTTTTAATTCTAACCTGTTGTACTGACAGTACTTTTTTCTACTTCGCCACTGTCATTTTGAATTAAATCAACCCAAAATGGCGTCGATAAATTCAGATATTTGCAACATGACAGCTGATTGTTTGTTAAGCTGTGGTGCCTACTACACTACCACATTTACGAAGCCACCCGATGCTATAGTACATAATGCATAGAAACAGGTTTCTAAGTTGTCTGCATTTTGGAGTAGCATACACCTCCCTTTTTCAATCTTACAAATTAAAATCTCTAATGGAGAAGCTGAAGTTAGTCACTCAAACCATTCATTCTTACGTATAAGCAAAATATTTTCATGACACTCACGATGTTTTGGGTATCTGGAGTTCCAGTCAAACAACGCAATTCATTTGTTTTTTGATTTTATTAGTTGGCGTCGAGTGGTGTTATGAATCTGAATATAGACTTCAAATCTCCGTTCTAAATTCTAGAGATCTTTTACATAACGCAAGTCGCACATAAACGTCTATTATTATGAGTTTATTGTTACCAAAAGATAGAAAGTGCGTGTCCATTACAACCTCATAACTTCCATCCACAATTCGCAAATCATGACCAATAAATTGCATCTAGTGGGCGTCCAAACACGATGCAGATATTTTAGTATTCCGAATGTTTGGAGACATAATGCCTTGTAATTGGTTCGTTATGTAACCCAGGCGAAGGGGGCCTTACAGATTTTTTTGGTGTTATTTCACCCGACCAAATACGGCGACTTGTGCCATTTGAGTCATTTGTTCGACCAGATGTTCTCGCACCATTTGGTGTAAGTTTCACGAACAAAAACGGGTGACAATACAATAATTTGATGAGTTTGTCTCATTAAAATGATCAGGATCGCCAGAATCGGGTAATGGACTAGTATCATGATTTTTTTATGGCTGTATATGATAGAGTATGGCATAAGAACTTTCTTATATTTTTCCGCGATGGACATGGGAAAGTCGAGAAAATGAGGGAGACATTTCAATGTTTCTAGTCGCGTGACGTCACGAGACTATAGGGGAACAGCCAATCGGAAGACGGGTATGTGTGCCGTTATTGCCTTTCTAACTGAAGTCCCAATATCCAATGCATACCTTTATGTGATCCTCTACACATGCTGAAAAATACATAGTTTGATATATACGGCCAGTGAAGCCAAAGAATTAGCATAGGTTAGAAGTAGTAAACAAGAACTATGTTTGTTTGCACAGTCCTAAAAGAAATGATTCAATGGCAGCTTCATGATCGTGGAAGTTCGCACAGTGGCCGCGACATGGTCCAGGAGGTGGCGTCAAATTTCATAGAACCATTAAAATGAGGCTGGATGTTTTAATCTAGACTTTTTTAATGTTGATGAGAAAAAATATCTATGTTAGGTGGTCTAAATTCGTGATCTAAGATTTTATGAGCTTGCGTAAGTGGCAAAAAGAGAGACCCACGTGACTGCGCGATGAACAGCATCTGCCTTCGAGAGTGGGGCAGCAGCAGCCTTGTGCGCAGTTAGCGCTTGGGTGGGTGACTGAATTGTACCGAGCGCACGGGCATTCAGTTTCGACCCCGTGATTTGGAATTTGACGAGGCAACAATGCACTGCTGTTGTATGGCGCGCATCGCACCGAGTGGATAAATTTAAATTCCTTTTTTTTTAACTTTAAAATGGCATTATGTACTAGTAAACAAAACGATGCTGAGAGTACCGAAATGTAACAGTACACCCATTTTTGTATACACTGAGGGTTATAATGATTTAATCATTGTTTTCAAACCCATGATACTAGTCCATTTTAGGATTGAAGGTTCAATATATTGGTGAAATTGTAAGTAAAAAAACAATTCGCATCACTTTTTTAAGAAATGGTGAATAAGATACATCAATTTATCGCGAATGTTGATGATCCTCGCTAGGGCTTTAGTATCAGATTTTCAACGGATTGGAATCGTTTGAGCAATGACGAAATGATGTTCAAGCGAGATAAATTCGAGATAAGGACTATTCGTTGTACGTTCGAGCAACAGCAATTTGTAGTTTGAGGACTGGTTTTGGGTGGTCAAAACAGCACACAAGATTTCGGTAGGACTGGGTGTTAGGGACATGCGCAGATTGTGGATTTTTCTTCTGTTTAAAATTTGAGGTTATGAAAGTAGCTTTTCCTGAGTGAGCATTGTATACTTCTAAATCTTGTTACAAAAATGACATCAGAAATTTCAAGTTCTAGCTCTGATCCAGCTTGAATAAAAATTACTTTGATTCCACATATCAAGAAGCGATCACGGTTATACGCGGTCATTGCCATGGATGATCATATTGCTGCTGCTACCTACCTGTTTTTGCGTTTTGATGAGGAAATTTCCAGAGATACTTTTTTTCATTTCATTTTTCTCATTCATCTTTCGTTTCTCATTTCATTTAGTGAACCAATCACACTTTTGATGACGTTAACTGCATTCCCCAGAGTAGCACCTTTCTCCTGAAAGCTTTTAGATAATATATTTAAGATATTTAGCACGTCATCTAACACAAAAATATGAATTATGAGGGAAGGTTGTTTGATGCTGGATAATATCTCGATTGCTGTAATTGATTGTTTATCATTTGTTTTAGATACCTCGTTCTCCAAAGCACTATCATTGAGGTTTTGATTCAAGAAAAAAGTACTTTTTTGTGATAAATGTGAAGATCATATGATATAAGTTTTATAACAAAACTGTTTTTGTTTTCTTTTTTTCGCAATAATTCAAATGTTATATCAAAATAAAAATGGGTTTTTGAATCGAGTACCGAAAACACGCCGACGGCTCCCGAACCCGTACGACGTCACCATGGCGGTAAGGATGCTCCTTTGACCAACGACGTCCTACTCCGATACTAGATTCTAGGTTCCCAGGCAATCGCGAAAATACGTACCGCTAAACTGGTAACTAGTGTACTTTTGTTGCAACACAGTCGATGAATGAAGTTTGCAGCTCGAGACGAAGTGTGCGATCGAAATAAATATGTTTTTGAATGTTTGAAGTTGAAGCCAGATTACAGATTCCAGTAAGTACCTAATCAAATATGTTTTGTTGAAAAGATCTCCTCAATCGAAGGATGGCCCAGTGATTAGAGAGTCCGCTAGTGGATCTCAGGGTCTTTGGATCGAAACCCAGGCCTTCCAACTTTTTTTTGTATTTTTTTATCAAAAATTTTATTGATGTGCTTTTTTCACTTGTTACGTACATTTTTTCTACGATCAACATAAATATGTGTCTGAGTCAAATTTTGCTAGACATATTACTTGTACTCCACTGTGCAAAAACTAAGTACAGGAGGCGGTGGACAATTAAAAAAATCAGTGGAAATGAGGTTTGTCCGTCAATATCAATCGCTGTTAATTTTTTTTTGAAATGTAATAGTTGGTTAATAAAACAAAATCCCTTCATCCATTCAATTCATTCATTTTTAAGTTTTTAATGTAAAAAAAGTAATTCAAACTCGTAATCAGATTCTGTTTATCACTTGGTATTATTGTTTATTTAACTTTGGGCAATGAAGCTTAACAATATTAAATTTTCATAAAAATTTAACAAGCACTGTGCAGTGCAAGTAATATGTCTAGAAAAATGTGATTCAAACACATATTTATGTTGATCGTAGAAAAAATGTGCGTAACAAGTGCAAAAAGCACATCAATAAAGTTTTTGATAAAAAAAAAATAAAAAAAGTTGGAAGGCCTGGGTTTCGATCCAAAGACCCTGAGATCCACTAGCGGACTCTCTAACCACTGGGCCATCCTTCGATTGAGGAGATCTTTTCAACGAAACATAATTGATTAGGTACTTTCTTACTGGAATCTGTAATCTGACTTCAACTTCAAACATTCAAAAACATATTCATTTCGATCGTAGACTTTGTCTCGAGCTGTAAACTTCATTCATCGACTGTGTTGCAACAAATATACACTAGTTACCAGTTTAGCAGTACGTATTTTCGCGATTGGCTAGAAATCTAGAATCTAGTATCGGAGAAGGACGTCGTTGGTCAAAGGAGCATCCTTACCGCCATGGTGACGTCACACGGGTTCGGGAGCCGTCGGCGTGTTTTCGGTACTCGATTCAAAAACCCATTTTTATTTTGATATAACTTTTGAATTATTGCGAAAAAGAACAAAAACCGTTTCGTTATAAAACTTATGTATGATCTTTCCATTTATGACAAAAAAAAAATTATTCAAAACCTCAATTCCTTCGAAACACATTTCAACAGGGTGACAAGTCGTTCGTCAACACACCCAACGAGTATCTGACAAATTCTTCAACTCTCTAGGAGCAGTATTGAGGTCCTTCAATATTTGTTTGTATTTGGTATGGTTTTGTAGATCTGAGAAATGCTCGCAAAATGCTTCCAAAGTATGAAAAGATGTTGATATCGATGGAACACATTTACGAGAGTCTACCACAGCCAAGTTAGTTTATGGGTTAAGCAATGCAGTTTCTTCTAGACTCATCCATGGGGGCAGCGGAACGTCACGGGTGGTCTGACTCCTCTGGCCCTCCCCTACCCACGCCAATGATACAACCCGAAATTAAGTTTAAATAACTAGAAAAGGTGTTCAACGACTCACTTCCATAATGCCAAATTACGAAACTATCATCGGAACCAGCATTTAGGCTTTAAAATGTTATTATTTAAAGCTTCTTGTTCAAACGTAGGTTTTTTCATTCAGCATATGCCCTTCGATGTCCATATATGATTTATGTTTTCCGATGTAGGTATACATTAGTACCACTCATAAGAAACAGATAATAACCTGCGTGTGTCTTAGAGCAGGCCATTACACGCATTTATCAGAACGATACTGTTATAGCAAGAAGTGGACTGGTTCCAATGAACCAATTAGATATCGATACTCCCACGTAGAAAATGCAACCGCCGTCGCAGTTGCCGCCGTTGGCGAGGAGAAAGATATTCTACTGGGTCATCGACGAGGTCTCGCCGTTGAACTCTTCTCGCATCATACACACCCAACAGCAGCGCCACTCGATACCTATTTTTCCACCTGGGTCGGTATTCTGGTCGGTAAATGCTTATTAAGTCAGGTTTATCCTTAGTGTTGCTTATTGGTTGACACTATACGTATAATTTTCATGTTTAGAATAGTTAGTTCTATGTACTTCTTAAGGCTCTCGCGGCCATCGTCCAATGAATTTGCGGTTCTTGGGTTTTTAGGCCGACGACGTCGGCGCCGTTTACCGTTCAGGCGTTTCGCCACCACGAGTGGATGGCATCTTCAGAAGCTATTTAACTTCGGCAACTTCCAAAATACTGACGGCTGGTGGATCTGCACCTGTATTTATACTGTTAACGGTGACGTGGCCCAACCAGGTAGCATTGGTTGCCCCACCCCCTTGCGATACGGCAGTGTCTTCAGGTCCTTTAGGATGGGTACCCATGTCCGGTTGATTTTCTGTATTTGTTCTTTTCTGTTAAAATTATTGTGGTGCTTTTGTATTTCGATGGCTTCTCTGTTAAGTCTGGCATAGTATGAGGATGTAGCGGCAAGAACCTGAGTTCCTTCAAACTTGATCCTATATGGCTTCCTTCCTTAATCGCGTGTTCGGCTACCGCTGATATGTTCGTATAACCTAGTCGACAGCTAGCCTTATGTTCTGCAATCCTTGTGTTTATCGATCGCTTTGCTGTTCTTATGTATACACTACATGTACATGGTATGGGATAAACCCCCGATGTTGTGGGTGGGTCTCTTTTATCCTTCACCGTTCTCAAATATTCCTGTATCTTTCTTATGGGCTTGTAGATGGCCTTGACGTTTTCCTTTCGTAACATTTTTCCTATTCTGTCTGTTATTCCGGGCACATAGGGTAGAAAAGCTGTTGCTATCGGTTCAGATTGTGGTTTTACCCTATTTCTTCTCATTGTTCTTGTTCATTTCTTTTTCTGTATAACCGTTTGCCTTAAGAGCATTATTTAGGTGCTCCAGTTCGGTGTCGAGTTCCTCTGGTTCGCACACTTTTCTAGCCCATTCTGTCAAAGTTCTAATAACTCCATGCTTCTGAGATGGGTGGTGGTTTGATTCCCCATACACAAATCGGTATATCGTAAAACGGCAGATCTGACAACACTGCCTGTGACGCCAACAACGGACAGACGCACCCTGCTGGCAGGCAATCTGAAAAAAGCCCGCTACACATCCTCGCTACGCTCATTTGCACACCGTTTCACGGCTCCGCCACACATCTTCGCACAGCTTCCTAGCACATCTTTGGTGGAAAAACCCTCACCGTTTCGCGGGTCCGCTACACATCCTTGCTGTGCTCATTTTCCTAGCACATCTCTGCGGAAACGCAACTTAAATGCTTGTTTCTGGACTATGAGAAGTTGCTGTAATCAATTATTTTGTCCCTAGAAAATAATTTCGTGTCGAAGAATCTAGTAATTGTATAGTTGCACTACTGGTATCTTGTATATGCTGTGGTTGAACTCTTGTAGAGGCCGAGACCAAACGCGGATTAGTTATGGCACATTTTTCGGGTTTTGGTTTACTAAGGTCGAATTTGGCTCCTTTCACTAAAAAATACCATTAGAAAATACGCCTTTTGTTCGACTTTTGCGTTTCCTAGCTCTTATTTCAAAATTATATTGTATTGGATAAATATTTCAATTTTAGGATAAATATGCTTTATGATGTCCTTAGGATCAATTTACTTTGCTTTCTCTATCACCATGTTTTTGACTGACTCCCACGGTGGTGTCCTGGGTCTATACTACAATCGTAGGGCCGTTCTTATTGCATGGACCACTACACCTTTTCCAGCTGTAGTTTCTAAAGCGTCAAGAGATAATTCAAAACGGTCAAGTTAATTTTCCAACTTATCAATTTATTGCAAATTAACTTGGCCGTTTTGAATTGTCACTTGACCCTTTAGAAATTTCAGCTGGGAAAGGTGTAGTGTGACCAAGCTGAGTTAGTATAACAAGTGCAGTAGGCACGACACCGTTGAGCACGCTAGAAGCACTGCCGGATCTCCCTCCACTTGACTTTGTAGTTCAAAGGGAGGCAAGGGTGTCTGCGTTCCGATTGTGGAGTCACGGCAGTTATTGGTCCTGGCAGGGGATACCGTCATCCCCTCGAAACTGCAAGGGGATGACACTGTCCTACATATGAGGAGAGTGACGAGGAGTAACTTGTCACGTCAAAATGTATAGCTTCAACTGGTCAAACAGTCACATAATATTGAAAAAGCGAACCTATTATCAGCTGTCAGAGCCTCGTTTTGCATCAGGGAAAAAAAACAAGAACAAATAGTGACCGGAATGGAAAAAATAGGGAAGAGTGGGGTTCAAGAATCCTTGAACCTGAATTTATAAGATGGGCAGGACCCAATGCCATCCTCATCTTTGGGATGAGGGCTCGACTTGGGAACTAGAGTAAGGAGAGGTGCAAGAAGGACCCACTTGTAGGCATATACACTGGTGGCTCCTGTCACCAGAAAGCCTTTCTCCTTCTATCATTCATTTCTTCATCACCTTGCATTTTTCACCTTACGTGATTTCAGCAACCGCTGCACCGACGTTGATGAAATTTGTGATATGATACGATATTTTTGAAACTGTTGAGTGGAGTGGAAAAAAATCCTCAGAACCGGTTACAAATTTTAGGGGTTCCCGGTAATTTTCGATATTCTAATTTGTGTGCATTTTATCCAACTGGGTTTGAGTGATAGAATTGCTATGAAAGCTGAATTCCGCCCATTTATGTACTCTGTACTTTGAAGATAATATGATGGTTTGATTTTAGTTATAAACAAACCAAGAGATCTGGCACATATGCAGTAAGTGTTACGCAAAGTAGGATTCTTAAAAATATCGAGTCTTAAGGGGCTAGGGTATACAGCGCGCGTTGTGAATCCAAGAAAATACGTATTCCCGTGTTAGTGAGGTGGCGTGGCCGCTTGTTCCCTTTCTCCAGTGTGTGTGTCTGAAATGAGGTGAGGTAAGTCCAAAAGTCCAAGGGTAAGGTCCAAAGTTCGCCATAAAAATGAATTTCGGATTTAGAAGCTCCTGACGTTACCTTTAAACTTGCAGTAATCATTCAAAAAGGAAATCTAAGGAAAAAGCTTGCGCTATGTCAACTATTTGGCCTTTTTTTATATCGTGTTTGGTTGTTAAATTACAGACATGAAAAATGTACGATTTTGCAGTGCGAGTTTTTTTGCACACTAAAAAAGTTTTTTGAAGGAATTACTCTGAGGTGTCACTCATTACGGTCTTTACTATAACCTTCTGAAATACTATACATGTAGTTTGAAAAACAAGCGAGTTGTGTGTTTTCTTGCGAATTCGAAGTTCACACTTCATTCCATCACTGACCGTGAAAACAGGCCCAAGTCGACAATTGAAATCTAATTTGTGCCGCATGAAAAATGTGTATGAAAGTGTAATAGGGCCAAGTCATGGACTTGGGACCGTTTTATTTTTGACAGTGGTATCGCGAGTTTTAGTTAGGTTATGTTATTCTTTCACTGTCACTCTGGTTTCCCTCGCATTGGATTCTGATGGTGAACTAAGGCCCAAAGAAAGCGAAAACCTGAAAGTTGGAGTGTTAATATCAGAAAAAAATGTTTGTTGTTGTTTGAAAGTAAAACTGGCCCAAGTCCATATTTTTGTTATATTTTTTTGTAGTATTTTGTCAACATTTAATGGCGTGTCCTTTCAGTTTCGGTATCTAAAATATCATATGTTTGATGTTAGAAAAGTTGAAATATATATGATAAATAACAAAAAAAATCTGGAAGCCAAAAATTGATCTGTTAATTTTCCAGAATTCTTCCTGTTGGCCTTTTTCATTCTCATATAATCATATGTATAAATGTGTACATACCCAGACCCCTTAAGAGTGTTTATACCATCACGTGGATTTGACTCACCTTGAAATGCATACTTTTGAAAGAATTCGAAACAGATTATATAGTTTTCCTTGAAAATGTCCGGTAAGCTACCTGTAGCACATATTATGAGTCCATGGCAGCCTACGATCATCAATCACCCCACAACACTGGTGACGTGAAGGTACTAATAAAAGTTATAAATTACTCTAAAATTGGTACTTCTCGCAACACAGTGATAAATGTCGATTATACTCCAATTTGTTTAGGTTTTTTTCCCCGTGATTTACAAATTACACTGATATGTATTTATATAAAAAATGTATCATGATTGAGACAGATACTATTAACATGCTTGAAGAAACGGAGTAATTTTTTTACGTATGTCATTATTGTCGCTATACTGAAGAGGTTGACGACCTAGAGCGAAGAATACAAAATAGGTATTCTCCTTCTTCTTCAAGTTCCATCTCCTAGCGAAGGTTGGTTATTATCATGGCAGTTCTAACTTTGTTTGCCGCTGTTCTAAATAGCTGATTTGATGTCATCCCAAACCAATCCCTCAAGTTTTTCAGCCAAGAGGTTCTTCTTCTTCCTTGGCTTCTCTTGCCCTTGATCTTCCCTTCTATAATGGTTTGTGGTAGAATGAATTTGGGTCCTCTTATAACATGACTAAGGTACTCTAGTTTTTTTTGTTTTGAGGGTGTTAACTATTTCTTCCTCTTTCTGTTGCACATTTGAGACCCCATCAGTCCAAGAGATCCTCAGCATTCTTGTATAACACCCTCTTTCGAAAGCCTCCAGTCTATCCATTTCTGCCTCCTTAAGCGTCCAAGCTTCGGCACCATATAGCAGAGTCGAAAAGACACAACACCTCAGCATTCGTAGGTATGCTTCTGCTAAAGCTCTCGAGCAGGATTACTTTAAATTTTGGTTATACAGTATCCACGGACTTATAGTAATCGAAAAAACTTAAAATAAGTCACAAAATTCCTAAGAATCAATTGATTTTGTATAAATTTTGGTTTCTGTTTAGTATTTCTTCGCAACAGCAGGACATCCGAGTCCGAAATGGACTCTTTAAAACAAGTACACAATTTATGGTCAAGGATCATAGGATCATAGTCACAATGTCTTAACAGACATGTTGTGAACTCGTAAAATTTTACGAGTTTCTCTTGGGATATCTTTAAGATCTTTAATGCAGTAGTTTCCCATTTGCTTTCTGCATCCTTATGCCATTGACCAGATGGTATTTACTGGTCCATCCACCTTTAGGGGCAATTTCTCACCCCAAGGACAAGAAGGCATCCTGACTCTTCTCAACTCGTGCACCCAAAGCTGTTGGTTGAGAAGGGGTTACTGCTTATACCGACAGTAGTTCGGTTTCTTTTAGTCGCCCTTTACGACACGCAGGATGTACGATGGGAGGTATGCTAACCCGCCCTCACATGGGGGATTGTCAAGGACAGTAATGAAGAAATATTCACCTTCTACGTAGCTTTTTGTCATTTTAGCATATCATAACTTTGGATCTCTCTCAAAAGTGCAGTCCCTCAGGTAACGAACATCAACAATTGTCAGACCCTCAGATATTCAAATCCACCTTAAATATCTAAAATCGTTATCTGGCTTCCTAACAGGACAAAAACTGGTATCGTGTATAGTTTGAGGGTGCCAAATTAAAATTTAGCCGTTGTTTAGAGTTTCGGTCTCAAGTAAAAAATATAAAACAATTTCAAGACACTAGATCTTCAATTTCACCATAAATATCTAAAATCGTTATCCGGCTTCCTATAAGGACGAAAACTCGTATCGTGTATGGCTTGAGGGTACCAATTTCAAATCCGGCCGTTGATTTGAATTTTAGCCTCAGGTGAAGAAGACAAACATTTTCAGGCCTTCAGATATTTTCCCCCAAATAACTAAAATCGTTATCTGGCTTCCTATCAGGACGAAAACTCGTATCCTGTTTAGTTTGAGGCTGCTAAATGCCTAAAACCGTGTCAACTTTTTTTCAGGGATTATATTGCTATCCATATTCTTTATCATTCTCCTTACAACATAAATCTGAGAAATGATTGAAGTACTGCGCCAAGTAATAAATTTTAATATTAGTTTTTAAAAAAGGGAACTCTCAAATAATTTTGTTGGAGACGATAATATTAAAATGTTCCTTTAGTTTTTCTGTAGTCTATAGAACATAAGATTGGTCTTGCTTCAGTGTCTTTTAATTAAAAACCACATTTGTTGAAATATAAACTCCTTACTAACATTTCGGCCACATCTTAGCATTTATCAAACTGAGTTTTTATTTCATGGCCTATCATCGTCATCCAGACTGTCGTTTGTCGGTTGAGAAAATATACATCTGGCTTTGTTGTAAAACTAAACAGTCATAGATAAGCTTTATTTATATTTACCTAGTCGATCATATTGTGATATCCGATGTATCAGTTATTTATCATAAATATACGACACATATACAATCATGTACTTATCATGTAAATGTATAGATTCCTTAAGGTACACAGATAATGACAACAGGCATCCAGAAAGGTAAATATTACGTACCAAGACAAATAAACCCAAGAAGAGAAGTTACAATACTTATTTATGTACTAGGGATCATTAAGATTTAAATGAACAGTCCCATTTTTAACGATATTGCGTTATCCACCTGTTCTTGCAAGTTTCTATCTTATACACTATTACGTCAAACAACCTGTTAAAATTTCAGTTCTGATAAAGTAGCAGAAAAAGTGTGGAGATTTGCGGCGAAAATTCGTTACGACCAGTTTTGGGAGTCTGCAAACATCGCGTCTACCAGTATGAATAAGGCAGCCTAGCAGATGAATATGAAGAAAAGTAATCAAGAGATGTATTCAACTCCAAATCCAACGTGTATGTCACTTGGTTGATGGCCGTGCACAAGGTATCATACCTTCTACGGACGATAGCCTGTTATATTTTTGCTTTACATGAATATTTGTACATAGCAAAAATAAACTAAACTAAACTAAACTAACCTAAACTAAACTATACTACACGCAATCCTGAACTGTGTTGTTCGTTTTCTGGTTCTTTACACTGTGCAAAAAGTCCTGGATTTGCCTTTTTGTATTCTACGCAATTTGAAACGTAACACTAACCAATTTTCTAATATGACCTTTGTATAGCTGTGCACACAGTCAAAACCTCTACTCCTTCAAAGTTTCTTCAGGCAGTTTGTCTTGCCTACTGAAAAATTTACTCCAGTGGACATAAGCGGCTTTTGTTTCCCATTTTCAACTATTGAGTGCTTGGAGGTTTACAACAGGGCTCGTTCTGTAATGGATGACACCTCGGCGAGACATCAGAGGTGGACTGGCAAGGAGTCCTCAGCATGCATTTTATGTCGCTGTCACGCCCTTGAGTATCACAGGCAAACTTTATTAGGTTCAAGGGTTCTCGGACTTTGAGATATAAGTTGGGCAAGATCCAAGGCCATCCTAACTTTCGAGTCAATGCACTAGTTAGTCATTTTTTCATGCTCCTCTAATTTAAGTCATTGCCATTCCCATTGTGTACAAATTCTGCTCTAGAAAGAGCTATTTCCGTCATAACAATCTATAAATAGAACGTTCACTGCTGACAGTTCCGTTTTTATACTTTTTCTATATCCAAAAAGAGTACCAACATTACTTCGCTCTCTTAGCGTTACAGAACTAATTTTTAATTACATTAATTTAGTTTTTCATCTCTTCACAAGAAAAATTAAGGTAAGTGTGTTATATCTTCGAAATAATACCGCAAAAGAGCACGGTAAGAACAACAGCTTATAGAAACATAAACAGTTTCGTTTTAGTAACACGGACCATTGGCGCACCGAAATTACTTCTAGGATCTCATCAACGATTTCGAATAGGCTAGAAGAAGTAAATAAAGATTTTGTTTGTTTGAACCATGGTAGATAGTGGCCCAAGATTATTTGAGCATGTTGTCAGATTTTCTCCGGTTGAAACCATTGTATTTTCCTTATAAGCTATAGTATCTACATAATGTAAAATATCAATCATTGCAGTAATAGTAAAATTGCTAAAGGACCTTGTGAGGAAGATTATAAAGTAGTCTATTGCCTCAAAGGAAGGTAATGATCCATAACACGTTGTATGGTATACCACATGATGGTTATGGTCCGATGAGAGGGAGTTCTCCTTCCTTGGCACACCTGTCGGCCCTCTCATTACCACCCACTTCTAGGCATCACATTTTCCTTGGTCTTTGCTCCTGTGGTGCGTGATACAAAAGTTGTAACTTTGCAAATCCTCACCAGGCTTGTGGCTGGGCCCCGTCTCAGCTGAATTCCTTCAAAGCGACTCAGCTGTTTGAACTGGCTTCCAGCTCACCCTTGGTGCTCGAGCAGCCTACAACTGCAGTGCCTTTGCCTCGAATAGCGCGTCTCTCCAGCTCCATCTTAATTTCACCGTCTATGTCCTCTTCCAACCTGGCTTCGGAGTGATTCATATAGACTATAGCCATATTCTCTACCGACACCTTGTCGATAAAGGATTCTGGGGACTTCATGCTACCCGCCCCCATCTTTGACCTTTTGGGCATCGTGGCAGCTTCCTACAGAGTTAGTTACTAGTGCAACCTCTATCCTTCCCGACTCTATTGTCCAGATGTTGATGCCTATGCTTCGAAAGCAGACCCCCTGAGGGGGTCTATCTTTCCACAGACGTCTTGTTTCGTCCCTGGAGACAATCTTCTTGCCTCTGGCGAGAGCCACCTCTCTCCTTTTCCTTCTCAGCTCGCCACGCGAGAGCCTGTTATTGCGACCTCTCGATGGCAGCTGACTATCTAGAAGCTTCGAGACTTTAGCGGCTCGTCTTCTTCCATAATTGTATAACCGGGTTGTTACAGTCCATCCTCCCAGTGACCCTTTTAGGAGGATAAGGGGCAAATACGAAAGGGTGCCAGTTTCCAGAAGGTTCCGTTTGCGACACCAAACAACCCCTGGTGTTATTCAGCCCTAGGCACGGATCCCACATCACCTTGGTTTGGGCTCCCTCTCTTTTCTCAACCAGGCTTCTGAACCAGGGGTGCCCTAGTCCTGGGCCCTCAGATAGTTTTCAAAGCGGCGTGACTGTTAGAGCAGATGTAAAACTTCTGCTCTGTGCCCTTTCTGGCCTCATCATTGCATGCAGCCTTAGAGTATTGCATATACCTCTGCTTGGAAATCGTGGTGTTCGTACCTAAAGAGCAACTTTTCCGTACTCCTCGATTTTCCACATACAACCCTTCTCTTGAGGTCTGTCCGCTACCTAGACATTGAGCCGTCCGTGTAGCATACTAATGCCTCTTTGGGGAAACTAAATCTCCCCTCTTTTCCACTCCTCGATACTGAGAATGGGCAGTGTGAATGATTTATCTAACCTTGGTACGACAACCCTGTAGGCAGAGATAGGTAATGCTTCCTCCGCCAGCTTGACTATCTCTGCATGGCCAATCGCTTTTGCCTTTATCTGCCAGTTACCAGAGTCCAGGATTCTCACATTATGAGTTAAGTTTTTATTAGTTTACCTCACACATTTTTTTTTACTTTAACGCTTCTACCTCTCCGTCATCAGAACTAGTTTGAAGATTGCGTTCAGAGTATGGAGGGGTATATTGAATGTAGAGAAAACTAGTTTGAAAAAAAGAAATAAAAAACTGTCTTAGCACCTATAATCTCATTATTTCTACCTCCGTAACTCGGAATTTTCAAGATATTTGAAAATAACAATAAGTAGTGAAGTACGCCACTGTTAATATCTCGGTGCACTTAATAACATCCTTTCTGTGCTTAATTACCGCGGTGGTACCCCGAGATGGCCTTGGAAGGTTACCGGTACGCGTCAACGGCAGTACCGCCGCTCAGTACTACCGCATAGTGGTGCGAACAACGAAATTTCGTCGTCGTTGTCTATCGCGCTGCTACTTTCTAAATTCACGCTGTATGAATAGTGCGTCGGCGCCGAGCGGTACCGCCACGGTACCATCATCGCCCGTCCGTACGTCCGGCTGGCAGTCAGTACTGCTCAGACGTACCGTAATCCGAAAAAATGGCACCACGGAACCCAGAATCGGCAGCTATCTGATGGCGATGAGAAGTTATCTGTTCGTGAGTGTGTAACAAGCAATGAGCTTACAAAGTAATAAAATAACTAATGTTAAGGAATTAAATGGACTAAATTATCAGTAGTAATATCCCTAGGAAATCGAAAATAGACGAGATAATTTTTTTGAAAATCGAAAGCTTGTTTGTTTGTACCAAGTAACATGATGATCATTTAATAAATATGGTTTAAAAGTGCGCTCTTAAAAAACATCCGGCTAAAAAGTTAAAAATAAATTTAGTGCTTAAAACAATACCTAATGAAATAATAATAAAAATATTGCTGGATTATGATACGGCGCAAAGCTCTTACGCTTTTTTTCCATTTTTCTTTTTCGTCCGATGTTCTTTAAAAGCATGAGTTTTGGTTTCTTGAACAAGTCTTTAGCTAATTTTAAGAATAACGCGTGGTTTTTGTTTTTTTTCTAAAAGTATTTATTATTACTCTGTGTGATGAAGATGAACAATTGTTTCAGATCAATATTCATAGCATAACCATTACTATTACTTCGTAAACGATAACTAAAGCTATTGACTTTCCTGAATAAATTTCACAAAACTCCCAAACAGTTGAATGTCACGCCTTTTAAGCTCATGTCACTATGTCTCTGCGTAATATTAACAAAATTTAAGGTGTCTGTGCCATCTCTTAGTCAGCGGATACGACCGCTGGCGCTGGTTTGATGGATTTGAAGCCGTCAAAATCGTTTTCGCGGCAAATTTGTAGCGTTCAATGTTGGGTCCTACCTCTTAATCCAAAGGAGAGTTACAAGCTCACATACATACAGGTGAAGCTAATATGAAAGGGTCTTAAAAATGACGAACAGTGGTGATGGACTGAAGTCACGCTGACATAAATTTGACAAACAGTTATTCTGTCACCGACTTCTTAACCCTTAATTACTGACCCTTCGTCAGACAGACTACCCGTGTTCTTTAAATCTATATAAACTGCTCAACTTAATTAAAGAAAAGCTTTTTTGGATGCTTTTTTCTCCACCTGTATGTTCTCGATGGAATTACGGTTTAAACGTCAATATAGCCGCGAGTTTTATCTAAACAGTAGTGTGGTTTGTGTTGCGATTGTATAAAATGTGTCGTTGCTAAGACAAGTAGAGTTACTAGGTCTCGAAAATAAAGGTTGCAAGATTTTTGCTGCGAGTTTGACCATCAAATTCACTGAGTTTATGAGTCACTTTCATTATTCTTTTGTAATGCTCAGATGGTATGGAGTCCCCTACAACTGTTCGTATCATCGTAGAGCCGTATGTGGCCCTCAGGGCTCCGACCCACCTCTACCTCCGCAACCCTGCATTTTCAAATTTTAACCGAGAAATCTCGCTTCGTGCGGGTGTGGAACGGGACATTATCCAGTACAAAGGGATTGCAAGAGATGAATATTCAGCACCATCACCGAAGTGGGTGAACTTCACGCGTCACCACGACTCCCCTGTGGTTGCGCACCATAGGAATCCCCGTGAATTGTCTAAATAGCTGAAACTGACATATGGTAAATGTTAGATGTCCAGCCCAATATCTCTGTATCCGCGTTTAACTTTCCTCTTCACTTCATTGTTACATTTCACGTCTTCTCGGTGGAAAGGTTTGCAACAACTCCGTGACGCCATACTACCACGCAACATAATTAATTAGGATTCTTGGGGCATGGTATCGAAGTAGATAGGTTAGCCATTGCAAATGTAAACATTAACGATGCTGAACTGCCATGTACGTTTTACATAATCAATGAAATGAAAATTGAATTAACCACAGACATTCCAGTAGTATGTAAGCCATACAGGATGGCAGAATCGGAAAAATGTTACGCGCAATTACAACAGAACTCCTAGAGGCAGGCATTATCAGGGAAAGTCATTCATCATATGCAAGTACAGCTTTATTAGTAAGTAAAAAGAATTGTGACGTGAAACGGCTATGTGTTGACTATAGAGCCCTTAATTCCATAACAATAAAAGAAAAGTTTCCGTTACCTTTAATAGAATATCTTTTGGATAGGCTCAGGAATTGTAAATATTTCAGTAGTTTGGATTTCAAATCAGGATATCACCAAATAGCCATGAGCTCAAACTCCATTGAAAAAACAGCATTTATCACTCCAGATAATGTATACGAATACACTCGAGTTCCGTTAGGGCTATGTAACGCTCCAGCCATATTCCAGAGGGCCATCCATCTACTTTTTAGAAAAATAAATACTAAAAATGTCTTAATATATCTTGACGATATTTTGGTTGTGTCAGAAAGGATTGATTTGAACATAAGTACTCTAAAGGAAATATTTCAATTGCTGCAAGAAAATAATATAACGTTAAATTTATCCAAATGTCATCTTCTTCAAGAATCGATCACTTTCCTAGGCTATGATATTGATAAAAGTGGTATTTCTCCTCACGCTACTAAGATAGAAGCAGCTGAACATTTCCCCACACCTGGTAATGTCCACCAAGTTCGTCAGTTATTGGGCTAGGTAGGATACTTCAGAAAATTCATCGAAAAATTTTCTCAAAAGACAAGCATACTCACAAACCTCTTACGTAAAAATATAGCTTGGTCTTGGACGGAAAATCACACTAAAGCAGTAAAGGAACTTAAATCGGCGTTGACGTCAAATCCAGTTCTAATATTTGATCCCAACTTAAAAAGAATTCTGTACACTGACGCAAGTCGCGATGGTATTGGAGGGATACTTGTCCAAATTACAAGAAAGGGGGAACAACCAGTGGCATTCTACAGCAAACAAACCAGCTCGGCAGAAAAAAAATATCATTCATTTGAATTGGAGCTGTTAGCTATTGTATCTTCAATAAAAAAGTTCAGACACTATTTACTAGGAATTCATTTCATAATAAGAACAGACTGTAACGCTGTGAAAAATAAAATGTCAAAAAAAGAGATCATTCCGCGTATAGGCAGATGGGTTTTGACTATGCAAGAATTCAATTTTAAAATCGAACATAGACCTGGGGTACGGATGCGACACGTTGACGCTCTCAGTAGAAACCCATTACCAAGTATAGATCAATCTACAACGCTAGAAACAGTTATGCGTATCTCGGAAGGAGACTGGCTAGCTGTAGTTCAGAACAAAGATAAAGAAATAATCAAAATTAGAGAAACACTAGAGTCGGGTAATTGGTCAGAAAATCAAGATATATTTTTGAATTATGACCTTAGAGCCGGAAAAGTATTCAAACTAACTGATGAAGGTAGGCGATGGGTAGTTCCAAAGAACTGCCGCTGGCAAATAGTACAAGCGAATCATGACGAACTTGATCATTTCGCTCTGGAGAAAACTACATCGGATTAAAGAAAAATACTGGTTTCCAAGAATGCGTAATTCTGTAAAGCAATATATAAAGTCATGCTTAAGCTGTCAATACCACAAAGTACCATCTGGGAAGAAGCCTGGATTCATATTTTCCATTGCAAAATTCGCTCGCCCATTCCACACATTGCACATTGACCATTTGGGACCCTTTGTAGAAACTTATAAAGGTAACAAATACTTGTTGGTAACCGTAGATTCATTCACTAAATTCACATTCATTCGAGCAGTTCCAAACACCAAAAGCAAGCATGTCATTGAAGAATTATCACATCTCATCAGTATATTTGGAACACCGAAACGTTTAATATCAGATGCTGGTAAAGCATTTGTCTCCTCGAAATGCAAAACTTTCTGTGAAGGAAACGGCATTCGACACTATACAACAGCAGTAGCTGTGCCTAGGGGAAACGGACAAGTGGAGGGATTGAATAGGACTATTCTAGATAGCCTAGCAGCGACGGGAGCGAAAAAGGATACAAAAGATTGGGACAAAAATATAGATAAAGTAAAACTTAATACATAAATGCATAAACAGCCCAATTAATAGCACTATCAACACGACACCTGGAGAAGTTTGTTTCAGCATAAAGTTGAACTCAAAAATCGGAACGCTACATTAACCATGTCTATGAACCGGCTATTACTGATGTAACAAAATTACGTCAGGAAGTATTTGAAAGACTAGAAGAAAACAGAAAACGGCAAGATGAATATCAAAACAAAAACAAGCGAAAGGCACCGGAATTCAAAGTTGGAGAGAAGGTTCTCTTGAAAATATCTAACTTTACCAGCGACGGAACCACCAACAAATTGGAAGAAAAATTCAAAGGCCCATTCATAGTTACAAGAGTAATGGGAAATGACAGATACGAGGTGAAAGAGGATTTAGGCAGCGAACGTTGTAGTAGGTCAAAAAGATATGTAGGAGTGGCTGCAGTAGGAAACATGAAGCCTTTTGTGGTCAGGAGTGATGATATATTGTGGTAAGTCATATACATACATGTATATGGTATATGTCTTGAGTTAGGTACTAAACTGTAGGTTGGTGACCCGTGGGTCGTTCGGGCACTAGTAAGGGCCTCAGTTAAAGTACAAAAATTTAGGTGGAATACTAAACTGCTGGCTGGTGACCCGTGGGTCGTTCGGGCACTAGTAAGGGCCTCAGTTAAAGTATAAGTTAAAATTGGATACTAAACTGTTGGTTGGTGACCCGTGGGTCGTTCGGACACTAGTAATGGCCTCAGTTAAAGTACAGAATGTGTGCTGGATACTAAACTGTAAAGTAAAGTTAAAGTGGCAGCGGCAGTACTGCATTTATGTGTATATTTGTACCTATGTGTTATAATGTAATGATAA
Organism: Callosobruchus maculatus; assembly: GCA_951848785.1. Taxonomy (NCBI): domain Eukaryota; kingdom Metazoa; phylum Arthropoda; class Insecta; order Coleoptera; family Chrysomelidae; genus Callosobruchus; species Callosobruchus maculatus. The sequence continues at coordinate 15,895,024 of CATOUR010000056.1, forward strand.
ACTGGAAGGCCTTAAACTATACACTTGTGCGCCGTCGGCGTTCGGGCACATTACACTGAGGTGATAGTTAGGACGGCCAGAAAAAAAATGGAATTAGGGTAAAAAAAATAATTTTGATAACGTATACGTATTCGTTACTTTTGTTGCAGATACCCTAGTAGCGAGGACGCTACAACGTCAGGATGGCCGAATGTTAGGGACCATATATTTACAGTATATACAGTTATAATTGTATACTAAATATTATGTACATTATTCTATACAATATTATATTATATTATATTTTTGTATTTAGGAAGCGCTGTATACAAGCGCGCCAAATAGTTTACGTTTATTTAGGGAGGCCCATTAGTGGGGCAGTCTTTCTTTGTACTCCGCGTGGATAAGATCGTGTAATAAATACGTTTGGAAAGTACGTGGCGTTTCCTTTCTATAACATACTTTATGATATTTTTTCAATTCATGGCATTTCTGTTCTCTCAAGACGTGTACTAAATGCATGTGACAAGTTCCAATAATATCTCATTAATTATTTTGTCTAAATATTAAAAATAATTTGCGTAATTTGACAGACGAAGGGTCAGTGACTATGTTATACATCTGGCACATCAGTACTTAAGGGTTAAATTGGCACAAGTCAACTCGTCGTAATAGAAGTCGAGTATTGGACATAAGACACGTTATAGCAGTATTATGCCCCAATTCTCAGCACTACCACATTCGTCTAAAGTATTTCAGCAGACCTAAAAGTACTCCATCATCTAAGGTAATTACCAATGTTATTGTTTCTTGTCTTGACTGTGTAGCGTTTTTCTCATCAGAAGGTCAGAGAGGAAAGCATCCAAAATATTTCAACGGCGAAGCTATCTTACACTCAGACAGAGGCATTACTAAATCCCGCTTAGGTAAAAAAGTACCGTAGTCATCAATCAGCGGAGGTGTTCCTTGCAAAAATCTCAAAGATTTCACGGTCCCTTCCTCGAATAGGTTGATTCACATCGGAACAACGTTTTAGCTCTCAGTGACTCACTAAAGTCACTGAAGAGAGCTTATCCAAAGCCTCTGTCTGTCCGTCCGTATACAAAAGATAGCCAAAACTACAGGTGCTAGAGAAAAACTAAATACAGATTCGTAATAACCATGAAAAAACTAGTCCGGGAAATATTCGGTTTTGTCAATATCGCTTCCCGTTTAAAAAATTGAAAAAAATTACGACAGGTTACTGACGACATATTATGTACGGTGTACCTGAAGCACAAGCAGCGTGGCTAAGCGGTTAAGACGCGCTAGACACCAGTCCGAGTATTATATTATTTATATTTTGTCTGGCTTGGCATAATGTTAAGTCTTTTCAGGTGTTTTTTTATTGAGGCAAAATATACTAAGTCACTTTATACAAAAACATGAAAAGATGAGTTGAAATACTCGACAGCGTTAAAAGACTATTTATTCAAAACTAAGACCTACGAAAAAACATGATACAATCTAAAACCATCATCGCATAGCATGAAAAATACCTCACCAAAATATTTCAATTAGCTCCTGTGCAAAACTTGTGATTTTGACTTTGCTTCTGAGGTACAGAATATATTATGCCAAAGCAAAGTACACGTCAGTCTGGCCGAAGCCAACTTTATACTTACGATCAATTTGATAAACCACGTAACCGTTGGACTTACGGCCTATTGGCAAATCAGGTCACGTCACGTTCTGAGTGTTAAGGTTGAATGTATCGAATTAGAAATAATTAAAATTCTACACAGTGCCTACCTGATGTGGATACACAATAGACATAAGTTGCGCAAGATTAAAACGAGTGTGAACTCGTGTAATGTAGTGTGCGGGATAAATTCGAGATCCTGAGTCAGTGGCAGTGAAATGCTTCCTACATTTTATAGTACAGTCCATCGAGAGGTAGTATTGCTATATATTACAAACAGTGGACAAGTCAAAAAAACTAGTTTCTCACAAATGACTGTTGAAAGTAATTATTTCAGTAACAAATCACTCAACGCGTCTTTTAGGAAACAAAGAACTCATTAATTTGGAAAATACTACCAGTTCTTTCCCTGGAATGACGTCTGCTTCAAGTCACGAGACTCATTAGTATCCACCCAAATAATAACCGAGGTATATTAATATCCGGCATGGAAGTCTATATTCCACATGTCGTCAAGTGTCCTTCCAAAAACAAGCCATGGTTAGTCAACGTTGTAGAGATGCAGTTTCGACTAAAAATCAGCAATACAAGGAATGGAGGGAAAATCCAGTGGGAAAATCCAAATGTCGAGACCCACAGCAGCTTTATCGATTGCCAGAAATCACTAAAAAACGTGTGATTGACATCAGCAAGAACACAACCAAAAAATTTGGGTACACATCGCTACCTACTACCGATATTAGCCAATGGTTAAGTCCTATAAAAGATTTTGAGCGCAAAAGACCGGAAAGTAAATAAATTGGTGGTATCGTAGATATTGGTCCCCTGAATGTACCATCTAAGTTTGCTACCTCAGGGTGGGGATGTCTCTGCTTTGTGACGATTAAAAAAAAACAGCGTCGTTTTGGGAAGTAAAAATAGAATCCGTACTTTTTTTGCTACATATTTTATTTGTAGGTTATATGTCTCGTTATATGTACTTACCGTACAGGATCATTCGGAAACCTAAAAAAACTTTTTCTGCAGCTATAGTACTTATTTCTGCAATGCTTAGCAACACACGCGTTTGCAGCACATTGTTTATCCATTTTAAAGATCATATACTATCAACACCGCGTATACAAAATCTCACAGCGTACGTCTATGCATGTTATCTCACGAGTGTTGACCTTGCGTCAATGGAGTCCACCGACGTATATGTCCATTTTGACGGATTCTAACCCAAAATGAGACATTCTGCTGATTATATGATATGCAGTGCTCAAACTATAAGGCAAGAGAAAATCATTATTTATTAATTATAACATGCCTAAAATTGTGGTAAAAAATTGTTGAAAATAAACTATTCTTTCTAAGTGTGCATCTTCCTCTGCACCTAGTATACGTTAAATAAATTCATTTGAGCATTTTGTTAATACTATATTCTTATGCGTCAAGTCACTACGTCATGATGCTCACAGCTGGTCAAAAAAACTTAATGTACGTTGGAGAAACTGCTATACTATATAAGCTTAAAGAATATGTTTTTACTAAACCTACTTCTGGAATAAGGCCGTAAATACGTGAAATACGGAAAATAAAAAGTCCTAACAGATCAACTACCGCATATTGATGAGCCTCACAAATCAATCGATCGAAGAATACGCTTTTACTTTATTGCTAAGAGAAAATTTCCTGTATATGCATTGTATGCACTTAGGACTATTGTTGATCTCATTTTCTCTTAGATTGTTAACAACTGAAAATGATTTCAATTATCTTGAAAAATTATAAGAAACAGAAATAATTTTTTATAAAAAATCAAACTCGTTGTGGTCCGAAGCACTCTCTAAAGCTTCTGGACACTATCCAGAAGAGAAAAATTAAATTAACTTAATCGGTACGCCTAGCCTTAGAGAGGACCTCCACAGCCTGGAACATCGAAGAAAGGTTGCTGACCTATCCCTGTTTTACAGATTATATTACGGAAGATGTTCGAGTGAGCTCTCCCAGATAATCACACCAAAGGCCGTTTGAATGAGAAACACTAGAGAGGCTCTGCGAGCTCATCCTTACCAGATCGAGGTCCCTACTCCCTGAACCAGTCTCCTCCAGCATTCCTTCTCTTAGGGAACTTCGACGCTGTGGAATGAGCTGCCGGGGAATTTGTTTTCCGACGGCTACAACCTGCAGCGTTTCTAATCTAACGTGCACCGACACTTATCCTTTCGCAGCGCTTCGACAGCGCCATAGGCTTTCAGCCTCTTCGGGAGGCTGGCCATGAAAAAACTCTTACTTTTTTGTCGTACAAACATCGTTTTTGTATCAGTAGGTGCTTTCTCACGAGCATGTTGAATTGTCAACGTGAACACTTCACGTACTCAGTATTCAGAGAGCAGTACTGGTGTATTTCGCAGTGCCTCTTGACCTTACACAAAGCCATCTAGATCTCAAAGTGCAAACAGCATGCATTCAAGGTTTGGCCGTGTGAGGTCTTGATGCAACAACTGATCTCGGTCCACGCAGACGACAGTCCGACAGTCGTTGCTTTTCGGGATCTTTGCAACCGCTGAAAAGATAAAGTACGGTTGCGAATCCACCGTTGCCAAATGTTTCGCAACCACAAACTAGTGACTGTAGAGTACTGTTGAATATGCGAAGGCAAGTAGATTTCCTTTGGCTCTAGTTACTCACCTACAAATCAACATTAAAGCCTCATAATCTCTTTTTGCCGTACGAACCATCTAACAGAACTGGCGAAAGCCTGTTTAGAAAGATAACTTTTTTTATAACCGAGCAGACCGCGTAGGCAGAGCCTAAATACCAGAGCACCGCGGCTACTGTGAAAGGGTTATGTTAGGGGAAGCTTGTTAACGCGGGATTTGGATGAACCAATACCCGCAGGCCCAATAAATACATCTGGCAGTCTATTCCAAGCCTTGGACACCCTGAGAATAAATGTGCGGTTGTACCGCTCGGTACATGGTATATGAAGAACTACCGCCCTAGGATGAGATGCAGTGGTTGCGCGGGTGCATCTGATGGGAGCGGCAGAACTGTAGAGAATAGCTCAGAGGAGCATATTTCTTAGAAGGGTGTAGAGAGTGCTGGAGGTGGCGCGCTAAGGCGAAGTCGCCAATTAGTCGAATTGCCCTTCTCTGGACGGCATCTAGTTTAGATAGGGTATTAGGTGCAGATCAGATTTTCTGTAATGTTGACTGCTAACAGCTTGAATGAGTGACTCCTTGGCAGAGCCTGGTTGTTCATTAGAACCGGGTGTTGGCTTGGACACTTCTTGTTTGATAGCGTACAATACTGGGTCTTGGAAGCATTCTCATATATTCATATTCTTGAGCCACTAAGCGGTAATGATATCGAAATCCTTTAAAAGTAAATCTGCCACTGCCAGTCTTTTGCATTCCAGCTCGACCACAGAGATCGCTCATGATACCTGCATGCAGCTTACCGTCATTCGCAAAACTGTGGATTGAGTTTGTAGTGCTAAAGAGTAGATTGTTGATGTGAAGCAGAAGCAATGCCAGAGCCAATGCCGATCCCCGCGGAACTCCTTCATTGATGCTATGGAAAGAAGAGGAAAAACCGTCTATCACGACAGAGATTTTCCGACCTGAGAGGAAGTCTGCGAGCCAACCGCAAAGCTTAACAGAAGAGCTGCATCTTTGGTGTCAGAAATGGAGCTCTAGGTATTCCATGAGCTCTTGGTCGACACATTTCTGCATCACTTTACTGGTCCGCAGTTTTGGATCCGTTTTTTCGCACTGGCTGGATGCAAGCTGTTTTCCAGTCTTTCGGGAAAATGCCGGAATCGTAAGACATCCGAAAGAGGCGGTTAAATGTGGGAGCGAGCTCCGGTGCGCACTTCTTCACAACAATGGAGGGGATCATGTCGGGGCCATTCGCCTTATTGATGTCAATTGACTGCAGCACCTTCCGAACTAGTGTGTATCGTCACAAGAGTCCGAGGCGTTGAGCTTGACTCACCCTGTATAAAACTCAACACTATTTTGAAAAATGTCGAGTTTTGCATTCAGACGATTGGTATGATTAGTAGCGGTTAGCAAAAACTGCGATTTGGCATCGGTGTACGGAAAATAAGCATGAAACTGTAATCAGATTAAGAAGGAGCAGAAACGTGACAAGAGTGCCGTTTGGGGTGTTTGGCTGGGCCTGCTTCTTTCCTTTCCTCCGTTCATTCGTTGGAGAGCTTCTCAGGGAGCGAACGAGAGACAGAGAGAAAGAGAGAGAGAGAGAGAACCTGTACTGGAATTCGAGAGTCAACCAGTCTACTATCTCATGGGAATACGCCACTTTTTCGAAACAAGGAGAATATTTGGTCGGTTGGTCATCCCGACGGGTCCTACAAAACATTAGTGGTTTTGATTCATCATCATAGTTACAATATCTTAACAGACATGTTGTTAACTTGTAAAATGCATTAAGTCGGAGCTATAGTATTGCCGAAACGAATATTATTATCAATTGTTCTGAAAACTGTAGCTCGCCATCATTTGCGATTTACTGTCAGTTCAGTGGCGCTCTTGATATTCGTATCCAGCAACAGTTTCTTCGTATCCATCCAGCGTGTAGGGGAACTGCCACGCCGCTCACTCAGGACATGACCCTGAATTACCAGTTTTTCCGTATTGTCGCTGCTGTGAATATGTTCGAAGAATGTAAGCATTCTCGTCGACACAATGGAGGATAGCCTCTATGGATTACCGAGCTCATCCAGTATGGAGACGTTAGTTCGATGGGTGGTATAAGGAACTCTCAGCATTCTCCTCCACGCCCACATTTCAAATACATCTATGCGAGCTCGATCTGGCTTTTCTTTAACAGTCCATGTTTCGGAGGTATACAAAAATATGGAGAACACAAGAAACTGGATCAGCGACATTTTGGTATCTTTAGTGATGTTATGGTCACGCCATATTTTAGTCAGCTTTGTCATGGCTACACGGGCCTGTTGAATGCGCCATCGAATCTCATTTTCACAGCCATCCGAATTGTCCAAGGTACACAAGTCTCTGAACTACTTCACAACGTCCTACTAACTTCATTTCTCGATGATTATCATGCTTTCTATCTATTAGTACGATCAAAACCTTGGTCTTGTTGTAGTTAATACCAAGACCATATTATGCTGCGCTGTGTTGTTATATGATGTTTATGGAGCTACTAGTTCTTCCTGAGAAGCAACAATAAGAGTTGTATCGTCAGAAAATCTTAAGTCGTTTGGATTAATTCGTTCTTTATTTCAGTTTTCTAACACATAATCACACAATACACACATACTATCGTATGGAACATTTCAATTATCTCAAAAGCGGTTTGTACGATTTTTATTAATTTTGAGGTATAATATAACTGCAATATGGTTAACCTTATGACATTATTTACATTGTCGTCATATCTTCCTTTTTTTGAAAATGTAATGAACTTTGTTATTTCAAATGGATCACCCTGTATCCAGCTTGTTGGGGCATTAGCTGGTTTTCTATGTGCAGGCCTATTTTATTCAGGATGAGCCGTTCATACAATTTGCCCATAGCAACCAGCTGGTCAGTAGGATTGCTTGAGACAAGGGCATGTGGGTGCGTGTGTGTATCTAGTTATATAGCCGTCAAGAAATGGAAGCAGGGCAACAATGGTTTAATAAAGATTTATTCAAGTATATGAATGCAGTACATAAATATATATATTTTTTCTTTTAAAACAAGAACTTATCTTCGGTGTGAAGTCCATGAAGTGGTTGAAGTGGTGCCTTCAACCATGACTAGGGTCAGCCACGAACGATGTTCTTGTTATCGGGAAGAAGTTGTGATGGTACTCCAAAAGAAGGTGTGGTGCCCTTCCGAAGAAGATGTGGTACCCAGAAGAGGGTATTGTCATCAACAAGATCATCTTGCCTTCCACAAGAAGTAGTGATGACCCAAAGAAGAGGGGGTCGTCTTCCGAAGTAGACGGTGGTAGCCCAAAGAAATTCTGATGGTACCCCAAAGAAGTAGTGGTGATGGGACCCCAAAAATGGGTGGTTTGCTGTGAATGAGTTTATTTATTTATTTATTTATTTATTTACGGCATTGCCAATGAACAATACATACTTAAATATATAACAAGACATTCTATGTGTAATCTATAGCTCATACAAAAAAAACATACTATTTATAACATCTTAATAGATTTATTAAAATGAATGGCTGATTGGTCAAAAAGATCCAGTTCTTTGAACTTATTAGCAGCACGTACGACTCTTGTGATAGTTTCATTCATACCATAGTTAGTTCGCGAAAATGGAACAACAAATAAGTCGGTATTTCTGGTTCTTTTCACACTTACATTGAACTTAACTAATTCTAGAATTTCAGGACAATTAACATTATTATTAATTAAATTGTACAAAAATTTCAAGTCCATTTCTAAACGGTGGTGCTTGAGTGAAGCTATATTGAGGGAAGACATAACATATGTATTTATATTGGAGTCATCTGGAAGTCCCATCTTATATGCACAACGCTTCAGAAACCTATTCTGTACTCTCTCAATTGAATGAATACTATTATCGTGGGATGGTGACCAAATGATTGAATTATATTCTAGAAGTGAACGGACCAACGAGCAATAGAGAGAATCTTAAATGTTGCAACAGAAAAATCAGTAGAACATCTATTAATGAAGCCTAACATTTTTAAACTCTTCGAAACAATATTTTGATATGAGTCTTAAAGGTCAATTTAGAATCCAAGATTAAGCCTAAATCCTTCACATCATTTGTTTCAGCTACAACAATATTATCGATCTGACAATCAAAACTTATTGGGTTAGCAGTTCTATGGAAGGTGATTTTATAACATTTACCAATATTTAAAATTAAAAGATTTACATGACACCAATTTATAAAATTACTTAAGTCTAGTTGAAGTTGTTGAGCATCTTTCAAATCATTAATGGATTTAATTAATTTTAAATCATCCGCAAATAACAAAAAATTGCTATATCTTATGACATGTGTAGTATCATTAATAAAAATGTTAAATAATATTGGCCCAATATGGCTTCCCTGGGGTACACCGGAGGTACACATAATTTCGAAAGAAATACAATTACCATATTTCACACATTGAGTACGATTGGAAAGGTAGCTACCAATCCATTTCAAAATTGAACCTCCAATTCCTACAGCCTCAAGCTTAGCAATCAATAAAGTGTGATTCACTTTATCGAATGCCTTAGAGAAGTCTGTATAGATAGAATCAACCTGCATTCTATTTTCAAAAGCATCTGTTATATAATTCTGGTAAGTCATTAGGTTGGTGCAGGTAGACTTGCCTTTTGAAAAGCCATGTTGTTCATTTATAATAATATGCTTAGTATCCCAAGTGATCAGCTTAGTAACTAGACAATCAAATAGCTTAGCAAACTCTGACTGATTTGACACTGCTCTATAGTTTATGATGTTATTGCGGCACCCAGCTTTATGTATTGGTTTCAAGTAGCTACGTTTCCAAAAGTCTGGAAAACATCCCGATGTTAATGAAGTATTATATAACATATGTAATGGAGTACAAAGTGTAAATATACATTTTCTAATAAAGAATAAGGGAATGCCGTCTGGACCATGAACAATTTCATCATTACTAAATCAATAATATCCTTAATGTCAATATGATAATTTTGAACATTCACTGTATTTGCATAACTAAATTCAGGAACTTGGTTAATCACATTGTTGCTATAAACAGATGAAAAATATTTGGCAAATAGGTTGACAATCTCATGATCAACAGAAGTATGCACATTTTCGAGAAACATACTTGATGGTAACATGTAATTTTTCCGTTTCTCATTAATATATCTCCAAAAAGACTTAGCATTATTAAAGATATTGCACTCCATAGTACCAATGTAATTAGCATGACACTGTTGCCTCAGCTGAGCACAATTTTCCCTCAATGCGTTTAATTTAGTGTAGTCTTCTAAAGCACCGGTACTTTTATTATTATTATTATTATTATATATTTTTTATGAGCCAGTTTTTTACTGACAATCAGCTTTTTCAAATCGTGGCTGAACCAGCTTGGAAAGCTTGAAGTTTTATAACGTTTCAGAGGAACGTAAAGATCAATGATATGATATAAATGACTATAGAAGTTCTCCAAGGTAGAATTTATATTATCTGTCATGATAGTTTTCCAGTCGACACTAGCAAGATAGTTATTTATACAAAAAATAGTTTCCGTTTTTGAAATCGTAATATAGCTCTTCATAATGAATTCCGGTATCATTTTTTACTTTGAGGTCAAAATTTATAGCCGAATGATGAATGCTGTTAGGAAAAATTGGTTCATCCGGTTCACTGACTATCACATCTGGAAAGGACGAAAAAACTAAATCTAACATTACACCTGTTGAATTTGGAATATTATTGACTTGAAATAAATTATAATAGGAAAGACAATCCTGCAATATGAAAGCCGCAGATTTCTCCTGGCAAGTGACTTGTAATCTACAATCATCATTACACCATATTGCATCTGGGATGTTAAAATCGCCTAATAAGCATAGTCTACTGTTAGCATGTTCACTCAAAATGTAATCAACTGAGCTAGTACATCGAACGTAAAGGTCTGCATCTGAAGATGGAGGAATATAAACAGCTCCGAATAAAATATGCCCAAATGAGGACTTTACTTGAACAAATACTTGTTCTAAGTCATTATCAGGAACAACGACATGTTTACCAGCAAGCGATTTTTTTACTGTGATCATGACACCACCATCCCTGCTTTTGATTGACGAAGTACGATCACGATCAGTTCGAAATATATCATAATTTGTTAAGCCAAGCTCACCATCAAAGAAATCCTTATTAAGCCACGTTTCCACTATAACAATCACGCTGTAATCACAACACTCAACGATTTTTCTAATCTCCGACAGTTTCGTTCTGATTCCACCGGCATTCTGGTAATACACAGTTATCGGTTGATAACCTAGTTTTTTCTTGATTGTCTCTCTGTAGTTTGAACTATCTTCGGAACACCCCTGATATAAGAAATTAAAGTTATAAACTATTTATGAATGATAGCCAAGTAAATAATATAGAAATGATTTTCAAAACGGGTGAACCGTTACAAGCAGCAACTACTGTCATGAGTGATAAATGTGGCTGAATAGTCAGCCGGCAATGGCCAGTGAGAACCCCCACCAGAAGTTTGAGCGTGTCTCTTCCTTCATTCAGAAGCCATAGCGTTCGGCCCTTATCAGGGCCCACTATGGACTATTGGCTTACCAGCAGTCATCTTTTTCTAACCAGGTTGTCGCCAGTTCTGTTACACGGTTCATAGGGCAACAGTCTTTTATTTAACCAGTAATGTTTAGCGAAATTATTCATAACTGAGATGTAATTTGATGTTGCTTATTTCCTGAAATTCACAATCTATCGCGATTGGAGCACTACCTCTGCCCATTGGTTTGGGAGTAAAAAAAATGTATTCAGTAGGGGCCTTGAATGAAGTGATGTCGTGAAATTGCCGCGCCGGTCATTCATCATCTCCAAATTTGTTGGCCGTGTATGGACACCGCTGCGTGGACATGGACATTGGACAATGTCTTTTGCCGCGGTACATACGAAGAGATGATTATTAACTATGAATAATTATTAAGCTCATAGTTCGCTGAAGACGACGCATTTCCTGTTAGTGATGGGCCAATATACAATGAGAAATCTAAAAGACATATGATGAAATGGAAAAACGATGGGAAGAACTACAAGGATGCCCATTTGTCAAGGAAACCTTTGCAGATTTTGGCATGGCAATATCCAAGAAGCACTTGGCGATGACCAGGTCAAACCTACGTCTCATTGTAGGATTTCTGACAGTTCATTGTCAACTCAGGAAACACCTCTATATCATACGGTTAAGTGACACACCGATCTGTACAATGTGTGAAAGCGAAGACAACACTGTGGAACATGTCATATAATGTGAGTGTCCAGAGTTATCTTCTATTAGAGAGTGTGCGTTTGGCGAGTCTTGGCCTACACCTGCCCACATAAGGGAGATAGATGCCTAGCGACATGCTCACCTTCCTACAATTGGCAGGATGGACGTCGACCTGAGAAAACAGCTCCCTGGGAGGATGCACAATGAGCCAGTTGTGGCCTAAGTGCAGTGGGACCACTCACCCTCCTCACCCTACAGATCGATTGAGCTGAGCAGTCTGTAAAATCTAATTATAAGGGGTTAGCTTTACGCTGCGGCACAGTAAATTTGGTTTTTTTTCCAAACGAAGCACGATTTGGGGTTAGGTGGAAGAGCAGCCCTCCCGTCAGGGATATGCTGAACCTCGCCCTAATGGATGATTTCCACACAATTATATGTTACTTCTATTAATAAAGACATTTATTATTAGTATTCTGATTTTCCAAGTTTCTTTCGCATGACTGCGGTAGCAACAGGTGTTGACGTGCTGTGCAAAGTCAGCACCTGAACTATTACGGATCGGAATTTAGGAAGGATCGAACAATACTGCAGGTCTTCAGGATTACAGACTTCTGAAATATTTTGTGTAACCTTTCGTCCAGGCCTAACTGTTGTAGGTGTGGTGTAAATGTGTTTGGTGTGAGGCCTGAGATAGACATAATTAGGGGGACAATGGTAACTTTGTTTTGCTTCCAGAGTCGTTTTATTTCTATCGCAAGGTCCGTGTATTTAGATATCTTCCCAGCGTAGGCGTTTTGGATACTCGTATCGTTGGGAATAGCAATATCTATCAAATAGGTAACTTTGTCTGCCTTCGACTGGAAAACTATATCTGGCCGATTTGCCGGGATAGTCTTATCTGTATGTATTTCAACGTCCCAGTACAGTTTATATTCATTGTTTTCGAGTACTGATGTCGGTGTATAATTGTAATATGGATCTGTGTTTTCTATTAGCTTGTTTGTTGTGGCTAGTGCTTGGTGAATGACTTTGGCTGCAGAGTTATGTCTAGCTGTGTACTCGGTGCCAGCGAGAGTTTTGCATGCGCTTGTTATGTGGTCTATTGTTTCTTTTTGTTGGTGGTTATTATTATTATTACTATCATTGGAATGCAACAATTTCAATAAAAAAGGAAGAAATGGAATGTCCAAAAATATACGATTCGGAAAAATGCAACTTTCGTGGCCTTGAGAACTTACCAATATAACATGCAAATGCAAAAGTTCCATAGTAGGCCAGGGTAGAATCATTTCCAAACAATAAGAAGTGACAAAAAGTAGAATGAAACCCATTGTAAAAGGAGGCAAATACAATAGAAATGAAAATAAAAATAATCTACGGCCGATCTGAGGTCGGGAAGGGTAAGGGGGTCACTTTTTAAAGGTAAAAAACGGTATATCTAGATTTGCATCAAAACTGCATGCCCTATCAAAAGAAAAGAGTCAAATGGCAAAGTTGTAAGTAATAATAAATTAAAACAACAACAACTTATAGCCTCATTATACTTATATGTTATCATAAAAGCTCTTACAACAAAATACATCGTTTTATATCTAGAAATACAAGTTATTTGCCATCATTTGAATGATAGTTTGTAATTCGGAATTTGCACTATCATCATTCACTCATTTTTGCAGATTTCCTTTTATTAGACATCACGAAAACCTTAAACTAAACTAAAAATATAGCCCTATTCTAGACGCAACCTTAAGGCTTGGTAATAAGAGTCCACTAACAATACGCGTTTATCCCTATGACTTTCCCCAAGTCAGTCCAGTATCCCAAATGTCCTTTTACAACTTAGTATTGAAAAATCCTTAGCGCGGATCTTCTTTACCTTACGCTGCGTCACAGTCACACACACCGGCTGTGCAGTGTGCAGTTCACCCTCCGTGGCTGCTCGCTGCATCAGTGGTTCGTTAGCTACCCCCTAACCTCATGTCGATGTCGCTGCCGTCGTCGGTACAACCTGGCGATGACCACCGCGTAGGTTGTATAAAGGAACTCGTACAATGCGATCCAGAATCCCTGTTCACTGCTGCCAGATTCTTGCTCACACTGCAAGCCTCTAGTTGGGCGCCAACTGCAAAGACTCTCTTCTCTCAGGTCGTGAGCTAGGTTCATGCAGTGATAGTACAATTCACCGACTTTGAATAATATATTTTTCCCAAACTCTTACTTACATAAAATCCACCGTTTCAAAAAACTACATTAGTGAATCTATTGTCATTGATGACATCCCTCTCATTGATTGTCATTCCCCTCACCGTCTACTGGGCGTTATCATATCAATTGGATACCCATACTGTAGAATATATTAGAAATTAGAATGACGTCATACAGCTTGTCGTGTATTGTCATCCAAACTAAACGTGTATACAAAATTTCAGCTCAAGCGGTTGAAGACATCTGCTTCAAAATTGAGTAGCAAGATTCCACCCGAACAAACATACATACATACATTGCAAGCTGAATAAAAGCTTTTAAAAAGATCTACAATTCTTGTATTTGAAAATGTGTCACATAACTTGTGTGAGTTTTATAAGAAACGTTTTCTTCCCATCACTAGCATTTGGCGACCGGTCGTCCAGCGTATGGATGCCATGGCAGTTACGTCGACCATACGCAAACCAACCAATTATAATAGAAAGATGGTATAGTCGCCGTTCCCCATTCGCCATTCTTCTTCTTCCGAAGGCATCGCAACTAATAGTTTAATAATATGGGAACGACCATAAAGGCTTGAGCCCGGTCAAACGCGACATTAACCGTTAAAAACACAATACGCACGTCCAAGAACGTTTTCCGGATTGGAGGTCAATTAAAAAAAATTGAGAGAGCGCTCCTATTGGTCATTCGCTAGTCAGTCCACTGTAGATAGACAAGGAAACGAAAGAAATTTGTCGAGATTTGGGCGCGCATTCTTGACGACAGTCGTTTCCTTGTCTCGCTGGAGGGTGTAAGCGGACATCATTGGTATATCCCCACACGCATTTTAGACACATGAAAGCGGATTCTCATATGTTTGTAAGAAATCTTATATCGTATTTACAAATAAATTTAATACAGCTAGTATAGATAACGAAAATTCAAGTCACTCATTTCCGTCAGTCTGTCTGTAGGTCTGTTTGTCGGTCTGTGTCTGCTGGAGTCTTTTAGGCTCACACTCTCTGTAATCGCTACATGGATTGTCCTGAAATTTGGGTAGCGATACACTTTGTGATGTAATGCTACTATAATTTTAAAAATCGGTACTTGGGCGGCGGAGTAATTAGCAAAAAAAAGAAGAAAATAACATTTTAGGGGTTCCTGATGATTCTCTGCAATTTTTTTGGTGGGGGTAAATTTGAGGTGGTTGGGGGGTTGGAGGGTTGTAAAACTAAAAATGTGTTGTATTTATAATTGGCTGTCCATTGACCTGTGGATAAAAGACCTATCGGCATAATAGACTTTTTTAGGGCTATTGGAACGTTGTCTTGCCTATTATTACAGATACCAAGGGACTTGTCTGATGTACAAATAGATTTAATAAGTATCGTGACTCATGCAGCCAGTATTAGTAGCAAAACCGAGTGCCGTCGGCGATCTGTGAGACTAAGCAGCGCCGAGTGCGGTCAGTACTTGAGTGGGTGACCGCAAGAAAACACTGTGGACGGTGTATGAGTATTGATTTAGATCGTCCTGTATTATGTAACCTGGAAATTATTAAATTGATTTTAATAAAATGTTGACACAGTATTCTATCGTAGAGGAACTGGCAACAGTATATCGTTTCTGAAACTTTTGTCAGTAGCGGAGGAGAAATCAACAGAAACAAAAAATTTCAAAATAAGTGTTTGTTTAAACTGAAAACTCTTATCACATGCAGGATGCAGCTGCAGCATCAACAAAGTGAACTCAAGGATACCATAATCCTTGTTTGGAATATGCCCTGAACCGCAGTTGTTTCTGTTGGCTCACTGCTTTTTTTATATAACTGAGCAGACCGCATAGGCACAGCCTAAATACCAGAAGACCCCGGCCCGGCTGCTGTGAAAAGGTTATAAGGGGAAGTTTGTTAACGCGGGATTTGAATAGGCCAATACTCGCAGACCCAATAAATACATCTCCCGGCAGTCCATTCCAAGCCTTGGACACCCTGGGAATAAATGTGTGGTTGTACCGCTCGGTTCATGATGTATGAAAAACGACCGCCCTAGGATGAGATGCAGCGGTCGCGCGGGGGCATCTGAATGGAGCGGTGAGTGGCGGAACGATACAGGATAGCTCAGAGGGGCAGATTTCATTTGAATGTCGGTAGAAGAGTGAAAGGACACTAATCACATGTCGGAGAGAAAGTGGATGGAGGTGGCGCGTTAAGGCCGGGTCGCCAATTAGTCGAATTGCCCTTCTCTGGACGGCATCAAGTATAGACAGGGTAGTAGAGGCAGCAGCTCTCCAGACATGAGAGCAATACTCCAGGCCAGGTCTTATCTGAGCTTTATATAGCGTGAGGAGGTTGCATAGTGAGAAGTATTCTTTGGCTCTAAATAGATACCCAAGCTTTTAACCAGCAGCTGTTGCAATTGACGCAACATGTTCGTGCCAGATCAGATTTTCTGTAGTGTTGACTGCTAACAGCTTGAACCTTGGCAGAGCCCGGTTGTTCATTAGAACCTGGTGTTGGCTTGAGCACTTCTTCTTTGGTAGCGTACAATACTGGGTGTTGGAAGCATTAAATTTTACCATATTCTTGAGCCCCCAAGTGGTAACGATATCGAGATTCTTTGAAAGCGAAGCTGCCACCGCCAGTCTCCTGCGTTCCAGCTCGACCACAGATACCAGTCTACTGCCCATGATGCCTGCATGCAGCGTACTCTCATCCACAAAATTGTGGACTAGGTTTGTAGAGAGTAGATCATCAATGTGAAGCAGGAACAATGTCGGAGCCAACACCGATCCCTGCGAAACCCCAGTATTGATGCTATGGGAAGAAGGAGAAAAGCCGTTTACCACGACAGAGATTTTCCGACCTGAGTGGAAGTCTGCGAGCCAACCGCAAAGCTTAACAGGGAGCTCGTAAGACGGGAGCTTGTTCAGGAGAGCTGCATGCCACAGTTGATCGAACGCCTTTGAAATATTGAGAGCAACGACGTGAGCCTCGCCAAATGACTGGATGAGTTTGCTCCACACATGTGTGATGTAAGCCTGATATCAGCATATCAGCCTGATACCGGGCTCTGCCCACGCCGACCTGATGAGGTCCAAAAGATCGAAACAGCGCTATCGTGGACTAATGACATCATGCCTGATGCCATTCAGGCGATTTTCCAAACAACGATGTTGATATCCTTGAGCTTGAGCTTACTTTGGGTGGGATGGAAATCATTTCTACCTCCACTGATATTTGTTATATTCTTAAAAACTAAAGAGCGAACAATCATAGAGCTCTAAAGGCCTTGTTATGCAATCTCAGAAAAATCGCTAAACCAAATACATATAAATGAGTTCGAAAGCTTACAGAAAAGTTCAAAACGACAAGGATTAGTTTAATGATAGTACCGCCAATCAAACTAAGTCCACTCTGACATAACTCGACTGACACAAGTCAGCAAAACAAAAGCTGAATGTTGCAACGTTACAGCAGAACGTCCATGCTGAAAGCAAACGATCATCTTTCAGGCTGCGAACCGTTTTTTCCGGAGTGCTTTTGCTCGCGTTTCATATAATGATAGTGTGGCAACTGAGGAGTGATTTATCGTGAGAAATGGATGATGCCGCCGGTTCTAGTTCATTATCATCGGTCCAAGTGTTTCCGCAAATGCATAAACGTTCCGTGTACATGTACAAAGATGAGTCAGGTTGATTGGCACAGGGCTTCCCAGACACATTCTCGCTTTTCATAGCGCTGCAAACCCAATATACAATTTTGCAGAAGAAATAACAAGAACTCATCAATTTTTTCTGTAAAGTGTATTTATACTAGCTTAGTGGGATCCAAATTAGAATATAACTGTGTAGTTTGATTGCCTTATCATAACATTCACAAGGTGTCAATTTGAGAGAGTTCAGAGCCAATTTTTAGGTTTTTTTATGGTCAGCCTCCCGCAAAAGCTAAAAGCCTCTAGCGCTGTAGAAGCGCTGCGAGTGCGGTGCACATTAAATTTGAAACGCTGCAGGTTGTAGCCGCCGAGAAGCCAATTCCCGGCAGCTCATTCCACAGTGTAGAAGTTCTCAAAAAGAAGGAATGCTGGAGGAGACAGGTTCGGGGGTAGGAACCTCGACCTGGTAAGGACGAACTCGCAGAGCCTCTCTAGTGTTCCTCGTTCAGACAACCTTTGGTATTATTATCTGGGAGAGCTCACTCGAAACATCTTCCGTCTTAGAATTTGTAAAACAGGGACACTTCAGCCATCCTCCTTCGATGTTCCAAGCTGTTGAGGTCCTTTGTGAGGTTAGGCATATCGATTAGTCTAATTGCTGTCTTTTGGATACCTCCAGAAGCTTTAGAGTGCTTCGGAGCGCATCCATATACAGCTTCCTACAGCGGAACAAAACTTCAAGCTTCTGGGATGCCGTTTTAGCAATACTAACGACTTGGTCGTGCCAGGACATGTTATTGTTGATGTTGGTCCCCAAAAGCTTGACGGAAGGTGACTCGACTATGGAGTGACCGTCCATTTCCACAGTTGGTAAGCCAGGTTTCTGTGCTTATCAGGAAGAGATCAACCTTTGTTGTCAGTCTTGGTCGGCACATCGTAATAGTACATCTAAGTCTTGTTAACTGTCACGATATTATTCATATACCGAGTTTATCGAAACTCAAATCGTCACATCGTATTCGATGTTGTATTATAGGGAGTTGGGGGAGTATATACTCATATCACAGATAGAAAAGTTTGTTTGAAACAAAAAAAAAAAATAATTCACCCAAATAAATTTGTGCTTTGGTATAGGGCCAAGTAAATCAGTTTTTCAATGAAATAACTACTTTGTTTGACTTTCCAAAGCACATATTTATTTTCATGAAAAATATGGATTATTTATATCAATGTACATATTTTTGAAGGTATCACTATAGTTTAGTAAAGCAAACAAATAATTGTTTAGACGGAGTAAACGTATTGTTATATCCAGGCTACTATAGCTTTCATGGAAAAGTTAGTTGTTTATAGTTAAATAAATATTTTATTCAGTTATTTATAGGAGGTAGTCAACTATAGTCCACATTTCAATTAAAAAATGCATATAATTGTCAAGATTTATGAAGTAAAAGTGTTGGACTAGTTAACCATATGTATATTCTGATAACAGAGCACATACACAAGAGACAGTAATGGAATTTCAAGTTTACCATAATAGAGACATCGGGTTCATGAGTAAAAATCATAAATCAATGAAAATATTTATTTTCAAGGATAACATAAATACAAATATCTCTATAATTCCAATAAAAAATAAATACTTTAAATAAAATTCCGATTTTCTAAAAAAATTGCAGAAAAATATACGCAATTATGTGTGCAAGTGATATGCATAGATAGAAAAGATTGTTTGAAAGAAAAAAAAATAATTCACCCAAATAAATTTGTACTTTGGTATAGGGCCAAGTAAATGAGTTTTTCAATGAAATAACTACTTTGTTTGACTTTCCAAAGCACAGATCTCATTCGTTCAAATAAATATTTGCTTGTGCTCGATTAAAATTATTTACTTAAAAATGAACTGAAATGTTAAAATGAAATAAGCATTATTTTGAATTGATTAAAATCCTATTTTAAGTAAACGAACTATTTGTTTGATTTAAAAACATAATGCTTTGCACTGATCAAACATAATTTTTGAAATACATTTCTGCGAGGACGAAAAAGTAAACATTTGTTTCATTGAAAAATATGGATTATTTATATCAGTGTAACATATTTTTGAAGGTATCACTATAGTTTAGTAAAGCAAACTAACAACCGTTTATACGGAGTAAACGTATCGTTGTATCTAGGGTACTATAGCTTTCATGGAAATGTTAGTTGTTTATAGTTAAATAAATATTTTATTCAGTTATTTATAAGAGCCAGTCAGCTATAGTCCACATTTCAATTAAAAAATGCATATAGTTGTCACGATTTATGAAGTAAAAGTGTTGGACTAGTTAACTATATGTATATATCGTGTGATAACAGAGCACATACACATACACACAAAAGACAGTCGTGGAGTTTCAAGTTTAGCATAATGGAGACATCGGGTTCCTGAGTAAAAATCTTAAATCAATGAAAATATTTATTTTCAACGATAACATAAATATAAATATCTCTATAATTCTAATAAAAAATAAATACTATAAATAAAATTCCGGTTTTCTAAAACAAAAATAGTAGAAAAACATATACAATTATGTGTGCAAGTGATATGGAAACATAAATAAACTAAAAATTACAGTCTCTATTGCAGACTTAATAATATATAATCTATATAGGAATCAAGGAAAATAAAAAAAATCTATAGGGATATCCATCATCTACAAATACGTAAATTTGTGTATTTGAATCTTCCCAAATGAAAATGCTAGGTATAATGTAGAAAAATTTAATGTAGCTAATGACGATTTTGTAGTTACATAGCAATCGAATTAAAAGAAAAAATCAAATCCTAATGAAAATTGAATATTTTATGTTCTAAGATGTGGTTACTTATATTTTTGTTAGTAATGCAACCTTCTTATCATCATTAAAAAATATTGAATGACAAGAAGATGAGTACTAATTTTTTTAATGTCCATCTATTTATTACATTACCTAACTAATGGCAATTAACTAAATTTTGTTTCTCCGCAAAGTTAAAAAGAAAACAACTACAACATACATCATTTTGTGTAGGTCTGTATCATTTAGATTATTCACATGTGAAATAAATGTTTTCTTGTCTCCTAGTGCTGAGATCAGTTCCTTGATGTCACTTATTTCCAAAGATTTCATGCTGACAAGTTGTTAATCTTGTGTTCTAAAAAGAATGTTTAAATTGATGATTATAATCGATAAACGACTTGAGAATGCAAGCATATGTATAGGTATACAAACATATGTGGAGTAGACTGCCCTTCCCCTGGTTGTTTATGAATGGGAATTTAAGTCAACCAAAATACACCACCTAAGTATTCTGTCATACCTTATCATAGACAGTTGCTTTCAACACTGTGGATTATATTATGTCGGTGATTATATGTATATAATATAGCCTTATCTCAATAATGAAATATGCAAGTGCAAAAATCTATAGTGAATAAAACATGAAGAGAATCTTTTTGACAAATAACACAGGGGTCAAATTAAACAAACATTTGTTTGGGTTTAATAACAAATCTATTAACTTCAACAAAATATGAGCGAGGTACGTACCACCAAAACATAATTTGTTTGAATTCCATGGCAATTTGGTTACAAAAAAATAATATCCGCGCAATCTGCTTGCTTATAAATGCCTGCAATCTTAACCAGAATGGATTTAAAGTATGTATAAAATCATTAGGTACTTTGGTTTGGATAATCAACAGCCTACCATATATTCAATGTGATTAGTACGGGGAGTATTCAATAGGTGCAGGAAAAAAATCACTTCTACCTACCTTCAAAACATATCAAATGGTCTAGTCCCAACTGAACTAATAATGACCTGACCTCATCCATGACGAAATATAAGATGTTCAGTGCAGAACTGCAGACACCAGACTTGGTTCAGGAACTTTCAGCTTTCACAAAACTTCTTTAAGTTCTATAACACTGACCTCCGCAAATATTTCAAAATAACGAAATGGAAAGCGCCTCACTTGTTTTGGCAATTGGCGAGAGCCCGCGAGCGTGTAGTGGTGCGCGGCGTCGGCAGCGGTTCTGTGACATGCCCCACTGTAGCCAGTGTTGCGTAATTTTAGACGCACGCGCACTCATCATATCAATTCCATTCAATTAAACAACGGATTGTTTGTACCTAACGGTTCTTGTTATAGTCAAAAAAATTCAAGTGAAACAAATCATAGGGCTCATTGAAACAACACGATTTACTGTTATCAAATAATGAAATGGCCATCGAAACAACAAAAGTTTCAGCAAAATAAATGTTGTTTACGTCAATAGAATAACATTCAAACAATAGATATTCTTATATTCCGACTTCAGATCTCTATCTGTGTATATAGACTAAATTGAAGGTTAATAACTGTCAAGAATATCAGGTAGCAGCATCGCACAAATTGACTCTAACTTTAACTCAGGAATCATCTTTGTTCGTTCAGGAAAATTTGACAAAATGATTTCCGCTAGAGTTCCTGTGAATATTCAACAGGCACGTGTGGCCATGACAAAGCTTACTAAAATATGACGTGACCATAACATCACTAAAGCTACCAAAATATCGCTGGTTCAGTCTCTTGTGTTCTCCAAATTTTTGTATGCCTCGGAAACTTGGACTGATAAAAAAGCAGATCGCATAGATGCTTTTGAAATACGGACGTGGAGGAGAATGCTGAGAGTTCCTTATACCGCCCATCAAACTAACGTTTCCTTACTGGATGAGCTCGAGAATCCAAAGAGACTATCCTCCATTGTGTCGACGAGAAAGCTTACATTCTTCGGACATATTCACAGAAGCGATAGTATGGAGAAACTTGAAGTTCAGGGTCATGCCCGTCATACGACTAAACAGTTGCTGGATATGAGTATCAAGAGCGCCACTGACTGGCAGTAAATCGCGAACGATGGCGAGCTGCAGTTTTCAAAACTATCGATAATATTCGTGTCGGCAATACTCTAGCTCCGACTTAATGCATTTTACGAGTTCACAACATGTCTGTCAAGACATTGTGACTATGATGATGTGATTTCTGCCAGAGTTCATATGCATAGCAGTGGTAACGTCGGTGATTTGAACCAATCGCAAGCGCTTAATGAGAAGGTTATTGTACGGTTACCTATTCAAAACAACTCCCATCTCATTTAATACTCCCAGTAGATTTGACGAGCCATAAAATGTTCTGGTTGGTCCGTAACTAAAGGAACCAGTTCACGCGGAATTCGCCAAGTGTACCGGCCATTAGGTAATCGTCCAAATCGACACTCCTTCGCAAACACCGCGAGAAGATTAGCATAATAACAATGCAGAATCCGCACGGAGAAATAAACGAATCAAAATAGTGACTATTCAGATCTCCATTTGGGTTATTGTGCTTGAACAGCATTGCCATATGCAGATCGGTATTGAAAGTAACATTGATTCCAATCCGAACGTATCTACCTACCTGTGTAGATAATTACTGTACAAGTGCATTACTTCATTGTGGCATAATAAGGCCTTCTGTGGATGATTGATGTTAAAACAATAACAATAAACATATGAGGACGAATTGAGATGAAACGTTTTTTTGGACTGATTCTCAGAGAGAAAACTACCTATATGAGATAGAGATGCTTAAAATGCTCAAAATAAATGTATTTCTACAGGGTGTTCCAAAAAAAGGTGACCTTGTCTCTAAGATAGGTAGGTACGATTTTGTCGAAACTACTGAAAACATTGTGTAATCAAATTTCACACGAATATGTTTTGGAAGCTATAGTACATCCTATGAATAGGTTTTTATACCTGACTCTCAAGGGCGCGCTAGTTACACGGTTCATACCAGGTAGTATTGAACATAACTTTTTTATAAATTAAAATTTTAGGTGAAATTAAACATCATTCAATTCTACAACAAAAGGTTGCTCTTGGTAAAACTCGATACTGTGTACCGTTTTCGGAATATTTTAATTTGAAAAGCCGATGCTGGTACGAAGTAATGTTATTAATCATTATTCTTATTAATTAGTATCCGCCATGTGAATAAAAAAATGTTTGTCAGGTAAATGAGATGTCATCGATCAAACGGATACATTTAAAAAAATGTAGTCAAGTTGATTGACTCAGTACTTTCCACACATTCCGATGATACCAGTTGTATTATTTTCCCACAGCATGAAACTATAGTCTAGATGCCCCTGCAATCAAACCATTGCTCGCCCGACCGCAAAAAAGTGTTTTATTCTACTAGGTGCTTCTTTTACAGGTCAATGGACAATCTATCATGAATGCAACAAATTTTTGAGTTTTACAAACCCCCACCCCCGAACCACCCCAATTTCACCCCTAACCAAAAAAAAAACTTTTTTGAATGATGTCGAACCCCTAAAACGTCTAAAACGAAATTTGAGGTGTTTTTTTGTATTTTTAGTTTTTTTATTATTGCCGCGCTGCCACTGAAATTATTTCTAAAAACCATACGCGATTTTTATACTCGTTGCGGTAATAAATCTGTATCAAAATGTCATTAAAGTCAATTCAGAAGTTTCCACGTACACAATACAGAACGATCCAAAGTAATACTCGTATGTATTTTGTATGCATCAGAAAGTTCAAGTCCCTTGGTTTCTGTAATCGGCAAGGCAATGTTCGGATGGACCTAAAAATGTGTATTATGCCGCTAGGTCTTTCTCTCTCAGGTCAGTAGACAGCCTACAAATTTTTCAGATTTACAACCCCCCACCCCCAACCACCCTAATTTCACCCCCACCCCAAAAAAAAGTAGAAAATGATCAAGAACCCCTAAAATGCGTAAAAACGAAGTTTGAGGGATATTTGAAATTTTTCGTTTTTTGCTAATTACTCCGCCACCCATGCACCGATTTTCAAAATTTTAGCAACATTACCTATTACGACCCTACACCATATCACTATTCAAATTTCATCAAAATCTATGCAGCGGTGACTGAGATTAGGAGGCTAGAAGGATCGCCAACAGACAGACAGACCGACAGACAGACCGACGGAAATGAGTGACGTGGATTTTCGTTATGTATGCATCAAAAAACGCCCAAAAAGTATATTATCTCAAAATCGAAGATTTTCGCGATCACAATACTCCCCTCACCTATCGGTGTGGGAAGGGCTTTTCTTTCTTGAAACGTTTCACTAGAATCCATTCTAATCGGTATATCTTGATTTTTTCTAAGATTGCTATGGAAAACTGACATATATTGATAGTTGTAAGGATAAGACAATAATAATCAGACTTTTGACACCGTTATTTGTAAAATTATATATTGTAAATCAAAAAATGTACTCAAATATTGAATACACCGACATGTTCCTAACTTTAGGCGAGTGTTTAGGAAACTATAGTGCAGCTGTTACGCATTATGCAGAAAAAACTAACCAAGGAAAAATACATTTAGAGCTGTTGAACGACGTTGTCAAGAAACTGGGAATATGAGACCAAAAAATATGGATTCTGGTAGGCCAAGAACCACAAGAACCATCAGTAAAGAAAATATTATTTTACATTTGGTTGATCGAGATCCAGCGGGTAGCATAAGGAATATGGCAAGACAAATACGACTTCTTCATGTACTTTGAGGAGGAATTTTTGTCAAACATAACAAAAGGGGTAGCCCTCAATCCATTTTTTTTAAATCTTCTGAGACCTACCATAATCATATCTCTTGAGGGTCTGTTGGTACCATCCAACATGGTGTTGTTTTTGGGTTCCTGAGAGACTATTAGGAATCTAATGACAACAAACTTTGCTGACTCTCAGACGGTGATGTAAGATTTTTTGAAATGTAGTCATTTCAATCTTCAGAATACTCTTCAGAATAATTTTGTAGGTGACTCGGTTATCATCCTCAATCATCTGCGGGAATATTTTCATTAGAAATTGCAGCAATTAGCCTTCGTTCTTCAATTCTTTCAAATTTGAATTTGTTGTATTAGCCATCCAAATCCCTCGAAGATAGGGCTTCATTACAAAATTCAGCACGAAGCCTCTACAAACATTATTTCGAAAAGATAGACATTTGAAATCGTAAAATATCATAACACAACACGAAACTGTTTACGCGTATAATAAACTTAGGCATTTAGCGCTTCAAGCCCGAAAAAATTCGAAGAAATCCACAGGAAGTTAGTCAGCCATTATGTAAATGCTTCGTTATAATTTCACTTTCGTCCGTTGGCAAACAGGTTGCATACCTACCTACCGAGCCGATCCTAGAATATTCTATCAGAGCTGCTCCTATACAAACAAAAGAACGGTAGCCGCACATATCATTAAAAGGCATATCGAGCGACTCAAGAAACACAAATAATTTCGTCGGCAGATATGTGGTGGGCGTTGAAGTAAAAGCCACAATGCCACAAGTGTGTCACTTGTACTACTAGAAGAATAGCGTGTCTGGAAAAATCAAAATACGTGATATGTTGCCTACACCTTATTAACTATACTGTGAAATGACATGCACTATATGGCGGGGGAAATCAGGGATCCGATATTATACATATATATTATATGTTGGATGGAAAAGGTAATCGTAAAGACCATCAATTCAGCCTATTTTGTACTACGTCATTTAAATTAACATCAACATATCGAAAGCCTTCAGCAGAGTGTGGCTTGAGGAACTTCTTCCAGCTTCCTTCTTATGGCTTTTGCTATACATCAACGTGCTGCTATCATCCTAGGAGATGGTGTGGAATGAGCTGCCGGGGAATCTGTTTCCCGTCGGATACAACCTGCAGCGTTTCAAATCTAACGTGCGCTTCTGAAGCGCCATAGGCTTCCAACCTTTGCGGGAGGCTGACCATAAAAAGAAACCTTACAATAATTATGAATATATCGAACAAGGTTGTTCGATGTTACTCTCTTTGATCACTTGGATAATTTATTATGACCCATTTCTAGAAAAAGGTGTCAGCTAGTGGCACACATTTTGTTTTGAAGATCAATTTTTTAGTTGATTATTTTCATTTGTTCTTCCACATTTTTTCTATTATCTATCAGAAAATCCTTTTATGTAGGCGTTATTGTTGACGGGAAATCCAGCAAGGCACGACGGCTCAGAAGTAAGTAGAAAGCATTTATGAAACAAAAACATTTTCTCCAATCAAGCGGTTACAGTCAGTCTAATATTCATGTTGTCGTACGCCAAAAGATAAATGCTGTATGGTACTTACCAGTGTACCCACATACTTGTTTGAAAGGTCCATTGTTTCCAACGATACATGCTCAGATTGACAATCGCTCATTTTCCGCTTATGATTGATCGTTCTCAAGACGTTCTGCTTATTAGAAGACATGAGCCCTCATGAACTGGCCAGCGCAATCATAATAAATAATTTACGGTAATTGCTTATCATTGACATTGTTTCGGAACAAACGTACCGTTAACTTTTTCTGTGCGCAGGTAGGCTTTTGCTTGTCAGGTCGGTAAAGCTTCATTTTGAGCCTATATGCGATTGAAGTGCGAAATCTCCAATGCAACTAATAGCGTTTTTCACTGGGCTCATTTCAGTGCACTTCGTGCGAGTGCAGAGTGCTGAAAAATTTCACCTAGGGTAACACTTTTGCACTGGGTTCTTCCAGTGGAATACACATCAAGAAACAACAAGTTGTTTTGACTTTTGACATTCGATAAGTTGTTAGTTGTGTTGGTTATGATCGACATATTTCCAGTATTTTCATCTGAGATCTTGATCTTCGAGACTTGGTTCAGAGACTATAAAATGCGTCAAAGTTAATGGTATGAATCCGTTTGAAGGTGAAAGGTGGAATTTTTTCCTAGATACATATTTGTTCGTCCTCAGAAGATGAGCTAGATTCTGCTAATTCAAACAAGGGAATTAAAAATTTGACCACACCGATAGGTGAGAGGAGTATTGTGATCGCGAAAATTTTCGATTTCGAGATAATACGCTGCTTGGGCGTTTCATGATGTCTACATAACGAAAATCCACGTCACTCATTTTCACCGATCTGTCTGTCTGTCGGTCCGTCTGTCTGTTGGCGTTCTTCTAACGTTGTAATCTCAGTAACCGCTACATGGATTGTGATGAAATTTGGGTAGCGAAATGTTGTGGGGTCGTAGTAGGTAATGCTGCTATAATTTTGGAAATCGTTGCACAGGGGGCGGAGTAATCAGCAAAAAACAAGAAATCTCAAATAATACCTCAAACTCCGTTTTTAGGCGTTTTAGGGGTTCCTGATCATTTTCTACTTTTTTGGATGGGGGTGAATTTAGGGTGGTTTGGGGGTGACGGGTTGTAAAACTAAAAAATTTGTTGTATATACATATAATGGGCTGTCCATTGACCTGTGCATGAAAAACCCAGCGTCATAATACACTTTTTTAGGTCCATCCGAACATTGGCTTGCTTACTATAGAAACCAATTGAATTAGAATTTGTGATGTAGGTATACATACGAATATTGTTTTAGATCGTTATATATTGCGTAACGCAAAAATAGTTGAATTGATTTTAATGAAATTTTGATACACAATTTAGTGCCGCGGCGAGAATGGAAAACGCGCCTGCTTCTGAAAAATCGTGTCAGTGGTGGCGCGGCAATAATAAAAAAACTAAAAATATAAAAACAGCTCAAACTTCGTTTTTAGACGTTTTGAAGGCTCCTGATCCTTTCGCATTGTCCAGTTGAAGCATGCAGAAGAAACTGTGGCGTCCTAGTTCCTAAAGAGGGAGAGGCAAGAAACTATTTTTTTTTATGGTCGGCCTCCCGCAAAGGCTTAAAGCCTATGGCGCTGTAGAAACGCTGCGAGAGGATAAGTATCGGTTCACGTTAGAATTTAAACGCTGCAGGTTGTAGCCGTCGGGAAACAAATTCTCCGGCAGCTGATTCCATAGCGTCGAAGTTCTCCAAAAGAAGGAATGCTGGAGGAGACTAGTTCGGGGAGTAAGGACCTCGACCCGGTAAGGATGAACTCGCAGAGCTTCTCTAGTTTTCCTGGTTCGAACGGCCTGTGGTGTTATTATCTGAGAGAGCTCAATCGAACATCTTCCGTGATAGAATCTGTAAAACAGGGATAGGTCAGCCACCCTCCTTCGATGTTCCAGGCTGTGGAGGTCCTTTGTGAGGTTTGGCGTATCGATTAGTCTAATCGCTCTTTTCTGGATAGTGTCCAGAAGCTTTAGAGAGTGCTTAGGAGCGCATCTTCACACATGGGAGCAATACTCCAGCGATGGTCGGATCTGCGCCTTGTACAGCAGCAGCAGTTGCTCTGGTGTATACAACTTTCTACAGAGGAACAAAACTCCAAGCTTCTGGGATGCCTTTTTAACAATACTGACGACGTGGTCGTGCCAGGACACGTTATTGTTGATGTTGATTCCCAAAAGCTTGACAGAAGGTGATTCGACTATGGGGTGACCCTCCATTTCCACGGTTGGTAAGCCATCGTGAGACTTCTTTGTAAGTGTTGTTGCCTGAGTTTCTTGTACGTTGAACTGTACTTTATTTGCTAATCCCCACTCGACAATTGTTTTGACATCAGCGTTGATTTGTGAGGCATGCTGCTGTCGCTGACGTACCGTCTCCTGGAATGATAGTGGCTTACCTGGTTCCATGCACGATACTAATGTACTGTCATCTGCGAAGCTGTAGATTGGATTGAATGTTATTTCCAGCAGCATGTACAGCAAAAACTGTGTAGGGGATAGGACAGATCCCTGAGGAACACCGGCGTTTATTGAGAATACGTCTGATGAACAGCCCTCGGCTACAACAAACAGAGATCGGTCGTTCAAAAACCTATTCAGCCACTGGCGCAGGCGTGGTGGTAGTCCATAAGCAGCAAGCTTGGCCAGAAGTCCGTCATGCCATACTCTGTCGATAGCTTTCGATATATCAAGTGCAACAACATGGGATTCGCCATGATTGTCTATTGCTCTGTTCCACAAGTGAGTGACGTAGGCAAGGAGGTCACCTGTAGACCTGTGCTTACGGAAGCCATACTGGCGATCATTTATGATGTTATTGTTGTCCAGGAATTTCAGGATCTGTGTGTTAATGACAGTCTCCATAACCTTAGACATGATGCTGAGAAGAGCCACAGGTCTATAGTTAGTGGGATCGGTTTGGGTTGTATACGCAGCCAGTCTTCCATGAAGCGGGAAACACGCTTCGCTGATATGATAGTTTGAAGAGCTTGCAAATAATAGGTGCAAGTTTAGCGGCACAGGCACAGGACAATGGCTGGAATTTGGTCAGGACCAGTAGCTTTTTTCGTGTTTAGTTTTTGGAGGATGCTTTTTACATCTCGGTGTTGAAATTTGACCTCTGCCATTCTCAAGTTCTTGTTTATGGTGGTAGTCGGAGTGTGGGACTATTTCAACACTCTCAACTTACTAACGTTACGCAACTCTGTACATCTCAGTTGGGTTTGGGGGGTTGGGTAATCAGTGTACGTTGAAAATACATTAAGAAACATCGCTACGTATTTCTTTTTCTGCTTAAAAAAAGATTTCAGTATTGGGTCTATGTCTATCCGATTGGAATTAAAACAGGTCCCCAGTTAGACCAATTTATTTTAAAACTTCTAAGGGTTATAAGCTAATTTCGAATCAACTCATTCTTTTCAAATAATGTTTATTTTGAGACATTGGACCATTTTTGAACCACCAGAAATAATCTTGTAGCTATCGTTATCTCGAGCATGCGCAGTAATAAGAAACTGCTAAATGATGCTCAATAACGAAAACGGAGGTCGTCCAATTTTAGTTGCTTGCTCTCCCTCTCTCCTTGAACGGTCAATATGGTCGAAGTGTCAATTGGAAAACAACCGACGATAGTCGCCAAATACTTTGTTCTTCAAAAGATGTCAACCATTTTTGAACCTTATAAACATTCAATATTTTTTAAGCTTTTCTACCTCTGTTGTTTAAAAATTGGTTTATATTCATGCGTGGAAACTACTAAGTTAACCTACTTGGCACCATTTTATATTCGGCAGATTTGCTGTACTATATACGCAGGAATGCATTTGCTATACAGAGCACGGATTGGCCATTAAAAAGGCACTTTTAGATTCTAATCGCATGTTTTTCTACGTCCATAATATGAAATATGTTCCTTCCGGAGTACTTTTGACTTGATCGTGATTTTTTTATGCTACAGCATTACACATTATGGCTGTTTTGAAGCAGGTCAGAGATATTGCATAAATGCTTATTAGGAAGAATAATCGTTGCACAAACCTTCAATTCTCATGAGTAAGAATCACTGTGGTTGAAGAAGAAATCTTATTCTGGATAGTTTGGAGAAAATTTCCATCTTCAGTCATAAAGGAATAGTCACCTCATCAATTAAGTTGTGAATGAAGAGATTATATATAAACCTGCAGCTATCAAAGTATTTTGAAGAAAATGATATGTTCCCTGCACCACCACAAGTATGTTAGTACATCTAGTTGATAGCCTTCTTCATGACTTGGACAACCTCTATGGCGATATACTCGTGGTGTTAGACTTTCCAAAGGCTTTTGATTATGAGAATCATGAAATATTGATCAGTGAATTGAAGTACTATAGATTGGCTGCGATACCTTTGAAATTCTTTAAAGAATATTTATTCAATGGCAAGCAAAACCCTTCCGGGATGCCACAGCGTTCCGTCTTAGAACCTCTAGTGTATTCATAGTTTACACCTTTGACTTGCAGAGTTATATAGAATATTCAAACGTAACTTTATGAAAGATATTAGAGTTTTTTTTTTATGTTAGTCTATTAAATTTTCAGCTCAACTATTGAAACCAATAGTAATTCGGAACGCGCAGTACCGAAATTGGGCTAAATCAGCAAGGCCTCGATGTAGGAGGTCCGTATCAACTTTCAGTACGAATAAATGAGTGCGTTCAGTGCTGAATATCGTCGCGGTCTTGAATGACGCTAGGTGGTACTCGAAATTCCATAAGGTTTCAGCTCGAGTCCACCGACCACGTCAGTCATTTGATTTTTTTTAATATGCGTTCTGATGGTCGACAACCACAGGGATGGATTGGAAATAATCTAGTCAATTATTATGGATGACACCTCCTTGTGTAGATCAATCTGAGCGAACTCCTGAGCGAGATGGATACCTTGTAAACGTATTATATCCTTCTTCGTGGGCTCCCGATGAATCCTTTCAGGATGTTATTCTTCCTAGAGCCAGCACCTACAGATGAAATAGATAAGATGAAATCTCATATTTTGGATAACTTCAGAGTGCTGACTACAAATCCAGTCGCAGTTTTGAGTTTTAGTCTCGTTTGACGAAAATCAAAAATTTCAGATCACTTCGACTTTATCTGGCCTTCTACTGAGATGAAACCTTTGGCTTTGAATAATTTGAGGATGCTGATTACAGGCATGGACAGTTTTGAGTTTCAGTCTCGTTTGGCAAAAATAAAAAATTTCTGACCTTTCATACCTGCAGCTTTACCTATAAAATCGAAAATCTTTATTTGACTTTCTGTTAAGACGATACCTAGTGTTTTAGATAATTTGAAGATACTGACAAAACGGGTCGAAGTTTTGAGTTTTAGTCGCGTTTGGCAAAAATAGAAAATTTAATTTAATAAGATGAAACTTTCTGTTTTGGTTAATTTGGGGGTACTGATTACAAATAAGCTCACAGTTTTGAGTTTTAGCCTTGTTTGACGAAAATCAAACATTTCTGATCTTTCAGATATTCAGGTTTACTTTAAAACATCAAAAATCTTTATCTGGCCTCCTGTTAAGATGAAACTTCTCGGTTTGGATAATTTGAGTGTGCTGATTGTAAATATGGTAGCAGTTTTGAGTTTCAATCTCGGGTGTCGAAAATAAAAAATTTCTGATCTTTCTGATCTTCAGGTTTACCTAAAAAATTGGAAAATCTTTATTTATCTTTCTATTGAGTTGAAACCTCATGTTTTAGATAACTTGAGGATGCTGGAACTCTATTCGGTAACTCTGTCGACCTTGCTTCTCCCGCTCCCGTTCCGCCGTCCGCCACCCGCCGCCAATCCGTTTCCGTTCCCGTTTTCGTTTCCGTGGTTACTACCACAATAGTCGGTCACCTTGTAGTGAGTATGCTTGTAGTGTTCGAAAGAAGTGAAGGCGGGAAGTGAAACTGTTACGCTGTGAATTTATTGTGATTGCACATTTTAGTTGTGAGAGGATGGGTCAACCTGTGTCTTAGGTGGACCTTAGATGGCAGTTTCTCTTTGCACTTCTGTCTATGGCGCATTTTTTAAGCACAAGTGCACAAGTGAGTGCTATCTCTCGTCCCGCGCAGATCGACACGGAATGTCCCCTACTGCCCGGGAGTGACGTCACTTTCCGGACGGGCTACCGCCGTGCATTTGCTAAGCTTCCGTGCACTTTCCGCTGTCGATCCGCCGCTTTCCGCGTTACGTTGCACTCATAGCCGCGGAAAGCCGCGCCGAGTGCGGATAGACGTAGTGTCATTGCTGACAACGTGTCATATTTGTATCGTTTTCACCTTTAAGTGAGTTTCTGAAAGCAAGGTAAGTCTATTTTGCTGTATTTTGGTCTCTGTATTCCTCAGGTATTCATATTTTCACAACCAAACCGTACACGTTTGCATGCCAGGTTCACACAACTTGTGTACCGGGTGTTTCCTTATAATTCGCCACCCCTCTTATCTTTTTTATTTGAAGAGATAGAAAAAAAGTTCTTATATGAAGGTTTTATAGCCTTCTCTTAGCAAAATGTAAGAACGACACAAAACGTTACCGTATTTAATTGTTTTGCAGCCACCATGGCTATTGTAGATTGAGGTTATCACCCACATTTTAGAAACTTTGGAGCTAAATATTTCAGAACCTTTCAAAATAAGATGATCGAACACTATATTTTTGACAACAAGAGAAACAAATATTTGTTTCCGTCCCATAAAAATATAGCTTTAAACGAAAAACAGGATTTTCTATTATCTTTTTTCTTGGTGTCTAATTCGAAATGACAAGAGAAAACTATACAACTTGCATATAAAACCTTTTTTCTATCTCTACAAATAAAAAAGATAAGAGTGGTGCCGAATTATGAGGAAACACCCGGCACATGTACGCTGTGTTTGGATAAATTATTGTTTGAATGGCAATGGAAGAAAAATTCATATTGTGTTATATTTTCACATGTGCTTCTTGTTTTAGATAGAATTTGTACTTGCTGATGCTGAAGCCTTGGAGCTGATGGAGGAGGGGGCAGAATTTGAGCATCACAGGACAAATCGCATAAGATTGAGGATACAAATAGTGTATACAAAGCTGAATTACTGCCAAATAAAAATAATAAAGAATGAATGAATTTTCATTATTTTATTGTTAACTAGAGTGAAAAGAGTGAATTCGTCAAGCTTATCAAAATAATCCACCCTGTCAAACAGTTGCCTTGGTACACCAAACAACATTAAATTTAATTTGTCCACTTCATCATCAGCGTTAAGAATGCTATTTTCAATTATATAGTCCATTTTACCAGCTTGATTGAGATTTTTTCGCATCTAACTTAAATACTTGTTATGATTGACAACAAACTACAGAACTTAATGACACGGAAGTAAAAAAAGTGAGACGGTGTGCATATGACCCTTGACCATACAGTAAAAATTTACATATATTGTGCATGGTTACTCCGTTTGTTCGGTGGATAAGGTGTAGTGTACCTTAAGCCTGAAAAATGTAAAACTTAACTTGCGCTTTAATGCGCCGTAGACAGCAGTGCAAAGAGAAACTGCCATCTAAGGTCCACCTAGGTCACAAACTGACCTTAAGTATTACCATTGCAAATAGCTGTAAATGATATAGCCCTACACATAGCCTAACCAATACTAAGTCCTTATCCATTCTTTTTAAATACATACATCGTTTGAATCCATCTTCTCACAAATACAATGTGCAATCACAATAAATTCACGATATAACAATTTCGCTTCCCGCCTTCACTTCTTCCGAACACTACAAGCATACTCACTACAAGATTACTTACTATTCTGGTAGTAACCACGGAAACGAAAACGGGAACGGAAAGCCTTCCGAGACGCTTAGCAAATGCACTCAGCCGAGTCGATCCGTGCGGATCGGAAGGCTTTCCGTTCCCGTTTTCGTTTCCGTGATTACTACCATAATAGTTGGTCATCTTGTAGTATAGTGAGTATGCTTGTAGTGTTCGGAAGAAGTGAAGGCGGGAAGCGAAATTGTTACGTTGTGAATTTATTGTGATTGCACGATTTATTTGTGAGAACATGGATCCAAACGATATATGCCTTTAAAAAGAATGGATAAGGACTTATTATTGGTTGGGTTATGTGTAGGGCTATATCATCTGCACTGGTAATACTTAAGGTCAACTTGTGACTATGGCGCATTTAAGCACAAGTTAGACTTTACATTTTTCAGGCTTAAGGTACACTAGTCTCACTTTTTTTACTTCCGTGCCCTTTAGTTCTGTAGTTTGTTGTCAATCATAACAAGTATTTAAGTTAGGTGCGAAAAAATCTCAATAAAAGCTAGTAAAATGGACTATATAATTGAAAATAACATGCTTAACGATGATGAAGTGGACAAATTAAATTTAACGTTGTTTGGTGTACCTAGGCAAGTGTTTGATAGGGTGGATTATTTTGATAGGTTTGGCGAATTCATTCTTTTCACTCTAGTTAACCTAATTTAACAATAAAATAAAGAATTAATTCATTCCTTATTATTTTCATTTTGTAGTAATTTAGCTTTATATACACTATTTGGATCCTCAATCTTATGCGATTTGCCCTGTGATGCTCAAATTCTTCCTCCTCCACCATCAGCTCCAAGGCTTCAGCATCAAAAAGTACAAATTCCATCTAAAACAAGAAAGCACATGTTAAAATACATCACAATACGAATTTTTCTTCCATTGCCATTCAAACAATAATTTATCCAAAGACAGCGTACATGTGCCGGGTATTTAAAAGTTTTATAGTTTTCTCTTGTCATTTCCAATTAAATACGAACAAAAAGAAAAACTAGTAGAAAATCCTGTTTTTCGTATAAAGTTATATTTTTATGGGACGGAAAGACATGTATGTTTCTCTTGTTGTCAAAAATATAGCGTTCGATCACCTTATTTTGAAAGGTTGTGAAAATATTTAGCTTTCAAAGTTTCTAAAATGTGGGAGTTAACCTCTATCCACGATAGCCACGGCGACTGAAAAACAATTAAATACGGTAATGTTTTGTGTCATTCTTACATTTTGCTAAGAAAAGGCTATATAACCTCATATAAAAATTTTTTTTCTATCTCTGATAAAAAAAGATAAGAGGGGTGGCGAATTATAAGGAAACACCCGGTGCACAAGTTGCATGAACCTCACGCGAACATGTGTACGGCTTGGTTGTAAAAATACGAATACTTGAGGTATACAGAGACCAAAATACAGCAAAATAGACTTACCTTGCTTTCAAAAAATCACTTAAAGGTGAAAACGATACAAATATGACACGTTGTCAACAATGACACTGACGTCTATCCGCACTCGGTGCCCCTTTACGCGGCTATGAGGTCAACGGAAAGTGCACGGACGTACCGAATGCACTTGGCGGTAGTCCGTCCGGAAAGTGACGTCACTCCCGGGCAGTAGGTGACTTTCCGTGTCGATCCGCGCGGAACGAGAGATACGAAATAGGCTTCCTGATTACAAATCCGGTGGCCGTTTTGAGACTTAAAGCCTCGTTTGGCGGAAATCAAATATTTCAGACCTTTACCTGAAAAATCGAAAATCTTTATTTGACTTTCTATTAAGGTGAAACCCTGTCCTTTAGATAACTCGAGGGTGCTAGTGACAAATCCGGGCGGAGTTTTCAGTTTTAGTCACATTTGGCAACAGACAGCAGACCTGAGACGCAATTACGTCAAAATCCTTACCCTTTACAACAATTGCATAACATTACACAACAATTATTTGACACACGAAAACCTCTTACTCGCATTATACTCGTTGCACAATACGTGAATAGCATTTTTGAAAATTTACATATTAATACACACCTAAAATGACAGTAGCGCTTGATATGGACTGCACAGAGATAAAATCAACTTTCAATAGAAAACGCGAGAAAACTTTTATAATAGAGTGCTGCCAATGTCACAACACCAATTCTTCGTCCTTTTGCTCTAATGGATTATGAAAGTAGAGCAGCAGTTCTCAAGTAGCACTTGTTCTTAATAACCGGCAATTAAAAAATGAAAATTGTATGGTGTTTAGTTTGAAGTTATAATACTGCAACTCTACTAAAACTACATTATATTAGATTTCAAAGGTAATATTTCCCACTTTACCTAAAGTGAGGTCAAGGATATCACAATCCCTGTTTGGAACTACTGCTTTACCTTTGAAAATCAATGAATGGATAGCAGAGGTTATCAAAAGAATTAACATAATTTAAAAAAGTCGAAAAATAAATTAATTTTATTTAGCAGAACCATAGAACACGTGGGCTGGATGTAGATAAAAAAATTGAGTCAAGTTGATTGACTCAGTACTTCCCACACATTACTGTGATATCAGTTTATTATTTTCCCATAGCATGAAGCTTTAGTCTGAGATCCCCTTGCAACCAAATCATCGGCAGCCTTCCCTCCCCTAAAATTGTCTTATGCCGCTAAGTATTTCCTTCAGAGGCCAATGGACAGCCTAAAACATCAAAAAACGAAGTTTGAGTTGTTTTCATACTTTTAGTTTTTTGATTATTGCTATATACGCTGTCACTGACACGATATTTAACAAACATACGCGTTTTCCATCCTCACCACGGTAATAATACTGTGTCAAAATTTAATTAGAATCAATGTAATAGTGTCCACGTTACAAAATACAAAAAGATCTAAAGCAATAAATACTCGTATGTATGTATACAGAAAATTCCCTTAGTTTCCGTAATACGCTAGGCAATGTTCGGATGGACCTAAAAAGTTGATTTATGTCGCTAGGTCTTCCTTCACAGCCCCTACCCTACACCCTATTATGAATACAAGAAATTTCTCAGTTTTTCAACCCCCCACCCCCTAACCACCCCAATTTCACCCCACCCAAAAAAAAACGCAGAAAATGATCAGGAACCTCTAAAACGCTTAAAAACGAAGTTTGAGCTGTTTTTATATTTTTACTTTTTTTATTATTTCTGCGCCGCCACTGGCACGATTTATAAAAACCATACGCGTTTTCCATCCTCGCCACGGTAGTAATACTGTGTCAAAATTTCATTAACATCAATTCAACAGTTTCCTTGTAACACAATATAGAAGGATCTAAAGCAATACTCTCGTATGTTTACACCAGAAAAAATTCTAAGTCCTTTGGTTTCTGTAATAGGCAAGGCAATGTTCGGATGGACCTAAAAAAGTTATTTATGTTGCTAGGTCTTCCTTCATGGGTCAGTGGGCAGTCTATTATGAAAGCAACAAATTTTTCAATTTTACAACCCCCCACCCCCCAACCACCCCAATTTCACCCCCACCAAAAAAAAAGTAAAAAATGATCAGGAACCTCTAAAACGCCTAAAAACGAAGTTTGAGGAATATTTAATTTTTTTTGTTTTTTGCTAATTACTCCGCCGCCCCTGCACCGATTTTCAAAATTATAAGAACATTACCTACTACGACCCCCCAGCATATCGCTGCCCAAATTTCATCACAATCCATGCAGCGGTTACTGAGATTACGAGGACACAAAAACGCGTACAGACAGACCGACAGACAGACCGACAGACCGACAGACCGACAGACAGACCGACGGAAATGAGTGACATGGATTTTCGTTATGTAGACATCATGAAACGCCCAAAAAGTGTATTATCTCAAAATCGAAAATTTTCGCGATCACAATACTCCCCTCACCTATCGGTGTGGGAAGTAAAAAGTAGATGCATATGCCATGTATTGTCATTAATAAATTCAGCTCTTTATCACGCACATGTCTCATACTTTTATGGAAGTACCATTTTAAGATAACAGAAAACGTGAATGCTACAGTTATTATGGCAGAAAAGAGAGAAATTGAGCTATAAAGTATTAGGACTATGTATATGTATGGGAGGAACATACGTATATGCTTATGTAGGTGTCCAGCAAATCAACAGATTATGCAAGATGCAAATACGTGTGTCCAGCGCCCAGCATCTCCTCTAAAATTGGAAGTGTAATACTTTTATTATTATTAGTGCTGTATGGTTATAAATAGATAGATAGATAAATAGGGTAAAGTCGGGTAAATTGTACCACATTGGACACTTTATCAAATATCTCGCTATTGACTTGATTTGAATTCAACAAAACTATAAATTAGAGTTACCTAACATATTCCTATCAAATTCCATAATAAAAAGGTTACATAAAGACTGACAGTTTGACGTAATAAATGTTTTTTTAAAACGTTGCAAACGGTACAATCTACCCAACTGGTTCGTTAAATTGTACCATGGCAAAATGCATTAGATGATCGTTGTTGATAGAACGACAGATTTATAATGCAATACATTGCAATGAATTAAAATTTTTATTTGTAAAACTTCAACACATAAATCACAAATTAGGAACCCATTGGGTAAAACAAAATATTGTAGCAAATGACTAATACTTAATACTTATTTAAACACAAACACGGAAGCCACAAATATAGTCCCATCGACTGGGAAACGAAGCACAGCTTTCATGCACCCAATTTGCACAAAATTTCCAGTTTTATAGTTTCTTATTGCTGCCTTCATATCTTGCCCTGACCATTGGCAGTATTTTGTACCCTTGCGAGGCATGACTGAAAAAAATACTGGAATTTGGTAAATTGTACCGGTACGATTTAACAAACTAGGTGGTGGTCCAAATTAGCAAACCGATATTATTGATACAAATTGATTTATATCTTTTGAAAAAGTGAGGTTAGGGTAAATATAGACCGCCTAAACTATTTCCAAA
Source organism: Callosobruchus maculatus (assembly GCA_951848785.1). Classification (NCBI taxonomy): domain Eukaryota; kingdom Metazoa; phylum Arthropoda; class Insecta; order Coleoptera; family Chrysomelidae; genus Callosobruchus; species Callosobruchus maculatus. The sequence goes on from CATOUR010000056.1 coordinate 15,934,450, forward strand.
TGACCAGTAATTACGAAGAACGCCACCCCAACTACCAAAAACTGATCATTCGGATACAAAGGCTTAACTAAAGTTGTATAATACTTACTGCGTGAAGTCGTTTTTCAGAAAAACACAAATTTTAAGTTTCACGAGAGACCGCCATTTACGCGTCCGGGTAACTAATGTTTTGACAACAAGAGGTATCAAAAGAGCAAACTAGATGACGTTAGAGGCTTACAATTTAATAAATATTGAGGTGGTACAATTTAACAACTGGTACAATATACCCGACTTTACCCTATACTTTATCGTCTAAGAAATTACAATATTCTTATTGACAAAGCTATATAATAACAAAATGTGGAATATTCACTAAAACTCGCCATAGAACTCATCTAGTGTGTAACAGTGTTTTTATCAGAAAATTTCTAAGTGTTTTACGGAAAACTTTTTGAATTTTAAAAGAGTGAGTAAGTTTCTCATATATCTTCACTCCATTGTATATAATTGGGTCTTTAATTAGTGATGATTTAGGGTTGATTAATTTCAAATCATTCTTTTGTCTTATATTCTATATTAAAGGCTTCAAATTTTGTTTCATTTTTGAACATCAGTGATGTCGCTTCCAAAAATAAATAGTGCAATTACGGTCACATGTTTGTATTCCAAAAATAGTGGCTTGCATGAAGTTCTAGGTCTACTCTTGGCGATGCATCTAAATGCTCGCTTCTGTAAGACTAACAATTTATTTAAGTAGGTATGAAAACAGAAGCCTCAGTAAGTTACTTTAGTTAACTCATTAATTAAATTAATAATATGATTTACAAATTTCAACTTTTGATCAATTGACCTAAGAACTTCATGCTGTATGTTTGATGTAATTGTTCGTTGTCTAAGTAAATCACGGTAAGTAAGCATTTGAAACTCATGAATTTGGTTTTCGAGATATTAAAAGATGAAAAATTGCTGCGACACCACGTTTTGATTACATTTATATCACTTTCAATTTTTTTCTCTAAGACATGTATGTCATTATCATGCCAAAGTATTGTAGTGTCATCTGCAAATACATTGATTTGGCCACTTATTTCTAATATCATTAGGTTATTAATGTATAGCAAAAATAAGATGGGACCTAATACAGGTAATTTAATAATTTGAGAGCGATGATTCAAAAAAGAGGTAAACCATTTTAGTGCTATTTTAGAACAACCATATTTATCCAACTTCTTGATCAAAATATCATGATTGACACAATCAAACGCTTTAGAAAAGTCACAAATGTAGTTAAAGAAACTAAAAAAACACGCGTTTAAAGAACATTGGATTAAAAAGTTAAACATAATTTCTAAAATAGGCTCAAAACAATAACGAACGAAAAATACTAGTATTATTGTGAAAAAGCGTGGGGTGCCCGATTCACGAATAATATGGTATAAAGCGCCCACGCTTTTTTCACAATTATGATAGTATTTTTCGTTCATTATTGTTTCAAGCTTCTTTTAAAAATTATTTTAACTTTTTAGTCCGATGTTAATTAAAAACGTGTTTTTCGTTTTCCAAGCTAGATTTATATTTCTTTTTAATTTTTAGTTAAATTTATAATTAAAGTGCGTTTATTTACTGTTTTTTAAACTGTATTTATTATTACAGTGTGTAACGAAGATCAATATTCATAGCATAATAATTATCCATTACTACATGAAGGATAATAATTAAAACTGTCGACTTTCATGAATAAATTTCACAAAATCAACAAACTTTAAGGTATCTACGGCCATCTGTTAGCAGATACGACCGCTGGTCCGACGAAGTTGAAGCCGTCAAAATCAGTTTCGCTGCAACCCTCCAAGTTCATTGTTTGATCTGACCTCTTAATTCGAATGATGGTTACAAACCCACAAACATGTTTAAAATTATTATTAGTTATTGCGCTTAGAGATAAAATGTTTTCCGGAAGAGTGTGAAAGACTTGTTTTTGAACCACAAAAAAGTCTTTTCGAGTCCATCTACTTACGTAAGGCATTTTGAAGAGAGCAAAAGTGGTGTCAAGTAGACTACTCCCATGCATTTTAAAGTTTCCTAGGAAAACATTCTGCACAAAATAAAAAGGTTTTTGTATAAGCTCAAAAGTGAAAATATAAAAACAATAAGATACGTGAATTGCTTCATAAATATTTTGCTGTAAAGAGTAAAGAGCTGAAAAAGTGGAAGATCTTAAAATTGGAAATATTATTTTGGAAATCATAAGACGAACGTAGTTGACGCGTACAGGCCAACAATTGCAGGCTCCAATCCAAGCCCTGGACACCCTGGGAACAAAGGCGAAGTAGCTAGTACCGCTCGGTTCTTGATGTATGAAGAACCACCGCCTTGGAAACAGATGCAGCGGTCCCGCGGCATCTAACGGGCTTGATGTGCGAAATTATAAAGGATAGCTCAGAGGAGCAGATTCCGTTTCAATACCGGTAGAAAAGTATTACGTGACTAACCGCACGTTGATGAGAAAGAGGCTGGAGGTGGCGCGTTAAGGCAGGGTGTCGGCGATTCGTTTAATAATTGCTCTTCTCTGGACTGCATCAAGTATAGGCAGGGTCTTATGGAAATAAAACATGTTCTATCCGTCACTCAATTTTTAGCCTAATTTAGTCTTTTGAAACAATTTGATATAGGAGCAGGTGACAGAAAAGATCTGCCTGTGCGTCATCTGGTGCACGAAGGTAACGGTAAACCAAAGAAAATCGCTGCTAAATAGCAGAAGACTTCTTGGTGGAACGCCACGGCGCGTTCGCGTGGCCTGACCAGAAAAGCGTGCTTCTATATCTGTAGAGTGGGGAGGGTGAGTGGTCCCGCTGCACTTAGGCCACAACTGGCCCATTGTGCATCCTCCCAGAGAGTTGTTTTCTCAGGTCATCGTCCATCCTGCCAATTGTAGGAAGGTGAACAAGTCGCTAGGGGACATCTCCCTTATGTGGGCAGGTGTAGGTCAAGACTCGCCAAACGCACACTCTCTAATAGAAGATAACTCTGGGCATTCACATATGACGTGTTCCACAGTTTCGTCTTCGCTTTCACACATTCTACATATCGATGTGTCACTTGTAGTGTGGAGGTGTTTCCTGAGTTGACAGTGGCCAGTCAGGAATCCTACCATGAGACGTAGGTTTGGTCTGATCATCGCCAAGTACTTCTTGGATATTGCCATGTCAAAACCTGCAAGGGCTTCCTTGGCAAATCGACATCTTTGTAGTCCTTCCCGTCGTTTTACCATTTGGGCATGGGAGTGTTTTTTTGGCTATTTCCGAAACTGTGGTTGTCGATATTCCAGAAAGGTCACATGGCCCTAAAAATCTTTGGTCAGCGGCCTTCCTGGCTAGACCGTCCGCTATACGGTTGCCTTTGTTGTTGTTGTGCCCTTTAACCCACCTCAGGACAATACTGTTTTTGTCCGAAGCATGGGCTAAAGATTGGTGGCATTCCATTGTTAGCCCTGAGGTGATGCAAGGTCTTTTCAGGGTTAGAAGTGCTTGTCTGCTGTCAGTGCAGATTACTACAGTTTTGCCAGATACATCTCTCCTGGCTAGTTCATTTGCGGCTATCGATATGCCAGCCAGTTCCGTTTGAACGATACTGGCGTGTTTGCCCATAGTACACTTTGTTCTTAGGTTTAGAGACCTGGATTATACACCACAACCAGTGCCTTCCCTTGTTTTGGAGCCACCTGTGTATATGCAAATTGCATTTGTCACATTTGGCTCAACATTCTGTTTGATTTCTATTTTGTAGGGTTTCTTAAAAATGAATGTTGGTTTAATTGAGTCGCTGGTTGCTTGTAGCATGGGTAGTGCCTTTAGTGCTTCCCGCCATACCAGCTGCCTAAGTCGTCCCATACCTACATCTGGATTGATACCAACCGTGCGAAGTCGAAACATTGACAGTAACGCAACCTCTTTGATGTAAATATCTAGAGGGGTAATGCCAATTATTACTTCCATAGCAGCAGTCGGTGTTGTACTCATGGCTCCTGTTATATTAATGCAGGCCATACGTTGTATTTTGTATAATTTATTAATCGCCGTCGCCTGCAGAACTTTAGGTGCCCAAGCAATGGCTCCATACGTTAGCATAGGCCTAATGATTGTGGTATAGATCCAGTGGGTAACTCTTGGCGACAGGCGCCAAGTGCGTCCCACTGTTCGCTGACATTGTTCATAAGCGACATATGCTCTTTTGGCTCTACTATCTAAGTGAGAGTTCCAGGTCAGCTATCTGTCGAGGGTAATACCAAGATATTCCACCTCTTCAGAAAAATGTAGCTTGACATTGAGAAGCTCAGGGGGGTTTAGGCCCCTGATATTCCTTTTTCTGGTGAACAGAACCATCTCAGTCTTCTTGGGATTGATGGACAATGAGTGCTCTAAACACCACTTTTCTATTGATTTGAGTGCCATTTGGGTTCGTCTATCCAGTATGTTCTCAAATCTACCTGTTTGCAGGATGACTATGTCATCCGCATATGCTATTGTGTAGTGTCCATTGCTGTTGAGGTGATTGATGAGGGTATCCAGAACCACGTTCCAAAGCAGTAGTGACAGAACACCTCCCTGCGGACAACCCGTGGTAACAACACCTTTAACAGAAATGTCCTCTACGTTGATTGTTATTGCTCTGTTGTAGAGCATGCTAAGTATCCATTCGCTCACAGTGCTAGGCACGTTCCTAGCCTGGAGTTGCTGGTTAATTTTTGAGAATGCTGTTTTGTCAAACGCTCCCTCAATGTCTATGATTACTCCCAGGGTGGATTCTTTGTTGTCCAGTGATCTCTCGATTCTGCCAACTACTTGATGTAGTGCCGAGTCGGTGGATCTGCCCGGAGTGTATGCATGTTGATTTGGATGAAGTGGAAAATGAATTAGGACCTCATCTCTTATATACCTCTCTCATAGCCGTTCCATCGTACTTAGGAACAACGATGTTAAGCTTATTGGTCGGAATGCCTTCGGTAGGGTGTAGTCCATCCTACCTGCTTTAGGTATGAAGACACCTCTCTCCACCTTTTGGGAATATATTTTAGATCCAAGGAGGCTCTGAATATTCCCACCAAGTGCGGCATAAGATGTTCTAGACCCCATTGAAGTAGGGCTGGACATATGCCGTCCGGCCCTGGTGATTTGAAGGGGGAGAAGCAGGATATGGCCCAGTTTATCTTTTCCTCACTGATTATTTCTCTGGTGAATTGCCAGTCAATCGGCGAAGGTGTGTTAATGTCTTCCATCCAGTTCGACGTCGCAGTGACAATTGAACCAGGGAAGTGCGTGTCCATCAGGAGCTCAACACTTTCCCGGGGGTTGGAGGTTTTACTTTTATCCACCCTTTTTAGAATGCCGATGCACCGAAGTGGATCTTTAGAGAGCATTTTTTGCAGTCTGGATGCTTGTGGGAAATCCTCTATTTCTTCACAGTAGGCTCTCCAGGCAGCCCTCTGTTTTTGTCTACAGAATTCCTTAAACTCTGTGAGGGTGTATTGGTACAAGTCCCAGTCCTTTTTGAGTTTGGTACGTTTTGCTCTGTTGTAAGTCCTTCTTGCTGCCTTCCTAAGGTGTTCCAGTTCGCTGCACCACCAAATATTGGTTTTGCCACCTTCCTGGACCATCCTTATGGGGCAGGGTTTTTTATAAGAATAACTTATTTTATCTTGGATAGATATTGTGTATCTTTCCAGTTCTTCGTTAGTGCACGGAGTCAAAACCTGTTCGTTACGCAGAGCACCTTCTAAGAGTCGGTTGTACAGATTTACATCCGTCCTCTTCGGGTCGCGAGACTTTACGAGAGCTTTGAGTTCCAGATTTAAAGTATAATTCAGCCAGCGGTGGTCAGACATCGAAATGTCCTCTGACACCTGCCAGTCTAGAATTTTATTAGAGATTTCGGCTGTTGCCAGCGTAATGTCTATAACAGTTTGTCTGCGGGCATTGATAAAAGTCGGTTCCGTGCCTCCATTTAAGATTCGTAAATCCTTCTTAGCAATATAGTCATAAAGAGACCTACCTCGGGAGTTAATATTTTTGCTGCCCCATCCCTGATGGTAGGAGTTCGAGTCACAGCCAATGACAAGCTCCAATTTCTGCTTGAGGCAGTGGTCTACTAGATCTTCCAATTCTTTTGTTGGTGGTAGGGTGCCTGCATCTGAAGGAAGGTAGACCGATGCTAGGACCAGTGCCCTGCTGTTGCCTCTTTCCCATGGACATTCCAATCTAACCGCAGTTAAATCGGAGGTACAAAATCGTGCCATTGGGGTGGCTTTAGTCTTCCTAGGTACATATATTGCAGTCCTGGCTTGTAAGTTGCTTGGTAAGCTGAAAATTTGACCAGTTAGTGAGCTTAGGCCTGTTATTCTGGTCTTTATGATCCAAGGTTCTTGGATTAGAGCTATTGCATCCTCCAACACACCAAGTCGGCGACATAATGTTGCTGTCGGCGACCTACCGTGATGGAGGTTGCATAGAAGGATATTTTTTTTTATGACGTCCTTGCCCATGGCTCAGATATCATTAATTTGCCTTCTCTTAGGACCCCATCTCCTCTTCCGCCAGATGGGGGATGGCGTCCATATGTTCGGGGCCCTCTGCGTCCTCCAAGGGGGCCTCGGTGTTGGTTGTACCCTCATCCGAGGCCCTTGGTTCAGCAGAAGCTCCCGTCCTATTACTTGAGGCTCTGATGGTCAATGAGGTGAACCATAGCTCAACCTCATCGACCTCTTCTTTAGGACAGCCATATCCTCGCCTCCAACACCGAAGACGAACAGGTGTCCTGGAGGGCTTTTCTTGACCTCATGGTGGAAGGTGCACCACTTGGCTACCGACAGTTCTGGATTTTGCACCGTCAGCCGCCGCAGCACCCTCTCCGGGTCTTCAGAGGTGGCAGTAGCGTCATCCTCTGGGACCCAAAGAGAGGCTTTGGTGAGCTTTGGGAGCTTGTCCGAACTGACGACCACCAGTGACGCTTCCTCCCATGGTCTAAGGTTTTTAACAGCCCAAGAAAGCTAATGTAGTGCCCCATAGTCGTCACAGACGATACTGATGTTCTCACCAGTGTGAGTCCACGACTTGAATGTCGGCACTTTGTTTTGGCTGCTGGAGGGCGTCAAGATTAACTTGTCCAGCTCCTCCATTAGCCGTATTTTGATTAGGCTTGCCCGCTCTACAGAGACCTTGTCGTAGGGGTTATCCTTATCTATTATGGCAACCTTAAGATGCTCTAAGGCTGCCTCCGCGAAGGTCTGGGAAGGTGCAGCGGCTTTTATGTCACTGTGAACCTTCTTAATCCTTCTCGGCGTGCCCTCTGAGGAGGTGCTTGGGTGAAGGCGTTTCCCAGGTGTCGCTACATCCTGGCCTCTTTTGAGGGCGAGGTTTTTGCCACTTGACTCGCTGAGCGCCTTCTCCTTTAGTTTTGAAGGGGCTGAGGAGGAGAAAGTAGTTCCTGTGGATGCCGCCTCTTTCGTCTCCCTCGCCTTCCTTCTTCTTTTAGCCTCAGCGCCACAAATTCGTCGATGCTTTGGCCATTGTTTTTTGGGTTGTTTCTGAGGTGATTCTTCTCGTCCAGCCTCGGTCTGTACCGAGGCTTGAGGTGAACATTGTCCAGCCTTAGCTGCAGATTCAGGCTGAGGTGAACTTTATGGTCCAGCCTCGGGATTTTGTGTTTTTCTTTTTGTGATATCTATAGTTGTTCCCACGAGTAGCAAGGGAAAGGATGAGTCCACCACTGGCAAAGCCCCGCACACCAGGGTAAGGCTTATTACAATGGGGTATCGCCTGGTTCCCCAAGGGGATCGTTTGTGGCCGCACTTTACCCTGCGACCATTCAGCCCTCAACACGATACCTTACACCTTAGCTTTGGGTGGGTTGGTCCACGGCGACAGCTTTCGCAAAAGAATTGAGGGTTTTTAAGCCCTCGTACTCTACTATGGCTGCCACTAACCGGGTTCCTAGATTTCTCTTCCCCCGGCCAGTCCCCTATCCGCCACCTGGGGACGCACCCGATAGCCACCCAACCGCACGGGCGCGCTTCTACATATATGCTGCTGCATATGAGAGTCGATGTACGAGGGCTGCTCTATATCTCCGTCAATCCACCAGTACGCAGACAGCTGTTTCACGCTTATAAGCGATCATCTGTGCGCCATAGGTCGATTGACGGAGATAGAAAGCAACCCTCGTAATTTGATATAGGCACGATACAAGATCAAGAAACTGAATCAGATCTTGTTAAAGCAATTGTGTTATACCTCCATACATTTCCAACATCCCATTTTTCTTACCTCTACCATTTCACTCATTAACAAAATTATCCAAAATCCACCCCTGCTCCTATTTGAAACAATACCACGCAGTGAGCATGGCAAGGCACTCGCCATATTGCATGTATAAATCTAGAAGGGGGTTCGAGTAACACAAAAAATCGCGTTTCTTTCGACGACCACACATGCTGACGTGTCGATATCGCACCAAAGCACTCTTTGTTTTTCCGTCGTTTTTTTTCTTCTTTTGTTTATGTTGAACTGCGCGAGGGACGTGGGCAACGGTTTCCATGGATACAGAGAGCCTCGTTGCGGTTGCATACAGGATGTGAAGAAAGTTGTGTGCCGACCATTTTTCAAGGAAAATAAAGCGTATTTTTAGAAGAGGAAAGTTAAAAGCCTGATTAAAAAGAATAAAAAGGTTATTGTTCCTGATATGATTTATTTGTCATCTGAAAAGCCTCATTCAGACCACACTATTTCTTGAAGAAGCTTATAAGGGACTACTGCATCTTATTCCCATTATCATTAAAATTATGCTACTTCCGAGTGAAATCTGAACATATAAAATATAAAAAAGGGATATTCGCATTGAAAATATGTACAGAGCTTGGCAGTACCCTCTCTAGGACACATCTAAAACTTGTTTATTTGGACTCTATTTGCCTTCATGGCACCCCGAAAAAGCTTTATAGGCAAGATATTTTGTAGATCTAAATACTATAATATCTGTTGTAAATGTGTCGAGAGACTAAACGAGGAGCAGCCTTTCAAAGTGCATTTAGTCCAAATTTTCCATATTTGAGATAGAGGGGTGGCGCTGTACTCGTATGATCAAATATCCATGCTATTTGGTAGGAAATCATGCCTAGACAAAGAAACTCATCAAACTGATTTAAGTCCATGGTCAAAATGCATTTTGATTGGAATTTTATTTTCGCTATTATACGAGACAGTTCGGTAGCTGAAATGATAGCTGCAATACGTGAGAAAATTGTTGCAAACTAGTGATGTATTATGTCCAACAGCTTTTTCAATTTTTCCAAGTTGTTCTTCAAATTCTTTCACAAAATTTTGAGATTGAGTTCCATTGACCCCGTACATTATATTGTCCCAAATCTTTTCTCACTCTATGATTTGGCTTCTCTGTACTGTTTTTTTGTTTCGCTTCTCGTGAAAGTTTCTTTGCATTGTTTGTGTAAAGATGCTCTTGCTAACGCTTCTTCTTCTTCTTCTTCCTCTTCTTCTTCTACTTCTTCTTCTCCTTCTTCTTCTTCTTCTTCTTCTTCTTCTTCTTCTTCTTCTTCTACTTCTTCTCCTCCTTCTTCTTCTTCTTCTTCTTTTGCTTTATCTGCTCCGGACGTTAGCGATCCTCATAGCGATTCTGATCTAGTTGGCAGCACACCTAAACGACTCGGCTGACGTGACACCATACCATCTACGAAGGGTCGCCAGCCAAGAAATTCTTCTTCTACCTGGGCCTCTCCTACCTTCCACTTTACCCTGGACGATGTTCTGCAAGATACGGTATTTACGTTCATTCCTCATAATGTGGCTAAGGTACTCCAGTTTTCGTTCTTTATCAGCATAAGTTATGGTTGGCAGTTCATTCTGTTAAGCACTTCGTTATTTGTAATATGCTCGGTCCAAGGTATTTTGAGGATTCTTCTATAAATCCACATTTTGAACGCTTGAATTCATCTTTCCATGGCCTCTGAAATTGTCCAACTCTCCACCCCGTACAAAAGCACCGTATGTATCACAGGTTGAGTGAAATGGGCTTCGGATAATATCGTCCGCATTTAGTTCTTCCACTCACTGCAAATCGCATGCTGACTGGCATCAGACAGCCTTCTCCGACGAGTCTAGATTTTGTTTGGAGGCACATGATGGACGCCAACGCGTAAGATGACGACGGGGTAAGCGACATGATCTCCAGTTCACCGTTCTATTAGTTTGATGGTTTGGGATGGCAACAGCAAGTCACCTTTACTTGTGATTCGTGGCACAATGTGAATGAGGTGTTACAACCAGTTGCCGATCCATGTTCTCGGAGATGGTTTCTTCCAGCAAAAGATAATGTGCGTCCTCATATTGCATCGGTGTCGATGAGGCTCCTACAGGAAGCTAATACTAGGATGCTCCTCTGCCCTTCACGATCATCCGATTTGTCGCCAATTGAAAAAGTATGGGTTTGAATGGGTCGATATATAGTACATAGGCGATTTACCCAATCCCCCGACCAAGCTGGGCGAACTGAGACATGCTGTGAGGGCAGTTTGGAGGGCTATACCGCTAGAGTTTATCAACAACCAGAACGAGCAGGCGCGTAGGCTAAAGGAGTGTATTCGTCAATATGGAGGGCCCACCCATTATTAATCTGTTGTATTTTTTTATAAACTGATTATGGCAAAAGGGTTCGTCGTGTTTCACTAGTATGCAGTGCTCTTTTCTAATGTCCCCCCTTTTACTTTTTGAACGGATCAACTCATGAAACTGAAACTTGAGATAATGGAATTGATACATGCATACTATATTTTGGAGTAAAATTGACAGATGAAACTTCCAAGATGGCAACTAGGCGCCATCTAGAATATAAAGTCAATATCTTCACCTACTACAAAATGGTGGAATATTTAGCACAGCAATAGTAAACAATCAGCACAATATTTCAGGTTGGGGGCAATTACACCCGCATCCCCCCTTTTGGATGATTATTTGTAGGGATGCTAACGATACTTCGAACTTGCACTTCTGCACTAAAACCGAGTATTTTTATCTTAGATACTTTTTGAGCAATTCCAAGTTGGTATCGCTACATTTGTAGCGGTATTGGTATCGAAAATAAATATATATAATTATTGAGAGGTGTAATCAATTGCATAAAATTCTCTGTACGAACCAAACGCGCCTTCATTTGCCAAAAAATATCGAATTGGTACCGCTATCGATATTATTATTTTCACATCTCTACCCAGACTTCACACCCGTAAGCATCCAAAATGGCACCATCAAGGCCAAATTCTGTGGGAACCATTTTTATATAGGATATTCTGCGGGTTGTTTAGTATGCTGTGATATTTAATGTCCAGGACTTGAAAGGGGCCGCACCTAAAATAACCTCTTCATAGCAGCCACTGTGGTTTTTAACCTTTGGCTTCGTTGTTTGCTCAGTTATAAAAAAAGGCTTCCCTGCCATGAACAGTGGTTCATTCTTGGTTCAGATGCGATCTACCGAATTCATAATGAATGCAAATATTGCCGCTGCGTTCATTTACCGGCGCTGCGTGTGTTTCTGTCTCTTTCTTTTACGGGCTTCCAGAAGCGGCAATTTCCTCGGCGAAAGAAAAGATCCAAAGCCAGATACAAGCCTAGAAATTAGATGTCTGTACTGGCTGCCTTCTATTTGTTTTTTCAAGGCAGAAAATACGTCCGCCGATAACGCTCTAAATTATGGTGTGTATTAAATTGTTTGCTTTGGTATGGTCCTGCTGGTATAGACCGGTCAACGTCGGCAACGATCTCATAGACGAGTTTAACCCTGTAGGGCTTAGACACAGTGGAGCGGTTTCCTGTTTGCAGATACCCCGCAAGCAGGCGGAATGCTTTCACTGTGTATATGAAAGCAGGGAACCCGCGCCGACCGGCGCTGAAAGTGGCTTATAAAATGCATGTACATACAACTCGACAAATATCGGAAGAGACTTGAGAATTTCGCCGGTTGCGCACATGAAAGAGTGAGAACGCATTCGGCGGAAAAGAAATAGAAACAAAGTGTACGCGTACACTCTATACAAAGTTACCCCGGAAAGGATTTGCTTTGTTAAGAAAGGTTCTCAATGTTGATGACAAATAATAAATAATTATTAGGTGGAATTAAAATGTCTACAGTTCTGAAAGTTCACTTTCACTCTGAATCTGAAATTAGATTTTCTATAAATTCTGCATCATACTGTCACTGTCTTCTTGCAGTTTTATTATTAGATCCTCTACAATCACATCCAGAAGTGGTTCTTCTTCAGTAAAATAGCGCTCGTAGGAAATTGCATATTCACACCTTTTTTTCACGCTTCTTGCGAGAATGTGGAAAAAACTCATCACAATATTTTTCTAGGTGTTTAAAATTGAATTCCACGTCTTTTTTGCCACATTTTACTTTAGAGATGCCCATACTAATTCAATTGGATTCAAGTCGGGGTGATACGGTGGAAATCGTAAAACAGAATGACCTACTTCAGTCATAATTTTATCTATTCCATAGGTTTTGTATCTGGGTTTATGCATTTTTATTAAACCGTATAATTCAGCTTTCAACATATCTTCTGCAAATGGAGTATTGTGATGTCCTAACCACTCTTTCAGTATTATTTTTCCTGGGACATTTGTTCACTTTACATTATGATAAGGCGCGTTATGTATAACCAAGACACTGTTTGCCGGTATATTTGGGAATAGTTTTTTCTTGAAGCCATTGTTTAAAATAATTATTATAATTCATTTCTTTGTGATAATTCCCCGACTTAGTGCCAGACTTAAATTTTAAACACGCATCTTCTATAACACCCATATCACCCATTCACCATACGTGATTTTGCCTAGAGCGTACCGTTCCGCTACGAAATATCTGATATGAAAATGGCAAATTTGTTCACTGTACACTGCGCATCAAGGGGCGTTCCTTATTTCATATTTCTCAAGTCTCTAGCTATTCCTGTCGAGTTGTACTAATTTTATTTTAAGGTTCCCCGCTTTGTCTACTTCTACCTGCATGCGGTTCGGCGCTGGACAAAGCAAGCTACCCGCTTTCACTGTGCATGCATGCATAGTATATTCACACTTCATTTTACGTCACGTCAAAAAAAAGCTGATCTGCGCTACTTCTATTGGCATACCCAAAAAACATTTTTAGTTTTATCAGAGCCTACAGGAGGCTGATACAGCTCAGTATTGCCTGTCCTTTTAAAGCAAACTTGCCTATAGAAATTCATTAACGACAAGTCTTGAGCAAGACTCTGTTCAATATCCGATAGATTCTCACTTTGCTGTTCTTACTGCGTTGTTAAGTCCTTTAGCCTTTAAGACTTCATAACGTGAAGCCATGATATAACTAGATTGCTTTCATGTAGAGATTTTGGTAGGCAAATGACGTATAAAGATAAGTTGATTTTATGTACATTTATCAGTGCTCTATCATGAAAACGGAAAGCCTTTTTATCTAGACATTTACAACATGGAATATTTGTAGTATATAATACAATGAAAAAATGAAACAACCACAGTTTATTGATCAAACTTCATAAGATAGTCCTAAAAAAATCCCAAGCCACCAAAAAATATTCAATATCGTTTGGTTATAATTTAAAGCATATATATTAGTTTCAGAATGCTAGTGATGACTTGCAATATATATTTAGTCAATATGCATGCTATATCAAATAATTGCGGCAAACAGGGCGAGATAGACCTCCATTTCCAGGATATTCTTAAAACTTCATACTTATAAAACCTGCATATGAACAATAATGGTCTTGACGCTGTCTCAAAATAGTTAACCTTGAAGTATATTTCTTGTTCCGTAATATTTAGTAAGTTGGTTAATTTGTTGATGTTCTGCAATTTTATCCCATCACAAATATCCTTAAAGCCAATAAGTTTGAAAGATTTTACTTGTGCCTATTTGGCTTGGAAAATATCTAACTTTATTGGGTATTTTCATTTAACTGTTTAAAACCATTAGGCTTTCTTGAAGTCGGTAAGCCTTAAAAAAGCTGTAGCGACAAAATAGCTTTAACACAATTTACCTGAGCCCACCATAAAGCTTCCTTAAAGCCTTACAGTTTAAATGGACTATTGGTCGTATGAATCGATTTTATGGGTACTCCTTTTAACCTGCTGATAGGACCATTTGATTTTGAGTGTATTTGGCCACAGTAAATGCAGTCATAAAACAGAACTCTTAAGCTATTGAAACCTATTTAAGCCTCCATGAAGCTAATAGGCTGCTAACTTGTTTCTTGGGTATGGATCAATAATCCACCTCATTCGTGTGGCTGCCGAATGAACAATGATTGTTGTTAGATCAGCTTCCCGCAAAGGCTTATGGCGCTGTAGAAGCGCTGCGAGATGATGTGTCTGTGCACGGTAGATTTAAAACGCTGCAGGTTGTAGCCATTGGAAAAAAAATTCTTCGGCAGCTCATTCCGCTGTATCGAAGTTCTCCAAAAGAAGGAATGCTGGAGGAGCCTGGTTCAGGGAGTACGGACCTCGACCTTGCAAGGATGAGCTCCCAGAGCCTCTCGGGTGTTCCTCGCTCGGACGGCCTTTGGTGTTATTATATAGGAGAGCTCACTCGAATATCTTCCGTGACAGAATCTGTAAAACAGGGACAGGTCAGCTACCCTTTTTCGACAATCCAGGCTGTGGAGGTCCTTTGTGAGATTAGGCGTATTGATTAATCTAATTACTCTCTTCTGGATAGTGTCCAAAAGCTTTAGAGAGTGCTTCGAAGCGTATTCTCAGCGCATCCTGCCTTGTAGAGCCTCAGTAGTTGCTCTGTTGTATACAGCCTCCTGCAGCGGAACAAAACTCCAAGCTTCTGGGATGCCGTTTTAGCAATACTGACGACGTGGTCGTGCCAGGACATGTTATTGTTGATGTTGACCCCCAAAAACTTGACGGAAGGTGACTCGAATATTGGGTGACCCTCCATTTCCACAGTTGGTAAGCTAACGTGAGATTTCTTTGCTAGTGTTGTTGCTTGAATTTTCTGTAAGGGGTGTAACATGGAGCGAAAAAGAATACTTATTTTCCTTCTGACTGTTCTATTACCAGCAGCACAGGTAAGCATCCAGCTATAAACAGTGTCGAGCAGATGGAGATATAGGTAAGAGATGTAAGTTTGGTCTTACGCGGAAGCCTACATGGCTGCCTGTGATTATGTGTTGGTTACCTAAGAAGAGACGTGCGGTGGGTCCGCGATATAGGATACCTAGAGGGTGATGTATACATTGCAGAGTAACTCACCCACTTTGCGAGAGCTAATAACGTTCAATTTCTACATACAGCGGCGATCCTATCTGACGTTAATGTTATAGTATATCTTAGGATACCTTTATACGTAGGACTAAATCGTATACATCATTCTAGTTAGAGACATTTTTGAAGCAACATGAATATTGTGTATACAGGATATCCCTGAATTTCCCTGACACGTGATATTCTCCTACCAAGAAAGAGTTCAAACGAACACTGAGTGGAATTTTTGTAAGTACTATACGGTCTATAGTAACATGCTTTTAAAAAAAACCTTTTTTTTACTTCAGCTCTTAAAACTCATCCTCAACTTTTGTATTTCAAATAGCACCAAATAGTATCACATAATTATACATAAACAACATAATTAAAAACGGATAAAAACAAAACTAATTGGGTTTTTAGGGGTACTAAATGACCTATAATACATGCTCTCGAAAACAAATGTCTTTTTTATGATTTTTTGTTACGAAAATATTACGCCTCAAACAAATGCTCATTTTATTTATCTTATGTAAGTGACTTTACGAAAATCTTTAAAAATCAATTATTTCCATTTCTCATAGAAACACCCTATGTTCAAGTGTCCTCGAAGAACAATAGAGTAATACTCCTTAGTTCCAGTATGTACCTACACCAATCAACGTGTGATCTCCAATCACAATTCTAACGCACCCTTTGCATACGATTAATAAGGAAACACTTCTCGATTGGCCGGTAGCAGCATGTTTCTCGAAATAACAGGTTACAGCATACGCGCCACACCAAAATCAATAATACAAGATAACAAGCGTGCTAAAAAACAGTTATCTGTACCACAGAGACGCATAAATTTTCATCTGACACATGCATTTAAACGACCTAAATATAATGATAGACCGAGAGATGTTGGCTGCGTTTATCCACGTCTTTGACTGAAGCGGTTGCTGTCGTACTTCAATTTTTTTGAATTTTCATTATTTTCAAAATTTCAGTGCCCAAGTGCAGTGGGACTATTCACCTTCCCCACTCTACAGATACAGATGATACAGGCCTTATAGTCACTTGAAAGTAGCTCATAATTTTACCTGTGTCTGTGTGTTAAGGAGAATGCTGAGAGTTCCTTAAACCGCCCATCGAACTAATGGCCCGTATGAATAAAAAGAAAGCAAATGCTCATGAGTATAAGCAAACGCTCCAAGCAAGAGCTTAGAGTAAAAGGTCGGAGTATAAGCATCTACTCGAGTTGATATGAATAATGATTTGCTTATACTCAAGAGCATTTGCTTTAATAAAATGAGCATTTGCGCCTAGTCATTCCTGCCGAAACTCGCCAAAAATAACGTACACTCGAGTTGCGTCTGCATTAATTTGACCGTGTTTTGATTGTAAGTGTAATTAAAATGCAAATGTCTTCAGGCGAGGGGAATGAGAAAGAAAAAGGTATCAATCTGCTAGCAGCAATGCAATCGCAAGAAAGACCTGAAATCCTCACCAAATCTCAAATTCCATGTATAAAAAATTAAAAAAAGAACGAGGCCTTAAAACTTGCTGCCACAGAAATAGAACGAAAAATAGAAAAGCCATTAACTGTTTCACAACTAATGAAAAAGGTAAGGACGAGACTACAAAATAAGGTTGACAAAACTGGCAATAAATCTGAATCCAGGATTGGCCATATATCGCAACAAAACCTTCATTTTATGATTTGAAGTGAGAGCGTCTCCTCTTCTTTCAAGGTTTTCTCCAAAACGTTGCCATCCAATTTACATTTTCTTCTTAAAATCAGTAAAGAGATTTAAAATCTCGCCAATAAGCTTCCCTTCGCACTTTGTATTGCTTCAGTGCACGTAAATTCACGAATTCTGTCATATTATGACCAGCTTATTGCAAGGTGAATCTCCTGCTAACGAGATGCAAAAATTTTGGAGCAAACGCTCAACTAAGTAAGCAAACCATACATTTTATTCATAACAAGTTGAGCTGATACTTAAATGTGAGTAGATGCTCATGCTTCTAGTACAAGTTTGAGCAAAACCTTTTACTTCCATTTTTATTCATAAACTATATAGCATATGCTTCAAGTTTTGCAAGTAGGAGGTTTTGCTCATTTTTATTCATTCGGGCCAATGTTTCCATACTGGATGAGCTCGGTAATCCAAAGAGACTATCCACCATTGTGTCGACGAGAATGCTTACATTCTTCGGACATATACACTTGTAGTTCAGGGTCATGCCCCTAGTGGGCGGCGCCGTGGCCGTTCCCCTACACGCTGGGTGGATATGACGAAACAGTTGCTGGATATGAGTATCAAGAGCGCCACTGAACTGACACAATCGCGAACGACGCAAAATCTTAATAATTTCCAAAATTTTCGAAATCTTAACAATTTTAGGAAATATCGAAAAAAAAAATTTGTCCACGTGTTTGAAGCGATTGCTATCTTAAGTTCCCTGCTTTTCAAAGTCAAAAAATGTCTCTCTGCTTCCGCTGTTGTCACTAGAATTATATTATGAAAATAATAGCGACGCTGGGGCTACGAATGAATGACATAAAAGAGGAAGGCCTTCTAGCCCACAAGTGGGCCCTTCCCCCTTCTGCACCTCATATGAAGTATCAGAAGATTAAACGCTCAGGTACCGGCTTTGGTAGATAGATGGCGAACCAATACTTTTTTAAAGTACTGCTTTCCGATATCTATATGTTGCTACTACTAGTACGAGTTTTGCCAGCTAGGCACTAACAGGCATTTTCATTTATTCGTCTGAGACCTAAATCACACTGACGAGCTTTAATAAAAGCGAAACGACGTCGTCTGTGATTGGTTTCCGGATGAATGAATGAAATGGCTACTCTTTAATTGAGTTAAGTTGCTTTTTAGCATAAACCGAATGTCGGGAGTGTTAAATGAGTGTTCAACAAAAAAGAGTCTGTTTGTTGTCGTATCCCGCAGGTTCCTATACATGATGCTTTTAAACGGATCACATAAACAGTACTCGGTTCCTCAGATTAAACGCTCAGGTACCGGCTTTGGTAGATAGATGGCGAACCAATACTTTTTTAAAGCACTGCTTCCCAATATCTATATGTTGTTAGTACTAGTACGAGTTTTGCCAGCTAGGCACTAACAGGCATTTTCATTTATTCGTCTGAGACCTAAATCACACTGACGAGCTTTAAGAAAAGCGAAACGACGTCGTCTGTGATTGGTTTTCGGATGAATGAATGAAATTGCTACTTTTTAATAAACCTCATATGTAGGATAGGCTATCCCCTTGCAGTTCCGAGAGGGTGACAGAGTGTGCCCTGACAGGATTCACAAAGAACCAAGTGCCCTGGGCAAAATCTATAGTTAGCAGTATTTTTCATTCAAACGATGCCTGCACGAAACAAAACTCGAGTCCGCCCAGAACTTGGTTAACCAGAGTGATGACACGAAACCGATCCAGTTTGTTAAGCTTAAAGAATCTGTTACGAATGTGGGAAAACGTATCGAGAGGCAAACGGACCCGAACAAAGTATTCGTTAAGGCCGATGTGGTCACATAACAATTATCACAATTCAATATTGACAATTATGTTAATTGTCAGACGTTAAGTAACCATAAACGAACTAGTTATACAATTCATTTAACACCTAGCTGCCGTCGTTATGTCTAAAGATGGAGTCGGTGTAACCTCGTTTCGTCTACCCGTATCGTATCGTCTCTTATGACTATGGGGTATTCCAATCAACATGGCACATTTACACTGCGTTCTGGGCTTCCAGACTAGCGATGCCAGATTTTTTCAGCCTACCCAATTAGACAAACATTTGAATCAAGTAGACTGCCTCACTTCAAAGGGTCAAATGTGGCTTCGCATTCCACGCATTGATGTATGCTGTTTTCCAGATTTGTGCAGTCAATACGCCGGCGCTGTCTCATTCTGACGTCCAGGTTTAGGTACTGTTGTATTTAAAATTTTCAAAATTTTCAAAATATTGAAATATTAAAATTTGCAAAATGTAAAAATTTTTTAAGATTTTTAACATTTTAAAAATTTTGAAAATATTGGTGTAACCTAGTTGTAACAATAAAAGCGCTGATTGATGATGAGCCACCAACCAACATATTGCCCATAGCAACCAGGAGCTCAATCAGATTACATGAAACAAGGGCTGTAGGTACGTGCGTGTGTGCGTGAGTCCAGCTAGCCGCCAAGAAATGAAAACATGACAACAATGGTTTAATAAAGATTTATTTCATAATATGAATGCAGTACATTTGTATTCTATCTATTTTTTTAAAAACAAGAACTTAACTTCGGAGGGAAGTCCAATGAGTAGTTCTCGTGGTGCCCTTCCGAAGAGAAGGTGGTGCTCCAAAAAAAGTGTTACATGCTACTGTTGGCACCCCAAAGAAGGCTGGCTTCTTCAGAAGGAGTTCTGGTGGTGTCACCCCGAAAAAGTGTTCATGATGGTGGCACCCCGAAAAAGGTGCAGAGCCCCTCCAAAGAAGTGGTGGTCTTGATGGTGGCACCCCCCCCCCCCCAAAAAGGGTGGTTTTCCTGTGAATGAGTTATGGCTGGTATTAGCACCTTGTAGAGAACTTCACAGGACTTCACGATCTGTTTCTGAAGTATGGACATTCATGCGTTCTTACATTTTGAAAAATTGCATTCATATACTTCAGAAACAAATCTATGAAGTAGCATGGGCATATTTAAAAAGCTAAAAAGCAGATAACTTTCAAATGTTCACATGGTAAAGATTACAAAAAATATAGATATATTTACAAAAGCGAACAGATAGAGCAATAGTAAAAAAAATTCATAAATGCTTTACATTTACAGTCCTACCGGATCTTTTCAGATATATAGTGATACATAAAAAAAATATGTATAAGATATGTTCGAAAATCTACAACTTTTTCCTCAGGCCTCGTAAAATAAAATTACAAAAATGTCCAACAGATCTCTTCGTTGCGTTCTTAATTAGCAAATCTTACTGCTAGGTATTTTTACGTAGGGAATGTTATAAAAAAATGTGAAACCTTAAAATACACACCATATAAGGCATCGTAACACAAAAATATATGGCTAGAAACAAAGAATGATGTTCAGCGACTCTTTTGTTAGATAATTAATAAACATACAGTGCATGATTGACTTGATATTTAAAGATTAAAATGTTCGACATCACATGTTCATGGAAAAAAAGATGTATAAATCGGAAAAATCACATTCCTACACATAGCTGTAAAATAAAAAAGCAGAAGCAATAAACATATGCGAAACCATAGCAATCAAATCGTTATGATTTTGCATTGGGAATAGGAATCCCTTACCTTGGTTACCACATAACTGCACAGACACAAAAGATTGTCTTAGAGAGACATAATTATATTAGGTATTAACTGTTTGCAGTGGCGGCTCTTCAGGGGAGGCAGGGGTTTCGGAATAAAAGGTAACCTTGGTGGAGAGCGAGAGCATACCCCCACTCATTAGATTTTCCCAAAGTTTGTGCGCACTTGCGCAGTTTGTAAAATATAATAATTCCAGCTGAAAGAAATAGAGGTGGAAAAAGGTAGAGGTGAGAGTAAAATAGTTATAAAAATGTGACTAGTATAATGAAGAAGTAGTTGCTAAAAATGAAAGTTGTAAGTTATTTGTATATGGTAGCCAAGTAAATAATATAAAAATAATTTTGAAAACGGGTGAACCGTTACATAGTTTCATCTACCCGTATCATATCGTCTCTTATGACTATGCTGTATTCCAATCAACATGGCACATTTATAGTACTGCATTCTGGACTTCCAGTCTAGCGACGCCAGATTTTTTCTGCCTACCCAATTAGACAGTTGAGTCAAGCAAAAGGGTCAAATGTGGCTTCGCTTCCAACGAATTGAACTTATTTTCTAGATTTCTGATACCTCCTTCCAGTCAATATACCGGCACTGTCTCATTCTGATGTCCAGGTTTAGGTATTGATGTATATGAAATTTTATAAATTTGAAAATCTTGAAAATATTGAAAATTTTGAAAATACCAAGCGTCAGCAACGGCTCGAGTGGATCGCATTCTGACTTGAAGGACCAGTAGCCGTAGATGACGAACTTGCCAGTCTGTAGTTCTTCTCCGTGCTCTAGTACCTCTAGCTCGATGCATTCGCCCTTCTGCGATCTGTAGCCACGCTACGTACCAGGGTTAAAGCGATTGCTCCTCTCAAAGTAGCCCCACATTGGCCTACAATCCGACCCCGTTCAAAGGGGCTTAACTGCGTAAACTGGGGCTGTTGTCCTTTAGGGGGCATCTTTACACAACCAGTTAGTCTCTCGCCACATTTGCAACAAATATCGTTATTTTTACATGTCTCGAGTTATTCAGCGGTGTCATGTAGGTAAATAGCGTCTGAATGAACAAAAACTGTTACATGTGTACTAGAGATGGTACTTCCAAGCTGTGTACAAAATTTCAATGCAAATGTCCCTTTTTTCTAGGTGTTCAGATTTCACTCGCGAGTAGTATATTACCTCAAAGTTAAACATTTTTGTATATTGTAATAATTTTCCACTCAATTGGTACGGAAATAAAATTTATTTATTGTTATGAAAAACCTACAAGCATGGTCTCCGCTCTTTCGTTTGAAAAAAAATGTTCTTGCTGACTCTTTCCCGGAATGGCCTAGTGCAGGTGACCTAAAATTTTCGTCACTTTCGCACAGCTTTTAAATCAAAAGTAGCACCGCTTTATGTGGATATAAATACCGCAGAAGAAGGTATTAGCAAAGTTAAACAACCTCAAAGATATCCACTTAGTGGGAATTAAACTAGGAAAAAAGGAAGAGATGGCCGGGCCGCAGAAGTAATGGTCTCTTCAGAGCAGCAATAATCGTAGAACAGAGAACTATCATTTACATTCTAAGCTAATGGATATGATGAACGATTGCGGAAAAATGCACTGGTTTGCTAAGAACAAAGCTGTTCGCACAGCCATTATTGCAGCCGTTACGCGTTCCGGGAACGAAAAAGCACTCACAGTAGGCAGGAAGGCGAAATTGAAGGCTGTGATATGTGACTTCTTTCGGTGTTAGTGCAGTCATAGTCATCAGCGAGTCGGAGAGACATCTTTCTAAAGTTGTTTAAAAAACTGGAAATGGTGAAGAAATCATCATCATAGTCACAATGTCTTAACAGACATGTTGTGAACTCGTAAAATGCATTAAGTCGGAGCTAGGGTGCTGTCAACACGAATATTATCAATAGTTTTGAGAACTGTAGCTCACCATCGTTCGCGATTTACTGTCAGTTAAGTGGCGCTCTTGATACTCATATCCAGCAACTGTTTCGTCGTAGTATCCACCCAGCGTGTAGGGGAATGGCCACGGCGCCGCCCACTCGGGGCGTGACCCTAAACTAAAAGTTTCTCCGTATTATCGCTACTGTGAATATGTGCGAAGAATGTAAGCATTCTCGTCGACGCAATGGAGGATAGTCTCTTTGGATTACCGATTTCATTCATTCTTAGCATCCTCCCCCACGTCCATATTTCAAAAGCATCTATGCGAGCTCGATCTGCCTTTTTAACAGTGGAAGCTTCCGAGGCATACAAAAATATGGAGAACACAAGAGACTGAACCAGCGACATTTTGGTAGCTTTAGTGATTTTATGGTCACACCATATTTTAGTAAGCTTTGTCATGGCCACACGTGCCTGGCAAAAAAATAGATAGATAGATATTTCAATTTTACAATAGAGTATTTTCTCTACATTCAATACAAACTTACATTCACAAAAACCTCGTGTTTTCGATGATGTGAGGGTGCTGATTACAAATCCGGTCGCAGTTCTGAGTTTCTGTCTCGTGTGACGAAAATCAAACATTTCAGATCTCTCAGACCTTCAGGTTTGCCTAAAAAAACTATAAATTTTAATTGGCTTTCTACTAACCTGAAACCTCGTGTTTTGGGTGATGTGACGGTGCTGTTTACAAATCTGGTCGCAGTTCTGAGTTTCAGTCTCGAGTGACGGAAATCAAAAATTTCAGATCTTTCAGATTTTCAGGTCTACCTTAAAATCAAAATCATTACTTGGCTTTCTATTAAGATGAAACTCCATGTTTTAGATAATTTGAGGTAACTGACTACATATCTGATAGCAGTTTTGGGTTTCAGTCTCGCTTGACGAAAATCAAAAATTTTAAGGTTTTTGAGATCTTCAGGTTTACCTAAAACATCGCAAAAATTTTAATTTGGCTTTCTGTTAAGATGATACCTCTTGATTTAGATAATTTGAGGGTTCTGATTACAAATGCGGACGGAGTTTTGAGTTTTAGTCGCGTTTGGTAAAAATAAAAAAATTCATATCTTTCAGATCTTCAAATTTACCTAAAAAATCGAAACACTTTATTTGACTTTCTATTTAGACGAAACCTCGTGTTTTAAATGATTTGAGGGGGCTGATTACAAATTTGGACGGAGTTTTGAGTTTGAGTCTCGTTTGACTATATAAAATCAAAAATTTTAGATGTTTCAGATCTTCAGATTTCCGTAAAAAAATCGAATCTGTATTTGGCTTCCTATTAAGATTAAACCTCGTGTTTTAGATAACTTGAGGGTGTCAATTATAAATCCGGTCGCAGTTTTGAGTTTCAGTCTCATTTGACGAAAATCAAATACTTCAGATCTTTTGGATCTTCAGGTTTGCGTAAAAAATCGAAAATCTTTATTTGGCTTTCTATTAAGATGAAACCTCGAATTTTAGATAATTTGAGAGTGCGGTTTTCAAATCCGATCGCAGTTTGGAGCTTCACTCTGGTTAATTAAGTACACAAATAAATTTAAGCAAATTGTTACTTTGACACACAGCAATAATAACGTCAAAACTTCACAAACTAGATCCAAAATCTTTCGCTATCGCTTATTCCGTTCGTCTGTGTTCGTTATGTCCGAGTCGGAACGAAGATATTTATGGAATACCGAAACGAGCGAAAGCGTTGGAAGAATGTCGCTATCGCTTCGCTTAGAGTTATAGAGTTCATCCACTGAACTGGAAGGTTTTCTGAGCGTCTTTGACGGAGGGTGTATTCAGGCCAAAGCGCAAGTGGCTTCAGGACAGTATTGTGCAGTTTTTCCTCTGAGGATTTCCGGAGTGTCTGAGGGCCGCTTAAGGAGTCAAGAGACCTGCGTCGGTTAAAAAAAAAAGAGACGGCGGAAGCGCTAAAAGTGTCCAGGCTATAATCATACCTGCGTAAACATAAAGCGACAGCAGTCGCGGTTATGGGCAGTATGTCGCGAAATCATTATAGCTCGAAGATGTTTTACTAGACACACACAGACATGACAACTGTTAGTCTGATGTTTATAATGAGGTACTGCTAGCGTTAGGTCGCGGTAGATGTACAAGGTAATTGTAGTACACAAACCGTTTAGCGTATATTAAGTTTACGTTTATATTTAAACGGTAAGAGCAAGAAAATGTAATTATGCGCAACAATGTGTGTTCAGGATAGTAAAATCGAAAACATATACGGGACAGAGATTTAGGTTTTGTACTTGTTGATAAGCACAAAAACTATGAAACAAATGAATGTTGACAAAATCTCAACAAGTACAGATAAAGAAATTCTCAATTCAGAAATTTTCATAATCTTGTAAAGATATATGTGATTGCAACAAGAACACTTTGTTCTCACTCTAGAAAAAACGGCCCAATCCTCTGACAAAGCTGGACGAACTGGAACATGATGTGAGGCCAGCTAGTCCAAATTATGAAACCCTACGTGACACCTCCGGTGCTGCTCTGAAGTTAACAGAAAAATGGTTTAGTGCCAACAATCTTCTTTTAGACAAAGATAAGACTCAGATCTTCATAATACCTAGAAATCCTAGATTAGCTGATGGTCGTAGCGTTAAACTCTTGGGTCTTACTGTAGGCGATACATTCTCTTGGATTCAGCATACGGAGAATCTAAGTGGAGCTTCTTGATACGGAAAATCTAAGTGGAGCTTTGTCAAGCGTGACATTTCTCATCAGAAGGCTTCGGACTTTTGTGAGTTTAAATGTTCTAGAAACCTGCTATTTTGCACTTTTCACTCCAGAAATTATTTTGCCGTCCCATTCTGGGGTTCAAGCGTTGCAGCGCAAAAAATATTGGTAAGGGTTCTATGTGGGGCACACTAGCGCGAACACTGCAGACCTCTGTTTCAGGGTCACAAAATCATGCCTTCGCTATCTGTATCTATTTTACGCTAATTGAAGTTCATCAAAAGAAGGTGCAGCTGCCATCCACCTATAAAAATCACTCACACAATTTGGAATCAGATTTAATCACCATTCCAGTTAATGGACTATCAAAAACGGTTTCAACATCGAACATCCAACCAACATTATTAAAAATATTTCGAAAAAAGAATTAAAAAAATCAGTAAAGCAGTATTTAATAACTTATTGCTTTTATTCGGTTGAGGAATACCTTGACTGCAATTTTATTTTTAATTGTTTGCCAGACTAATGAAATGCTAGAAATAGTGGTTTATTATTGGATTGCTGATAGTGTTGGTTAGTTTATTGATGCGCTTTTTTGCATATTTTTTTATTGATTGAAATATTTTGTACTTTGTAGTTGTAATTTTTTTGCCGACTTAGGCACCTATGTGACTTGCTATAATGTATTATTATGTACAAAATAGTCAAATAAATCTACTTTACTCATTGCTTTTGCTCAGTTTGGATCCCTTTGATGCCATTAATTGTGACAACAAGGTATAGCATTTCATTGAAACCATGCTACCAAATCTGCTGCTTTGAATCTAGTCGCTAGTTATGTATATGCAAAGAACGAATTCTAAAAGACTGATAGAAAAGCATTCTCGTAACAGGTTAGGTGAAAAAAGTGGCTAACCACTAAGATATACCCATCTGACTGTAACAGCAAAGTTCATGCTCCAACAAAAAAAGCAATTACAAATGCGGTATGAAAGCAATTTACAAGTGGCAAGCAGAACCGTATCTAGACGATACAAGGGTCAGTAAGGACATAGCCCTCTCAATCATTTTTTTTTGTTATTTATTTTTTTTAACTTTCGTACATCTGCTAAAAACAGCACTAAAGGCGTATAGCTAGGAATAACAATATTATGTCTCTAAAGATAAATGACTTGAATAATGGTGATAAGCATCTTTATCTTTTTATGCTAGAAGCGCTGCGAAACGATAAGTGCCTGTGCACGTTAGATTTGAAACTCTGCAGGTTTTAACCATCGAGAAACAGTTTCCCCGGCAGCTCATTCCACAGCGTCGAAGTTCTCCAAAAGAAGGAATACTGGAGGAGACTGGTTTGTGGAAATCGACCTCGACCTCATAAGGATGAGCTCGCAGAGCCTCTTTAGTGTTCATTGTTCGGACGGCGTTCGGTGTTGTTATCTGGGAGAGCTTACTCGAACATCTTCCGTGATAGAATCTGTAAAACAGGGACAGATCAGCCACCCTTCCTCGATGTTCCAGGCTGTGGATGTCCTTTGTGAGGTTAGGCATATCGATTAGTCTAGTTGCTCTTTTCTGGATAGTGTTCAGCACTTGGAAGCAATACTCCAACGATGGTAGGATCTGTGCATTGTAGAGCAGCAGTAGTTATTCTGGTATAGACAGCTTCCCACAGTGGAACTAAACCACAAGCTTCTGGGACGCCATTCCAGCAATACTGACGACGTGGTCGTGCCAAGGCATGTTATTGTTGATGTTGATCTCCAAAAGCTTGACGGAAGGTGACTCGACCATTGGGTAACCCTCCATTTCCATAATAGATAAGCCAACGTGAGACTTCTTTGTCAGTCTTGTTGCCTATCTATAATAAACAAACAGTGTTAGCATCTTACGAGGGAAGATTTAGGAATCGATACTATTTTCTAGGTATCAGTGTCTATACTTAACGTTTTCAACAACGCCGACGTTTTGTCTGGACAGTTTCAAATCGGAATGAAAACGTTGCAAAAATAGAGTCTTTTTGTATTTAATTTTTTGCAATCTTGTGACATTGATCATAGAGGAGGTACTGCCCCAATCGATTTTCCATGTTATCTTTTAAAGAGAAGGAAACAAATGGAATTTTAAAAAAGTTTCAGATGTTCAAGTTGGTCGAGGGAATAGCCCCTACGAATACAACGCTTTACCCACGTCAGATTACTGCGTGAATTAATTGATGAACCTATTGATTTACAAAACTATTGATTGTTTAAGAAGTACAACAAACCTAAATACCACAAAGATGGCGTATAGATATCGTACTGTCTAGACCCAGATATACGGTATTTATTTTTGCTCTTTTCGGTAGACACATCTTTAAGAACTAATTTTTTACAACTGTTTCTCTATCTGCTGTCATCAATTTCTATGAAATTTTCTACCAAAATTTACTATACCTACTTCTTTTTGTCTATCTATGTATATTTCTTGGATTTGATACGCCAAGTTCCGTGAAAACTTTCATATATCCGTATTGACCATTGACCGACTCCTCTGTTATTTCCAAGTTTTCGTTTGTGTCCAGTATCTTATTAAAATTTACTGCACTACGAGCTAAATTAATCTACCTTATATTCATTTTTGAACGCATATTCGTTTATGTTAGACATATCTACGGTGTATAAAACAAATAAGGAAATTTAAAGCATAAATAAAAAAGGTATAAACTAAAAAAACGCTGCCCGGTAAAAAAACTAAACGAACGATTGGTTTGAAAATCATACTAAATCCGGCTCTGTTGAAATCTCGGTACTTACCGAACCACAAAAATATTCTTGTCATCCTGTCAATTACATCGCACTAATTACTGTTATAATTTGACGAATATATCAGTCGTAAAACCTATTAAGATTTCAGAGATACTAGTACTGGCTATTAGCCTTTAACAATTAACATTATATAATTTTATTATTTACATAAATTGATTGCTAACTGCTATCCTGCAGTTATGCATTTAAATGGTGACGTTTCCTTTTCTATACTCAATCTCGGCTAAGTGAGGCTTGCTTGCGCTTTATAGTCCCTTGATGATCATAGTTTATCGGAAAATTTATCTAAATCCTTAGACGTGAAGAGTGCACCAGATGAAGAATAATCAACCTTTAGATATTCAGTTTACGAAATGTGAGTTCAAGTAAGTCAAGAAAGTATATGACCTTCATCTACTACTTCAGAGTGTTACTGTGAATTATTTGTGCAGTTATTATTTAATTTATAATCTATAATAATTATATATAATTCCTCACAAATCTCGAATTAAAAATGCAACTGCACAACTGATCTTATTTATGTATTGAATAATGGCTTTCGCAATCCTAATCGGATGAACAGCTGACGATGTGAGGCTATTCGGCCGGCGTCGATTGCTTGACAGCTGGAGCCGCCATCTATGTTGGAATCTCAAAACACCGACAGAAATGACAGAGCGCCAAAATAACTTTTTTTGCATTTGTCACACTTTTCAGAATTTTCCACATATCCACCGAATTCTCTAATTGCTCTAGGTTCTCTAGACTAGCTAAGTTCTCCAGATTATCCAAATTCTTCAGATTTTCCAGATTCTTCAAATTCTCCAGAATATACAGACTTTCCAGATTATCTGAATTCTCTGTTCTCTATCTAGAATCCACAGATTTTCTACATTCTCCAGATTTTCCAGATTCTCCAGATTCTCCAGATTCTGCAGATTCTCCAGATTCTCCCGATTCTCTAGATTCTCCAAATTCTCCAGAGTCTAAAGATTTTCTAGATTATCTGAATGCTTTAGATTCTCTAGAACCTTCAGATTCTCTGGAATCTACAGATTCTCTTGCACCTACAGGTTCTCTAGAATCTACAGATTCTCTAAAACCTACAGATTCCCTAGAATCTACAGATTATCTAAAATCCACAAATTTTCCAGATTCCCCAGATTCTTCAGAGTCTCCAAGTTCTTCAGATTCTTCAAAATCTACTGATTCTCCCTCCCCTGCCCCTCCCTCCAGATTCTATAGATTGTCTAGATTCTCTAGATTCTCCAGATTCCCCAGAATCTACAGATTTTCCCTAATCTCCAGATTCTGCCGATTCTGCAGACCCTCTATATTCTACATATTTTCCAGATTCTCTAGAATCTGCAGATTTTTCAGATTCTACAGATTCTCCTGAATCTACAGGTGTTCCAGATTCCCTAGATTCTCCAAATTCTCCAGGTGCTGCAGAATCTACAGATTTTCCAGATTCTCCTGATTCTTCAGATTCTCCAGATCCTCCAGATTCTTCAGTTTCTCCAGATTTTCCAGAAGCTCCAGAATCTCCAGTTTCTCTACAGACTACAGTTTTTCCAGATTCTCGAGAATCTACAGATTCTCTAGAATCTACAGATATTCCAGATTCTCCAAATTCTCCAGAATCTCAATATTCTCCAGAATCACCACATTCGCCAGAAAAAAAGAAAAGCCCCTGTTAGAAATGTTGTCGATATCGTTATGAATTTCTTTTATACTCTCCTATTACGCGGAGTAACCAGGTCTTTCCTAAGTAGTTGCGGAAATACCTTTACTGGAATCTTATCAATTTGCAAGTCGTACGCGTAAACATTTCGCCAAGATCCATAACCTGTTCGGAGTACGCGAGTGTAAGTGTGACGTCAACGAATTCCTATCATTTCAATCTTCATGCTGAGAGGATAACATTAAGCTCATGAATATTCACGGTGATTTGCTTATAAATAACAACAAAAGTTGCCTTCAAACCTACACTCTCGACCAGGGCGCATTTACACAGTTACTTATCATGCTCGCATAACGGACTTGTCAACTGCTGGAAAGCCTCATGTTTTGCTTCTTTTGGGATCTTGCAAATCTTCTGCACCATCCGAAATGCACCATGGGCGGGGAATTCGTTTCAGTAACGGCGAACACAGAAGGACAATGGGCCTCCCTTAATCGTAAAGCGCATTTCGGCGCCTAAAAGGGGTGATACACGTACGAACTTTAAATACGCGGTTTTTAAGTTCGCGAACTTACTCGGCTCGACGTGGTGACACACGTAAAGCTGAAATCACTCATTTTGATAATTTTCCTAAATAAACAAAACTTTTAACAAACGCCAAACACAACAAGCGTTGCGCATTGATAGCCTGCCGAAACGAAGTGGTGGCTCGTGGCTCGCAGTACGAGCCGAGAGAAGCTACGAGCAAGATTTCAAACCAGTTGGATCGCCGGCAGTTTGCGCGACGGTTTTAAAGTACGCGTACTTACGGTGACACACAGGCAAAAAAGGTCGTCGAGCCATAAGTACGCGTACTTGCTCGTACGTGTATCACCCCTTTAAAAAACTTACAGTACATAGGTCACACTGAAATTTTTTGCAAACCTGAAAAATAAAAGAAGACTGTTGGGAAAAAATAACTTTACTATTTTGCAAGATCAGTAAATACATTTATTCATTCATAAACCAGATTTTGCGTTTGAAAAACTTTGGAAATATTTAAAGAAGTCACACGGTGACAAGGCGGAACTGTAGGTAGAACGCTCAAATAAGTTTATTTTTGCACTGCATGGGATGAAGCATTGTCATCATGCAAAACAATGTTACTTTGTGAACATTATCTAATACTTGAAATAAACAAACTGTGATGTATGAACCATTCACTGTTCGTTGATTCTCCAAAGGTACCAAGGGTGATAGATCTAGTTTAAAAAAAAACACGTTTCTTTTTCCGACACTAGAATCTAGAGAACCTGGAGAACCTAGAGAATCTAGAAGTCCTAGAGTATCTAGAGAATCTAGAGGATCTAGAGGATCTAGAGGATCTAGAGGATCTAGAGGATCTAGAGGATCTAGAGGATCTAGAGGATCTAGAGGATCTAGAGGATCTAGAGGATCTAGAGGATCTAGAGGATCTAGAGGATCTAGACGATTTAGACGATCTAGAGGATCTAGAGGATCTAGAGGATCTAGAGGATCTAGAGGGTCTAGAGGATCTAGGGGATCTAGAGGATCTAGGGGATCTAGAGGATCTAGAGGATCTAGAGGATCTAGAGGATCTAGAGGATCTAGAGGATCTAGAGGATCAAGAAGATCTAGAGGATCTAGAGGATCTAGAGGATCTAGAGGATCTAGAGGATCTAGAGGATCTAGAGGATCTAGAGGATCTAGAGGATCTAGAGGATCTAGAGGATCTAGAGCATCTAGAGCACATAGAGCATCTAGAGCATCTAGAGGATTTAGAGGATCTAGAGGATCTAGAGGATCTAGAGGATCTAGAGGATCTAGAGGATCTAGAGGATCTAGAGGATCTAGAGGATCTAGAGGATCTAGAGGATCTAGAGGATCTAGAGGATCTAGAGGATCTAGAGGATCTAGAGAATCTGGAGCATCTGGAGCATCTGGAGCATCTGGAGGATCTGGAGGATCTGGAGAATCTGGAGAATCTGGAGAATCTGGAGAATCTGGAGAATCTGGAGAATCTGGAGAATCTGGCGAATCTGGAGAATCTGGAGAATCTGGAGAATCTGGAGAATCTGGAGAATCTGGAGAATCTGGAGAATCTGGAGAATCTGGAGAATCGAATCTGGAGAATCTGGAGAATCTGGAGAATCTGGAGAATCTGGAGAATCTGGAGAATCTGGAGAATCTGGAGAATCTGGAGAATCTGGAGAATCTCGAGAATCTCGAGAATGTCGAGAATCTGTAGGATCTGGGGAATCGAATCTGGAGAATCTGGAGGATGTGGAGAATCGAATCTGGAGAATCTTGAGAATCTGGAGAATATGGAGGATCTGGAGAATCTGGAGAATCTGGAGGATCTGGAGAATCTGGAGAATCCGGAGAATCTGGAGAATCTGGAGAATCTGGAGAATCTGGAGAATCTGGGGAATCGAATCTGGAGAATCTGGAGAATCGAATCTGGAGAATCTCGATAATCTGGAGAATCTGGAGAATCTGGAGAATCTGGAGAATCTGGAGGATCTGGAGAATCTGGAGAATCTGGAGAATCTGGAGAATCTGGAGAATCTGGAGAATCTGGAGAATCTGGAGAATCTGGAGAATTTGGAGAATCTGGAGAATCTGGTGAATCTGGAGAATCTGGAGCATCTGGAGCATCTAGAGGATCTAGAGAATATAGAGAATCCAGAGAATCTAGAGAATCTAGAGAATCTAGAGAATATAGAGAATCTAGAGAATCTAGAGAATCTAGAGAATCTAGAGAATCTAGAGAATCTAGAGAATCTAGAGAATCTAGAGAATCTAGAGAATCTAGAGAATCTAGAGAATCTAGAGAATCTAGAGAATCTAGAGAATCTAGAGAATCTAGAGAATCTAGAGAATCTAGAGAATCTAGAGAATCTAGAGAATCTAGAGAATCTAGAGAATCTAGAGAATCTAGAGAATCTAGAGAATCTAGAGAATCTAGAGAATCTAGAGAATCTAGAGAATCTAGAGAATCTAGAGAATCTAGAGAATCTAGAGAATCTAGAGAATCTAGAGAATCTAGAGAATCTAGAGAATCTAGAGAATCTAGAGAATCTAGAGAATCTAGAGAATCTAGAGAATCTAGAGAATCTAGAGAATCTAGAGAATCTAGAGAATCTAGAGAATCTAGAGAATCTAGAGAATCTAGAGAATCTAGAGAATCTAGAGAATCTAGAGAATCTAGAGAATCTAGAGAATCTAGAGAATCTAGAGAATCTAGAGAATCTAGAGAATCTAGAGAATCTAGAGAATCTAGAGAATCTAGAGAATCTAGAGAATCTAGAGAATCTAGAGAATCTAGAGAATCTAGAGAATCTAGAGAATCTAGAGAATCTAGAGAATCTAGAGAATCTAGAGAATCTAGAGAATCTAGAGAATCTAGAGAATCTAGAGAATCTAGAGAATCTAGAGAATCTAGAGAATCTAGAGAATCTAGAGAATCTAGAGAATCTAGAGAATCTAGAGAATCTAGAGAATCTAGAGAATCTAGAGAATCTAGAGAATCTAGAGAATCTAGAGAATCTAGAGAATCTAGAGAATCTAGAGAATCTAGAGAATCTAGAGAATCTAGAGAATCTAGAGAATCTAGAGAATCTAGAGAATCTAGAGAATCTAGAGAATCTAGAGAATCTAGAGAATCTAGAGAATCTAGAGAATCTAGAGAATCTAGAGAATCTAGAGAATCTAGAGAATCTAGAGAATCTAGAGAATCTAGAGAATCTAGAGAATCTAGAGAATCTAGAGAATCTAGAGAATCTAGAGAATCTAGAGAATCTAGAGAATCTAGAGAATCTAGAGAATCTAGAGAATCTAGAGAATCTAGAGAATCTAGAGAATCTAGAGAATCTAGAGAATCTAGAGAATCTAGAGAATCTAGAGAATCTAGAGAATCTAGAGAATCTAGAGAATCTAGAGAATCTAGAGAATCTAGAGAATCTAGAGAATCTAGAGAATCTAGAGAATCTAGAGAATCTAGAGAATCTAGAGAATCTAGAGAATCTAGAGAATCTAGAGAATCTAGAGAATCTAGAGAATCTAGAGAATCTAGAGAATCTAGAGAATCTAGAGAATCTAGAGAATCTAGAGAATCTAGAGAATCTAGAGAATCTAGAGAATCTAGAGAATCTAGAGAATCTAGAGAATCTAGAGAATCTAGAGAATCTAGAGAATCTAGAGAATCTAGAGAATCTAGAGAATCTAGAGAATCTAGAGAATCTAGAGAATCTAGAGAATCTAGAGAATCTAGAGAATCTAGAGAATCTAGAGAATCTAGAGAATCTAGAGAATCTAGAGAATCTAGAGAATCTAGAGAATCTAGAGAATCTAGAGAATCTAGAGAATCTAGAGAATCTAGAGAATCTAGAGAATCTAGAGAATCTAGAGAATCTAGAGAATCTAGAGAATCTAGAGAATCTAGAGAATCTAGAGAATCTAGAGAATCTAGAGAATCTAGAGAATCTAGAGAATCTAGAGAATCTAGAGAATCTAGAGAATCTAGAGAATCTAGAGAATCTAGAGAATCTAGAGAATCTAGAGAATCTAGAGAATCTAGAGAATCTAGAGAATCTAGAGAATCTAGAGAATCTAGAGAATCTAGAGAATCTAGAGAATCTAGAGAATCTAGAGAATCTAGAGAATCTAGAGAATCTAGAGAATCTAGAGAATCTAGAGAATCTAGAGAATCTAGAGAATCTAGAGAATCTAGAGAATCTAGAGAATCTAGAGAATCTAGAGAATCTAGAGAATCTAGAGAATCTAGAGAATCTAGAGAATCTAGAGAATCTAGAGAATCTAGAGAATCTAGAGAATCTAGAGAATCTAGAGAATCTAGAGAATCTAGAGAATCTAGAGAATCTAGAGAATCTAGAGAATCTAGAGAATCTAGAGAATCTAGAGAATCTAGAGAATCTAGAGAATCTAGAGAATCTAGAGAATCTAGAGAATCTAGAGAATCTAGAGAATCTAGAGAATCTAGAGAATCTAGAGAATCTAGAGAATCTAGAGAATCTAGAGAATCTAGAGAATCTAGAGAATCTAGAGAATCTAGAGAATCTAGAGAATCTAGAGAATCTAGAGAATCTAGAGAATCTAGAGAATCTAGAGAATCTAGAGAATCTAGAGAATCTAGAGCATCTAGAGAATCTAGAGAACCTAGAGAACCTAGAGAACCTAGAGAACCTAGAGAACCTAGAGAACCTAGAGAACCTAGAGAACCTAGAGAACCTAGAGAACCTAGAGAACCTAGAGAACCTAGAGAACCTAGAGAACCTAGAGAACCTAGAGAACCTAGAGAACCTAGAGAACCTAGAGAACCTAGAGAACCTAGAGAACCTAGAGAACCTAGAGAACCTAGAGAACCTAGAG
The DNA here is from genome assembly GCA_951848785.1 of Callosobruchus maculatus. Taxonomy (NCBI): domain Eukaryota; kingdom Metazoa; phylum Arthropoda; class Insecta; order Coleoptera; family Chrysomelidae; genus Callosobruchus; species Callosobruchus maculatus. The sequence goes on from CATOUR010000056.1 coordinate 15,969,567, forward strand.
AACCTAGAGAACCTAGAGAACCTAGAGAACCTAGAGAACCTAGAGAACCTAGAGAACCTAGAGAACCTAGAGAACCTAGAGAACCTAGAGAACCTAGAGAACCTAGAGAACCTAGAGAACCTAGAGAAGCTAGGGAACCTAGAGAAGCTAGAGAAGCTAGAGAAGCTAGGGAATCTAGGGAATCTAGGGAATCTAGGGAATCTAGGGAATCTAGGGAATCTAGGGAATCTAGGGAATCTAGGGAATCTAGGGAATCTAGGGAATCTAGGGAATCTAGGGAATCTAGGGAATCTAGGGAATCTTGGGAATCTAGGGAATCTAGGGAATCTAGGGAATCTAGGGAATCTAGGGAATCTAGGGAATCTAGGGAATCTAGGGAATCTAGGGAATCTAGGGAATCTAGGGAATCTATGGAATCTATGGAATCTAGGGAATCTAGGGAATCTAGGGAATCTAGGGAATCTAGGGAATCTAGGGAATCTAGGGAATCTAGGGAATCTAGGGAATCTAGGGAATCTAGGGAATCTAGGGAATCTAGGGAATCTAGGGAATCTAGGGAATCTAGGGAATCTAGGGAATCTAGGGAATCTAGGGAATCTAGGGAATCTAGGGAATCTAGGGAATCGAGAGAATCGAGAGAATCGAGAGAATCGAGAGAACCGAGAGAACCGAGAGAAGCGAGAGAATCGAGAGAACCGGGAGAATCGGGAGAATCGGGAGAATCGGGAGAATCGGGAGAATCGGGAGAATCGGGAGAATCGGGAGAATCGGGAGAATCGGGAGAATCGGGAGAATCGGGAGAATCGGGAGAATCGAGAGAATCGAGAGAATCTAGAGAATCTAGAGAATCTAGAGAATCGAGAGAATCTGGGGAATCTGGAGAATCTGGAGAATCTGGAGAATCTGGAGAATCTGGAGAATCTGGAGAATCTGGAGAATCTGGAGAATCTGGAGAATCTGGAGAATCTGGAGAATCTGGGGAATCTGGAGAATCTGGAGAATCTGGAGAATCTGGAGAATCTGGAGAATCTGGAGAATCTGGAGAATCTGGAGAATCTGGAGAATCTGGAGAATCTGGAGAATCTGGAGAATCTGGAGAATCTGGAGAATCTGGAGAATCTGGAGAATCTGGAGAATCTGGAGAATCTGGAGAATCTGGAGAATCTGGAGAATCTGGAGAATCTGGAAAATCTGGAAAATCTGGAAAATCTGGAGAATCTGGAGAATCTGGAGAATCTGGAGAATCTGGAGAATCTGGAGAATCTGGAGAATCTGGAGAGTCTGGAGAATCTGTAGAATCTGGAGAATCTGGAGAGTCTGGAGAATCTGTAGAGTCTAGGGAATCTGGAACATACGGAAAATGCGGAGAAACCGGAGAATCCGGAAAATCTGGAAAATCAGGAAAAACTGGAGATCCTGTAAAATCTGGAAAAACTGGAGAATCTGGGGAAGCCGGAGAATCTGGAGACTTTGGAGTATCTGAAGAGCCAGGAGAATCTGGAGAATCTGAACAATCGTAAGAACCAGGAGAACCTAGAGAATCTGGTGTACCTGGAGTACCTAGACAACCCGGACAGCCCGGTGAATCTGGAGAATCTGGATAATCTATGGAATCTGGAGAACCTAGAGAATTTGCGGAACCTGGCGAACTTGGAAAACTTGGAGAATCTAGAGATTCTAGAGGATCCAGAGATTCTAGAGGACCTATAGTGAATCTAGAGGATGAAGTGTATCTAGAGGATGTAGAGAATGTAAAGGTTCTAGAGGATGTAAAGAATGTAGAGGATATAGAGGATGTAGAAATGATCTAGATAATCTAGAGAGTCTAGAGGATCTAGAGAGTCTGGAGGATGTAGAGAATGTAGAGCTGTAGAGGATGTAGATGATGCAGAGGATCTAGAGGATGTCGAGGATGTAGAAGATCTAGAGGATGTAGAGGTTTTAGAGCATCTAGAAGATGTAGAGGATCTAGCAGATCTAGAGGTGTAACAATATAAGCGCTGATTGGTGATGAGCCACCAACCAGTATATTGCCCATAGCAACCAGCAGCTCAATCGGATTGTATGAGACAAGGGCCTGTGGGTGCGTGCGTGTGTGTGTGGGTCTGGCTAGCCGTCAAGAAATGAAAACAGGACAACAATGGTTAAATAAAGATTGATTTCATATACATATATGAATGCAGTACATATGTATATTTTATCTATTTTTTCAAAAACAAGAACTTAGCTTCGGTGGGAAGTCCATGGTGTAGTTCTCGTGGTGCCCTTCCAAAAGAAGGTATTGTCCCAAAGAAGTGTGGTGAGTGCATCCCAAAGAAGTATGATTATCCGGAGAAGTGCTGGTGGCACCCCAAAGAAGGGTGATGCCCCGGAGAAGTAGTGATGCTCCAGTGGTCTTGATGGTGGCACCCCGAAAAACTGTGGTTTTACGGAGAAGTCTTAGTGGTGGCACCCCAAAGAAGTGTGGTGCCCCCCCAAAGAAGGATGATTTCCTCGGTTACAACAAACACAAAAAATTGTTTTCGAGAGGCATAGCTATTTTATGTGTTAACTGTTCGAGTTCAAAACCGGAAAGGGGAGAGGTATGTGTTTCGATACAAACGGAAACATTGATAGGGAAACAGCACACCCCCCACTAATTAGATTTTCCCAAAATTTGTGCGCGGATTGTATAATTTAATAATATTCGCAGCTGAAAGAAATAGAGATGGGAAAAGAAAGAAGTTAAAAGTAGTAAAATCGAACAATTATGAAAACGTTACTAGTATAATGAGAAAATAGATGCTAACGATGGAAGTTATAAACTATTTGTGTATGGTAGCCAAGTAAATAATATGAAAAAAATGTTGAAAACGGGTGAATCGTTACACTCGGCCCCACTTAATGAAAAAAAAATTTGACAAGCATTCGAGAATTTTTTTTAAACAGAAAGTAAAGTTAAAGTTATCACTGAGGGATCAAAATCAATCATGTGTCCTGCTAACAATGTCAAATTTATTTTTTGTGCTTTCCTATGCAAATCTCAAGAAATTGTAGTAATTTGCAACCTACAAAGTCTATCAAAGTGCATAAAAGAGCAAGAAGACACAGGTAGAAAACAAAAATGTTGGAAGAGAAATGAGAAGAAAAAGAGATAGCCTCAAGTCTACCAAACAAGAGGGATGGTTATTGCACCGACTCGCTTAAAAGTACAGTGATACTGCACTGAATATGTACTACACAATGAAGATAATGGATTGTAAAGTAAAAAAGATCAAGTGTACGCAACCTACCAAACCCTAATATATTTAACACCTAAAGAGAAAAAAAGTTGTCAAAACGTTGACAAGGGACAAAGAGTTTCAAGACTCACTAAAATAACTATAAGTTCGACGCCTATACAAATTCTAAATACCCTATATAACCGTAACTAGTGCTCAAACAAAACTGAGATACCCTTTTTTTATTATAGAGGGTTTAGGAAATCGGCCTGATCGCAAGGACAGAAACACTGACACACCTGGAGGTGTGAGAGAGAGTCTGCCCGCCCGACGTTGGACCAGCTTGAGTCCTCTGATATCATGTCCAACGGACATGATACTTTTAATATTCATAACAAAATATTGTAAAATATTCCACTGAACAGACTTAGGAGAAAATTCAGATCTCTAAAGCATAAGTATGACCAAACTATTTCTATTTATGAAATACGAACTCAAAAAAATAATTGTAACACCATAAGTGCTTCTATGAAAACCTCAACCAAATTAAAAATTTTGATCAAAATATTTTCTAAGTACTAGCTATAATTTAGTAATGTTCTGATTCAATAAAAAAAGGTGTCATAATCTGGTGATGTTCTGATTCGATAAAAGATCGTGTTATGATCCAGCAATGTTCTGATTAGATATAGAGCATTATAGTTTAATGATTAATCAAAATAATAATAATAAAAATAATACCACCACCACTTTTACACCACACCTAAAACAGTTAGGCCTAGACAAAAAGCTACACAAAATATTTCAAAAATCTGTAATCCTGAAGACCTGCAATATTGTACGATCCTTCCTAAATTCCGATCCGTAATAGTTCAGGTGTTGACTTGGCATAGCCCGTCAACATTTGTTGCTACCGCAGTCATGCGAGAGAAACTTGAAAAATCAGAATAATAATAACCGCGAGGGGTTGCTAGATCCCCTCAGTGGCGCCTCCCCAAGGTGGCGGATAGGGGAACGCCTCCCAGATATGGGTGGTACCGGGGAAATCAAATACCCGGGGCGGACCAAAACTAGCTCAGTGGAATAGCGTCTGCATCCAGAGGATCGGCTATTCCACAATTAATAGGACACGACGGATCTCCATGTGAGGAGCGGTACTCCGACAGCGTCTGTTCTTCATGTGAGAAGCGGCTGTTTTCATAAACCCCCAGGAAGCCGCCAACATCAACAGGCTATTCGGTGCGTGGCGACACCGAGGGGTATACCGAAGCCAAAGGATGCAAGTCGGTCGGCAACCTTCACAGGTCCATCCTCTGGAGGCAATTTGGACGGCTGCCTCCGGAAATGTCGGCTGCGGGCCCTAAGGCTAACCACCTGACGGGCCCTATCTTCGGGTTCGACCACCACGAAGGAAAAGCACCCACACCGAGCCGGTTTCGGAAGCCGGCGTTGGGCAAGGTGGCGGTGCTTCGATTTGCCCTGATGACGACCCCCGCAATGACATGGACCGTTTTAGGTGGACGACGGAGCTCAAGGATGACCTGCTGAGCTGCTACGAGAGCAGCAGCCCGCGCCGTAGGGGATACATGTCCCGCATGTATGAGAGGTGGTGTGAAATGCACCCAGAGCATAGCACGCTTACCTCTCAGAATTTGCGAGATTATGTATCGTACCTCCGGAGGCAGGGATATGTTCGTGCTCCAGCTCAGCCTGCCCCTTCGGCGGACGGAAGGCCTGTTAACCAGGCTGAAAGTTCGCCGGTAAGGCCCGCTGAGAGGGAACTCTACCAAGTCGTCTCACCTGGGGATTTCAGAGACCGAAGGGCCTTGCATAACAACGGAAGGTCCTTGAAGCTGGCAGATTTAAAAAGAGAGGATGAGGTTGTTGGTGAACGTCTATCGGAGGCCTCTGACATTTGGAGCATCAATTGCGAAATTTACGCTGCGGCTCTGAGGCTAGCTAGACAGGGGAGAGTGAGAGACTCTCCTGTTGAGAGAGCACAGAGACGGGTGCGCCAAATGGAAGCGAAAATCCAGTTGGCTCGCCAGGAAGCATCCCGTATCGAGTGTGTGATGGAATATAGAGCGGCTGGGAAGCCATTTACGCGCCGAGTGCGTCAGATAGCCTACGGGTTGAGGCGCGACCATCATACACTCAGTCAAGCGGTACTGGTTGTTGTCAAGCAACACTGTCTTGACAGGATACGGATGCTAATCGCTGCTAAGCGATCGTTGGTGGCGCGGGCGAGAGGTCTGGAACAGAACAGAATGTTCTACGAAAGACCTTCTCGCCTTTTCCAACAGCCGCCTCCAGCCATAGAGCAGCCGCCAACTGCTGATCGCGTGGAGGCCTTTTGGAGGGACATTTACGAACAGCCCAAACCTCTCTCAGCAGACACTCCGGCCTTGGCGCAGTTCGAGTCCGTTTGTAGGAGGACTCCTAACTTGAATGTACTGCGTCACCCGATAAACACGGAAGAAATTCTTGACGCCTTACGAGGCGCAAAGAATTTCGCAGCTCCTGGCCCGGATGGCATAAACACCTACTGGTGGAAAAAATTCCCCAGTTGCCACCGGCATTTAGCTAGAGTTTTTAACTCGTGGCTAAATCAGGAGCAGCCAATTCCGGCTTGGTTTGTCGAGGGTCGAACCGTGCTTCTCCCGAAGACCGGAGATTTGTCTGATCCCAAAAACTACAGGCCAATAACATGTCTGAACGCATGTTACAAGCTCTTCACCAGAATCTTGTACATGCGTCTCCTTCAAGCTGTGAATCCTGTATTTCTCGACGTGTATGAACAGAGAGGGTCAAAGAAAGGAGTAGCTGGCTGCAAGGAGAACTTGTTGATTGACCGATGTGTCACGCAGGACTCCGTGCAGTACAAGCGAAACCTTTCTATGGCCTGGATTGACTATCGCAAGGCATTCGACAGCACGTCTCATGAGCTCATTGTGCGGCTGTTGGAATGCCTTTCGGTGGATAATCAGATAGTGGGATGCATCAAACAACTGATGCCACTCTGGAAGACCCGGTTCACTATAACATCAGGTGAAACTCGGGTTCAGACAGAGTTGGTGTCATTGAAAAGAGGTGTCTTCCAAGGAGACTCCTTGAGTCCCTTGCTCTTTTGCATCTCACTTTTGCCTCTGTCCATAGCGCTGAGAAATACTAAAGGATACAGCTGTGGCACGCCCAATAACCGGAGGCACAAGGTCACCCATCTGTTTTATATGGATGACCTAAAACTTTATGCCTCCGGCCAACGCGAGCTACAACAATCGCTGAGGGTGGTGCAGGAGTACAGTCATGCTATCGGAATGGAGTTCGGGACAGACAAATGTGCATTGGTTCATCTCAAGAAAGGACGAAGCGGAGATAGTGGAGATGAGGAACAGCTCGTTGATGGGAGCATCTTGCGACAACTGCATGCCGGAGATACTTATACCTACCTTGGAGTGGCGCAGCGTCATGTCCAAGAGGCAACATTGGTTAAAGAGTGTCTCCGCCGCAAGTATTTGCACCGACTCCGGCAGATCTGGTCGTCAGAACTGTCCGGCAAGAACAAAGTCGCTGCCACAAACATGCTTGCGGTCCCATTGTTATTATACACCTTTGGTGCTATACACTGGAAAGTGAACGAGCTGAAGGAAATCGACACGAAGACCCGCAAAAGGATGAATATGGAGAGAAGCCTGCATCCTAAGTCCTCTGTCCCGCGAATATACCTCCCGCGACACCTGGGAGGGCGTGGACTATTGAGTTTGGAGCGTCTGCACAACAGAGTAGTACTGGCCACTGCCTGCTATGTAACGAACAGCACCGATCCCCTGATCCGCTTCGTGCGAGAACACGAGAATGCGGGAAAAGGAGCCTTTCTTTTTAGCGCAGCGAAACGAGCAGCCGAGGAGCTCAGCCTCACACTCGACTTCAAGCGGAGGTGTCAGCAGTCCATTACGGAACTTGCTCCCGCAGAATTAAAAGCCCACATTAAAACTGCCGAAGTCGACTTCCTCTTAAGACTTCATAAAGATAAGCCAATGCATGGAATCTTCTACAAACATCTAGAAGAGCATAGCTTGTCTGAGCAGTTGACCTTCTCTTTCCTAAGGTCTAGTGGGTTGAAGTCGGAGACTGAGGGCTTTATAATGGCTTGCCAAGACGGTGTCTTCAACACTTTGGTATACCGTAGAAGGGTTATGGGTGTAGATGTACCCGACACCCATTGTAGAGCTTGCCGACAGGCGCCAGAGACGCTTATGCATCTCTTGTCGGCGTGTAAGACGTACGCTGGGACGGCTTACGTCCATCGGCACAACGCGGCTCTACGAGTGCTCTACTATCATTTAAGGCACTCATACGGTATCGATGAGACACCGGTGCTGCCATACGCGCCAGGGGATATAGAGTCCGTTGTGGAGAACGAGAGATGCCGGATTTACTGGAACTACTCGTTCCCCACGCTCGAGCTTGTACAGGCAAACAAGCCCGACATAGTCCTTCTCGACCACCAACAGAAGACGATGTTCGTTATTGAGTTTTCGGCGCCTGCCGAAGTGAACATCGTCTCTAAGGAGGAGGAAAAGCGGACCAAATATCAGGAGTTGCTCGGACAACTTCGCAGGCTCTGGCCAGACTACACTGTAAGTCTGCTGGTTATGGTCATTGGATCCCTAGGTGGAATGAGGAATACGCTGCTCTCTGCACTGCGCAAAATACCGGTGTGCCGTGCGGCGGCGCACATCTTAGCCGCCAGAATGCAGAAGGCAGTCATCCTTGGGTCCCTTCGTCTACTTAGGGCGCACGATTCGCGGACCCAATGATTGCTCCCCTCACGGTGTGAGGAGTAGTCATTGGGTAATGGAACAGCAGCTTGGTGTGTCGGAGCCCGGGCTGCACTTTTTTGTTTTAAACACACAATAATAATAATTAACTACAGAAACTTGCAGTTTATGCAGCTAGACTCCGCAGATACAACGAGTCCAATGCCAGAAAGGATGCTAACAGCCTTTTTCAGAAAAGTGAAAAACAGTTCTATCAAAAGATAACAGCCGACAACCAGATCGCAATAATAGAACCTCCCAGTAAACAAGAGTTAACCGAGTTTTGGGGAAGCCTGTGGTCTGAACCCAAAACACATAATGAAGACGCTCCATGGATCAGAGAGGAAGAGGAAGAACATCAACATATAGCAGAACAGGGAGACGTTATTCTTTCAAAAGAGGAAATAGTCGAAACAATAAAACATACCCACGACTGGAAGTGCCCAGGCGTGGACAATGTGCAAAATTTTTGGTACAAACATTTCAGCTCAACATACGAAGTGCTCACAAACCAAATCAATAAAGCCATACGTCAACCTGATAGGCTTCCCAAATTCCTCACTCAAGGAATAACGTATATAAAACCCAAAAATGCAGATACCAAGAACCCTGCGAATTACCGCCCGATCACTTGCCTTCCTACCTTGTATAAGATCATCACCGCAACATTATGCAGGAGGATTGAACAGCACATCACGCAAAACAACATCCTCACTGAAGAACAGAAAGGATGTAGAAAACAAAGCCAAGGTTGCAAGGAACAACTTATAATTGATAGTGTGATCATGGAGCAAACTAGAAAAGAACATAGAAACCTTCATACCTGTTTCATAGATTATAAAAAAGCATTCGATTCTGTACCACATAGCTGGCTAACGAAAATTCTGCAAATATATAAAATTAACCCAGGACTTCGTCAGTTTCTTGCAAAAACCATGAAGACATGGCGAACCAACATACACCTTACAACTCAGGACGGCCATATCCAAACCGAGGAACTACACATACGACGTGGTATCTTCCAGGATGATTCCCTCAGTTCACTTTGGTTCTGCCTCTGTCTAAATCCACTCTCCAACGCACTGAACAACACAAACTATGGTTTCAACATCAGACATCAGAAAGTAAATCAACACAGAATCAATCATCTCCTCTACATGGACGATATAAAACTATATGCTGCCACTGACGTGCAACTGAGAGAATGGTTGCATTCAGCAGAAAGATCGGGAGCCGCTACTTTTGTAGCCGATACATCTCAACAGTTGGCGTTCTGCTGAAAAGCATTATTTGTACGACTGTCAAATGAGTGGTCACATTATTTGAGGTTATTAAAAATAGAAAGGTATTGTCAAATTCTATCAAAGTTTTGGACTGTGTGAGTAGTGTGGACTTTTTCTTTTAAATATGACAACATAACCTATAACACAAGTGCCATAACATGTGACACTCACAAGGTCAAAAGTAGCTTATTCCGCTCCGCTCCAAGTGAGCGTACTTTTCTATCGCTACAAAAAATGGCGACCGCTGGAGCGGTAGCTGCTAGGTAGCGCACGCATTCAGCAGAAAATTTGGTAGCTGCTCCGCAACTGTTGAGTCTGCTGAATGCACCCAATTACTCAGAATAACAGAGGTTTATACGTCAGATGTCAGGATGGAGTTCGGGATGAACAAATGCAAGGTGCTACACATAAACAAAGGCCAATGGAAGAACCATCCCGAACAGGAGATAGTAACAGGCCAGACGTTGGATAACATGGACAAGGAAGAAACGTACAAGTACCTGGGTTTCAATCAGAGTGTTAAGATCGACCACACACAAATCAAAGCAGAACTTAGACAAGTGTTTAGAGACCGCCTCATTAAGCTTCTGAAAACAAAACTGAATTCTAGAAACCTTACAAAAGCTATTAATACATTTGCAATACCAATCCTCACGTATTCATTTGGCATCATCAAGTGGTCACACACTGATATAGAAAACATCCACATCCTCATACGGACAGAACTCACGAAACACCGAATGTCACATCCAAACGCATGCAAAGAAAGGCTCACCATAGACAGGACACAAGGAGGCCGAGGGATTACAGATATACAGTCGCTCCTCACAAGACAGATAAAGACACTCAGACATTTCTTCCAAAACAAACAAACAAATTTACATCGAGCAATAGTAAAAGCAGACAAAAACTATACACCACTCAACCTATCATGTCCAGACCACGTCGCAGACACACACAATCCCACCCAATCACAGCAAGAAAAAATAAGCACCTGGTCGCAGAAACCACTCCATGGCAAACATAGATACCGTGTCACCCAAGACCACATTAACTGAAAACAGTCATACACCTGGTTGCAGGATGGCCAGCTGTTCCCAGAAACGGAGGGTTTCATGCTTGCTATCCAGGACCAAGTGATTGCAACACGAAACTACAAAAAATATATAATTAAAGATCCATCCATAACTGACGATAATTGCAGAAAATGCCAACAACAAAAAGAAACAATAGATCACATAACAAGCGGGTGCAAAACTCTTGCCGGTACCGAATACACAGCCAGACATAACTCTGCGGCCAAAGTCATCCACCAAGCATTAGCCACAACAAACAAACTAATAGAAAACACAGATCCGTATTACAATTACACTCCGACATCAGTACTCGAAAACGATCAATACAAACTATACTGGGACGTTCAAATACATACAGACAAGACTATCCCAGCCAATAGACCAGATATAGTTTTCCAGTCAAAGCTCGACAAAGTTACATACCTGATAGACATTGCTATTCCCAATGATGTGAATATACAAAACACCTACGCTGGGAAAATATCTAAGTACACGGACCTTGCCATGGAAATAAAACGCCTTTGGAAGCAGGACAAAGTTACTATTGTTCCCCTCATTATGTCAGTCTCAGGCCTTACACCAAACACATTTACACCACACCTACAACAGTTAGGCCTGGACGAAAAGTTACACAAAACATTCCAAAAGTCTGTAATTCTGAAGACCTGTAACATCGTACGATCCTTCCTAAATTCCGATCAATAATAGTCCGGGTGTTGACTTGGCTCAGCCCGTCAACACTTGTTGCTACCGCAATTATGCGAGAGGAGAAAGATAATTACCGCAGTTATGCGAGAGGAACTTAGAAAGTCAGTTAATAATAATAATATATAATATTTATTAGGCGGGGCTCAGTCACTGACTGCTTTAGCCCAACCTTAAAATAGCGTACAATTTTCAACTAAATTATTTATATTATATAAAAAAACTAAGATATTAATCTTGTATATTCCAACAATACAAAAGATAAAACATAAAATGTAAACAAATGTTATCCTGACAGCTGACGAAATTATTGGCTTTGACAAGAATAAAAAGATTTAATGTTAGACTTAAACAATGCTATATTTTTCAAACCTTTCATATGTATGGGCAGAGGATTATAACGAACTGCAGAGAGGTAAGAAAAGGAGTTTTGGAAGTAACTAGTATTGTGCCTTGGAATTTGTCGCAATAATGCGTCTCTTCTACTCCGGTCTTGTATATTTACTGCAAAAACTAACTTTTTGTATAGATACTCCGGAACACCAGATACTATAATTTTATGAATGAAGCATGTGTAATGAATTTTCCTACGCATATCCAATTTATTCCAGGTATACTTTATATAAAACGGTGTTATATGCTCCCTTTTCTTAGTGTTTGTGGCGAATCTCATACAAGCATTTTGCACCACTCGAAGGCGGTGAGTATTTTGCAAATTTAAAGAAGGACCGTATACAACGTCGCAGTAGTCAAAGGTAGAGACAATCAGAGAATCGGAAATTTTTAATTTTGTTTCAGTACTCAACACATATTTGAACCTATATAGGGATTTTATTTTCCCGTAAGCCTTCTTGATAAAGCCATTAACATGAGCAGTGAAAGCTAGCCTTGTATCTAATTAACTCCTAGACTTTTACATTCATCTACAGTTTCTATTGTAACGTTATTTAAGATTATTTTGTCTTTCAAATTTACCTTAGAACATTGTCTATCATTACCAATTAACATTGCTGTAGTCTTATTTGAATTAAGTTGTAGTGCATTTTTCGTTGACCAGTCATAAATGGATTGTAAATCTTCATTAAATTTGGAAATTGCAGTATCTTGCTCAATAGGGCGGAATGTAAAATGTAACTGGCAGTCATCTGCATACATATGTAAGTTTGATGTTATATTTAATGGGAGATCAGCTGTATATAAAACATAAAGCAGAGGTCCCAATATTGACCCTTGCGGTACCCCACTACGTATTATAAGAGGTACGTAGAAAACCAGTCCAAAGCTTTCCCATGGATTCCATAATAATTTAGCTTAGCCAAAAGGTTGTGATTTATACTGTCGAAAGCCTTAGAGTAGTCCAATAGTACTAAAGCAGTTACTTTTGACTTATCCATTGCATATAGGGCATCATCGACGATGTCGGTCAATACTGAAGCCGTGCTGTACCCGCTTCGGAATCCAGATTGCCTTTGAGGCAAAAAATTGAATTTTTATAAATATTCCTTCAGTTGTACATGAACAGCTTTTTCTAAAATCTCAAAAATGGTAAATTTCATAGCGGAATGTCGCCATAGCTTTTAATATGTCATAAATCTAGCAACCTACAATCGGCGTGCCCTTAAGCTGTCATGTGGCTGTCATTGTAGTTGCGGTTATTGCGTGTGTCGAGATTTTTGTGATTTTAGTGTATATTTGACTGACTTTGTGACTATTTGTGGTGTGAATTAATTATTTACGAACAATATTGTCATAACTGCAAGCATGAGACAACATGAAAAGTGCATAGTTTGCTGTAATAGCGACGAATCGGGGAACACTTCTTATCATAGGTGAGTATAGGTTTTGTATTAGTTTTCAGTAGCGTAATATATGGGGATAAGTGGGAACAAAAGTAACTTCACTCCAGTTTGAGGAATAATAATGGTTGTTCAATGCATGTTTGGTGCACGCATTACATTCATGTCAATCAACATGAATTCTCCAAATTCCATTTTTTTAACTATTTGAGGACGTGAAATGCAAAAATGTATGCCACATTTACTTACAGAAAATCTATTTATGCGAATTTTATAGAACTGAATATTACCTAATGCAATTATTATATTTTATAGCTGAAGTAAAAATACGATGCAGCTATTCCAACAGGATACCTTTCAGAACACTGTTAGATGTGCTTTAAAAAACACTTCATGGTAATAATAAATTATCAACTGTTACAATGAAATTATAATAAGGGTAACTCTGTAAGTATAGCTAAATACTAATACAACTTATTGGTATCAGTTTGTAACATCACAGTAATAATTGAATCTATTAATGAACATCCAATTTTAATATAAAGCCGCACACTACTGGTAATGCCCTCAAGCTGTCAAAATTTCCATTACATGTTGGCTGGTTAGCGACCTGTGCATTTTGTTGTTTACACTCCCTCTATAGATGTTAACTCTGTGATGTGTATCAAAAACTTTGGACTACATTGGTTCAAAAGGTTGAAAACGATCTTAAATGTCCAAAGGGGATCTGGCGGCAGACTCTTACTGCCGCCTGGAATTTTTAAAAGGCGCTGGCTAATTCTTTTTTGACACTGACGTTTGAAGGGAGAATAACAGCGCATTTTCCTTTCAAACGTCTCGCATCTTCGCCCAGTGCAGCAGGGCGTATGAAGTTTTTAAAAGGGAATTATAATCAGAATTGTCAATCGTTATATAACAAAAACAAAGAATAGTGTTGATCACTTTCTGAGTCAGTCTTAATCGCTATCTGAATCAGAACTATATCAGTGATACGCATGGTTACTTTTAAATATAAGACTTACCTCACTCAAAAAAAACTCGAACATGTGCGTACTTGAGGAACTATTCTGGAGTGATACTAAAAGAATTTAAATTATTTATCTGGCCTCAACAAATATGACTGCCCTTATCAGTTTTTCAATCAAAACAAAACAACGACTGAAATGCTCTAATATCAAAATATTTGCCAGATAAATCAACTACACATATCGATAAAACTCCAGATTAAAACAATCATAAAAAATCAATGTACCTACTAACATTTACTTAATAAAAGATCAAAAAAACTTTTTTTGACATATCAATATAGTTTCTATGTGTGTGTGTATCAATGTATGTCTTAACCCAGGAAATTAAATATATATGCAAGTATATGATTGCACATATAGAGCCACTCTTCTATAAATAATAAAAAAAACTAATGTCAGCTTATGAAAATTTCAAAGAATAAATGAGTTACTAAATGAAGGTACCTAAATAGCAAATCACCAAAGAAAAATGTAGTGAATTGTTGTCCAAATACCACACAAAATGTATAGGTACAAAAAAACAAACCATACAAAAAACTGTATGTATATGTTTATGACTTTTAAATTATATCCAAACACCAGTTATCTTAGAGAAGCATTTACATCATACGCTCAGATTTATAAATTAACGCATACGCGAAATGTCTCAAGACAGTACAAAAATTACGCATAAGGAAATAAAATCTTAGTCACAAATGAAATACACAAATAGACAAAAATCACTAAAAAAATTTAAAGAACTTCAAATATACCTCAATAAAGAAAATTTTGAAAATAGAAGGTTTGGACCAACAACGACCCTGAAAACTATAAAAAAATTTAAGCTGATAATAGTACAAAAATATGAAATAATAAAATATGTATGCCAAATGAAAGTACTGCATCAAAAAAATTATAAAATGGAATTCTGAGTTAATGGGCCGAAATGGAATTTTGAAAAAGTTATACATATTATTTTCACTTCAAGACAGCTCCAAGACACACAATGCACAACACCAGATTGTAGCCAAAATCTGGCTCCACGTTGGGCGCCAATTTGCAACAATAAATGCGCTGCTTGGTGATGAGCCACCAACCAGCATATTGCCCATAGCAACCAGCAAGGGCCTGTGGGTGCATGCGTGAGTGCGTGAGTCTAGCTAGCTGTCAAAAAATTAAAGCAGGACAACAATGGTTTAATAAATATTTATTTCATATATATGAATGCATTACATATGTATATTTTATCTATTTTTTTTTCAAAAAAACAATAACTTAGCTTCGGTGGGAAGTCCATGGCGTAGTTCTCGTAGTGCCCTTCCGAAGAGAAGGTGGTGCTCCAAATAAGTGTGGTGATCGCATCCCAAATAAGTATGATTATCCAGAGAAGTGCTGGTGGCACCCCAAAGAAGGGTGATGCCCCAGAGAAGCGGTGGTGTTCACAAGGTGGCACCCCAAAGAAGGCTGGCTTTCTTCAAAGGGAGTTTTGGTGGTATCACCCCAAAGAAGGGTGACGCCCCGGAAAAGTAGTGATGCTCCAGTGGTCTTGATGGTGGCACCTCAAAAAAGTGTGGTGCCCCTCCAAAGAAGTGTGGCGCCCCTCCAAAGAAGTGTGGTGCCCCTCCAAAGGAGTGTAGTGCCCCTCCAAAGAAGTAGTAGTGGTCCCCCAAAGAAGTGTGGTGCCCCTCCAAAGAAGTGTGGAGCCCCTCCAAAGAAGTGTAGTGCCCCCTCGAAAGAAGTGTGGTGCCCCTCCAAAGAAGGGTGGTGTCCTGTGAATGAGTGATTGCTGATATTAGCACCTTGTAGAGAACTTTACAGGACTTCACGATCTGTTTCTGAAGTATGGATCGTGATGCGTTCTTACATTTTGATAAATTGCGTTCATGTACTTCAGAAACAAATCTATGAAGTAGCATAGGCATATTAAAAAGGCAAAAAGCAGACAACTTTCATATGTTCACGTGGTAAAGATTAAAAAAAATTACATATATTTACAAGTGCGAACGCATAGAACAATAGTTAAAAAAATGATTCATAAATGCTTTATATTTACAGTCCTACCGGATCTTTTCAGATATATGGTGATGAATAAAAGAAATTATATATAAAATATGTTTGAAAATCTACAACTTTTTCCTCACCCCTCGTAAAACAAAATTACAGAAATGCCCAACAGATCTTTTCATTGCATTGTTAATTAGCAAATCAGACTGTTAGGTATTTTTACGTAAGGAATGTTATAAAAAAAATATGAAACTTAAAATACACACAAAATACGGCATCTTGACACAAAAATATATGGCTAGAAACAAAGACTAATGTTCAGCGACTCTTTTGTTAGATAATTAATAAATATACAGTGCATGATGGACTTGATATTTAAGGATTAAAATATTCGCCATCACATGTTCATAGAAAAACAATTTACAAATAGGAAAAATCACATTCTTACACGTGGCTGTAGAATAAAAAGCAGAAGCAATAAAATATGCGAAACCATAGCAGTCAAATCATTATGATTTTGCATTGGGAATATAAATTCCTTACCTCGGTTACAACATATTGCACACACACAAAAATTGTCTTACAGAGGCATAGCTATTTTATGTGTTCACTATTCGAGTTCAGAAATGCAAAAGGGAGAGGTATGTGTTTCGATACAAAAGGAAACATCGGTAGAGAGCGAGAACATATCCGCCACTCATTAGGTTTTCCCAAAATGTGTGCGCAAATTGAATAATATAACGATATTTCCAGCTGAAAGAAATAGAGATGGGAAAAGGAAGAGGTTACTAGCCATAATGGTTATGGAAACGTTACTAGTATAATTAGGAAATAGTTGCCAAAAATAGAAGCTATAAACTATAACCAAGTAAATAATATAAAAATAATTTTGAAAACGGGTGAACCGTTACAGAGGATCTAGTTGATTTCGATGATCTAGAGGATCTAGAGGATGTAGAAGATCTAGAGGGTCTAGAGAATGTAGATAATTTTGAGAATTTATGGAAATACTCCAATAGACCTTACTCAGTTACAAGACTTGACTCCATTTTTTTGCTTACCAAATTTGCCAGTCCTCCAAATATATCAAGTCCACATCTCTTAATAGCTAATTAGCTTTGATGACTACCATCAAGCAATTACTCCATAATACGTACGTATATAATTATAATGAGACAGTTTCATGCAGAACCTGCCCCAACGTCTAGATATTTTAGGTTGATATTCAGCGAAATATAAATCCGAATCGGCCGATCTGAATTTCTGACGGCCTATCGACGAAGCGAAGGTTATGCAAATAAATATAGTAATTTTCCGCAAAAGGAGCGCGCGTGTGCAGCCAGGGAATTCAATAAATTAACGTCTTTGTTAACTAGACTTGCCATCTAACTAAATGAATGTCAATTATACAACTGGAGATTTAATATTATGGTCGGCTTAAATGAACGTTTTCAGGTTAGTAAAACGTATGTAAGAGCATTTTTTGCAACTAATATGTTAATACGTCCGGTCAATTGCTGCACTGTCTGTATAATTATCCTGTCTGAAAAATTTAATGCGTTTTGATTCTTGGTATTGCTACTCTGTGGAGTGCAACAGCGAGATACTATATTATATTCTCTAAAAAACGTGTAGGTGTATACAGCCCCTGAATGAATGAATGAAAGAAAGTAGAGAGGCTTTCTGGTGACTAAAGCCAGCGACATACATAGAATGTGTCACACTATGAGACTTATTACAGGCGCAGTAAAGACACCCCCAACACAATGCCTGCCTGTACTCTGTACTCCGAAGGACTGACGCTTTTCTAAAGGAGTATAACAAGATTACGGCCAACAACAGACTGCCCATCCACCGAGCAATACAGCCGTTGCAGATAAACAGACTTAAATCCCGACAACCACCAATAAGGGATGCAGAAGTGCTTAAAACCAATAACTTCGACTCCTTAAACCGATGGCGCTCCCAGTGGGAAGGTTTTGCAGAACACCACTCACGATCCGCATTTATGGGGGCAGCCTTACTTCCAGGATCAGAACTAGGAATGAGTGGGTAAAACTTAATAGAGTCCGAACAGGCCACGGCAGATGTGCCGACTCCCTTTACAAGTGAGGCTATTATGTGACTCTGGCGCGCCCCACCAAACTATATAAACCATGTTACGAGCGACTGTGAACTGCGTGCGTTTCAGGGATCGCGAGAAGAGTTCTTTATAGCCACACCGTTGGCGCTGAAGTGGTTAAAAGAACTGGACATCAACCTGTAAATACCAAAGACTATGTATATTAGTTTGCAGATGTATATATTTTATTTCAGTTTAGATGAGAAAATCTTGGGGTTTTGGCCAAAATTTTGAAAAAAGAGACTGGGTCACAGCATAGAGGAGACTCTGGTGCTAGCAGCCAAGCTTTCGGCACAACCCCAAGATTTTCTCATCTAAATTAAGGTTTTTGGCCATAAGCTTCCTACGTATTTTATTTTAGTATAGATTACAATAGTGTTTTTTAATCTATAGTTAATATTGTCATGTTTTTGAGGCATACGATAAACAAAATAAACAAAAATAGAATGTGTGCTGAGGATTCCTTCTCTTTGCCACAGCGTGCACACGTCGTCGGGTCGCCTACCACCTCCATTTCATACAGCGACGTTTGAAGGTGTTATGGACAAACAGCTAGTCCCCCTGTCCCTCTAGGGCTTCTGTCCAATGAGAGACAGAACCCCGCCTTAGTTAGGGTTCCTAAAACGTTCTTCAGCTTGACGGAGATGTCCAGAGATTCTTCTTCACTCCGTAAAACCAATATGGTTGACACTTAACACGCATAGTTGAAAAAGAATGAGTAAAAACAGGAAAAAGCTTGAGCGAATCATACCACCTTGAACTCGATTTACCAAAAAATAATCGATACAAATAATTCTCTACAGGCCTATCTATACTTTTGCTGATAAATATCAGCATTTACTATGAAAAGAATGCATGAAACTTGAATCTGTTTTAAGAATAATATTATAAAGAATATTTATATAAAATTACTTATCCCATCTGTATACTGTAACGACTCGTCTACGCTTAAATTGATGACCTAGATCCTCAAGGTTATCTAGATTCTATAGGTTATTTAGATTCTCTAGTTTCTCTAGATGCTTTAGAACCTCTGGATCCTCTAGATCCTCTATAGGTCCTCTCGATTTTCTAGATTTTCCAGATTATCTTGATTATGAAGGTTCTATAGATTCTCTAGAACCCTTAGATTCTCTTGATTCCTAGATTCACTGGACTCTTTAAATTCTTGAAATTTTTGAGATTCACTAAAATGTGAAAAATAACTATAGTTTAAAGATCCTAAAAATGCGCTTTTACAGCACTGAAAATCGAAAAGTAATTCTTAATATAAACGGAAAATAATAATGAACGAAAAATGCTAGTTTTATTATTATGAAAAAGTCGTGAAATGCTCGATATACGAAAGACATGGCACAAAGTTTACTAAATATACTAGTATTTTTGTTCACCATTGTTTTCATTTTATATCAGGAATTATTTTTCTCTTTTCAGTTTGATGTGTTTTAAAATCGTGTTAGTTTTTAGTTTATTCTAACTATATTTATTTCTAATTCGCTTAGTAGAATTATATATAACTTGTTCGATTTAAATACAACTCTACAGTGAGCAAAGTCCCAATACCACTGATTCATAGTTTGCGGGCAGCCGTTCTTTGTTAATAAAACGTTGCAAGATGAATAATCGTTACAAACGTGTGGGCAGACAAAAATCCGAATGATTCGTTCCTTGATGTCTTTGTGAGCTTCATATGCGTAATAGTTTTATTACTTAACAGCCGAAGACAGAGTCACAAAGGAATGGCGACTGTGGACACAGACGGTGTCTAACTGTTCATCTTTATATTATGCCTTCATTAAATTCTTAAATTCAACATTAAGGTCTTCAATTTGTATAGAGAGTTGCTAGTGCCGTTTCCTCTGTTAGAATTGCTACCAAAAAATGAGTTTTGTCTTTACAGGGTGGCTCAATTACCTGAATTACCACACTTTCATGTGATAAAAAAAATATCTTATTCCATATAATAGATTTTCTGGTTCTTATGTGCGTAGAACATAGATGCTTCGTGGTGGAGTAATTATTAGTGATTGTTTGTTAGGATAAATCGCAACAACACTGACAAAGAAGTCTCACGTTGGCTTACCAACTAAGGAAATGAAGAGTCACTCAATAGTCGAGTCACCTTCCGTCAAGCTTTTGGGGATCAACATCAACAATAACATGTTCTGGCACGTCCACGTCATCAGTATTGCTAAAACGTCATCCCAGAAGCTTGGACCATTGTTAGAGTATTGCTCCCATGCATGAAGATGCGCTCCGAAGCACCCTCTAAAGCTTCTGGACATTATTCAGAAGAGAGCAATTAAACTAATCGACACTCCTAACCTCACAAAGGACCTACACAGCCTGAGATATCGAAGAAGGGTGGCTGACCTGTCCCTGTTTTACAGATTCTGTCACGGAAGATGCTCGAGTGAGTTCTCTCAGGTAATAACACCAAAGGCCGTCCGAACGAGTAACACTAGAGAGGATCTGCAAGCTCATCTTTATCAGGTCGAGGTCGCTACTTCCCGAACCAGCCTCCAACGTTCATTCTTTTGGAGAACTTCGACGCTGTGGAATGAGCGGGAAATTTGTTTCCCGAAGGCTACAACCTACAGCGTTTCAAATCTAACGTGCACCGATACTTATCCTCCCGCAGCGCTTCTGTAGCGCCATAGACTTTTAGCCTTTGCGAGAGGCTGATCGTAAAAAAATAGTACTACCAGGATTACATACTTCGAGTAAATACCGGTCTAAAAGTGAGAGGTCACCAACCGCATGCCCGTGAGGAAGTGGCTGGAGGCGGCGCTCGAAAATGCAGTTACCGATTAGTCGAATTTTATTTACTTCTCTGGACTCTGGACGTAGCTCCCCAGATATGTGAGTAATAAGTCCAGTCCGGGGTCCAGTCTATTGCTTATGATGCCTGCATGCAATCAAACATTTCTAGTTTTTCTCAAAAGGTAAACGAATTATCTGACAACCAATAAAGAAATATAATATAGTTGAAAACTTTGAAATACTTTTGTATTTGCGGTTTTCTGTTTAACTTTTTTACTAGTTTCTGTCAAAAATCAAGGTGCGACACGTTTTTTGGAACTGAGTGTAGTTTATTTTCGAGTTAGCTCATGTTCTATTTACAAGGACCACTCTATATGAATTAATTCAAATGTCGGATGCTATCCGAATTTACATAATCAAATTCATTCACAGTACAGTTCTATCATTAGATATGACAGTGAAGAATGCTGCAAATTAATTTTGGGGAAGCCACTTCGTTACTGCTTTCTTACTAATAGTAGTTGTATATATTATTAAAGAAGAGAAAAAGCTGATTTCCAAATAACCATTGTTCTTATAAGCTTCTTCCTCTACAGAAAATTAACTGCCTTTTCCATACTGCTCCAGATGCCTCAAACCTCATATATTCCGTCTTATTAATCTTACTATGTAACGTATACTAAGGGGCATGGGTATACACAGTTATACATACAGGGTGAGTTCTTAGTACCGGCTCGGTCGATAACTCCACTACTGTAGCAAATAAAATTGTATATAAAGTTGTAGCCATGGATATGTTCCTTGCTCAGAAAATATTTAGATTTATAGAGGGTGATCCATAACTACGTGGTGATGCAAACATGTATCTTTTTGAATGAGACACCCTATATATTATTCCATATTCAAATTCTGTTAATGATTTCCGTTATTCCAATATAGGGTATTGTTACATTATACAGGGTATTTCAAAAGTTATGTTCATTTTTATATCCAAATCAAATGAACGTACTGTATATCAAAAAGTACCTAATAATTAAAAAATTATTTTTTTACATGAAAATATTAAAAATATCCTCTAGCTTTAAAATCGGTTTAAAAAAATGCCCGTAGCGCATATTCGTATACAGGGTGATGTAGAATGCAAAATCTAGGTTTTCTCTCTTTTTTTAAATGTAACCCCCAATATTTTATTATACCAAAGAATTGCTTTTAATATACTCTTTCATCTTTGTATAGCACTTGTTATGGCTGCATTTATTAGTTTCCGAGATATTTTGATTTTTCTATAAATTTTAAATATACCTTCTATTTGTTTACTGAAATTTATTTATTTTGAGAAAATGCTATCAAATTTTATTTTTGCTTAACAAACAACTAAATATAAGGCAATAATAATACTTCATCAAGTCAAAACTAAATTAACGAGATAATGTAGGTCAAGTGGGGTGAGGAAACAATTTTATAGACGTCATGCATAACTATCAAGCAGATCTATCAGGTAGGCTATGAAATATCAAACGACACGGTCCAAATAAAAAGATTCTTCAATCTTTCAAACGCATTAGATTTAGAGAGCCCCCGTTCTGGATGTTGCTGTTCATAGTTCGTATATTCTAAAGGCAAGTAGATAATTTCTTAAAAGATTCTCCTAAATACCCTCAATGGAAAAATTAATTTTTAAAGCTGGTTTTTAACACAGTACAGAATTATTGAGCTGGTTATGAAAACTGTCAATTTTTCAACGCCTACCTGATAAATCTGCTTGATAATTGCGCATCACGCCTACAAAAGTATTTCCTCAGCATGCTTAACTTTATTATCTCGATGATTTAGGGTTTTGACTTCATCAAATAGTATCATGACCTTATAACTTAGTTGTTCGTTAAATAAAAAACAAATTAGATAGTACTTTCTCAAAATAAATATTAGTAGTAGTAGCAGAGAAATAGAAGCTATATTTTAAATTTACCGAAAAATCGAACTACCTCGGAAACTGATGGACGTAGGTACAACATGTGCTATACAAAGATGAAAGCATATTAAAAGTAATTCTTTGGTGTAATAAAATTTTGGGGGTTACATTTGAAAAAAAAGAGAAAATCTGGATTTTGCATTCTGCGTCACCCTGTATACGAATATGCGTCGTGGGCTTTTTTATAGCCGATTTTAAAACTAGATGATATTTTGTATCCATTCGTGTAAAAAAATGATTTTTGGTTCATCACTTTTTGATATACAATACGTCCATTTGACAGCGATTTGAAGATAAAAACGGCCATAACTTTTGAAATACCCTGTTTAATGTAACAATACCCTATATTGGAAGAACGGAAATCATTAGTAGACTTTGAAGATCGAATAATATATAGGGTGTCACATTTAAAAAATGCATGTTTGCATGACCACGTAGTTATGGATCACCCTGTATGAATCAAAATATTTTCTGATCAAGGAGCATATCCGTGGCTACAACTTTATAAACAACTTTTTTCGCTATCTTCTACAGTAGTGGAGTTATCGACCGAGCCGGTACTAAAAACTCACCCTGTATGTATTTGCCATGTTAAAACACGGATTCCCATTTTGAACAGAAGTCACCTGTTTTCCAAACTACATACACAGTATTTCAGAAGTTGATAATTAAGACCTTAATGAATGACAATTATTTGAGATTTTTTCATAAAAGTTTTTTATTGTGCAAGAAAACTCGCAATGCAGAATCAAAATCATACATTCTTTAAATGTCTGTAATTTAACAACCAAACACGATATCAAAACAAGGACACCACAGTGACAAAGCGCAAGCTTTCTTCTTCAATTTGCTCATTACTGTAAGTTTAAAGATAACGTCAGGAGCTTGGAAATGCGAAATTCACTTTTATGGTGACCTTTAGACCTTACCTTTAAACCTTTTGACCTTACCTTTGGATTTTTGGACTTATCTCCCCTCATCTTAGACACACACACTAGAGAAAGGGAACAGGCGGCCACGCCTCTTCGCTAACACGGGTATACGTATTTTCTTGGATTCTCAATTTCGCGCACTATACTCTTGACCCTTGAAGATTCGAGAATATTTTAGAAGCAGCAGCTATTGTATGTCAAAAGCTGAATTACAATATTCATATTATCTGAAAATTTTGTAGATCGCCACCATGCTAAAGGTTTAACATGATATTTTACTTGTATGGTAAACATGAATTGAATTTCGCTTGAAAATTGATTATTATTGTCGGCATATCATACGGGTGGCATGTTTAACCCTTAAAGTCACATGCTATGAAAATCAACGTAAATACCCATTTGGGGTCCTGTAGAGACCCCAGCAAAATATGTGACATTAAATTAGTGCTATTGAGTTTACATTAATTAGGCCTAGAGGATAATAAAACTACACTGTAAACAAATTTACTGAATAG
This sequence comes from Callosobruchus maculatus, assembly GCA_951848785.1. Classification (NCBI taxonomy): domain Eukaryota; kingdom Metazoa; phylum Arthropoda; class Insecta; order Coleoptera; family Chrysomelidae; genus Callosobruchus; species Callosobruchus maculatus. Next base: position 15,993,762 of record CATOUR010000056.1, read on the forward strand.
TTTAGAAAAGAAAAAGAACAATGAATTCTAAAAGTAACAAACAAATATTTGGAGAAGCACTTTCTGCAGCACAACAGTTTTCTGCAGAAGTATCACTGTCATAGGCAGTTTCAGCATCAAAATCCCAGTTATCGGCTATCTCAACTAACCGATGTTCTTTTAGAGGTCGCGTTCTATTCCAATCACTCATTTCGACAACTTTAAATAATTAAAAAGCAAAAAATATACCACGTCTTTGAAATGAAAATTGGGTCCATACATGACCGTCCGGGGTACCAGCGGGACCCCACTAAACGAAGTCACGTGTCCCTCTGCTGTACTCGCTGCGAAACGTGGCCGCATAATGAATTACGGTTCCAAAGGTCAACACAAGCACATATCAAGCGGCAGCTTTGGCAATGTTTTTAAATAGCGTATAAGGGCTAGGATTTTTTAACATAGGGTCTTTAAGCGACCCCCCTTGGGGGTTTAAGGGTCAAATCAGATAAAACCACCGTTTTAAAACACTAACAAATTACATAAAAATCGGCGCAATGAACTTTAAGGAAATTATTAAATAATAAATTTTTTTCGGACTTTGATACTCTTTTATCTTGAAAACCAGATCTTTAGGACACCCTCACCCTGTAAAAAACGTGGTAAGTAGTGAGGCAGTCCACTTGACTCTGATTTCTAACAAGTGTTTACGTGCAGATGGAGATCAAAGCATTACCAACGTTTTGCATGCTAGATGATACCTTCTTACGTTTGGTCGTGAAGTATGCTATCTACGCTAAATTGATAGGCATCTCGAGATCTTCTAATTACAAGTTATAGTCAGAGACACGCCTGCCTATTTGAAGATACTCCTCATGACAGTCGCAGGGTGCTTTGTATGTAAAACGCCTGAAAAGCTTTCGTTCACTTTCTTGGGATATTAGATTCGAAACAGATAAGCGGATGTGTTTCAAGAGAAACGCGATATTCTTTCGGAGACAATACGGAATTAAACCATGGGATATTATTGTTTTTTGAATAAACTTGAAGCTCTAATGCGGTATAAAATATACGAGGGTATATAATTTCAAGATATGGTGTACAATTTACATTTTTTTATAACTGTGCAGACCGCGTAGGCAGAGCCTAGATACCAGAGTACCGCGGCTGCTGTGAAAGCGTTATGTTAAGGGATGCTTGTTGTCGCGGGATTTGAAAGGGCCAATACCCACAGGCCCCATAAATACATCACCTGGCAGTCCATCCCAAGCATGGACACTCTGGGCATAAATGTGCGGCTGTACGGCTCGGTTCTTGATGTATGAAGAACGACAGCCTTAGAATGAGATGCAGGGTTGCGCGGGTGCATCTGTTAGGAGCGGTGAGCGGCGGAACGATAGAGGATAGCTCAGAGAAGCAGATTCCGTTTGCATATCGGTAGAAGAGTGAGTGGCCACGAGCAACACGCCACCGCCGGTGAGAAAGTGGCTGGAGGTGGCGTGTTAAGGCCGGGTCGCCAATTAGTCGAGTTATCCTTATCTGGACGGCATCTAGTATAGACAGGCCAGCAGCTCCCCAGGTATGAGAGCAATACTCCAGGCCAGGTCTTATCTGGGCTTTATATATAGCGTGGGGAGCTTACATGGTGAGAAGTACTTTCTGGCTCTAAATAATTATCCAAGCTTTTTACCAGCAGCTGTTGCAATTGACGCAACGTGTTCGTGCCAGATCAGATTTTCTGTAATGTTGACTCCTAACAGCTTGAATGAGTGACTCCTTGGCGGAGCCCGGTTGTTCATTAGAACCTGGTGTTCGCTTTGGCACTTCTTGTTTGATGGCGTACAATACTGGGTTTTATGGATTTTACTATAATTTCGTTTGCATTGGAAATTTCAATGAAGGTCACCTCGAAAAAGGTATTCAATAAAGTATACCTTTTTTATGTAAAAAATATTGAGGAAGGAAACGCCAGTTTTTCTTGATTTGCATTGATCCGTAGATCATTTTGTAAGTCAAAATTATATAATTTTCATATAATGCATTCAAATCGCCTACACGTGCTAGAATTTTTGTCTTCTATAAGCATCTTATCGACTAGGTATAACATAATTGGGCATTGATAAAGTATTACTTCACTTACAGTATTAAAAAATCAGAAGAGTTACATTATATGTTTGGAGATCAGCTGTTTTCAATGATTTTCCTGATGATTATGTCGATGATAAGCATGATTTATTTATACAAGAATACTGAGCTGCTGAATATATTCTTTTTTCAAGAAATTAGGTAATTTTCGTAAATAATAAATATGATTTATCTAGTTGCGGGATTATAATAACAGACGCTAGTTTGTTTTCTAAAATCAATCGGTTTAGCATTCTGATAATCAGATATGACATACGACGATATATTCGAAAATAACAATGAGACTTGCAACAATGTTGCAAATTTTCAGCAACTATTTTTCAAAATATTTTGTGTAACCTTTCGTCCAGGCCTAAATGTTGTAGGTGTGGTGTAAATGTGTTTGGTAAGGCCTGAGACCAACATAATTAGGGGGACACTAGCGACTCTGTTCTGTTTCCAGAATCTTTTTATTTCTATGGAAAGATCAGTGTATTTAAATATTTTCCCGACGTAGGTGTTTTTTATTATTATCATGATATACAGATTTATCTTCAAATTTAGTCTCAAATAAAATAAATCTTTGAAGACATCCATGAATCTATTGTCAGTATAAATTGTCTGTTATACTAGGTTGTGAATCACCATCATCATAGTCAAAATGTCTTAACAGACATGTTGTGAACTAGTAAAACGCATTAAGTCGGAGCTAGGGTATTGCCGATACGAATATTATCGATAAATTTGAGAACCGTAGCTCGCCATCATTCGCGATTTACTGTCAGTTCAGTGGCGCTCTTGATACTCATATCCAGTAACTGTTTCGTCGTATCCACCCAGCGTGTAAAGGAACGGCCATGGCATGACCCTGAACTACAAGTGTCTCCATCATATTATCGCTTCTGTGAATATGTCCGAAGAATGCAAGCATTCTCGTAGACACCATGGAGGATAGCCTGTTTGGATTACCGTCCAGTGTATGGAAACGTTAGTTAGATGGGCGGTATAAGGAACTCTCAGCATTCTCCTCCACGTCCACATTTCAAAAGCATCTATGCGAGCTCGATCTGCCTTTTTAACAGTCCAAGTCTCCGGGGCATACAAAAATATGGCGAACACAAGGGTCTGAACCAGCGACATTTTGGTAGCTTTAGTTACGTTATGGTCACACCATATTTTAGTAAGCTTTGTCATGGCCAGACGTGCCTGTTGAATGCGCCGTCGAATCTCATTTTCACAGCTACCTGAATTGTCAATCAAAGAACCGAGGTACACAAAACTTTGAACTACTTCAGAACGCCCTACTGACTTTATTCCTCGATGATTATCGTGCTCTCTATCTACGATCATAACCTTGGTCTTGTTGTAGTTAATACCAAGACCCTATGCTGCAGTGTTGTTCTAAGATGTTTACTAGAGCTACTAGTTCGTCCTGAGAAGCAGCAATAAGGGTTGTATCGTTAGCAAATCTTAAGTTAGATATTTTGATTCCGCCAATAGTTATACCGCCATTCCAGTTGTCCAATACCCATCTCATCACAAATTCAGAGTAAATGAGTAAATTTTGTGAAAGTGAGTCCCTAAAAGCGCTTCGAACAGCAGCAATAAATAAAGTTGTTAAAAGACCGACCGCCACTCCTTAGCGAAATAATACGCACACAACAAATTCCCAACATTTTCCTAACAATGTCTGCTGTGGTGACATTTTATACGGAGTGTGGAATCGGCGGCGCAAAAATACTGCGCGCCAACCTATTTTACAACGAATATCCGTAACATTTGAAAAGGTCAAAATGTCGCCTAACTGTTTGCACTAGAAAACGTGTAATCTAGATTTAGAATAATTGTCACTTTGTAGTTAAGTACGTGGCCTGCTGATATTTAGAACCGCAGATAAAACAGTGACTGACACATCGGAAAAAACAATGGATAGAAGTGCACGCTTGATGGTTTTATCTGTTAGGAAATATGCCGGAGTCTGAGTGCATGAATGATACATAATTTTGAGATTGTATTGTATCACTTTGACACACAGTCGCATTAGATGGCATTTAGTAACAGTGTTGAGCGATATAGGTCAAACTTGATTTGTGCAACAAAGGTTTTTTAATCTGTCACTTCCATTAACGGAACGGAGTGAAACTAGATCACAATTTGTCAACAACAAAAATATTTAATCAAATCTCAAAAAATTTGCTTGCCTTAACTTAGACAGTAATATTTTTGCCTGTTTTATTTGATATAATCATAACTTTTGAAGCATTGCGACTGTTTTTTAGAAATACCTTTTTCTGATCTAAATTTCGATTTTTAGAGAAACATACAAAATTTCGTCGTGAAGATCTGAGGGTCTGAACATTTTTGATCTTCTTTACCTGAGGCTTAAACTAAATCCAACGCCCGGATTTGAAATTGGCCCCCTCAAACTATACAGCGTACAAGTTTTCGTCCTGAGAGGAAGTCAGACAACGGTTTTGGATATATTCAGATATTTTTGGAATATCTGAGGGTACTGAAAAGTTTTGGTCTTCTTTGCCTGAGTCTGAAACTCAAAGCAACGGCCGGATGCGAAATTAGTATCCTGAAATTATACAGCATACAAGTTTTCGTCCTGATAGGAAGTCGATTTTGCATATTTAGGGTGAACTTAATATCTGAGGGTACTGAGAATGTTTGATCTTCTTGACCTGAGGCTGAAACTCAAAACAACGGCCGACTTTGGAATTAGCACCTTCAAAATAGACATCAGATGAGTTTTCGCCCTGATAGGAAGTCGGGTGGCGATTTTGGATATTTAGGATGAACTTGAGAATCTGAGGGTGCTGAAAATTTTTGATCTTTTTTACCTGAGGCTGAAACTCAATACAACGGCCAGATTTGAAATTAGCACTCTCAAACTATACACCATACGAGTTTTCGTCCTGGTAGGAAGTCAGATAACGATTTTAGATATTTAGGGTAATCTTGAAGATCTGAGGGTACTGAAAATTTTTGATCTTTTTTACCTGAGGCTGAAATTCAAAACAAGGGCCGGGCTTGAAATTGGCACCCTCAAACTATACAGCACCATATGGGTATTCGCCTTGACAGGACGTCATATAACGATTTTAGATATTTAGGCTGAACTTCCATAACCACACTTGGTTTTGTCTCGTCCCATTGACCGCCATCCAAGAGCCTGTTTAAAAAGAAAGCTAAAACTCTAGCACCAGATTTTCTGCATGAATTGCAGTTTGTGCAACCATATCTAGATACTATGTATTAGGTGCATTTATAAGTAGGTCTTTTTTTTGTGAAAAATAAATAACTGCCCAATTTTCAAAAAACGAGCTACTCTGTTAGACTAGACTATTACATAAATCTGGTACACACAAATTGAGATAACAGAATGACGTTTCAAAAAGACAATAGGTCAAAGAATACCAAGGATCACCTTATCTACGTGAAAAATGTAGGACTATGAATGAAGCCTGTTTTTTCAATAACAATGCAGTGATATCTCAGGAATGCACAGACTGATTTTGATTTCTCTACTCTTGGTATGCCATATACGGAGATAAAATAACTGGATTGATGCCTGTTTTCGAAAATTAGATGATCCTGCGTGGACCGGTCTAATGTGGATAATGTGGATCACTCTAACTGCTATCAGGTATCAAATGGAGTGCTCAATTATGTGTATACAGGTGTTATCAATTTTCCCTAACAGCTTTTTGAAGGCTGAGAGGCGATGGGCATTCTTCTTAATCCAAATGAATTTATTTCGACGCTACACACAAATAATTGGTATTGAGTCTAAAGACTCGTGTCCACTTGCAAGTAACTTGTGACAGTTTTTGCAGAAAGTACTTGCTTGTTTGTCTACACTATATTTTAATTGTTCGCAAATTTAATCTAGGAAATTGCTCTCGCAATTTCACTTGGGCTTGATTGTTCTGGTTCCGAGTACACTATAGATAAGATGTCATATGCAAAATATGTAGCTGTTGCGGTAGTTGTGATATATTTAATTAAAAAAATGAAACAAGAGAAAGATAGTAAAAGGCGGAGGAAATGTTGGGTGAGAAAGTGGATTCAGCGTAGAACTACTCTAGGGATACATGAACTTTGATGAATAAAAAAACTCCCAAGTACTCTTATATATTTCATTAGTCCCTTGTCTACTTTTCTTTCTTTGAATTTTTCTCCACTCTTGGTTAACTTGCACTCTCAAATTATGTAGCTTCCTTTGAATTTCCGTTGTAGAACTTTTCTACGTTGGGATTCGTTCAAAATCAATTTCTCGTTTCAAAGCCTTGCATTGGAAAAATTAATGGTCCATCGTAGAGTGGGCAATGTATTTTTATGTTGCGATTAGGAATATATTATTGTTAATCCGCTGTATATAAGATATAATCAAGTTTTGTAATTATTGTGACGCAATATATGTACTTGAAATCAACACCTACATCGATTTTTAAAATTGAAATTCTCAAATATAGATTCCATAATTCCTTTTACTTGATATTAATATATGAGGATGATAATCACTGGAACAGGGCCGTATTTGACGTGGAAATATTGTTCTCTGATCTGCTTGAAGGTTTTCTCTCGTTCTGCATCTAGTTTTGAATAAATAATATAGTTTAAAGGGGGGGGGTGGGTTGGCGCAGTGGTTAGAGTTGAGGGCTCGTGACCTAAAAGTCCCGCGTTCCATTCTCGTTAGAGGCAGAAATTTATTTTTGGTTTTTTTAATCAAAAATAAACATTCATAAAAAAAGCTCAGCGAAGAATCCCTACCTGAGCCTTCACTGTTGACTTCTACTTAACAGTGCTGTTCTTAAGTGGTGCCGGAAAACAGTAACAAAGCCTACACCGAACACGGGGCTAATGGCCAAGGCAGTGGTGTTATTATCTGGCAGAGCTCATTCGAACATCTTCCGTGACAAAATCTGTAAAACAGGGACAGGTCAGCGACCCTTCTTCGATGTTCTAACTGTGGAGGTCCTTTGTGAGGTTAGGCGTATCGGTTAGTTTAATTGCTCTCTTCTGGATAGTGTCCAGAAGTTTTAGATAGTGCTTCGAAGCGCATCCCTACACATGAGAGCAACACTCCAACGATGTTCGGATCTGTGCCTTGTAGAGCAGCAGTAGTTGCTCTGGTGTAAACAGCTTCCTACAGCGGAACAAAGCTCCAAGCTTCTGGGATGCCGTTTTGGCAATACTGATGACGTGGTCGTGTCAGGACATGTTATTGTTGATCTTGATCCCCAAAAGCTTGACGGAAGGTGACTCGACTATTGGGTGACCCTCCATTTCCACAGTTGGTAAGCCAACATGAGACCTCTTAGTCAGTATTGTTATCTGAGTTTTCTATACGTTAAACTGCACCTTATTTACTAATCCCCACAATGTGTATTTATGTACTTTTTTCTCATATTCTTAGGCACAACTTTTATGTCATTAATTTGCCGTTCACTTTTCCTCCAATTTCTGTTTGTAATAAATATTATTGTCAAGTTCTGTGAATGGTGCACCTACTGCTAGGAAATCAATCCTTTATTATTAATATTTCTTCATGGCGATGAAACTTAAATGTAGGAGGTGTATGCTGTCCTATCACCTCACCAAGGACTGAGGTCCATATACGCGCCTGACTAGGTACCTATTGAAAAGACAATATAGAAGTTCGACGTGAGTATGTGAATAGTTATAATTCGAGCCAAAACCAGTTAATGTATTCATGATGTCGTCTGGTGCCTACCAAATGTGTATTTTGTCTAGTCGACGCTCGGACAGATACCATCGCTGCCTATCTTACACATCTATAGCAGCATAATGAGCTTTTTTGCAATTCCATGTCCACCGCTCATGAATAACGTTTTGGTAGAGTTGTTGAACGAAAACACGTTATAGGTATTTGACCATTACCATGTCCACGTATGTATATCTTGGGCTCAATAAAGACTGCTATAAACGCTTTGTATTTCACTACGTTCTGTCTGTGCAGTTTTAAAACTGCATATAAATATAATATATAAATAAAAACGTTGCAAAAGTAGAGCGTCCACATGGTGCCTGCCACTTTGTATTCACTTTACGCAGTCTTGTTGACATCGATCATGGAGGAAGTACTACTCTGGTAGTTGCATGTTGTCGTGTGAGGAAGAGGAAATAAATGAACTGTTTAAAAAGTATCCGGCGTTCAAGGTGGTCGAGGAAATGGCTTCTGAGAATACATTTTACCCAAGTCAGAAAACTTCATGAATTATTTGATGAACCTAATGATTGGCAAAATCATTTAATCATTTAAAAAGTACAACAAAACAATACCACAAATATGGCTGGACTGTCAGGTCCCAAATCGATGAGATTTATTTTTGATCTTCTACGTAAACACTCCTAAGAATTAATTTTCTGTGGTCAAAATTTTCTTTGAATTTTCCTACCAAAAGCTAATATGCCTGCTCCTATGCCTCTCTTACTATATTTGTTGGATTTGATACGGCAAATTCATTGAAAACTTCTATATAACGCGATAAACTCAGTCAAAAGCTCCCAGAAAATTGTCGAAGGTGTGTCATTTTCGTTAAATTAGCGAACAAAATGTATCGAAAGACCACCAGTCGAGTTCTCAAAAATGCACCATTTTTCTATGCACACACAACGTTTTATCTATGGAAAACGTACCGTCTGGACCAGACTTAAGAAACCCTTTGAAGTCTAAAGGCGACAGTACACGTATACTGCTCAGGTCTTCTGTGCAGGCAAACATGATAATGTCGATGTGATGAAACTTATGATATCTCTGCCTGCACAGAAAACCGACAACAGCTGGAGATACATAATATATTTTGCCTGAAGGCAGAGTACCTTCTGAGGTCGTGGGTCACACCGAATTTTTTTGCAAACTCAATGTATTCTTTCTTGAGAACAACACCACAATGAATAAGCAAGCTCAAGAGATGTCCACAAATACAACACACTCCCTCAGTACACTAGTCTGACTAAAACCAGATGTGGCACAAATTATTTCGATGTTAAGTTCTTCAATAAGTTACTTTTGATATGTCATCATCTCGATGATAAAAAAATTAAATCTGCTTTAAAATCTTATCTATTAAGTAAAGCGTTCTACTCTATTGAAGAATTTCTAGAAAATGACTTTAGTGACATGACACTGTGATCTGAATTATTATGTAGTGTATTGTTATGTTCGTTTATTATTTATTCTGTGATTTATCTATTTTGTATTATATATTTTTTTTATGACTTGCGTAAGCACCTATCGTGCATATGTGATATATATTTTCATGTAGTTTTCTTCTGATCTAGGTAAACACATATTTGTGTATAAAACACCATTAAATTATTATAAGATCAATATAACAGGAGTAACTGTCAACTTGCAACTAGTTTGTTTGCCCAGAAATACATTGGACTTTTGTTTTTCAGCTTCCTTGATATCTTGATTATGCTAATTTGTTGAAGTGTTCTACCCTGGATAAGAGCGTGCATTGTTGGCCATGGCTTGATGATACGATGATAGCAATCGCAGCGCTACGCTAGGCATTTCCTAACTGTCAATAGTATCAGCTACTTTGAAAATCGGTAGTCAAACATGGAAAGTAACTACATGGTCTTTTGTGTATGAGAGACAGTGCTTATTCTCGATTTACTGTGGTTATTTATCTCAAAACCGAGCGCCTCTATTTGGCCGCGAAACGATGAGAATGCTGCTGCTACTGGTTATTAAATTAAGTTCTGCTTTCATATTATCCGGTCCCGTTACAAGGCTTAGATCACAAAAATCCACTCGACAATACAATCTATGGTACCGTCGTATTAGTATCCAACAACGTTCAGTAAAGATAAGTACCGGGTGGTCAGATAAGAATGCAAAATGCTCTATCTCAGAAAATATTCGCCATTTAGACTTGAGAACAGCTCTAAATGTATTTTTACTTGGTAAGTTTCTTCTAGGAAACTTTTCTGCATAGCGCGTAACAGCTGCGCTAGAGTATCCTAAACACTCGCCCCTAAGGTTAATAAGTCAGTATATTTGAGTACATTTTGATTTACAATAAATCTAATTTTACAAATAACGGTTTCAAAAGTCTAATTATTGTTCTCTTATTGTCATCATCATCATAGTCACAATGTCTTAACAGACATATTGTGAACTTGTAAAATGCATTTACACATTTTACGAGTTTCTCGTGGGATATCTTTAAAATCTTTAATGCAGTAGTTTCCCATTTGCTTTCTGCATCCTCATGCCGTTGACCAGATGGTATCTACTGGTTCATCCACCTTTAGGGGCAATTAGGTGTCCTGACTTCTCAACCCGTTCACCCAAAGCTGTTGGTTGAGAAGAGGTTACTTCTTATACCGACAGTAGTTCGGTACCTTTTAGTCGCCTTTTACGACACGCAGGATATACGATGGGAGATATTCTAACACGCCCCCACACGGGGTCATAACTATCAATAAATGTCAGTTTTCCATGGCAATCTTAGACAAAATCAAGATTTATCGATTAGAATCGATCCTTGACAGAAAAATTTTTATTCACATTATGCATATTAATAATAATAATTAATAACTTTAACATTACTTTGTACCAGCATCGGTTATTACCCCATAAGTTTCAAATCAAAATATTCCCAAAACGGTGCACAGTATCGAATTTTACCAAGATATTGAATGATGTATAAGTTCACCTAAAATGTTAATTTATGAATCTAACCTCAAAAGAGTGATGTTCAATACTACCTAGTATGAACCGTGTAACTAACGCCCTCTATGAGAGTCAGGTGTGAACATAAATTTGTACGATGTACTAGCTTCCAAGACATAATCGTGTGAAATTTCATTATGTTGCCAGTAGTTTCGGCAATATCGTAAAAAATGTGTATAATTTTTTTCCTTCAACGCCCTGTATCTTGAATACGGATGGCGTTACGAAAATTTTTTTACTAAGCGAACCCCAATTATTGTCCATTCTTTTGGAACACCCTGCCATCTTAACCCTCCAGTGGTCGCGTTGGGTCTACCAGACCAAAGTTTACCAGACCCAAACGTTCTTATTTATTCTAATTACGCACAATTTGTAATACTACCCAAGACGCTATTTCTATTACCTTCTTAACTTTGGAGAAACTCGCAATGTGTGCAGTCAGTTTAAGTATAAGAGCGAGCGTTTATAGTTTTATATTAGAATTCTTTGTACAGACCCAGAGCGACTAAATAAGTAACTATTTCATTTGATAGGATTCTACAGTTACTACTGCAATGTTACAAATATTTAGGCTTAGGTTATGCAGATATATATTTAAAGGACTGTGGGCAAAATCGCGATAGAGTCGATAGTGATGGTTCTGATACAGAAGGTGCAAATGTATAGATGTCCTCTTTTTACAAAGGCTACTTTCATGACTGTTAATTTCTTTAGTTCCTTATTTTTTATGTAAATATTTCAACTCAAAAAAAAACTTACTGCTTGCAATTGCCCACAGTATGACTGTAGTTAACCCTGTAATACATTAGAAACACCTTTTGAGATTACTAGACTCTGGAGTCTGAGTCTGTGAGACACAGCGCGACCATTTTTTTCGGAGTCATAGTGCGACTAGTCAAGGGTTAATATTATATACAGGGTGAGTTTTTAGTACCGGCTCGGTCGATAACTCCACTACTGTAGAAGATAGCGAAAAAAATTGTATATAAAAATTGTAGCCACAGATATGCTCCTTGCTCAGAAAATATTTTGATTTATACAGGGTGATCCATAACTACGTGGTGATGCAAACATGCATTTTTTTAAATGAGACACCCTATATATTATTCCATATTCAAATTCTACTAATGATTTCCGTTCTTCCAATATAGAATATTGTTACATTATATAGGGTATTTCAAAAGTTATGACCATTTTTGTATCCAAATCACGGTCAAATGAACGTACTGTATATCAAAAAGTAATGCATCAAAAATTATTTTTTTTACATGAGAAGATTAGAAATATCCTCTAGTTTTAAAATACGCTATAAAAAATCCCGTACGCATACAGGGTGATGTAGAATGCAAGATCTAGATTTTCTCTCTTTTTTTAAATGTAACCCCCAATATTTTAGTATACAAAAGAATTGCTTTTAATATGTTCTTTTATCTTTGTATAGCACTTATTATGGCTGCATTCATTAGTTTCTGAGATGTTTCGATTTTTCTACAAATTTTAAATATACCTTCTATTTGTTTAATAAAATATATTTACTTTGAGAAAATACTACCAAATTTTGTTTTTGCTTAACAGACAACTAAAATATAAGACGATAATAATACTTGATCAAGTCAAAACACTGAACTAACGAGATAATATAGGTCAAAGTGTGCTGAGGAAGCAATTTTATAGACGTCATGCATAATTATCAAGCAGATTTATCAGGTAGGCTATGAAACATGAAACGACACAGTCCAAATAAAACGAGTCTTCAATAGCAAGTGACAGAAGCTTCTGCCGGTCATTCTTCAATATTTCAAACGCATTAGTTTTAGAGTGTCTCCGTTCTGGATATTGCTATTCATAGTTGGTATATTCTAGAGGCAAGTAGACAATTTCTCAAAGCTTCTCCTAAATACCCTCAATGGAAAAATTAATTTTCAAAGCTGGTTTTTCACACAGGACGGAATTATTGAGTAGGTTATGAAAACTGTCAATTTTTCAAAGCCTACCTGATAAAACTACTTGATAATTATGCATAACGCCTACAAAATTGTTTCCTCAGCATACTTGACTTTATTATCTCGATGATTTAGGGTTTTGACTTCATCAAATACTATCAGGACGTTATAATTTATATAATTTGTTCGTTAAATAAAAAGCAAATCAGATAGTACTTTCTCAAAATAAATAAATTTCAGTACACAAATAGAGGCTATATTTTAAATTTACCGAAAAATCGAAATATCTCGGAAACTGATGGACGTAAGTACAACAAGTGCTATACAAAGATGAAAGAGCATATTAAAAGCAATTCTTTGGGATAATAAAATATTGGGAGTTACATTTGAAAAAAAGAGAAAATTTAGATTTTGCGTTCTACATCACCCTGTATTCGAATATGCGCCTCGGGCTTCTTTTATGGCCGATTTTAAAACTAGAGAATATTTTTAATCTTCTCATGTAAAAAAAATGATTTTTGATTCATTGCTTTTTGATATACAGTACGTTCATTTGTCCGCGATTTGGATATAAAAATGGTCATAACTTTTGAAACACCCTGTATAATGTAACAATGCCCTATATTGGAACAACGGAAATCATTAGTCGAATCTGAATATGGAATAATATATAGGGCGTCTCATTTAAAAAAAAGCATGTTTGCATCACCACGTAGTTATGGATCACCCTGTATAAATCTAAATATTTTCTAAGCAAGGAGCATATCCGTGGCTATAACTTTTATTTACAACTTTTTTAGATATTTTCTACAGTAGTGGAGTTATCGACCGAGCCGGTACTAAAAACTCACCCTGTATAATAATAATAAAATATATAATTTTCCCACACTATACTCATGTAATTTGCTGTTGGCGATCCCAGCCAATAGCCAGCCGGTGCGGCCGAGCTGAGCCCCATCGGTGAAAACCGGTAGCAGCTGAGCCGTTTGTTGAACAATTGAAATTATGTTTGTTATCATCGTCGCTCGACCGACCGACAGACCCACCGACAGACCAATCGGCTGCTGCCGTGCCGCCATAACGAAATTATATCTGCGTCTCTTTATCTCTCGTTCGATCATCGTAGATTACCGCGGAAGACGCGATTACCGTTACCTGCTATGAAATTACCACCAATCGATTTTCGCTTTATAATAACACCCGGTAAATGGCCGTGTTACTCTAATAGCGAAACACAAAAGGCTCACTTGGGTTCGAGATTGATCGAGACGCTGGCGCTGATTCGCCTCATCCAAAATTTCCAGAACGGTCGACTCGAGCAGAAATAAATTGAAAACAAAATATAAAAATGATAGTAAAAAATAAATGAACACCCTGTATAATACATAATAGGTTATGAAATAAGATACAACAATTAAGTCAAAGATGAAGTCGCTTTTTTTGGAACTAGGTGTCCCTTGAAACCGATAATTTTTACGATTATGACACCAAACCCCATGGGGGGGTTGATACAAATAAATTAAAACAAAAAAACTTAAAGAAAGCTTTTATTAAAATGTTCTAAAAAGAAGAAAATGTCCTTTAAAATGTTATCTATCAATTTATAGCCTCGTTATAGAAAATTCATATTATCATAAAAGCTTCTAGCGCGGCTTACTTTTGTAAATGAACTAGTACCTATTTAATTGACTAACTTGGTCTGCAAAGCTTAGTTGTATTAAAACTTCAGTTTATTTAAATAAATTATAAATACTTACGTAAAGCTCGCGACAAGCTTTTATGATCATACAAATTGTGTATAACGAGGCTATAAATTGATAGTTAACATTTTAAAGGAACATTTTATTTTCTTCTTTTTAGAACATTTAAATAATTTTTTTAAAAGCTTTTTTGTATCAATTTATTTTTTAATTTTTAGTTATTAACTTTTTATTTTCCTCATACTATAAGAAGATATAGAAAACTTCAAACCTCCGCCATATTCGATTAAGAACGATGTCAAAAAACTTACTTATTTTCGGCAAGCCCTTTTGTTTGACCGCGGATTTTCTTTACTACTTTACCACGACGCGTCACAGTCTACCGCTTCTTTACCAACATTCGGTACAGTAATTCATGTACCCGCTGCACCGCGACATATCGGCTATTCGGTCCACCCTCCGTGGCTGCTCGCTGCACCAGCGGTTCGTTAGCTACCCCCTAACCTCTCGTCGATGTCGTCACCGTCGTCGATACAACCTGACGATGACCACTGTGTAGATTGTATAAAGGACCTCGTACAATTCGATCCAGAATCCCCTGTCTCTGCTGCCAGATTCTTGCTTACAGTGCAAGCCTGTAGTTGGACGCTAAATGCAAATACTCTCCTCTCTCAAATCGTAAGCAAGGGTTATGCAGTGATAAAACAACTCACCAACTTTGAATAGTATGTTTACCCAAACTCCTACAACAAAATCCATCGTTTAACTAAAAATGACATCAGTGGCTCTATTGTCAGTGATAGCATCCCTCTCATTGATTGTCATTCCCCTTACCATCTACTGGGCGTTCTCATATCAATTGGAATCCCATATTGTAGAAATGCATTACATAACTGTTCCACTATTGGATCTATAGCACACGTCACACAGCTCATCGTGTATTGTCATCGAAACTAAACGTGTATGAAAAATGTCAGCTCAATCGGTTGAAAATATCTGCTTCAAAATTGAGTAGCAAGATTTAACACGAACAAACATAGATACATACATACATCGCAAATTAAATAAAAGCTTTTAAAAATAAACACAAAATATAGTTATGATAACTTATAGAAACAAGGTATAGTATACTTATAGAAACAAGGTAGAATATCGGAAAAGATGAACATATATATTGTAAGATCCTGTATATTATGGTGTTGGTCTATTGTGTTTTAAGTTGCCATGTATCACGTGAAGTCAAAATGTTAGGTTAGATCTTTGAATTGTAAACGTCATCGAATCATCTGGAACTTTCGGGAATGACGGATGGGCGTTCTAGAATGTCATATGTGTGTCTTGAGTTCTCTAGATGGTTCGATTAAGTATAATATAAGGCGCCATAAGAAGCAGGTAGGAGTAGCTCAGTTGAGTTGTGGTTAAGAGAAGTTCAGTTGAGATAAGGTTAAGTGTTTCTGTGTTGAATGGTGAAGTAAAGAAGTAAAAAGTTCGTCCTGTTTAATTCCTGGTGTGAAGAAAAAGAGGCCCTCGTGACAATATGTTTGAGTAAAGCGACTTGACTCATTTTTTAAGGTTATTATGTAAGCCAGCTTGATTTGCTGGCCTCCCTGGCCGATTACCGCCACATAAGAAACAAGGGCGTACCCAGGTAGGGGCAGGGGGGGGCAGCTGCCCCCCCCTAGAAGATTAAATAAATGTAATTTTTTTTGGCAAATAAAAATTAAAAACGTGTTACCTACTCTGCGCAAAATGAAGTGTTGGAAACAAAATATCTTTTCAGCCAGATTTGTTCTTTATTTTCTATAGTTAAATATTCTACAACATTCGATATAGAGTCTGTATAGTGAGTCGTGTCGGTCGTGTCACAACGTATTTATTAGAATATTTTATATGGCGACCTTCAGCCGCCGTCAAACGAAACGCAAAATGTTTTGATCAAGTTTTGATACACTTTATTTATTTCTTTATTTCGTTTTTATTATTTGTTAGTTATCACTAACAAATGAAAGTGTCAGTAATGATTTATAGTCGATAATTTAATTTCTAGAATCTGATTTTGATTACGAGACAGAATAAATAAAAATTAAGTACGGTTTTGATGCAAGTTTGGTTTTATTATATAATTTTTGTTTTCAATGCTATGCTAAAATAAAATAATATTCAATATGTTGCATATTATTTTAAGTAGTATATATCTGTACAGATTTAGTTTAAGATTCTTAGTGTTCATAAAATAAAATAGTGAAAGTATCAAACTCAAATTTCATAGCATATTCTATTCAGTGCTTACAACTAAATTATTTTTAAATTTGCCGCGGTTATTTCTGTGCCGCGACTCACTAGACAGACTCTAGTATACTGTTAGCGATGCAATATAATTTAAATCTCCCACAAAACCGTGGTATCTCGTAGTTTCCGCTTCCGACGAGACAATCAGAGCCATATAGGATTAAAGCTGAATATAATTGGAAGAAAATAACATCTAACGCCATCTAGTTTCGGACGGCAGTACTTTTTCCAGTAAAAAGAAATAGGCTCAATGTATACTGTATACGGTCAATAGAGAGATCTAGTATTGAATAGCAATACCACGAAGAATATTCTAGCATGGACTATTCCGGAAAGAAAAGACAGTGATAGCATGTATTATAAGACAAGGATGGAAATAGAGTCGAGCTCGAGTATTTTCTACATATTTCGGGAGCGAGAATATTTTCAATATATAAGCGGAACGTAAGGCAGAGCACGTGAATTTAGTTCGAATACAATTCAGTTCGGAGTGGAATACGAGCGAATATTTCATACGCCATAGATAGTGTCTTATAGTTTCGTTGCGGAGACACGAGATTTACGTTTACTGCGCAACAGCTGGAAATATTACTCCGTCAAATGGATATCAGGAAATTCTTTGAAAGAGGTGAGTCAAAACAAAACACTTAAGTACATACTTAATATGATTATTCGATTTGTTTAAGGGGGGCTATGACTCTCTTGTAAGTGTATATCTTAGGCATTACTTACAATATTTAAATTTATTAATTACAACACGTGGTTTTGTTATAATAGCTAAAATAACATTTGTGAATATTTTGTGATAAAAAAGTTAAAAAAAACATAAAAGAAAGATCCTTGCAATATTTTGGATTTATTAATAAGATCATACCGACAACAAAATCCCTTTTCTCTAACGTCACAACAAGTGTATTATTTCAAATTACTTACCTAGTTTTGATTATTTGGCGTTCAAACCATATGCAAGAGAATGTGAAACTTGATCTTTGATTTTCGTCCTATGCAACCCGCCTAAACACTGTAAGGGTAATTCTGTGTATCCATTTTTTAGGGAGGCCACGCGAAAAAAGAAAAAAAGGTCGGGAAAGTAGCAGTGGAAGCGATGAAAATGACAACCATGATAAAACCACTCATGTAATGCCAATATCATTGCATGCTAACATTGGACAAGCGTCAAATTCTTCAGTAGAACCTCTTAATATATCTGTTGCCGACTATTCTTCTCCATCGACATCCCAACAAACTTATGACGTCAACGTCGATCCTGAAATTATAGTGGACGATGGCTGTCATGAAAATGATCTGGGTCGTTATGTTGGATTGGCTACCCAGCTATCGACGGAAAAGAAGAGGGAGTTGTTACAAAATCCTTGGATCCCGCCCAGAAATTACGATTTTGAAAGTGATGCAAGCCATTTAAAAAGAAAATTTAATCATGCTTGGTTGGATCAATATTCACCATGGCTAGTATATTCCAAGCGACTAAAAGGTGCTCTTTGTAAGTATTGTGTTTTGTTTCCTCCGCCCATTAGCACTGTGAGAGGAATTTTGGGATCGTTTATGGTCAGGCCATATTTAAAGTTCAAAAATATGCATGAAGACTGCCGAAAGCATGCAACGACCAACCTTCACCAAACGGCGACAAATGCTGCAAAAAATTTTCTTGAAAATGTTCCTGTAGACATCCAACTGCAAAGTGGACACCAAAAAGCAATCGATGAAAACAGACAAATATTGTCATCAATTATTTCTTGTATAGTATTTTGCGGTACACATGATATGCCTCTTAGGGGCAAACAAGCAGATGAGGGTGTTTTATTAGATTTATTGAAGTTGAGAATCGATTCAGGGGACAACAAATTAAAGAGTCACTTTGAAAAGTGCCGTCGAAATGCAATTTATACTTCGCCAAGAATACAAAACGAACTAATAAATTTATGTGGCGAAGTTATTCAGGAGAATGTAATTAGTGAGGTTCGGAAGACCATGGCTTACTCAATCTTAGCTGATGAAACAGCAGACGTATCTGGGAAAGAACAGCTGTCAATAGGCGTGCGGTTCTACGACGAAAGCAAAAGTAAAATCAGAGAAGAATTTGTAGGGTTCGTTGAACTAAAAGCACAAAATGCTTCCGCAATCGCCGAAGCAATTGACAATTTCTTAATTAGTTCTAACCTCTCCAAAGAAGATTGCGTAGGGTTTGGATTCGATGGCTGTTCTACAATGGCAGGAAAAGAGGGTGGCGTACAAGCCATTTTGAGAAAAAAATATCCTCGTGCTTTATATTTTCATTGCTCAAGTCACAAACTCAACCTTGTTGTGAATGATGCGAACGCAGTGCCAGAAATTAGAAATACTGTCGCCACTGTAAAGGATGTTATAACGTTTTTCAGAGAATCGACTACACGTCGAAACTACGCTCCAAACCTATCACGATTATGTGAGACGAGATGGTCCGAAAAATATAAATCAATCAGAAAGTTTTCTCAACATTTTCCAGAGCTCGTGAAATCTCTAGAAACGTTATCTGTAGAGGGAAATTATGCCACCAGAAAATCTGCATATCAGTTGCATTCAGCCGTTACAAAACCAGTGTTTATTGTTTCTCTACAAACAATAGCCAAATATTCAGCAGTTATAGAACCAGTAGTTAACGCACTGCAAGCTAAATCGATCGACATGATCTCGGTAGGAAAACACATTAAAAATATCAAGGACATTCTCAGAAATGACCGCGAGTTTCCTGATAGAATAAGTAATGAAATACTTCAAAAAGCACGAGCTGTTGCAATGGATTTGAACATAGAAATTTCGGTTCCACGTCTTGCTCATAAGCAAACACATAGAAGTAATCCGCCATCAGACAATGATAACGAATATTGGCGGCGTTCCCTGATAATACCATACATTGATTCACTCATTTCATCATTGAATATTCGATTCTCCCAAGAAAATACTCCGGCGTTTGCTTTAAGCAGGCTACATCCCTTGTATATGACAAAAACCAGCATTGCAGACCTACACAAAAACGCAGAATCATTCCAAGAATTTTATAACCTGGATATCACCGGGGAACTGAACCTTTGGCATAATTTATGGGTGACGAAGGCTTTATCAGATGATCAATTAAAGGACATAGAAGTAGTTGATCTGTTCAAAGAAGCGAACATTTTTTACCCTGCTGTCAGAAAGGCATTAATTATTTTAAGCACTATCCCATGCACCACGGCGACCGTAGAACGGTCCTTCAGTACGCTGCGAAGAGTTAAAACGTGGCTAAGAAGCACCATGGGTGAAGAAAGGCTTACGGGTTTATGTCTGATGAGCGTACATTGCAATTATTTAAAAGACAACAGTGAGTTTATTGAAAAGATTGTCATAGACAAATTTTCGGCAAATCCGAGAAGATTACTGTTAAATTAAAATAAACATATATAATATTATATATTATACATAATGTATAGTATAATTATTATGTACTTATAATATTTGTTTTGTGTCATCATAAAAGTTAATGAATAAAAGTCAATTTTCGAAACAGGTATAAGCACTAAGCAGCCCCCTGCCCCCCCCTAACTGAAATCCTGGGTACGCCCTTGATAAGAAATCTCGTTGTGGAACAATGACTGCGCTAAAAAGCGTATATTTTTGGAAATGAACTGGGCGCCATTCTGTAGTCTGTTGTGTGTGTGTATGCCGTTATAAAAATATGTTTTATGAAAGCAGCCAGCGATGCCATTGTTTGAACAGACGCTCTTTAGGCTGTTAAGTGCGAGCATTAAAAACAGCGGTATTACATAAAGCAGATACTATTCACCTGGATTCATGTCGGCGAAACAAAAGACCGTTTTCAGTGGAACATAAATCATCATCAAGGAGATAATATGACGATATAGTCCTTCGAAACCGCGGGTTTGACCTCAGAACTGTATTTTACTTTCACATAAATCGTCAAAAAACGTATCACTAAGTTCTGTCTATTTGCAGTCATTCGCAGACCCGAGAATAAAAGAGGGGGGTCAAACGGTCAAGTAAATTGACTGACTTCTATATTAACATAGACAAACTTCCAAGTTACAGAGAAAGAGTTTCAGAAGACCTTGGTATTTGAAGTATACAGAAGTGAGGAGAAGCTTTTTAATTCTTGTTTATTTCACATTTTTACTTCCCACTCCGATAAGAGAGGAAAATATTGCGGAAATTGTGAATTTTTTTTGGATTTTGAGATAATACGCTTTTTTGGCGTCTGCATAACGAAAATCGACGTCACTCATTTCCGTCGGTCTGTCTGTCTGTTGGTGTTTTTCTAGCCTCGTAATCTCACTAGCCGCTGCATGGATTGAGATGAAATTTGGGTAGCGATAATGCTGTTACAATTTTAAATATCCTTACAAGGGTGGCGGAGTAATTAGCAAAAAACAAACAATTTCAAATATTCTTCAAACTTCGATTTTAGGCGTTTTAAGGGTTCCTGATCGTCTTCTACTTTGTTTTGGGTAGGTACCTTACCTATTAAAGGAACCAATCGACTAGAATTAGAATGTTGTAATGTAGACAACGATACAAGTATTGCTTTAGGTCATTCTGTATTGTGTAGGTTCGAAGTTATTGAATTAATCTTAACTAAATTATGACACAGTATTATTACCGTGGTTGGGATGGAAAATGCGTATGGTTTTTAAAAATCGTATCAGTGTTTTGGCGAGAATTATGTTGGGGTGGTTGGGAGGCGGGCTGTAAAACTGTAAAATGTGTTGTATTCATAATGGGCTATCCATTAACCTGTGAAAAAAAGACCTATTAGTATAATATACTTTTTTAGGTTCATCGGAACACTTCCTTGGCTATTATAGACAAGTGAAAACTATTAAATTGATTTGAATTGATTTTAATGAAATGTCTCAGAATATAGATTTACGCTATGAGAAAATAATAAAGCCTTATCACAGTAAAGTGTGGGAAGTACTGAGTCAATCAACTTGCGTTCATTTTTTTGATACAGGAACCTAGAGAAACGAAAATATCAGAAGTGGAGTTTCTTTTCTGGGGGCTTTTCCCTCTCTTCGTATCCTCCAAAAATTGCGTTATTTGTTGTTTCAGTTATGCATGTACGATCATATTAGTTCTAAATTAGACTATTATAGATTTAGTTATACAACCTCACAACATAATATGCCGTTGATAGCATGAGCTGATGTGGAACCCAGTAGTAGTAAATAAATCTGATAAAACGTCCAAAATACATTATTTCTCAAATTCGAATTCTATGTAGGTACCATGTACCTCTTCAGCGTGTTGACGGTCGCAGTCTAAATATTGACGGCCGCACGTCGTGGAAGGTTAGAAGAAAGCATCGGACGTTGTGGCGCCATGTTAGTTAGAATCGCACCGCCTCGACCGCGGCTGTGTGCTCGCTGGTCACTAAATGTCAAGGACAAACATTTGCCGGCGGCGCGGCGGCACATACTTGCGATCGTGGTATTACCTACCATCGTACCATCGCGTTGCGCCGGTACCACTATTTTGCCGGTCCCAGCTGGCTGGTCCAGAATCACGATGATGATGAAGATAATTGTAGTACCTACTAAAAAAAATCACGAAAGAAGAAGGAATGACAAGAACCTACCACTTGTGGATGTTTTAGCAACAAGAAACAGCTACTATATGCAGAAAACCTACGCACACAAGAAAATATGTTCACAATATTTTAAATCACCCAACTTCAACAGACAAAGGACCACAAACATGGCCAGTTTTGCTGAGGAGGAGGTCATAGGGTGAGGCTTAGCTCATGCTACTATTCCACCTAATCCAAGAAAATTATTTATAAATGAGCACATTTTGCCCATTTTGAACTGTCTCCTAAATTTAACCTTTGCCGTTTTTGTTACTTCCCGTAAAACTTGGCAATATTGCCATCGGGAACCTTATTGCGACTCAGTTGATATTAGATTAGAAAAACGTAATACAGATCTGTGAAGTGTTGAATATTTCGACCACGCGTAATACTCTATGAAATTGGCGAAAGCTTCAAATCTAACTAAAATAGTGTAGGTTTGTTCTTTCAATTTTATAATTTGTTTATTAGATAGCAGTGTTTGGTAGCGCTGACAATGGCGCTGTCAAAGAAACTTTTTTAAATATGGGGTTAATCTTGATTTTGGAGCTAGAAACCTCTAATTGAACCCCGGTTCAATTAAGGCCATTCTAAATTTCTAACGCACCTGAACCTGAAGTTTCGTGCTTCTGTACTGATCGCAAGACTAAAGAAGAAGTTGAAATGATTTAGCGCCTGCACTGCCACACTTGGTTTCATTGGAAATGTGTTGGTGTTGAACCAAAAAAGAAATATTCAAGTGTTCATCTCTTGCAGTACAGAATTTTCTCACACATTTTGTTAGCTATTCTAGAAACAAAAATTATGATTCGGCACTTACCAACTTTCGTTAAAGAAACATAGCTTCAGTTTAATTTGTTTTCTTGGAAGTAGTATCCCTGCTTTGCAAGTTCAATTTAAGAGACCAAAAGTTCAATATGAGCACCTGGTTGACTAAGATGAACCATTTGCAAAACCATCTTAATTTTGCTTGTCTGTTGTTAACAAATATAAAATCTCGTATAAAATTAATTTATGCTACTCAAAATATTCCTCAAGGTTGGGAGATTTGTTTTCTATTATCAATTTACTTTATTTTTTAATGGCAAACATGAACTAACAATTTTTCAAAATTTGGTTCAATATGGGCAACCGCACTCCTCTAAACAGAACCAAGAATGAAAATATCGTAGTTGAAATGTTCAATTTAAAATTGTATGCATCAACATGACACAAAAGGCAGAAGTGTACTCTAATAGAGTACTCAAATAGAATATATATAAAAATAAGCCCAATTTATTTCAAAGGTAAGAAGATGCTGATGTTTCGCACATTCTATGGCACTGAATTCAAGAAACTATACTTACCTGCAGTCATCTAAGATAACAGAATCCATAAAAAAATTCTTAAAAAATTCGTTAGTGTAAAAGAATTGTTTCTTTTTCATCCTATTTGGCACTCTTGTACTGCCTACGAATGAATCAGCCTGTTGCGGATTCGTAATCTTTGACCGAAGACAGACAGACAGACCATCTTGGGCTCTGGGCAGTCGCACGACGACAATCGATTGCGCAATTGTGTAACAACAACGTATGCAAATTCAGTGACAAAAGTTGAAAGGTGAACACGGGCGACCATGTTGTTTTAAAAGTAAAGTAGTGTTCAGTCCCAGTGAAAGTATATGAGTTATTATACAGTTTGTAATACAATGAGTAATCCTTTATACGTGCAATCCGACAAGTTTAGTGTTTACCAATCGTTCTCCATATTTTTGTATACCTTGGAGACCTGGACTGTTAAAAAGGCAGCGCGAGCTCGCATCTAGATGCTTTTGAAATATGGACGTGGAGGAGAATGCTGACAGTCCCTTATACCGCCCATCGAACTAACGTTTCTATATTGGATGAGCTCGGTAATCCACAGAGACTATCCTCCATTGTGTCGACGAGAATGCTTGCATTCTTCGGACATATTCACAGAAGCAATAATATGGAGAAACTTGTAGTTCAGGGTGATGCCCCGAGTGGGCGGCGGCGTGGCCGTTCCCCTACACGCTGGCTGGATACGACGAAACAAATGCTGGATATGAGTATCAAGAGCACCACTGAACTGACAGTACATCGCGAATAATGGCGAGCTACAGTTGTCAAAACTATGATAATATTCGTGTCGGCAATACTCTAGCTCCGACTTAATGCGACGTCCCACTGATAGACGGTTCACTCGCTAGAGAGGGCTCGGGCGCGGGAGTCTACGGACCCCATACAAGACTTTCATTCCCTCTTGGGAGCACACCACAGTATTCCAGGCTGAGGTCTATGCGATACTTGCCTGTGTAAATCGTATTCGGGAAATTGACGGGTCTAGGAGGCGGATTACTATCTGCTCTGACAGTCAGGCAGCCATCAAAGCACTGAGTGCTTGGAGAATAACGTCGGGACTGGTCCTGGAGTGCAGGAGGGCTCTTGACGACATCTCAGCTAAACACAAGGTATCACTGATGTGGGTAACTGGGCACGCTGGGGTAAAGGGTAATGAAATGGCGGATCATCTGGCTAGGATAGGATCCGGAAACAGTTTTGTGGGCCCGGAACCAGCCTTAGGACTGTCTGCAAACTTGATTAGGAAAACAACTGGAGAGTGGATCCAGAATCAACAGTCTCTGAGATGGAACAACATCTCTGGTCATCTCCGTCAGGCTCGGGAGCTATTAGCAGGGCCTGCAGAGAGAATAGGACGATTTTGTCTCTCTCTGGATAGGAGTAACTTGATATTGCTAGTAGGCTTATTAACGGGTCACAACACCTTCAGGCGTCACTTGTTTGTGATGAGGGTGGTCAACGACCCAACGTGCAAGTGGTGTGCTGAAGAGGAAGAATCGTCGGCACACATCTTGTGTCGCTGTGAAACCCTGGGTTATCACAGGCAGACTATGCTGGGCTCAAGAACCTTGGAACCAGTAGAGATAAAACGGATAGGACCTAAGAATATACTTGCCTTTGCCAAAAGGGCAGGTCTTAGGAACTAGCGCAGATAGAGGCGCAAAAGGGCCCATCGTGTGGCCTATGCACCAGCCACATTCCATGCTGGATAGCCTCTGGTCCTTATTCATTCATTCCCACTGATAGACTACGCACTGAAGGGCAATTTTCTGTCGCCATTTCAAACAAAGCAATGGTATGTTTGTAAACATACTCATTGTGTACAATCGGAAGCAAAACTAAACCTAATCTCTTCTTGGCTTTGTAATGACATTCGACGACTTTACGTGCGTGTTGGTTGTTCATAGTTTTCTTGTGGTTTTATCGGTGTTATTGTTGCATTTAAAGTGTGGACAGTTAATAGAGACCTAAAAACAATGATGATAGTTTGTGTAGTTTGTAACAGGCTGTATTCCAAGAACTCTGGAATCAGTTTTCACAGGTATGTCACTTAATCTAATAATACAGTATCGTGCATTCGTTTTCAAAGTTTGCTGTGTAATTTTTTTTGTGTTAGGTTTCCATCTAATCCAGTAAAACGGTTATTATGGTGCCAAATACTGAATTTGGATTTGACGGACAAGAAGTGCATTTACCTGTGCTCAGAACAATTACTAATTTATTGAGCATCGTCGATGTGACCATCATTGAAAATATGTCAACTTCAAAAATTAAATTTCTTGTTAATCTTCAAGCAGATAAACATAACATCAGTATGACGCCAGGTTGTAGCCAAACGCTACATTACTCAACTTTTTTGATATTAGCTTACAAAATTTGAAAGTTATTTAATATGTTGCCTAAAAGTATGTTTCAAATTCCGCCTTGGTAAAAATTTTACGCCTACGCCACTGGCTATGCTTCCATAATATAAACACTCCCCCTTTCGTCGCACTTCCAGCCAAAGTGGTTACAAACATTTTATTAACGTAGCGTGGCCTATCAGTGGGACGTCGTTGGTTAAGACATTGTGACTATGATGATGATAAGTTATAATATAATTTGGTAGGTATGGTATTTTCCGGTAGCAACAAATTCTTCGACAGCTTGTGCCCGAATATAGAAACCTGTCGGATGGTACTTCCGTAAAAGGTGCCGATCTCCCCATTTAGGTGTACGCTTCGCAAACTTCCGCTGAGGTATTGAATTACACCTTGAAGACTTTTCCAACGCTGGGTAACCCTAGACAGGATAAACAAATAAGAGGCAGCCGGATATGCACTTTAGTATTTGTATCGAATGTCTGGCCATTTAGGTATAGGGAAAGAATTAATAGACTGGTGCCTCTTCATTTTGAAAATAGGTGGAACAGGTATAAAAAATATGTTTACATGCTTCATTTGTTACTAACGCTTTGGCTGCTTCTCCACATGTTCTTAAGGGGCCTGGGTACACACAGTTATACATACGTATTTGCCATGTAAAACACGGATTCCCATTTGTTTTTTAAACTACATACGCAGTATTTCAGAAGGTGATAGTTAAGACCTTAATGAATGACATCTAAACAATTTTTTCAAAAAAGTTTTTGAGTATGCAAAAAAAATCGCAATGCAATATCATACATTCTTAGAGTGTCTGTAATTTAACAGCCAAACACGATACCAAAAAAAGGCCAAAACAGTGACAAGCGCAAGCTTTCTTCTTCAATTTGCTTTTTGAATCATAACTGTAACTAACATTACTTTGGATTTTTGGACTTATCTCGCCTCACCTTAGACACACACAGTGGAGATAGGGAACAGGCGGCCACGCCTCCTCGCTAACACGGGAATATGTCTTTTCTTGGATTCTCAATTTCGCGCAAAAATGTGGGAGAGAGACCAACGGCTGAGAATAGCTATTCGCACTTTGTTGGTTAAAACAAAAGCTTGCAATATATGTATATTTAAGGTTTTTTAATTTTCAAAATTTTCGAAATTTTCAAAACACTGAACATTTTCAAAAATTTAAGAATGTTGTAAACTTACAAAATTCGTCTGGAATATAAACTCTGATATCTGTTTCTAACCAAAATTCAATATTTCATAGTAAAGACAAGGTCACTGCTAGACAATTAACTTCAAAACGTACAAACATTTCCACTAATTAAATTAACTTCAAAACGTCCAGACATTTCCACTAATCTTACTTCCCACACCAATAGGTGAGTGGAGTAT
Organism: Callosobruchus maculatus; assembly: GCA_951848785.1. Taxonomy (NCBI): domain Eukaryota; kingdom Metazoa; phylum Arthropoda; class Insecta; order Coleoptera; family Chrysomelidae; genus Callosobruchus; species Callosobruchus maculatus. The sequence goes on from CATOUR010000056.1 coordinate 16,021,252, forward strand.
TGCGATCGCAAAAATTTTGAGATAACATGCTTTTTAGGCGATTTATGATATCCATACTACGAAAATCCACGTCACTCATTTCCGTCGGTCTGTCTGTCTGTCGGTCTGTTTGTTGGGGTTCTCCTATCGCCGTGATCTCAGTAACCGCTGCATGGATTGTGGGGAAAATTAGGTAGCGACATGTTGTGGGCCGTGATAGGTACTGCTGCTATTATTTTCAAAATCTGTAATGGGCGGTGGAGTAATTAGCAAAAACGAAAAATTTCAAATATTCCTTAAACTTCGTTTTTGTTCGTTTAGGGCCTCCTGATAATTTTCTACTTTTTTGGATGGGGTTGAAATGGGAGTGGCTGGATTATGGAGGGTTGTAAATATTAGCTACATTAGTAATAGGCTGACCTGTGAAAGAAAGACCTTGCGGTGTAATCACACTTTTTTAGGACTATCCTAACATTGCCTTGCCTATTACAGAAACGAAAGGTTTTAGAATTTTCTGATGTATGCATACGAGTATTGCTTTAGATCGTTCTGTGTTGTGCAACGTGGAAACTATTGAAGTGATTTTAATGAAATTTTGACACAGTATTACAAACATGGCGGGGATGGAAAACGTGACGGTTTTTTAGAAATTATGTCAGTGGCGGCGCAGCAATAATTGAAAAACGAACACCATAAAAACGGCCCAAACTTCGTTTTTAGGCGTTTTAGGGGTTCCTGGCATTTTTTTCTCATTTTTCTAGGATGGGGTTGAAATTGGAGTGTTGGGGGTGGGGGGGAGGGATGACTTTTAAAACTGATTCACAATAGGCTGTCCAGTGACCTGTGAGGAAAAGAACTAGCGACATAATGCACTTTTTTGCCAAGGGAGGAGGGCGGTTGATGTTTTGGTTGCAAGGGATCTCAGACTATAGATTCATGCTATGAAAAATAATAAACTGGTATCACCGTAATGTGTGGAAGGTACTGAGTCGGCTAGCTTGACGTCATTTTTTATCTATCTAAATCTGAATCTGCCTTCAATTTACCTGAGGCTGCGCTACTGACAGCTGACTGAAAAAATAAGAGCTACTGATTCACGGACGTCACCGAATTTATATATATTTATGCAAAATACGCTAACTCGCGCGAGTGCGTCGAAGATTAAAACCCCGTAATTATTTTTCAAAGAAGAGACGAAGAAAGAATTCAGCGCCTTGTATTTCCTTAATTGCGTCGAGATTTGTGCGGACGAGAAAGTAGTCATTATTTTTGTGTAGTAGCACTTTTTATCTTCGTTCTTCTTATCGTGTCCTGACACTTCCCAAGCACCAAGCGTCCGATTCAAACTGAAGACGCAGGGGCCCACTTTTGAGAGTGCTTTTGTCGTTCTGGTTTCCGATGACTTTTGTTTTCTTATTTTGGCGGCTTTGTACGATAACGGCCGAGTTTTGAAAACTTGTTCCATTGAAACAGTTTTGACCTAATATCACTAGCAGTCCCGCAGATGCATCTGATACGTACGTTGCGCCGATTTCTGCTAGCTAACATAATCAAGACAGCCATGGCAAGGGGGCTGGATACAAAAATCAAATTTATGTCAGTTTGACAGAACAGTTTCAAGTTGACGATTACCTCTGATAATTTTTTGAAAAATTTCAAAATTTGCTCTTCTACGTCAGAATGTATAAATTTAACCGAATGATATTTTACGATTTCAAGAATGTATTGAGAGACTTTATGCTGCATTTGGTAATGAACTCCCACGGTTGAGAACTATATATGGCTGAAACAACGAATTCAAATTTGAGTTTCTCTCAGTAATAAACTTCGAGAAGGAAGGCCAATTTCTGCAGTTTCCGATGAAAATGTTGCCGCTAACGAGTTGCTGCTGTTGGTTGATGATCTAGATTCTCTAGGTTCTCCAGATACTCCAGATTCTCTAGATTCTCTAGATTTTCAGATCCTCTAGATTCTCTAGCTACTCTCGATTCTCTAGATCCTTCAGGTATTCCAGATTCTCCAGATACTTCAGATTCTCGAGATTTTCAGGTCCTCTAGATTCTCTAGCTACTCTAGATTCTCTAGAGCTACTCTAGATTCTCTAGAGTATCTAGATGCTCTAGATTCTCCTGATCCTCTAGATTCTCCAGATTTTATAGATGCTCTAGATTCTCTAGGTTCTCTAGATTCTCTAGATTTTGGAAAAGTCACAAGTAAAATTACTGAGCTTCCGCCCTGTAGGCTCGACCTGCTACTGTGTGACCTCTTTTTATTCCAAAAGTTGAAATATGAAATGTGTGCTGAGCGTTTTTTCTTCGAAAGCTTTATGTTTATGAAGTGACTCGAGAATAATGGCATTCTTGTTCTAAAGATTTATTTTACAGAATGAATGGGAGAATACTTCGAAAAGACAAAGTTATTTTTCCCATTATTCTGCTTTATTCTTCAAGCTTAAAAGCCTTTGCTGAGACCACGTAGAATACTGTTCTGTAAGAAGTGAAACACAAATTAGATGTCCGACGCCCCTGTATTTTCTTCTTCATTCTCTGTATTCTCAGTTCTGAAGTGAGCGCAGTCAGTGAATCATGTTCGACCATTTGCATATTTTAGCATGAAAAATTTCGCAGGTGTCAGTAACCCATTCACACATACTCGCGCATTGTACAAGGTTATATAACAGCACCTCCTCCTCGGTTCCTCGTTAGATTAGGTCGATGTGGAATCGAAGATGAAACGGCCAACTGTGACAATTCGTTATTGATTTTAGCGTGGAGCGCAGACAGAGTAACGGTAACTAGCGATGTGATGCAAATTAGGAAACATTCAGATGTTTGATGAATTTGTGGTTCGTGGGTTGTTAGGCCGGCATTGTTTAGCGTCAAGGCTTGACGTTTCGCCACCACCAGTGGATGGCATCTTCAGAAGCTATTTCACTTCGGCGACTTCCAAAATACTGACAGCTGGTGCACCTGCACCTGTATGTGTACTTGCTAATGGTGACGTGGCCCAACCAGGTAGCGTTGGTAGCTCCGCCCCTTGCGATATCGCAGTGTCTTGAGGTCCTTTAGGATGGGTGCCCATGTCAGGTTGACTTTCTGTACTTCTTCTCTCCTATTGAAATTATTATGATGTTTTTGTATTTTGATGACTTTTCTGTGAATTCTGGTATGGTATGAAGACGTTGCGGCAATAACCTGAGATTCTTCAAAAATCAAACTTGATCCTATGGCCTCCCTCCTTAATCGCATGTTCAGCTACCGCTGATTTGTCCGCATGACCTAGTCGACAGCTAGCCTTATGTCCTGCAATTTTTGCGTTTATCGATCGCTTCGTTGTTCCTATATTGTATACACTCCCACATATGCATGGTATGCGATAAACCCCCGGTGTTGTGAGTGAGTCTCTTTTATCCTTCACCGTTCTCAAATACTCTTGTAGCTTTCTTGTAGGCTTGTAGATGGTCCTCACGTTTTCCTTTCGTGACATTTTTCCTATTCTGTCTGTTGGTCCAGGCACATAGGGTAGAAAAGCTTTTGCCATCGGTTCAGCTTGTTGTCTTGCCCTATTTCTTTTCATTGTTCTTGTTATTTACTTTTCTGTATAACCGTTTGCCTTAAAAGCGTTCTCTAGGTGTTCCAGTTCGGTGTCGAGTTTCTCTGGTTCGCACACTTTTCTAGCCCATTCTGTCAAAGTTCTAATAATTCCGTACTTGATATGGGTGGTGGTTTGATTCTTTATGTAAGTTCCGGTCAGTTATGAGTTGGTTTTCTATATATCTTGTGTCCTAATGTAGCTCCTGTTCTTGTTAGCAGAACATCAAGGAAAGCCAGTTTTTTGTTTTCTTCTACCTCCATAGCGAACTGGATGTTTTCATGCATGCTGTCCAGAAATTCAACCGGAGATGGGTACCTATTCTGAAGGACACTGCGATATCGCAAGGGGGGGTCTACCAACGCCACCTGGTTGGGCCACGTCACCGTTAACAGGTATAAATACAGGTGCAGATCCACCAGCCGTCAGTATTTTGGAAGTCGTCGAAGTGAAATAGCTTCTGAAGATGCCATCCACTCGTGGTGGAAACGTCAAGCCTTAACGCTAAACGACGCGGGTCTAACAATCCAAGAACCACAAATTCATTGGACGATGGCCACGAAAGCCTCACAAAGCAAATTCATATTTTTTTATTTTATAGTAAATTTTTTTTTTTCAAAAAGAAAAAAGCATAGTCGCCTCGATCCATATACTGAATCTCAAATAGTAAATAAGTACAGCCCGGATAATTTGAGGGCGCTAGTTACAAATCTGGTCACAGTTTTGAGTTTCAGTCTCGTTAACTAAAATAAAAATGTTTATACCCTCGGATCTTCAAGTTCACTTGAAATAAAAATCTAAAATCTTTATTTGACTTTCTAGAATGACAAAATCTCAAGTCTCAGATAATTTGAGGGCGCTAACTAAAAATCCGGTAGCAGTTTTTGAGTTTCGGTCTCGTATAACGGATACAAAAACGTTCATAACCCAAGATCTTCGTACGTACATATATTTTTGGTTGTTTGTCCTCTACCCAGACATAAATAACAGGTTATGGAAATCAGATCGAGGTACACATCTCTGAACATCTACATGGTGATCTTGAGGACGGGGCTATCGAAGTATAATTGAGGTTAAACGACTTACCTGTAAGGAAGTTCAATCCTCAATTATACGAGATAGCCCCGTCCGAAAAGATCACCACCCGCCCACCGCTGTTCCCAAAATTCCTCGATCTGATAACAAACGAAACGTAATGGCCTAGGTGGGGGGACGGGTGATCTAAACATCACGCCAGCGAGCTGAGAGAAACGTACACTACAGGGTGATCTTTTCGGACGGGGCTATCTCGTATAATTGAGGATTGAACTTCCTTACAGGTAAGTCGTTTAACCTCTAATTATAACATCATTAAATGCTCATTTTGTTACCTCATATTTTTTATATTTTGTATAGATTTGCCAGTCATATCTAGACACGCTGTAAAAAGCATGTCGTCTTCTTCAGATGACGACTTTAATGCGTTAGAATCGGTGTTTATTAAATTGAAAAGGAAAAAAGTTGGTATACATACGCTTAATTGCGAAAGAACAAAATATGGAGAGTATCACCATTTATTCCAAAGTTTAAAGAATGATAATCAAAGATTTTTTCAATATACCAGAATGACCCTGGATACGTTTAAATATATTTTGGACAAAGTGGAATATCGCTTAACAAGAAAATGATGCAATCTACACAAGCAGCCTATTTTCCCAGAAGAAAGGCTTGTTATAGCTTTGAGGTAAGCAGTTTTGTCATACTATTTTTTTTGATATCACCAATTTTTATTATTAATGAAATATACGTTATATAACAATTATAATAATTTAATTACTCGTGAGATACAAAATTACTGAAAAAGTAAATAAATAGGGAAATTGCCAGAGAAGGCATATAGCTGTACATGGATGAAGTGTTGAACATATAGTGTGAGTCTAAAGTATGGTTATAGTGCAGCTTGTGTCTTTTATTCCAAATAGGGGTTTTCGCACACACTGAAGCTATAAGTAACACTTTATCGATACTCATCTTCGACCAGCACAGACGAAACCAGGTAGCAAACTAAATTTCTGTTACTATAATGGGGTTCAAGCGGGCTTCTGACGCTGGTAAGCGGTCGAAAACTCAGTTGAGCAGGTAAGCCTGCATGCGGTACCTGCACTCCTCCGCACGCACACCAAATTGCCCCACTGTGTTTGCGCACTTAGGGTCATATAGTAAGAATGTGGACAGAGCGAATGCTGATGTCAGTTTCACCGAGTGAAGGTGTTCGCGATCTGTATGATTTTTTTAGTGGTTAATTTGTCGCAATAGCTTCCATTCACGTGATAAAATATGACATAATTACAGATAAATAAAACTTATGGTAAGTATCGTGTCGATTGCAGTCATCTAACTCTTTCATGCTCCGATTGCCTCTGCAGATGTCAGAGCGAATTAACATGTGATATATTTGTTATTAATTTTTTATGGATATTTGAAGGTAGAACGGATCGAAGATAATTTGCATATAAGCAATTACAAGGTTACTTTTTAAAAATAATGATTTGCAGTTTTTGAGTGTGAAACGAAAATATTTCATAAAAGATGTTGAAGCTTATGCAGAATGCCAATATAACAGTAGACCATGACATTTGGTTGTGGCCTACCTGATTCAAAATTTGTAAGATAATGCCTTGTTGAAGAAACCATTGATGTCTGTCAAATGTGTTCCTCTTCAGTTGGTAGTTCAAGGTAAACACCACTAGCATTTCCTTCCAAGTCCTTAGTATCATTTTTTTTGTTCAGCTTCTGCTAAATTAAAAACTGAATGCAGCGATGCGTTGGCGTTGCTCTTAAAAAGTTGCCCTGAAAATGCTTATACATATTTTTAAAATATTTGGAAATAAAAAAATGTTGCACTAGAAAATGTTACTGCTCATATTTCAGATATCTGGAAAACAAAAAAAGTTGAAATCGTTTTTTCCATTTTACCATGTTCTTATATTTTATATACTACTCGCAAGTGAAATCCGAACACCTAGAAGAAAAAGTGATATTTGCATTGTACATTTGTTCACAGCTTGGCAGTACCATCTTTAGTACACATGTAACACTTTTTGTTCATTCAGAAGCTATTTACCTACACGGCATCTCTAAAAAGACTCTAGACGCGTAAAAACAAAGCACGGCTTTTTATCGGTTCACAAACAATGATATATGTTGCAAATGTGGCGAGAGACCGGTTGGTTGTGTAAAAGAGATGAACTGGTTGCTTAAGAATGTCTCCTAGAAAACGACAGCCCCAGTTTACGCAGTTAACGAAAAGGTGTGTGGCTACAGTAGTTGTAGCAGCATGGCGCGCATGGATCGCAGAAAGGCGAATACAGTGAGCTAGAGGTTCTGGAGCACGTAGAAGAACTACAGACCGGCAAGATCATCATCTACGACTACTGACCCTTCAAGAGAGAATGTGGTCCATCCGAGCTGTTGCTGACGCTTGGTATGTAGCTATAGGGAGGCCCATTCAAACCCGCACGGTGTACCACAGATTGAGTGAAATGGGCTTAGGATCACATCGTCCGCATCTAGATTGGTGCCAAGAATACCGACAATGGCATGCTGAGTGGCATCAGACGACGTTCTCCGACGAGTCCGGGGTTTGTCTGGGGGCACATGACGGACGCCAACGCGTAAGACAACGACTGGGTGAACGACGTGATCTCCAGTTTGCTGTAGAGCGCCATGTACACCATCCTATTGATTTGATGGTTTGTGCCGTTGCATTCAACAGCAAGTCACCTTTACCTGTGATTCGTGGCACAATGACTGCGCAACGTTATGTGAATGGGGTGCCGTCAATTGCCGTTCCCTATGTCCAGGGCCTCGGAGGGTTTTTTCCAGCACGTCCTCATACTGCAAGGGTATCGATGAGGTTTCTACAGGAAGCCGAGGTCAGTCAGGGTACTCCCCTGGCTTCCACGATAACCCGATTTACCAGTGAAAAAGTATGAGATTGGATGGGTCGATACATAGGCGATTTACCCAATCCTTTGACCATGCTGGACCCACTGGAACATGATGTGACAGCAGCTTGGGAGGTTGTACCTCTAGAGTTTATCAACAACCAGATTACGAGCATGCCGCGTAGGCTAGAGGAGTGCATTCGTCAAAATGGAGGGCCCACTCACTATTGATCTGCAGTTTTTTTATCAACCAATTATGGTAAATGAGTTCGTTTATTATTGTATTTAGTCCTACAGCATTTCATCAACTTCAACCCCTTTTTTCAGTGTTCAGCTTTCACTTGTAAGAAGTATATTTTCTAAGATCTCAATGCATTCCATATTAATTTCGGGTATACTTTATGTAACACAGCATGAATCTAGGGATCCAGCCTTCTTGAAAAAAAATTTCTGAGGTCTAACCTGACGCAATACTTCTTATATGTTGTTTGATAGCTATTACAAATGAAGTTACGGTAGCTTCTTGCTCATAAATTTCAACCCATTAAGTTTTCATAATAAGGAATCTTGTGATTGTGAAATAGGTATAGGTAGCATTCAATTTTTTTTATTATATACCCAATCGAATCGCTCATTGAAAATGGTCTCTTAATTAATTGGAATATTTTAATTGACGTTCACATATTTATTCGTCATTATTTATAATCGTTCCTACTTGTGGTTATTGAAATTTCAGGAATTTTTTTCAAGATACTTGTATACACATTAGGTACACTAAAAATATTTTGTACATAGAGTTAATGAAACATCATCACTCATTATTAATTCTAGAAGTCAGTGATTTTTACAATGATTTCTGATGTTGGATTGACGACGCAGTACGTTCAAATAGTAAAAGTGCCAGCATTAAACTACAAAAAGAACTGTAGGATAGCTCAGAGGAGCAGACTCCGTTTGAATACCGGCTAAAAAGTAAGAGGTCACCAACCACACCCTGGTGGGATAGTGGCTGGGGGGACGCGTTAGATTTGGATCACCGATTAGTCAAACAGCCGTTCTCTGAAAACAAGAGAAGAAATCGTCTACCACGACCGATATTTTGAGGCCAGGCAGGAAATCACTTCATCAGCCACCGTAGGACGGAAGCTTGTTTAGGAGAGCTGCATACTTGATTATTTATTACAGATAATGTCCGTAGGTTTGAGGGTTCAATTAGGATGACTTTTTAGTAAAATATTTAATCTTCTCATCTTTTTCTCGGCCTTCCGATATCTCTCCCTCCAGAGCACTGATAAAATCTGGCTCTAGCTGGAATCCTGTTTTCATGCTTCGTTCTACATGTTCTTTCCAATTAGTTTTATTTTCTTTTATTTTTTCGTTTTCATCGAAGACGTTTAATTCCGCTCGTACATCTCTGTTTCTTAATCTGTCTAATTTTGTGCAACCTTTCACTCTTCTTAGAAATTTAATTTCTTGTGCTTGTATCCTATTTTCTTGTTTTTTTGTTGTTGTCCACCTCCCACTATCGTATAAGTGGGTTGAAACAGCTATCTTGTAAAATTATATTCGAATATCTTTCCTTGTTTTATCTTTTAATGCTCTGCTATAGTTCTGGAAGTATTCGAGAATTTATTAAGTGTTTCTTATCTTATTAAGTTTTTCTTCTATATCTTTACTTCTGTCATAAGATATATCACAGCCTAAGTATTTGAAGTGTTTTACCTGTTCCAGTACTTCATCGTTTACGGCAATCTTTGTCTTAACTGGAGATTTATTTACCTGAGAAAGCAATGATTTTAGTTTTGTCTGACGATATTTTCATATCGTACTATTGACGTTTTTTTTGAAGGGTTTAGACCAATTTGTATACTTTTCTCTGTAAATTCCATAATTTACATCTATTCACATGGTCAAAAGCTTTCACAAAGTCTATAAAGCTTATATGCATTTCTTTGTTGTATTCCATGTGTTTTTCTATAATTTGTTATATTATGAATATTCCATCCATTGTCGATCTTCCTTTTCTGAAACCCATTTGATCTTCTTCTATTAATTGTTTTGTTATGATTGCAAGTCTATTATTCAGTATCCTCGCATACATTTTATAGGCAGTATTAATTAAGTTGATTCCTTTATAATTTTTAGAGTTATTGGCACCTTTCTTGAACGGCGACATTTCTTTTGCTTTTCCAATCGTCAGGGATAGTGCAATTTTTCCAGCATTTATTAAATAAGTGTAGGGGTCTTAGGTGTAATATGAGTACCTCCAATGTTCTGTATTGATACCGTCCATACCAGTTGCTTTTCTGTTTTTTTGTAGTTCTAAAGGCTTCTGTCAGTTCTGTTAGATCTACATCATCCAATGTTTAATTTTCATCTAATAATACCAAACAGTAAGAAGGTGATATCTTTAACATTGCAAAGAAATGAATCATTATTTCCATTATGAACTATATCATAAACAATCCCACTGCTCCACTGACCTGAATACTTAAATTACGTGAACGCAGCTAAGCTTCTTCGCAGAATAACTTATTTACCATATGGTTAGGCAATCATTCTACGAGCATTTGATGCAATTACCTTTTTCTTCACCTTTTCCAGTACTTCTTTTAAAAACATGCATGTACTACATCTGCTGTTTATCAACAAAATATCGTACAATCAAATTAGTGACGGTTTTTTTTTTCATGCGTTCCAGGTAATTAGTGATACAGTTATAACCAGTAGCATGGTTCATTAGTCAAGGTGAAAACTTGGAGAAAACTCGAAAACTATTTTTTGTAAAGGTGTAATGTATGTAACATACGCCTATGTATTAAGTTACTAATTAACAGTACTAGGTCAAGAGTTGATTACGGTGATGCTTGACCTATATTGGAGGTAAACTGAGTGCTTCTATCTACCTACAGAAGGTGCGAATGTATCCTTTAGCGTTCACAATGCTGAGCCTTCCCCGTTCGGACGGTGTTCGGTGTTATTATCTGGGAGAACATCTGCCGTGATAGAATCTGTAAAACAGGGACAGGTCAGCTACCCTTCTTCGATGTTCCAGGCTGTGGAGGTCTTTTGTGAGGGTATGCGTACGATTAGCCTTATTAATATCTTCTGGATAGTGTCCAGAAGCTTTAGAGGGTGCTTCGGAGCGCATCCCCATACATGGGAGCAATACTCCAATGATGGTCGGATCTGTACCTTGTAGAGCAGAAGTAGTTGCTCTGGTGTATTTATGCAGCTTCCTACAGCAGAACAAAACTCCAAGCTTCGGGGATGCGACGACGTGGTCGTGCCAGGACATGCTTTTGTTGATGTTGATCCCCAAAAGCTTGACGGAAGGTGACCCAACGATTGAGTGACCCTCCACTTCCACAGTTGGTAAGCCAACGTGTGACTTCTTTTTCAGTGTTGTTGCCTGAGTTTTCTGTACATTAAACTGTATTTTATTTACTAATCCCCACTCGACAATTGTTTCGATATCTACGTTGATTTGTGAGGCATGCTGCTGTCGCCGACGTGCCGTCTCGTGGGACTGTGGCTTTCCTGGTTCCATGTACGATATTAATGTACTATCGTCTGCGAAGCTGTAGATTGGATTGAATGTTATTGCCAGCAGCTCGTTGGTGTACAGCAGAAACAATGTAGGGGATAGGACAGACCCCTGAGGAACACCGGCGTTTATTGAAGAACTGTGTGATGAACAGCCTTCGACTACAACAAACAGAGATCGATTGGTCAAAAAGTAGTTCAAAAGGCTACTGGGAACAAATTCCAATATCTAGACAGTTCAGGATTTTTTAAATTTAAAAAATTTGAATACATTTAAGTGTTGACATTTTTATGTACTGCAATAACATGAAAGAAATATAAATTACACCTTTAACGTTTCTAAGCAATGCATTCACGGCCTACTTAAAATTATGGAATAGGACCATCTTTCTAGAGCACCCTGTATGTGTATGTTTAGCTTTTATAGCGAACCTCATAAAATATCTGCGCAGGTGTATAATGTTATCACGATTCTATGGAAATATGCAACATATCTCTCTCTGTGGGTGGTACATTTTGCACATATTTTATTTTTGGTACTGTTAGATTACGGTAAGGTATACCACAGCCTCACATCGCGTATATATCGATTTAAATTTGAAATGGTATTCGTGTTTTAAAGGGTGATCGGTCACGAGTGCGCGCGGTTTGGTTTTTACCTGTTTACAAAAAGGGTGCCTTCATCGGCACCGGTCACTTGCGTGCCGGAAGAGAATTATGCTTGATATTCCTAATGACCACATCCCTTTTATTCTTGCGAACTTTCATCTGTTTTCTTACAACTTGCGGTAGGTAGCTTGCAGTTACTTCTTAGATTGTTTAAATGACTATCCGCCGTCTGTAGGTATATAAAACTACCCTTAATGAAAATATTTCAGTAGCTTGATTGTTGTACAAAAGTTTGTAGATTTCATCTAACACAGGCCTGGTTCAAAAAAATATAGAAATTAGGTTTAACTGTAGCATATTAAGATGCTAATTCTGAAATTGGGCGTTGGTTGAGATGGACTTTTGGTTTATTATTTTTAGATCATGAGGTTGCGGAATGCTTTGTAGGAGACTTTTATGCCATTATCCCCAATGACAACCAAATTGTCAAATATGCGGATTATATAGTGGAAAATTATATACAAGAGAATGCGTTATTTCCACCACATTTATGGGCATCTTGTGATGATTTGATTTTGTTAAAAGTGTAAGCTATAATTATTATATGAAATAGATTCTTTAATCTGTATATTACTTATTTTTTTTATTACCAAATGAATCAATCAATTCGCTGGATTCAAAACATCTATGTTTTATTTAAATACATTGAGTTTAATTAAATTTTCAGCGTTTCAAGGAATATAGGTTTAAATTAACTTTTCACTTAATTCTAAATGAATATTACCAATATTCGACAAGATAGAAAAGAACCACGTAATGCAAATAAAGCTGACAGAAAGTGCTGCTAATCTATATTACGCATTACAATTTATTTCAGTCAAGAATATTACGACATAAGTAAACGAGAATCGCCCGCGCGCTTGTGTCCACCTATCTGCCTATTATCCAAAATATTTTGGGGGCTTCTGACCGGTGGGATTAAGACAAATCTGACCGCGGCGCGCTAGTGTCCTATGGCACATCTGGTGATCGAAATACTTTGCGCGCTTCTGACCGATGGGACTAGGACCAATCTGACCGCGGCGCGCTAGTGTTCTATGGCCTTTTAAATGATATTTCTTCTGAAAAACGCTTCTAAAATAAGGAGACAGAAAAGATGACCTGGCACGAACAAGTTTGGTCAATTTCAACAGCTGCTACTAACCTGTTTATACTAGATGCCTTCCAGAGGAGGGCATTTCGACTAATTTCTGACCCGCCGGGACTCGAGCCCGCGGCCTCCAGGTCGGTACCCCGGCGCTGTGGCCAGTTGAGCTACGGTCGCCACAGCCAGTCAATCCCGAAAGCGCCTTCGCGATGTCAGTCGTCTAAATACAAAACCCGACAAGTCAGCGGAAACAAATTTTACAAAAATCAAGAAAAACCGAATATAGCCTTATTATGGGTGAAAATAATACTAAAACGAGAGTATGATAATCTACGATGGTTTAGGATGTTAGGACTGAACGCGCCACAATGTAGGATAGATAGTTTTTCTGAAATCTAGATTTGAAATTTGGACATGTAGGGATTTGCATGTTAAGAACTTTGATATGTTTGTTTTGCGTACTATTTTTATAGTATCGGATCAAAGTAAGTGAAACGCCGATCGCTTTGGACTTTTTTACTAATTACATAAAAAACTAGACAAACACTGAGCTTAACGACTGAAGCTATAAATATAATGCTATATATTAAAGAGGATAAATTTTAGGGTTTGCAAGGTTTAAATTTCAAAATCCAGTTCATCTGACAAACAAATTCTTCAGAACTACCAACGGTGTCTTCAGAATTAGATTAGACGGGGTTTTAGAATAGAATAGAATAGAATAGAATTTATTCACCGATTAACGTAATACATTTCTGGCACGTCATTACATAGGGCACATTAATGGTGCCAATACTATAAATATAAATGTGATTTTATACATTATTAGTCCAGATAACATTTAAAAGAACACTATTAGTAATGAAGTTAAGTAGGTACTACATAATCTGTAGCATAATTATAGTAAAACATAAAAAAATTGCAAATAATGTATATAAAAGTTGTACAAAGCGTAAAATAACAATTACATCTCAATACGAGCACAAACAAATTAACATAGTATAAACGCAAATTGAAACACGTTAAAATAAATTAAAAACAGGCCTTCAGGTGCTCTTTGCACTCATCAAAGCTATAGGGCGCCCCATCTTTAAAAATACTTTTAATCTTTCACTTGAATGCATTATCACACAGATTTGTGACATTCTGCGGAAAGAGATTAAAAAAATCAATGCCTGTATTTCTTGATTTATTAATTCTTTTACGTGGATGAATCAATTTAGTTTTTCCACGAGTATCATGCCCATGTATTTCAGACACTCTCTGGTATTTATTTAAATTTAATTTAATACTAACTAGGTATTTATAAACAATGACAGCAAATGCTGTCATTATTCCAAGTGCTTTGAATATGTGCTTACAGTGGTCATAATGTTTAGCTCCCACTATACTACGTACGGCAGCTTTTTGTATAATAAAGATTTTTTGAATTTGTAAAGTTGATGCTTGACCCCAGCTAAGCGTACCGTAGTTTAGCAATGAGTGGAACATGCCATAATAAGCAGTGATAGCTGTATCGCTATCAACCACTTCCGTATAGCATATACTGCCTTTGAAAGTTTTGTACATAGATTATCAATGTGTGCTGACCATAGTAAATGAGAATCGAAGTCTATACCCAGAAATCTCACCGTGGAGAGCTCTATACGGTTACTGGTAGTAAAAATACATGTCACAGTGTTTTCCTCGTTTAAATGAAGTTCGTTTGAACCAAACCAATCTTTGGAATGGTTGATGACTATGTCTATCATATCACTCTTTGAAATTGTGCAATCAGGGTTTACCGGCATGCTGAATGTGATATCGTCCGCATACATAGTAGTTTTAATGCCAGTATTTAATGCGAGCATATGATTAGTAATGTCGTTTATGTAAAGGATAAACAGAAAAGGACCAAGTACTGAGCCCTGTGGTACACCTCTCTTCATTATTAGCTCTTGGCTGAGTTTATTTCCAACGCATACCCTTTGCTTCCTGCCAGTAAGGTATGAACGTAATATATTGTTAGCAATTATTACGTTGTAATAAAACAATATTTTGGTCACCCATGGTTCTTAAATTGATAAATGATTTATCAGTACAGCGAAAGCAATCGTAACTGGAAAAAAAATGAATTCACCCCACGGTACTCTCAACGAAAGCAGTGGCGGCTCGTGGATTCTGAAAGAGGGTGGGCACAAGAAAAATACATATCTTAATAAACACTGTCCAACGGTTCACTTATTTTCACTTTTCCCAAAACACTAAAATCCATATATGCATTAATGTGAGGAACAGAATCTTCGCGTTTCTTTGCCTTCTCCGCAATGTCTTTTATATTATCCAACCCTCATTTATTCCATGCATTGACATCTTTCTTAAAAATTAGGCACATAAAAAAATTATTTGTTTGTGAACATCCGCACATCCACTCGTATTTTTCATAAATATTCCTGTAGAGTACTCTATTATAAGTCCGATTATTACTTGTGGAACTATAATTAATTTGAAGATCAGGAGTAGGCCTTTCTTTTTTCTTAATTGAAAGTCAAAGTCAAAAGTTAGAGGATTTTTTAAAGATTTCGCATAGAACTAACCTCCGCTGTCTCGGGCTCCATCATAGATAATACGCAAATGCAAATGAACCGCGATTATCACATACAAATAAATAAACGTTGCGTTCGACTCATTGGTGGAGACGCTGCCACAAGTCGACAATAAAATCGTGTACAGCGAACCCAACCGAACGTCGAAATATGTACGTTGAAAATACGTACATATTGTACTGTTACCCTGCGGACGTCAAGTACATCCCACACGGTCTGACGCTGCGTCTCCTCGAGAAACGGTGTGCAGATGAGCATTGCGAGGATGTGTAGCGGGCTCTCTTCAGAGTTTTCTTTTTGCTCGCCTACATCAGCAGCACACGTCCCTCGCCCACATCCCTCGCAAAGCATTTCTAGCTCACATCTCTCGAAACACAAGAATAGCACACATTTCTCCCCAACATGCCTTGTATTGTACGTACAGAAACTTCGCTCCGCTGAGCCGTTTCCACCAGAGATGCGCTCAGCGAGGTGAGGTAATTCAAGCGATTCGATTGATTCGTTAAAACACATTCCTCTTAACACATCTTCGCGCATCTCTGGTGGAAACGCAACCTCAGTCACGCTCAGTCACGGAATAAGGTTTGATGTAGCCTACTAGGTATATTCAATTATAATAAAATATTATGTGATGTTAGGGAGTTATTGAAATAGTGCCATCCACTAATAGTGCCGTCCTTACACTCATAGTGACAGGCACTGATTGACCTTAAAATTGTCTCTGAAACAAAGTTGTTGATGCGTTCTGTCAAGCGCGGATTTAATTCTAACCTAAAAGGGGACCGAACTGTGGTTTTATTTTTTGTACTGTGTTTTGTTTACAGAAGTCCATGATATTCACCTGCGTTACAATCACACAGCAACAATAAAAAATTTTTGAAAACTATTATTGACCTACTTTCACCTATTTAGATGGTACATTTTCAAACTTATCATCATCATCATCATCAATCATCAGTATACTTATTTTTCTAGTATCCAAATATATATTAGTCCCAGTTCTCAAAAAGCCTATCCTATTTACGGTTATTTGTGTCTCAAAAAAAAAACCAATAGAATCCTATGTCAAATTAGTGCCTTGGCAGTGGCACAGGCACAAGGCATGTTATAGCCTTATTACTGCCAGGCGGTATTTTTGTCTTAGTGCGCATGCTTAGATGTCAAATACGGCCAGGAACTATTAAAGCCTTGTTGCATCGCGTACTGACTATATTTATTGTCATTTTTCTGGGCGGTTGGGTGGCCACGTGCCCTTGCGCCCTTGCGCCCTTCAGTACCAGCCGCTACTAAAAGAAAACACGCAACAGCCAGAATAATTTCCTGTGATCGACATGCGACTTGCTCCCGTTGTTCGTATTGGCTACCTGTTGACATGTCGGTGTTTGAAATTACACGCCTCTTGGACTAGTCGGTGTCTGTATCTAAGCCTAATTTTCTTTTCCAACAATTTTATACCTAAAGATGGGCTTTGTAAGCGAATAACATGGAAAATGGTAACGCTTTAGATGAACAGATTGATATAAAAAATGTGTGACACGTCGGGTCTGCATTTGGACTAATGATATATGCGCCCCATCAGCCGACAACTCTCTACCGCCACCGTAGCTCAACTGGCGATCTGGCGGTCGCGGGTTCGAATCCTGCCGGTCACCGACGTTTTCATAAAAACGTGAAAATAAAAACAGTTTAAAGCTTTCCTTGGCTAGAAAGAAGGTATCTATAAGGAAGATAGGATAGCAAGCTCGCTGCGTAGATTCCTTGTAGCGCAAGGCAACGTTCCGGCGGAAATCAGAGCCAGTTGATTTATTCAGATCGAGTTATCTGCGCATAAAACAAAAGAGGTGATGCACTAACCCGCGGAACACGACGTTCACAGACAGCTGAATAAGTATCTAAGAAATTTATGGCGTTAGCGGAACCTAGCGGAAAAAATACGGTCGCCGCGCCGCGCCGCCGGTGGGATTTATAATGGTTTGGGGCACTCAGGTGTGAGTGGGGCACTACCCGCTTCAACAACAGAAGAGTAAGGGTTTCCTCAAATCAATGCCTCTTTCGGATGTCTTACGATTTCGGCAATTCCAAAAAGACTGGAAAACCGCTTGCATCCAACCGGTGCCAAAAAAGGGATCCAAAATTGATCCGACCAACGACAGGCCTATAGCTCTGCTCTCTATAATCAGTAAAGTGATGGAGAAATACGTCTACTATGAGCTCACGAAATACCTAGAGATCCGTCACTTAATCAACGACAGACAATGTGGATTCCTATAACAAAGGTCAACTGGAGATCTCCTGGCTTACGTCACAAATGTGTGGAGCAAACTCATCCAGTCATTTGGCGAGACTCACGTCGTTGCTCTCGATATTTCAAAGGCATTTGATCAACTGTGGCATGCAGCTCTCCTAAACAAGCTCCCGTCTTACGGGCTCCCTGTTAAGCTTCGCGGTTGATTCGCAGACTACCTCTCAGGTCGAAAAATCTCTGTCGTGGTAGACGGCTTTTCTTTTCTTCCCATAGCATCAATGCTGGAGCTCCGTTGGAATCGGTATTGCTTCACATTAATGATCTACTCTGTAGCACTATAAACCCAATCCACCGTTTTGCAGATGGCAGTACGCTGCATGCAGGCGGTCTCTGTGGTCGAGCTGGAACGCAGAAGACTGGCAGTGGCAGCTTCACGTTCAAAGGATCTCGATACCATTACCGCTTGGGGGCTCAAGAATATGGTAAAATTTAGTGCTTCCACGGCCCAGTATTGTACGCTATCAAACAAGAAGTGCCCAACGCAACACAAGGTTCTAATGAACAACCGGGCTCTGCCAAGGAGTCGCTCATTCAAGCTGTTAGGAGTTACAGATCTGATCTGGCTCGAACACATTGCGTCAATTGCAAAAGCTGCTGGTAAAAAGCTTGGATACCTGTTTAGAGCCAGAAATGACTTCTCATGTAACCTCCTCAATGGGCCATCAATTCTTTTGACCCATACAAATCTCCAGGACCAGACGGCATATATCCGGTTCTTCTGCAGGAGGCCTCAGACCTCCTTGTAACAAGACTCAGCACAATTTTAAGAGCTAGCTTAGCGCTAGGTCATGTGCCGAAGCCATGGAGACTCATAAAGGTGATATTTGTACCCAAACCTGGAAGAATTGGACAGGGAAATGCAAAGTCACTTCGACCGATGAGTCTGATGTCCTTCGTACTGAAGACCTTAGACAAACTGCTAGACAGACATATTAGGGATAATGTTCTGGTTGACAGACCACTACATTTAGACCAGTATGCATACATAGCAGGAAAATCAACAGAAACAGCGCTACATCAGCTAGTACAGGCGGCTGAATATGCACTGGAAAACAAAGAGGTGCTACTCTGCACCTTCTTAGATATACAAGGAGCCTTTGACAATACGGCCCTAAACTCCATCTCCAGAGCCTCGAGGAGAATAGGCCTCGAAGACACTATATGCAGGTGGATTGACTGCATGCTAAAAGGGAGACCGGTATACACAACTATCATGGAAGAGACTATGATGGCTCGAGTCACGAGGGGATGCCCTCAAGGCGGCGTACTATCGCCATTACTCTGGAACCTCGTTGTTGACGAGCTAATCAGTCTTCTAGATAAGGATGGACACAGAACTCTAGGATATGCGGACGATCTGGTAATTCTAGAGCAAGGAAAATTCAACAGCACGGTTAGAGACAAAATGCAAAGGGCTCTAAATGCTATCACAAGCTGGACCCATAAGGAGGGACTGAACGTCAGCCCCTCCAAAACGTCCATAATTGCCTTCACCAGAAGGAAAAAAGTCGAGGGACTAGGACCTCTACAACTTCTGGGTAGCCAAATACAGCTGTCAGGGGAGGTTAAATACTTAGGAGTAGTGCTAGACTCTAAGCTAACCTGGAACCCTCAGCTCAAAAGAGTCAAAAGAAGAGCCGAGATGGCATTAGTGCTATCGAGGCGCTCGCATAGTAAGACATGGGGTCTAAGTCCAGCCATGGTGCATTGGACATACACAATGGTGGTGAGACCCATGATTACATATGCGTCTTTGGTCTGGTGGCCAAAGATGAAACAGCGAGCTGCTATAGCAGAACTAAGCAAGGTGCAAAGACTTGCTTGTCTTTCCATAACAGGGGCAATGAAAAGCGCACCCACTCAGTCTTAGAGACCATCCTGGACCTCCCTCCGTTGCAAATTGTAATAACGGGTGAGGCGAGAATGGGCTACTCTAGACTACAAACCCTACCAAGAGGAATTTACAAGGATCTTGGACACAACCAAATCGCAGAATATGTGAGGCACACCATAATGGATGCTAGAAAGGACCACATAACTCCGAAATACATCTTCAACAAGAAATTCGAAACTATAATAAGAGATCGAGAACTCTGTGAAGTAAACAACCTGCATCGGGAAATAGTCTGGTACACAGATGGATCAAAGACCGAGCAAGGCACAGGAGCGGGAATCTTTGGAAGGGGAACTAGACAGAGCATTCCGCTAGGAAAATACGCCTCGGTATTTCAGTCAGAGGTGTACGCCATCCTGCAATGTGCAAGGATCAATAATGAACGATCCTACAGAAACAAGAGGATCGCAATACTTACAGACAGTCAGGCTACACTTAGGGCACTAGAAGCGCCCAAAGTTACGTCTGCTCTAGTCTGGGAATGCTTACAGGAACTGGGAAGACTGGCAGAACACAACAAAGTAACTTTGGAGTGGGTGCCTGGACACTCAGGTATAAGAGGCAATGAAAGAGCGGACGAGCTAGCAGGACTAGGCTCGTCTGCCCTACACATTGGAGCAGAACCCGCCCTGGGGGTGCCTAAAAGCACAATCAGACACCAGGTGGGAGAATGGGTGAAACATCAGCACAAGGAGCAGTGGAACTTGTTGCCAGGATGTGTTGGAAAAACATGGAAAAACATTCATTAAAGCTCCATGCAAGAAGATAGCTGAAACACTGCTCTCCTTGAGTAGAAATCAGCTCCGAATAACGACGGGTCTCCTCACAGGACATTGTGGCCTGAAGGAACACCTGAATAAAATGGGACTCTACAACGGAGACCTCAACTGCAGATTGTGTGGAAGAGGAACCGAGTCAGCCCTACATGTGCTCTGTGAGTGCGAAGCGCTAGATCACAAGAGACAACAGCTCTTTGGGAAGACCAAGCTAGAACCAATGGAGTACGGCTCAGCACCAGGACCAGTAGGTAAACTGCATAAACTTATGCAGGGATCCAGATTGCTGGAGTGGATACTGTAAAAGAGAGGAGCAATAATACAATAGGCCTTAAGGCTTAAGTATTGACGGGGACAGCAATGTCGGACGGCTCCTGGAAAAAAAACCTCCTCACGCTATATAAAGCCCAGATAAGACCTGGTCTGGAGTATTATACTCATATCTGCGGAGCTGCTGCCCCTACTACCCTGTCTATACTGGATGCCATCCAGAGAAGGGCAATTCGACTAATTGACGATCCGGCCTTAACGCGCCAGCTCCAGACACTATCTCACCGACGTGTTGCTAACAACCTCTCACTCTTCTACCGATATTCAAACGGCTTCTGCTCCTCTGAACTTTCCTCTATCGTTCCACCGCTCACCGTGCCTATCAGATGCACCCGCGCGACCGCTGCATATCATCCTAAGGCGGTCGTTCTTCATACACCAAGAACCAAGCGGTACAACCGCACATTTACTCCCAGGATGTCCAAGGCCTGGAATGGACTGCCAGACGATGTATTTATTGGGTCTGCGGGTATTGGCCCACACCAATCCCGCGTTAACAAACGTCCCCTAACATAACCATAACCCTTTCACTGCAGCCGCGGTACTGTGGTATTTAGGCTCTGCCTACGCGGTCTGCTCAGTTATAAAAAAATGCGGGCTTGCGAGAACTGGAACGGGAGCTAAGATCACGTTTTAGAGAGACATTATAGCGTCTGCCAGTATATTGGAAACCACCTAGGTGTCTGTCATTCAAAAACTAAATTTATAGTAATAATGTGAATAACTGTCTATAATTTTGATCCTTGCTAAAAATAACGTAAATTTTCATAAAATTTTCAACTTTTGAAGTTTTATAAAACACATTAGGAACCGTGTCTACCATTAAGTTTTTGTATAAGAAAAGGTATATACTATTACATCCACGCTTCTGGACTCCCAACTATGCCCAAAAGAACCGTCACTGGGAATTTTTAATTCCCATTTTACCTATGGCATGTGTATACCTAGCATCAATGTTTGTTAAAATACTGTGAGTCTGCCGACCTGAAAAATTCTGAGTCGCTCAACTTGATTCCGTATTTCTTCAAGGCTTTATAGTAAATTTATGTTATCAGCAGCATTATTGTAAAACGTCTAATATAATGTAATACTGTGTGTTGTGCATATTATATGAGGTACCAAAGAAACATTCACATATCTGGCCACGACACTCCTTCACATTTTTTTTTTTCTGTAAAAATGACAACTTTTTACTATAAATAACATGCAGCTGCGTAAAAGGCATTGCTTAATTTTTTTAATTGGGCTCAGTGAACATTGATTGGTCATTGAGCTTCTGGGAGACATTCATTATCACTGGTAGCAAAAGCTAGGTGTGTAGGTTACCTTTACCTACCTTACTAATAGTATAGGAAGCTGATTTGCATTATTTAAGTAAAGCCGTGAATAGAAATTACCGTTTTTTTTATCGTACGATGACCGGTATTATTGAGAAAAAAATAATGTCCTGTTCTTTTGTTTATGCAGCTATTAGGTGTTGAATGGATTCTATTTGCATATCTTACGTTAAGTATCTGTGTAAACAAAAACTTGTTAAATGGATGTTAAGCACCTACAGTGTGCGAATTTAATTTTAAACATCAGTAAGATGAAACCTACTGGGTGACTAAGGAGTAGTAGTTAAGCCTTGTACCTACTTTTTTTCTGTGGCTTTAAACCAATTGAAAAAAGTCAAGAAAAATTTGGAAGCCTGAAAAAAATGCGAGTGTCTTGCCTCAGTACTTTCCAAAGTTCGGTGCTAACAAAAAATTTTGAGATCCTGTATCCCTGCACCATACTCATGATGCCCCTTTGTTTCTGTAATAGGCAAAGCAATGTTCGGATGTACCTAAAAAAGTGTATTACGCCGCTAGGTTTTTTTGTCACAGGTCATTGGACCGTCTATTCTGAATTAGAACAAATGTTTCAGTTTTACAATCCCCACTCTTAACCACCCCATTTTCACCCCACGCCTAAAAACGAAAATTCAGGAATATTTGGAATTTTTTGCTTTTTGACGATTACTCCGCCACCTATGCATCGATTTTCAAAATATCAGAATTATCTACTACGACGATCCCACGGCATATCGCTACACCAATTTCATCACAATCCGTGCAACGGTTACTGAGATTACGAGACTAGGAAAGCGCCAACGATAGACAGACCGATAGACAGTCTGACGGAATGAGTGACGTGGATTTTCGTTATGTACACATAATAAAACGCCCAAAAATCACAATCACAATACTCCGCTCAGCAATCGGCGTAGGAAGTAAACTTTGGGGAAATAGTGAAAAGAGAACAAATACAAAAACTGGGAATTATGGAAAAATTGGGAAAAAAGAAGAAACATCGGAAACATTTGGGATCGAGAAAAATCAGTAAAATCGGACAAATCTGAAAAATCGGAAAAATTAGAAAAAAAGTCAGTGCAAGTAAAAAAAAACATCATAGAAAATGGAATAATAGAAGAAATACAAAGAAAAAATAGGACAAAAATCGCCAAAGAAACCGGGAAATATCGTAAACATTTGTAAAAATGGAGATAAATCTGGAAAGAATTTTGGTTACCGCACAAATGAAGGCAGCGTTAGGAAACATGAAAATACAAGTACATACATCGATTTCTAGCTACATCAGAATGAAACTGCGGGAGAAGCTAAGAAAATATTATATACCAAGGATATAGAAAAAAATGGGGAAATATCGAAAATCCCAAAAAAAGCTGGGAAATACCAAGAAAATACGGTAAAATCGGAAACAATGAAGAAAAACCTGAGAAGAATTTTTCCTCTTATATAAAAGTTTTATTTTGTGGTAGTATTAGTACTATATCCGTTGCTGTTTATCTGACGGTTTATCGGGAGCCATTTTTGTCACCGCTTAATGCTCAATCTCAGTAAACGGTGCACTAATTTTGATGAAGTTTAGGATACGGGGATAGATATATAGTTTTTTTAATATTGTAGTCAACATTATGATTTTAGTAATGCTGTCTCGCTTCACCAGCCGCTACTGTTCAAAGGCAGATGGTTTTTCTTGAATTTTGGGTTGCTTCTGGTGAATTTGATTCCAACATAGTTGAGAAGAATGGCCAGGAACTGTTGTATCGCCATAGTTTGTTTGAAGAACCATACAGATCGGTCTATTTCTAATGATGCTTGCAGCTTTTGTGTGCAGTGCTGGAAAGCAGGTCATTGATGTGCAGCAGAGACAATGTGGGAGCCAATACTGATCCCAGCGGGTCCCAGCGCTGATGTTATTTAAGGAAAAGGAGTAGCCATTTAGAAGACCGTAGGATTAAAGCTTGTCTAGGAGAATCGTATACATCAGTTGTCGGATGCCTTGTAGGATTATTGCTTGTTAATGTTCATAGTGAGGTGGTTTTTAGGTTATTCTTTGTCTCATCTGGTGCATTTTCTTTCTGTGGACAACGTAGCTGAGAGAAATGATCGGCAATCGTCTTACTATTGACTTGAGAGTGGAAGGTCTCTCGGTTTAGTGAAGACGAAAGAAGAACCGAATGCGTGTGTCGAAAAGCGGCGTTCGGGGGCGGAGGGCCAGTCGCAGTCGCAGTGGGCCAGCGCGGCGCGGCGTCCGCGTCCGCTCTCCAAAGATTTATGCAACTTTTTCGGAATATTAACGGCCGTTAATGAGTCGCGCGGAACGACGCGACGCGCCGCCACGCCACGCCACGCCATTCTGACGTCGCGCCGCGCCGTAAATTTCCTGACCGACATCGCCAAAAATACGCACGCAACACTGTTCCAACTGCTTTTACATACATACGAGAGGCGGGCGAGGAATATATAATATATTTGAAAACTTCCCACCCCGGATTTATCGAAAACCACTGATTAAAAGAAAAATAGAGTCAATTTGATTGACTCAGTACTTCCCACACATTACGGTGATACCACTTTATTATGTTCCCATAGCGTGAAGCTATAGTCGGAGATCCCGTTGCAACCAAATCACCGCCCACGCTCTCGCAAAAAAACGACTATAATAACACAGAAACTCTCTTAAATAATTTCTAACATCTCTCTCCGTAGGAACTAGGACGACACAGTTTTTATTCTGCAATCTTAAACTCTTATCTTAATCGCATGGATTGCCGATTTTTCGATATTTAAAAACAGATCATATTACCAGTATCAATCTTGAGGAGCAATGAAATATGTTCCGGTACTTCCCAACCACACCATCCTATCTCAGCTCATTTTTAGTACTCCAAAAAAAAAAGCAGAAAACGGTCAGAGATCAATAAAGTCCTCAAAAACATAGTTTGAGCGGCTTTTATATTGTACTGTTTCTTTGTTAATTTAGCTTCACCGCCACTAACACAATTGCCATAGGCCAAGGCTTAACCAGAGGAAAAAAAATAACTAAAAATAAGGTACCTGGGTCAAATATGCCCAGTCGGTAAATATGCCCAGTAGTCAGTATCTCAAAAACCAAAAGAGTGCAAAATTCTAGCACTTCTCTCTCGCGTAGTATACTTCAACTGTCCTTAAACAGCGCTCACGCCGAGGCGCCTGCGTGCTCATCAGTCGGCAGTAACACGAGGTACAGAAAAGTCAGGTTATGCTTATAAGACTATTATAAAAAAATTGCTACAGCTTTTCACTTCTAGTGTATCTTTTTGAGACTACTGTGTTCTGGCGTGTGCCTTGGCGTTCATTCTGTTATAGGTAAGTGTATTTTCTATATATTAATATAGTTTTTCTTATTTTAGAGGTTATCAGAAAAACATGTGCCGACGTTAATTATGGTCACGATCTGACGATATTTACCATCACTATGTGACCATATTTTCCGTATGTATTTTTAACTCTTTTGCAGCAACTACTTTTGTTTCAGACTATGGCACCGCGATACAAAAGTAGGGGTATTCGTGGAAAGTGGACAGAAGAAAATATGCTGAAAGCATTGGCGGTCGTCAAGCACGGTGCCATGAAAATTTATACAGCTTCGAAGTACTATGGTATACCAAGGCGTACACTAAAGAGGTATTTAGTTGAGAGAAAGGTAGCTAAATCCTCTCTGGGAAGAAAACCGTTGCTCAGCATAGAGCAAGAAAATGATCTTAAATCTAGGATCATCCGCCTGTGCGACGTTGGATATCCTTTAACTTCCCGTACGCTACGGTTATGTGTTAAAAACTTTTGCGACTCAAACAACATTACCGTATCGAGTAGTGGTGTTATGATTGGTCGCGATTGGTTGAGAGGTTTCCTTAAACGCCATAGAGATTTAAGTCTGAGAAAAGCACAAAATCTTAATCCAGCAAGAGCCTAGAAGCTAAACAAAGCAGTAGTAGCCGATTATTTTCAAAAACTTAGAAAGATTTTAGAAGATAATGACCTTTTGATTCGCCCGGAATGTATCTACAATATTGACGAAAAAGGATGTCAACTTAATTTACATAACGCACCTACAGTACTGGCTAAACGTGGTACAAAGAGAGTGCATTTTGTAGCCCACGAGCATGGTGAAAATGTAACAGTAGTTTCGTGTGGCAATGCTTTGGGTCAGGTTATTCCACCAATGATACTGTTTAAAGGAAAAAGATTGAAGCCTGAATGGAAAGACGCGTTACCAAGCGGAACGATTGTTCAAATGACTCCCAAAGGGAGTATGAATGTTGCGGCGGTTGTCCAATGGATACATCATTTTGCCAAGTATAAGCTTCCTGGACATTGTGTTGTCATATTTGATGGAGCTAAATGTCACTTGGATTACTCAATCGTAGAAGCTGCTGAAAGATTTGATATAAAGCTGTTTTGCTTGCCCAGCAATACGACTCACGAACTTCAACCTATGGATAAATCTGTGTTTAGGTCTTTTGAATACTTCTGGGATGAGGAAGTATTGAAGTACTGGGCTCATCACGCTCTGACGCCAGCAAACATCAAAGCTGGGTTCGAGGCTACTGGAATATATCCATTCGACCCGACAAAAATTTCAGAAGAAATGTTAGCGCCAAGCATACCTACTTATGCAATGCATCCGGAGATGGAGTTAAATGCAATGATGGAAGATTTTAGTTCCAGCGATGATGATATACCACTGGCTTCGCTTATTCCATCAAAAAATAAAGCTTGTATTTCTTTAGCATCTTCCTCAAAAAAAACTAACGAGAAGACTGCAGCCTCTTCAGTTAGTGAAGTCATGGATGTTGAAGTTCCAATCCTTAAACATCCAGACCCAGGCCAATTAGTGATTCCTGCAGAAGATAGCACTGATGAGTGTGCAGTTTCAGTTTCACTTCCATCAATTTCTCAGGATATAGGTTTTGAGCAACCAATCCTAAATCTTCAAGTATCGGAGAAAAATAATTTTGAAGATCTATTCTCAACTGCAGCCTCAAAATATGATACCACTGAAGATCTCCCAGTTACTCCTTCCTCTGAGAAAATGATCGTTGAGGCTCCAGTCCAGTCTCCCTTACCGTTCGAGGATAGGGAAATGGATGCTTTAGAAACCAGAACATTTAATGGCTCTGTCGTATCCCCATCAGCTTGTGGCAACGATTTTGACGAGGTTTCACAAAACATTATTGAGGAGGCTCAGCAAGCACGAGACAACGATTTTGCAGAGGTTTCAGTTCAAGAGCCATCTACTTCTACGGGCGTTTCTTTCACAAAAATGTTAAAAACTCCTCAAAAATTAGCAAGTCCAAGAGTTGCTCTAAGAAAAAAGGCTGTTAACAGTCTGGCTCAAGTACTCACCAAAAATGTTGTTCAAAAAGAAGATATCCATAAAACTACAAGAAAAAGCAAGGGAAAAGAAGAAACGGTTGAAAAGCAGTTGAAAAGGCATAAAGGAAAAGCGTCAAAAAAAAAACCATCAGATGAGTCTTGGTATTGCTTTCTGTGTCAAGAAGACATGATTGCCGACATGAGATTATGCATAAAATGTGCAAGGTACGTCCATGAAGAATGTGTTGGACTTACTGCCAGCAATAAAGACAATTTCATTTGTGTTAGATGTGAGGATTAATCATAATTCAGTTGCATCAGATGATCGTAACGTGTTTGAATAAATGTTGAACAGAAGTGCCATTATTTGTTGATCTCAGGAAATATGTTTTTCAGTTTTTGTGTTTGTTTTGTTTCCCTCAGAAGAAATTTTTACCAACGATGTCTTTTTGTTATCAGAAGTACGCTTAGTTTTTATTTTTTAATTAATCAATAAAGTTGGATTCCACTAACATTATTTATTTACCTATTTATGATAGCTTGACTAAAATTTACAGTTACTTGGAATAATAAAAATAGCGTGGTAAAATATGCCCAGACTAAGGGCATATTTACCAACGTGGCCGGAAATATAGTCACTTTGTCATTTTTTACAAAAACAGCTCTAGTTGGAATATGTTACAATCGTAGATCATAAGTTTCAGCCATTCGATAGGTAGATAGTACACTTAAGAGAAAATGTATAAGAACCAATGCTAAGACTTTGGAAGTGATGATAAAATATGACTGAACCTTAAGATGACCATATTCGACCCACCTACCTTACTTTCAAAATGGTCACATTCAGTAATAGTCGTGCAAAAAAATATTCACATACCCCTCGTATCCTTGCCGAGTCTGTTTTCGCTTCAATGAATTGCAAGACGGGTATGTAGGGTAAAGAAGGACGACCATATTTTTGGGTGCTGAGTGTGTGGGCAGCACCAAGAATTATGTGCACACAACTTTTCGGTCAGATCGAAAATAATCTCATACAGTTAAGGTGTTGTCAGTACTTTCAAAAAGAGCCTGCGTATTTAAATTTTCTTTTGAACCGAAAACAGCACGGCTTCACAAATGAGGCTTTCAAAATGTCTACGTTCTATACTAGTCATTATATCAAACATATTTCAGTCCTTGATAGAAGACAAACCGTACAGTATTTCATGACAATTGTGAACAAAAATTTAGTTTTATTCAGCAAGCCACAAGGTAACTTGGTAATTGGTAAATATCTACCAGATTTGTAATCAGCACCTTCAAATTATCCAAGATACGGAACTTCATATTAATATTAAGCCGAATAAAGATTTTCGATTTCTGAGCTGAAACTGAAAATCAAGGGCATCGGAAATTTTTGATCTTCTTTCTGCGGGACTGAAACTTAAAACATCGAGAATATTTGTAATCAGCACCTTCAAATTATCCAAGATACGGGATTTCACATTGATAGAAAACCAAATAAAGATTTTCGATATTTTGATCTGAAACTGAAAATCAAGGGTATCGGAAATTTTTCACCTTCGTTCTGCGGGACTGAGACTTAAAACATCGACCGGATGTGTAAACATCACCCTCAAATTATCTAAGATACGGGATTTCTTGTTGATAGAAAGCCGGATAAAGATTTTCAATTTTTTGAGCTGAAACTGAAAATCAAGGGTACCTAATATTAAAAAAATCCACTTACCTCTGTTTCTTGTACTATTTCTTCACAATTTTTTAACTATAAACGATTAGACAATTTGATTGTAATAATAAATCACTGGGAGCACGCTTCTATCAGTGAATGGAAAAACGAATGGTAAACCACAAACCACGCATAAATAATATGCTGGTGGACTAAGGCAGTTTTTACGTTGAAGTGGTCATTCATAGTGACTAACAGGCCATGTACCTAGGCTCATCTTCCATTGAATATATTTTATCTAAAGCACATGTTGCGCTGTCCTAAGAACTACTTTAAAAAACTCCTATGCTCATATAAACACTTAGAGACATCTTACAACAATTTTAGATATACTACCAGAAAGCTTACAAAAAGTTCGCATCGATGGCTCTGACAGTTTATAATTGTTGAAAATGTGACTTAGGCACTTCTTGCATTGGACCCTTCAATAATTATAGAAGCTTCTCAAAATAGGCACCAACTTTTCTGAGTACTATCTGTTCGTTGCATTCCTTCATTTTCTTCCCTTTTTTGTCACTTTACTGTTATTGATTTCGAGAATAAACATTATTATTATATATTTCAATATAGTGAATTAAAAAATGTAGTCAAGTTGATTGACTCAGTACTTCCTGCACATTCCGATGAGACCAGTTTTATTATTTTCCCATAGCATGAAGATATAGTCTAAGATCCCCTTGCAACCAAATCATCGCCCGCCTAACAAAAAATGTGTGTTATTCTACTAGGTACCTTTTTCACAGGTCAGTGGACAATCTATCATAAATACAACACAGTTTTCAGTTTTTCGACCCCCCACCCCCGAACCACGCCAATTTCACCCACACCCAAAAAAAATTAAAATGATCAGGAATCCCTAAAACGTCTAAAAACGAAGTTTGAGGTGTTTTTATATTTGTAGTTTTTTTATTCTTGCCGCGCCGCCACTCAAAACGACTTCTAGAAACCATACGCGTTTTCCATCCTCGTCACGGTAATAAATCTGTGTCAAAATGTCATAAATCTGTGTAGTAAATCTGTGTCATTAAAAATGTCATTGAAGCCAAATCAAAAGTTTTCACGTTACACAATACAGAACGATCTAAAGTAACACTCGTATGTATTTTGTATACATCAGAAAATTCTTTAACCCCTTGGTTCCTGTAATAGACATAAGGCAATGTTTGGATGGACCTAAAAAGTGTATTATACCGCTAGGTCTTTTTCCCCCAGGTCAATGCCTATTATGAATACAACAAATTTTCCAGCTTTACAATCCCCCACCTCCCAACTATCCCAACTAACCCAAAAAAAAGTAGAAAATGATAGAAAACCCTAAAATGCCTAAAAACGAAGTTTGAGGAGTATTTGAAATTTTTAGTTTTTTGCTACTTAATTACTCCGCCGCTCATGCACCGATTTTCAAAATTGCAGCAACATTACCTACTACGACCCCACACCATATCGCTACCCAAATTTCTTCAAAATCTATGCAACGGTTACTGAGATTCATGATCATAGTCACAATGTCTTAACAGACATGTTGTGAACTCGTAAAACTCCCATGGAGATAAGGATTTCCCACAGTTTAGGCCACTTTGCATTACGAAACGCCTCAGAATAGTCCACAAAGCAGATAAAAACGGGAAAATAATGCTCTCTGGCTTTTTCAATAATCTGTCTTAAGTTTAAGGTCTGTTCACGCGAACCGCGTTCTTTTACGAAATCTGCCTGCGCCTGAGAAATTTTCCAGCCAATAAAACCCTCCAAATGAGACTGTAAAATATATAGTAGAACCATGCTTGCACGAGAGATTAACGAAGGTAGGCGATAATTGTCTGGATTTGTTGGAGATCCTTTTTACTTCCCACACCGATAGGTGAGGGGAGTATTGTGATCGCGAAAATTTTCGATTTTGAGATAATACGTTTTTTGGGCGTTTTATGATGTGTACATAACGAAAATCCACGTCACTCATTTCCGTCGGTCTGTCTGTCTGTCTGTCTGTCGGTCTGTCTGTCGGTCTGTCTGTCTGTCTGTCTGTCTGTCGCATTTTTCTACCCTCGTAATCTCAGTAACCGCTACATGGATTGTGATGAAATTTCGACAGCGTTATGCTGTGGGGTCGTAGTAGGTAATGTTCCTATAATTTTGAAAATTGTTATACAGGGGGCGGAGTAATTAGCAAAAAACGAAAAATTTCAAATACGCTTCAAACTTCGTTTTTAGACGCTTTAGGGGTTCCTGATCATTTTCTACTTTTTTTTGGGTGGGGGTGAATTTGGGGTGGTTGGGGGGTGGGGGGTTGTAATACTGAAAAATTTGTTGTATTCATAATGGGCTCTCTAATGACCTGTAAATGAAAGACCTAGCGCCATAATACAATTTTTTAGGTCCATCCGAGCATTGCCTTGCTTATAATAGAAACCAACGGACTTAGAATAATTTGTGATGTATACATCCGAGTGTTGTTTTAGTTTTAGATCGTTCTTTATTGCGTAACGCCAAAATTATCGAATGGATTTTAATGAAATTTTGACACAGTATTACTGCCACGGCGAGGATGGAAAGCGCACATGTTTTGGAAAAATCGTGTCAGTGGCGGCGCGGCAATAATAAAAAAACTAAAAATGTAAAAATAGCTCAAACTTTGTTTTTCGGCGTTTTAGGGGTTTCTGATCATTTTTTACTTTTTTGGGTGGGGGTGAAATTGGGGTGGTTAATGGATGGGGGGTTGTAAAACTCAAAAATTTATTCCATTTATAATAGTGTCCATTGACCTGTGAAAGAAAGACCTAGCGGCATAATAGACGTTTGTTAGGTCCATCCGAACATTGCCTTGGCTATTACAGAAATCAAGGGATTTAGGATTTAGGATAGGAGTAGGTATTGATTCAGGTCATTCTGAATTTAGTAACATGGAAATTATGGAATTAATTTTAATGAAATTTAGACACAGTATTATTACCGCGGCAAGGATGAAAAATGCGTATGGTTTTCAAAAATCGTGTCAGTCGCGGCGCAGCAATAATAAAAATCTAAAAATATAAAAATAGTTCAAACTTCGTTTTTAAGCAATTTGGGGGTTGCTGATTGTTTCGTTTCGTCCAGTTGAAGCTGAATTGTGTCGTTTTAGTTCCTACGGAGAGATTTAGGAAACTATTTACTAGTTTTTGTGTTGGATGTTTTTTGACGACAGGCGGGCGATGATTTGGTTGCAAGTTATGTGTGGGAAGTACTGAGTCAATCAACTTGACTCCATTTTTTATGAAGTGGAACAAAAATGGATGTGCACCATTCATCTGGCCAAACACCGGAGGACCAGACCCTCTTACAAATATTATATAAAAGGGAGATGCCGTCTTCACCCAAGCATTTTAATGTTTCGGCAGAAATAGCATCAATGCCTGTAGCTCTATTAGTTTTTAACTTGTTGAGGGCATGTTCCACTTCA
This sequence comes from Callosobruchus maculatus, assembly GCA_951848785.1. Lineage (NCBI taxonomy): Eukaryota > Metazoa > Arthropoda > Insecta > Coleoptera > Chrysomelidae > Callosobruchus > Callosobruchus maculatus. Next base: position 16,053,788 of record CATOUR010000056.1, read on the forward strand.
GACAAAAGAATATCAGGTTCATATTCAAAATCCAATGAGAGAGCCTGAGGGCCATCCTCATGGTACAGGTTTTTGCAGTAATTTCGCCATACCTCAATAACCTCATGCAAGTTGGTAATTAGCTATCCCTCGGGATTTTTAACAGCCCAAGATTTGGGTTTAAAATCCCGACTGAGGCATTTGACCTCAAAAAACATTTCTTTCGGATGATTAGTATTGGCATGCATCTCTATTTCCTGGCACAATTGCTGTATATAGGAGTTCTCATCTCTTCGGCATAGTCTCTGAATCTCGCGTGAGAGCTGTCTATATGCGTTTTGCTTTGTGTTTGAACCAAGACCTGAGATCTTAAGGCTTTTACGTGCCTCAATAACAGACAATGTGTGGCTACTAATCCATTGGTGCTTTGGTTGAATGCTACTCTTTGGTTGACTTATCTGGGCACCTTTGAGTTAAAATCGCCCAAAGTAAGAACCATTGCCCGATTCGAAAGAGATTCAAGTGCAGACTCAATATCGTTATAAAAAGACTCGATCGTTTCCTCATCCGAATTTGACGTAGGTGCATAGATTTACACAATGTTGATCGGTGTAGGGTTCGCACTGATACGTAATGTTATGATTCTGTCACTAATAAAAGCCAACACCGTTAACACTTTCATCTGATTTACTTGAAAAGCAAATAAAATTGCCCTTGCTAGAAGTAAAGTGACCTGTATCTCTATAGTGAGTCTCAGATAATCCAGCAATGGCTATTTTATTTGCTGTAAGCTCTTGTTCGACGATGTTCAGCTTTCCTATAGCTTGAAGACCTCTAACGTTCCAAGTTGCCAGGCGATGTTTACGGCGCGTTTTAAAAATATCACCAGTAGTTAATTTTGCACAAGAAGCCTGATGGTCGCACTTCTTGTTCCCGGTCACCAACTTCACTCTGACCTCCCCGGCCGAGAAACAGCGCCGGCTTGCATCACATCCGAGACCTCGCTGATTCTCACGTTACTCATTTTACAAGTTTCTCTTGGGATATCCTAAAGATCTTTAATGCAGTAGTTTCCCATTTGCTTTCTGCATCCTCATGCCATTGACCAGATGTATACACCGGTTCATCCGCCTTTAGGGACAATTTCTCACCCCAAGGACAAGAAGGTGCCCTGACTCTTGTCAACTCATCTACCTAAAGCTGTTGGTTGAGAAGAGGTTACTGCTTATACCGACAGTAGTTCGGTACCTTTTACGACACGCAGGATATACGATGGGAGATATTCTAACCCGCCTCCACACGGGCTGCAATTAGGAGGCTAGGAAAACGCCATCAGACAGACTGACACGATAGACCGACGGAAATGAGTGACGTGGATGTTCGTTATGTAGACATCATAAAATGCCCAAAAAGTATATTATCTCAAAATCGAAGATTTCCGCGATCACAATACCTCCTTCATCTATCGGTGTGGGAAGTAAAAATTAATCAATACTAATGTAACTAAAGGAGTAAAGTGTTTTCTTGCCTGGACTTTATACTGCAATGCTATTGGAAAGTACACAAACTTAACAAAATACCTTCTCCTGCAATTTCCGGACAAGCTGTATGCAAGAAACTTGGACAAATAGTGAATGTATGGTAAATTTTTTGTCTTAATTAGAATACATCCGCAATTATTTATGTCAATTAACAACAGGCAGGCTGTTTTGTTATCTGGTGACATATTTATAGATCCTTTTGTGCGTTTTCAATCCCATTTCAGAGCTGTTTGATGCGGAATGAGGAAAAACCAAACGCAGACAAGAGAAGGTAACGTTATCCTACATTGACAGGTGAACTTTCTTCGGAAAAAATTCAGGTTAATATGCAGTAGTCAGTTATTGCAGAATAGGATACTGAAGAGAATACTTTGAATGACGAAAAATGAATTATACAGAGTGTTTGGTAGAGGGACAGCCAAACTCCCTTAATTCTTTTAAGCAATTGCTTTTGTAATATTTTCAAGAATTTATAAAAATGAACATTTTCACATATGCATTTCTTTTAGGCATTTTTCTTAAACTCATTTTTTGTGAATTTCTAACTTCCCCGCCAAATAAGGGGTTAGTTATTAGAATCGGCCCGTTTTCGCAAATTTTACCGAAATCAAAGCGCGGGGTGTCATTTCCAATGTAACCTTTTGATTCATTTTCTCAGAAGAAAACGCTAAGTTATATCATTATTTCTCCGAGTAACCCCCACCAATCCTCCCCAGTAAATCATAGATGTGAACCAAAAGATATAGAACAAAAACCTATTTATGACAGTAAGGTTTGAAATTATTTACATCATGTTTGTGACAGTTACTGCCATTTTAGTGTTCGAAAATCTGCTACTATTTATGCAGTTTTATTTCGCCATTTTGAGAATTTTCCGGCATGCGCAGTAGCGTTTTCGACATAAGAAAATATGCTCTTTACTGGGGTAGCATTAGAATTTCGCGTTATGAGATCATTTTTTGAGTTATTCCCACCCCCATCCCTTTTTTATCATCGTAGTGAGACCAAAGACTAGATTTTTGTTTCTAATGATAACCTTTTTATAGTGAACAAGTTTGAAGAAAATCTGAAAACCATGGTTTTTTGCCCACTGAAAAACACCTCAAGCAATTGCTCCAAAATTTAGCCAACTTGAATTGGAGACGCAAGGTGATAAATGTGTCGTATAAATTTTTTTCAAAAATGTGTATTTTTCATTCAATAAGCTTAAACTATGCTACCATTTCATTCTTAACTCCCTTTGTTATGTTATTTTCATAAATAACATCGATATTTAGGTGACAAAGGTGTTACGTAAAATACTTTTTACTTTTCAGGGTGGATAAAAGAGTCAAGGTAAGAAAGAGTATAAATATGGTTCTATGGAAGAATTTTTGAAGACAACGAAGGAATTAGTGATTAAATTAGTTTCAAGTTTTGATTCTTTTTTTGCAATAAAAAAACACCAATGTTTGTGCACGTAGCTCTTTTTTCCATATACTTTTAATACAGGCTATGCCAATTTTTCATGTATAAAGGAGTAGTGTACATTCAAAGTCCATTTTCCCGTGTAATATAAAAGTGTCTCCAATTTAAAAAAGCTGACGAAGAAAATACATAACTAAGATTTAAAAATACTTGAACTATATGCCTCAAATGCGGTGCATAAAAAACTTCCAATCGAAAATCTTTAAATCGATTTTTCTGAGAATAATTATTTTGTGACATGACATCTTTATCCACTTCTGTCTTCAATTAATACAGGTTCTTTCGAGTTGAAGAGATTTTGGTGCTGATCAGACAATGGGGGGTGAAAAAGGGTGGGGGTGCACAAAAAGATGTAATACGCCATATAAAGTTGTTAGCACCAGTTTAAAGAGAATATGTCTAAAACGATATAATGACATGTTCATTTTTTCTTAAATGGAGGCAAAAAAAATAAGTAAATAAATGCTACCGAAATAAATAGTTGTGAGCGGACATTTCTAATAAATACACACGTTAAAAGAATTAGGAAAGTTGATTCCAATTTGAAGTAAGAAAATAAATAAAATGCGATGAAGTTGTTAGGCATGTACAAGTATTTTACCTAATTAGCACCCATGCCATAAAATGTTAGTTATCAATCATTTTCAAATATAGTATAGGAATAGAGGAGCACATTTTGAACAAAAACTTATAACTTAGCAATTCCTGTCATTCGTTTTGACAAGTGACTTGAGCTTCGTGACACACGAAGCATATCATCATAAACAGCAATAAGTAGAGAAGTTTCTAAATGTACTTGAACAAATTTATCCCATTTATTTTTACATCAAGTTGCAACTAACCTCCATAATTTTTTTAACATATTTGGTAGCAACGTCACCTCACAACTAATTATTTCGGTAGTATTTGTGACTAATTTTACCTTCACTTGAAAAAGGATACTCTACAGATCGAAAACTGATTGTTTTGGATTTATATAACATTTCCTAATGTCCACTCGACCCATAATCCTTGCGAAAAACTTTAACAATAATAAAGCATCATCTGCAGAACAGTGATTTCTTTGTGTGAAGCTATTTCAACGAAAAATCTATCAAATCACGATTAAAACGGATCTTGTTCGATGCTAAATTGCGAATGGTTTGCCTGTGAATTCTCTGAAAGTTTATATAACATGTAATGACGATCATTATTTGTGCAATCGATGATTGGAGAAAGGCGTACTCCAAATTATGTCGATTAAGGAAGCACTTGATAAATCCTGCTACGATTCCTTCTTTGTTTTTAATCACATAAAATGTTACCATATTACCTGAGAATATAATATGTCTGTGTGATTGTGCTATCACCTATCTCTATTTCCCACGCCAACAGACTCTATAGATTAGGCCCTTTTCTTTTAACGCACTCATATCATTCACCTCTCTTCAGTGCGCTGAATGGTCAAAGTCGTATTTGGGGTTTTGAAAAAAAAAATTGTGATGAATGGAAATATCATATATAAATTTTATAACAAAACTATATTTTTTCTTTTTTTTCTCGCAATAATTCAAAAGTTATATCAAAATCAAAATTAATTTTTTGTCATTACAATTTATACAGTTGTTATGTATATGTTTTGATCTATTAAATTCTGTAGTCATTGTTAAATACTCAAATATATATTGAAAATTTCGAGCCTCAAAATTTATGTTTCTTTTTATATAGTCAACTTCCCGCAAAGGCTGAAAGCCTATGGCACTGTAGCCATAGCTGCGAGAGGATAAGTATCGGTGCACATTAGATTTGAAACGCTGCAGGTTGTAGCAACTCGAGGCTCTCCAAGAGAAGGAATGCTGGAGGAGACTGGTTCTGGGAGTAGGGACCTCGACCCGATAAGGACAAGCCCGCAGAGCCATTCTTGTGTTCTTTGTTTAGACGGCCTTCGGTGTTATCATCTGGGAAAGCTCACTCGAACATCTTCCATGATAGAATCTGTAAAACAGGAACAGGTCAGCCATCCTTCATCGATGTTTGAATACTACAAAGACAGTTCCTGACAAAGTGGTTTTAAACGGTAACTGAAACTGATAGCTTCAAGCTGTACATCAACACTATCCGAAATCAAAATCTATTTTTTTGTGTGGAAACTATTTCGATGTAGTGTAAGTAGGTATTTTGTATCACCACTGTTACTAATTATTATTTAATCTAAGGGCAGATTTTATCAACATGCATATTTTGACGAGAGTTCTGATAAACACTTTCTATTGGCTATTGTCTGACGAAATGATTCTATTGGACATTGGAGGCTATAGTTAAGCATTTTCTCATTATTGAAAATAAAACGTCAACACTGAATAACACATGTTGCAAAAACATTTTTGAATTGTATCGGAATCGTAGCGGAAAATCAGCTTACAATGGAAAAAAACTTGAGGTGTAAATAATATTTATTATTAAAAAAGAAACAGTACAATATAAAAGCCGTTACAACTCTATTTTTGGGTATTCTAGGGATTTCGGATAGTTCTATACTTTTTTTGTGTGGTTAATTTGAGCTGAGATAGAATGGAGTCTCGGATATTGCGTTTGGGAAACCCCAGAATACTGTTCATTGCCTTTTAATAAATGCTTGCAGAATCAGAACTGTGTTGTCCTAGCTCCTACGGAACTGTTTAGGAGAGTTTTTGTGTTACAGGTTTTTTTGTGGGCGGGCGGGCGATGGTTTGATTGCAAGTGGATCTCAAGCGGCCCACAGACGCTCCAGAAACCCTCAGAGGCAAAACTGCACAGTCTGGCCTCAAGGATTATCAGAGCGTATGTGAAAGTCGCCGGACTGTACAGGCCGCCAGATGTGGATTTGAAAAACCACTCAATTGCCTGCGCCTCTTTTGATGTAATGCTTGCTAGAACAGAACTGAACTGAACTAAAAGGTTCCCTGAGCGTCTGTGAAGGAGGGTGTATTCAGGCCAAAGTACAAGGGCCTTCAAGCCAGGACTGTGCAGTTTTTCCTCTGAGGATTTCCGGAGCGTCTGTGGCCCGCTTTAGACGTAGCTTCATGCTATGAGAAAAGAATAAAACGGTATCATGCAATGTGTGGGAAGTGCTGAGTCAATCAATTTGGCTCTATTTTTTAATGATGTGTATCCTTAAAGAAGGAATGTCGTGGTACCATCTTCATCCGTTGACTCTGAAAGGGCCAAAATCCGCAGCACCTGGATTCGACCCTGTTTCGGCGGGCGTCGAAGTGGTACCAGCCCGACGCGGCGCGGTGGTACCGCATGACATCCCGTAAAAAAAAATGCAGTGTCCATTTACCAGAAAAGCAGTACCCACGCGTGTTAGCAGGACACTTAGGCATAAGCGGCAATGAAAGGGCGGATGAGCTAAGAAGACTAGGCTCGTCTGCTCTATATATTGGAGCACAACCCGCTCTGGGATGCCTAAAAGCACAATCAGACACCAGGTGGTAGAATGGATGAAACATCAGCACAAAGAGCAGTGGAACTTGTTGCCGGGATGTGTTCATGGAAAAACATTCATAAAAGCTCCATGCAAGAAAATACCTGAAACATTGCTCTCTTTGAGTAGGAATCAGCTCCGAATAAAGACGGGTCTCTTCATGGGACATTGTGGCCTGAAGGAAAACCCGAATAAAATGGGACTCCACAATGGAGACCTCAACTGCAGACTATGTGGAAGAGGAACTGAGTCAGTGCTCTGTGAGTGCGAAGCGCTAGAAGACAAGCAGCAACAGTTCTTCGAGAAGACCAAGCTAGAACCAATGGAGTACAGCTCAGCACCAGGACCAGTAGGAAAACTGCATAAACTTATACAGGGATCTAGATTGCTGGAGTGGATACTGTAAATGAGAGGAGTTATAATACAATAGGCCTTAAGGCTTCAGTATTGACGGGGACAGCATGGTCGAACGGCTCCTCGAAAAAAAGTAGATCTCAGACGTAGCTTCATGCGATGAGAAAAGAATAAAGCGGTACCATGCAGTGTGTGGGGACTGCTGAGTCAATCAACTTGGCTCTATTTTTTAATGTGTATACTTAAATAAGGGATGTCGTGGTATTATCTTTATCCATTGACTCCGAAAGAGCCAAAATCCGCACCAACTGGACTCGACCTTGTTTCGGTGGTACCAGCTCCGCGCGGCGGTACTGCATGACATCCCGTTTAAAAAAATGCAGTGTCCATTTACCAGCGAGGCAGTACCCACGCCTCTCTGCGGCAGCGGGCAGCGGTGCTGTAGAAGGACAAACGTCGCCGGCCAGTCGGATTTTTAACGTTGGACGTGTTCGATTTATATTTATGGTAAAATAATAGGCATGTCGCACGTTCCACGGACATTATCGTATATTGTCCGGTTATCTGTCGATCACATAATTTTACACCTTCGGTAACCTTGCCTCACTTCGAATTTACTGCTTGCTCCGTGCTTACTTCTTGCCGTTGCTGCTAAGGTGCGCGCGCATTTGCCTCACCAACACCTCATTGCATGCCACCTTCTTCTTCTAAGGGTGATATTCAGATTCCTGCGTATACGTGCATCCTTTCTCTCGTCAGATCATCCTATTCATTGCAGCCCTCTGTAATTCCTGGAAGTCGCTAATTCCAGTCCAGTGTCGGATGTTCCTCAGCCATGATACCTCCTTCGATCTTACCTCGATGAATGAAACGCAGGAGGTGATAGCGTTCCCCACGCATTATGTGGCCTAGGTAAGTTATTTTCCTGTTCCTTATAACCTCAAAATGTTCTCGTTCTGCTTAGCCAGATCTCTGGAGAACGTTCTCATTTCTCACATGGTCGACCCAGGACACTCTCAGCATTCGTCGCAGAGTCCACATTTCGAACGCTTCAATCTTATTTACAATGGCTGCTTTCAGCGTCCATGCCTCCACGCCATATAAGAGTGGGCCAAACATAACACTTCATCATCCTGTATCTGAGACTAAAGTTCAAATTTTTGTTGGTAAGAATATTTCGAAGTTTCAGGAAAATTGTCCTAGCTTGTTCAATTCTGCATCTTATCTCCTGATCTGGATCACATCTTCCATTTGTGTATCCCAAATATTTAAATTTGTTGACCCGTTCGATGTCCCCTCCACACAAGTGGATTCGGATGTATGGGATATGGTTTCTGCTAACCTTCGTGAACTTGGTTTTGGTCATATTTATCTTCAGACCCAGCCTTGAACCACTTGAAATAAAAGAAATACCAACTGAAAAAAATATTGCAAACCTGAATCAACTATACGATCTTTACCTGAGGAAAAAGCACAGGAAATCCGGACAGAATCAGCAAGAATTATATCCAGGAATGCGCTCCAAAGCAGTCGCTAAAGCCTCTGGGCACTGTCCAGAATAGAACAAATAGATTAATCGATACGCCTAACGTCACAAAGGACCTCCATAGTCTGAAACATCGAAGAAGGTGTTCCAGTAAGCTCTCCTAGATACTAGAACACCAAAGGCCGTCCGAACCGGGAACATTAGAGAGGCTCTGCGAGCTCATCCGTACCAGGTCGAGGTCTCTACTCCCCGAACCAGTCTCCTCCAGCATTCCTTCGTCGCTGTGGAATGTGCTGCCGGGGAATCTGTTTCCAGACGGCTACAACCTGCAGCGTTTCAAATATAGCATGCACGACACTTATGCTCTTGCAGCGCTTCTACAGCGCCATAGGTTTTCAGCCTTTGCGGGAGGCTGAGCATTAAGAAAAAAAGCCAAACTGCCAAAAAGTAAGTAATCTGAAGGCGAAAGAGTTAAAAGCATCAATAGGGACACAAGTGTAACTGTTCTGCCTGCAGATAAGGGCAGCGCGACAGCGGTAATGGACACCGAAGACTACAAAAATAAAATAAAGGCATTGCTAGATCCAGGCACCTACCGCACTCTAGCAAAAGACCCGACCAAGACCATAGTAAGAAAAACTGAGACCATGGTGAAGAATTCAAGCCTCGACGAAGAAACCAAGAAGGTATGCAAAAGTGAAGCACTGACATCTCTAGGCTTTACGGATTGCCAAAAATTCACAAGCCCAACGTTCCACTTCGCTCGATCGTTGGCGCACTATGTTCGCCTATTTACGAGTTAGCCAAACACTTATATACATTGTTACAGCCATACGTTGGAAAAACCGACTCATATGTCAAGGACTCAGCCCATTTCATTTCGAAAAGATATACAGCTGGAAGAATCCGATATGCTGGTCAGCTTCGACGTTGTGTCATTAGTCACAAAGATGCAATTGAACACATCAAGAACATACGTCCAGAGGACATAACAAACCTTTTCTGGCACGTACTAACAACAACCTACTTCGTCTGAAACTCCAAAATGTACGAACAAATTGAAAGTGTAGCCCTCTAAGTCTAGTAATAGAAAACTTTGTAATGGAGAAGATCGAACAGACAGCTTTGAAGAACGTTCAATACAAGCCCGAAATATGGCTCAGGTACGTGGACGATACATTCGTCATCTGGAACCACGGAAGAGCAAAGCTAGAAGAATTTCTAGAACACCTGAACAGCGTGCATGAAGACATCTAGTTCACTATGGAGGTAGAAGATAACAAAAAACTGGCCTTCCCTGATGTTCTCCTAACAAGAAAAGGAGCTATAATAGGAAGAAAAGGAGCTATAATAGGCAAGATATATAGAAAAACAACCCATACTGACCGGTACTTAGATAAAGAATCAAACCACCGCCCATCTCAGAAGTACGGACCTATTGGAACTTTGACAGAATGCGCTAGAAAAGTGTGCGAACCAGAGGAACTCGACACCGAACTGGAACATCTAAGGAATGCTCTTAAGGCAAACGGTTACACAGAAAAGGAAATAACAAGAACAATGAGAAGAAATAGAGCAAGAACCAAAAGCTTTTCTACCCTACATGCCTGGAATAACAGACAGAATAATAGAAAAAATGTTACGAAAAGAAAACGTCAAGACCATCTACAAGCCCACAAGTTACAGGAATATTTGAAAACGGTGAAGGATAAAAGAGACCCACTCACAACACCGGGGGTTTATCGCATACCATGCGTATGTGGGAGTGTATACATAGGAACAACGAAGCGATCGATAAACACAAGGATTGCAGAACATGAGGCTGGCTGTCTACTGGGTCATACGGACAAATCAGCGGTAGCCGAACATGCGACTAAGGAAGGAGGCCATAGGATCAAGTTTGAAGAAACTCAAGTTCTTGCCGCAACGCAATATGCCAGACTCACGAAAGCGGTATCCATAAGACAGAGTTTAACGAGACACAAGTTTTGGCTACGACATTCTCTTGTTACGCCAGATTGTACAGAGAGTCCATTAAGATGTATAAACATAAGAACAACTTCAACAACAAAGAAGAAGCATATAAGCTGAATAGAATATGGATACCCGCCTTAAGAAACTCGGGAAATATAAGTGCCAACCCTGTTATAAAAATGGCAACAGACTGACAAACAGGTGGAAATGATTGGCATAGACTTTCATGGCAAACATTAGAAAAATCAATCTTTTTATTATATTACCTATTGGCTCTGATTCAGAAATATCATGTAATTTCTAAAAAAAAATCAAAATCGATTTTTTTTCCTTTTGCCGATTTCCGAGGTTTTCTAGATCGATTATTAGAATTTCAATTCACAGATCTTAGTAAATTCATATTCATCGAAAAATGTAAATACAAGTGCATCTATGTATACCTACCTATACGTAATCGTTATTTTCTGTTCAGCACATCAATCCACATTCACCACATGCGCACAAACTGAAAATAATATTGCAGGAAGATTATTTCCTGTTGATTTCATTTTATGTTCCAAGTATTGTCTGAGATGCAAACGCCCGTACTTGTTATCTATCTGAAATGGAGCTTGAATGTTCACGATATCGATGAATAAATGTATATGATAACATATATATTATACACAAATATAATATCTTCTTTGCAATCTTATGCCACTGTTTGCTGCATTATCATATAGAATGGTTTATCCCTATGTTATTTTCCACCTGCCTACGTACAGTTTTTCGAAACATCTCTCGTTGCGTATAACATTTATTCACAAAGTGCATTAGGATAATGAAAAGATGAACGATGAGATCAGAATAGCTGAAACTCAATGCATATCTATGTGGTATAGTACGGTACATAGACCACCTAGAGAGCATTAAAAACAGTACCACAATATGAGTTTTAAATTATATGGTGATGTGAATAGAGAGCTTTTGGACGTCCGTTTCCTGACGTTATTGCACGTTAACGGCTATTTGTGGCATGCACAGTTCTCCCGAAATAACCGAATCGGCGAATAACCGATAAAGTTGTACGTTAGCTACGGAAGTTTACGGTATGATATGATTACGTGCGGTATTGCCAGGTCTAAAACACTATGCGACAACGAGAAAAGAACAGTGATGATTTTCATAGCAACAATACTTATTTTGTGGTTTATCATTGGTAGTGTTCAACGGGACTTAGCGGACGTCAGCGCTTGTGGGCGCTTTGCGCTAACTAACCGATGAACGACAAGCTGTCAAAAAAGCGCCAGTCAGCTTGGTAAGCGCTTTAAAGAAGCGCTGTTTGGTTAGCAAAGCAGCACATAACTGGAAAAAAGTTATTTGTAGTTCTGAGAGAAGCAGTTACCTTTGTTTAGTGTCAATTTAATATCAGGTTTTGTGATTTTATAGCCTAGGTTTTTGACAATAGACATAATAAATATTAGAATAAGGAAATGGATATGACAGTTTTATCATGTCAAAAGGAAAGTCGTTCAACGGCCACTCCTAGCGCCTGCAAGCGCTTCCACGCTAGTAGGTCCCGTTGAACACACCCATTGTCAAAAGGAGCAGGTTTTCTTCCGTTAATTTTATTTGACAGTATTGTCCAATAAAAGCTACAAAGTTAGGCGTCTCCGGCAACAGCATGGGATTATCATGGGACTGAACCTACCTACACTTTGACTGAACCATGGTAGTAAAATCTGCTGCTTCGCGGATCCTGCATAACCTATTTTTTATTTTACTTGTGATGTGATCTATTTCCTGCTTGTGGTGCTTACTTGTTGGACGTAACATTTCTTGGACATTTCCGACCAAATCGATCATAATGTGAGGTTAAGTTAAAATGAAGTAGGTCCGATAATTGTTAATGCCAATTGCCAAATAACGCAACGATACACGTCACAGATTCGGTTACAAAAACCGTACACAAGGCACACGCTTATCCGTTATTCGGAACACACTGCGCATACTCAGAATAATGTTTTACGGATAGCGTCGTCACAATTTTTAGTGGCTCAAAATCTCTCTAATAACGTGCTATGTCGTTTTTAACACGATATTTTATTAGCTGCTCTTGTATCTTTGTATGTATGTATGCTTGTAACCGCCTCTTTGGAGTCGATTTTGTAACCTCAAACAAACAAATTTAATTTAAACTTTATTCATTTATCAAGAACTGGTGACAATACAATAGCTTAATAAATTTGTCTCATTATCGCGAACTAAAAAGTGAAAAATAATGTTGAAAATAATAAAAATACTAATATAATTAAAAAAAACGTTAGTGGGCGCCCCATGCTAATATTTTTTATTCATACTTATTTTCAACTTATATAAAGAATTATTTTTCACTTTTTATTGCTATAAAAGCGTGTTTTTATTTTTTAAACTACATACATAATGCCAAATATTCCATATACGAGTAATAGTGCTGTTTATTAATATGATTCTGTATAATAGTTATTTTCTTCTTCCAGGCACGTAGCGAGAGGGAGGGCCCGGATGCATACCTTAGTAATTTATATATTTCTAAACTGTTGAAACTTTTATGCTACTATTACTAGGCTACGAGCTTAGAAGAAACCGTCTCAATAAAGTTTGGAGATGGTCAATTATTGGCTAAAATCATTGATTATAAATGTGTTAATCAATGCTAAAATACCCAAGGGATCGAAACAAATTTAAACAAACATTTTAGGCGTCCAGGTATCAACTTTCTAAAGTGTTGCTCATAAAATAATTGACAAATAAACAATATTAACAATTATTCCTAATAGTACTACTAACTATTTCCAGTTTATGCCAAATGTCATTGTTTTGGGGTTGACGAAAATAAGAAAATTATGAATTATTTGAATTTATGTACACATACGAGTATTATGTGGCATACAGTTTTTGCTCAGAATTCAGAGAAGAAATCATTTTTATGTTTCAATTTTACACCCAAGTAGGAATGAATATTTTTGAGTTTAGTTCCTTGATAATGTAAAATATAAACACCGTCAAAACATGCAACATTATAATCATATCGTTTGGTTATTCTATATTTGATACCGTTTATTTTTTTGATAACAAAAAATGGATAATAGCCAGCAAAAAACTATATCGAGCTCAAGCCTCCCCACGTGGGGGGAAATGTAGATAAAAACAAGATTTGAATATTTCGAATACTCGACAGGTCTCCACCCACCCCTAGGTAGGGCCGTCACCTGTTTGGTTTTTTCATAGTGGGTACCGAAACCACTTTTTGTTCGCGTCCTTCAGAAGGACGTTGTTGGTGATACCTGACTGTACCTCCCCCCCCCGTGAAGTGAAATCCTGGCTATTTTTTTATAATTTTTGACAGTATTTGACGAAGTTCAAAATCCTTTTAACTCATGGTTGGCTTTCTGCAGATCCGACTGTGGCTACTCGTTGATACAAGTGCATATCAATCAAAATTCAAAATGACTATATGAAGAGCGTAAAGAAAATGTAACGTGACAGGCCATGAAATGGTGGCTTTGTACTCAAACTGAAGAAGGAAGTCGGTGCCTTTCGATAGTCATCTTGATTTGATGAAATTTAGGTACTGTTATGTTTCTTATTGTTTCTTCCGCGGGAACATGCTGGTCAAATACCACGTGTGGGTTACGTAATGCGTTGTTGGTGAAGAGGATATCCACGTGTCTGCGGATGTTCGTGAGTTTGTCATTGTGAGTGTTTGTTAATTTTGTTATTAACTATTTTAATGTGTCAACTGTGTAGTAGACATTTTAACTGACTTCATTTTCTTTTTCTCAGAAATATTTACTGTGCTTATGAATTCGGATATTTACATGTAGTAAGCGTAATTGGTCCATGATATCATTGTTTACCCTTTACCTGTAATTTATTAACTTATCCAGTCCACCATGGTGGTTTACTAAATGAAATAATTATTCGATTTGATTTGGTTATGTGGAAAGGAATGCATCGTGCGAAGAAGATTGTATCACGGGACTTAATCTTCTACACTTCAGGTTTTAGGCACTTTATCTGTTATGATACCCATATTTTTTTCTCGGCCTTCCAATATCTCTTCTTCCAGAGCATTGATAAGACCTGGCTCTGGCTGGAATCCTACTTTCATGCATTCGTTCTACATGTTATTTCCATTTAGTTTTATTTTCTTTTATTTTTTAGTTCATATCGAAGTTGTCTAATTTCGCTCGTATATTTCTGTTTCTTAATCTGTCTAATTTTGTGCAACCTTTCACTCTTCCTAGAAGCTTAATTTCTTGTGGTTGTATACTATTTTCTTCTTTTTTGTTGTTTTCCATGTTTCACTACCGTCTAAGAGGGTCGGAACAGCTATCGTCTTGTAAAATTCTATTCCAGTACCTTTCCTTGTTTTATTTTTTAATGCTCTGCTGATAGTTCCGCAAATATTCGAGAGTTTATTAACTTTTTCTTCTATATCTTTACTTCTGTCATAAGATATATCACAGCCTAAGTATTTAAAGTGTTTTACCTGTTCCAGTACTTCATCGTTTACGACAATTTTTATTTTAACTGGACATTTACCTGAGAAAGCCATGGTTTTAGTCTTGTTTGTCGCATATTTGTATATAGGGTGTAGACATTTCTCTGTAAATCACCTTCTGTTTCGGCTAAAACTACTAGGTCATCGGCATATAACATAGAGATTAGGGTGGTATTTTGGTCAAGATGTATACCTTCAGGGTATTCCGTTTTCAACTCTTTTATAATGGCGTCTATATATATGTTAGTGTTGGTGAAATACAGCAACCTTGTCTAACTCCCTTATTTACTGATATTTCTCGAGTTAATCTTCCCCCTATATCTATAGCAGTCTTGTTGTTCGTGTATAAAATTTGCATCGCTCTTATTAAGTATTTTGGATACCCCTGTTCTTTCATAATATCCAATAATTTACATCTATACTGTATTCACAGCCAAGCTGGACCAAATGAAAACAAGTCCGCGTGCGTGATCGGCTCATGTCGGTAGGGTCCCTAATAGTCCAGTACACTATGTGTGAATTGTATGTTATAATCCGGCAAGTAAAAACCTCCAAGACTGACTGGGAATCAGATCCAAATATGCGATGTCAAGTGTTCATTGCCTAAATGATCATCTCAAACTGGCAACTCGCTGCATTTAAGTTGCGATGGGTTAATAGGGCAACTCTTTTAAATAGTAATATAAAATTCAATAATTGCACCGGACTATAGCCGGCGCGTTCGCAGATGGCAGCGGAGAGTAACCACGCAAATGCTGCATGCGGCTGTTTATGTGCAGTCTATCTTGGGACTGAATATACTGTATATTGTCAAAAGCTTTCACAAAGGGGAATGTTGAGAAGAATCTTCTTCCTATTATTTAGTGTGACAGTTGAGAAATCTCGCTTGCACGTTGCATACAATTCCTGTTGAATTTTTCGTGATAAGATAATAGGGCATAAGTACTTGAAATACGCCGAATTATAAAGGTTTTGTTTGAGAATACTTTGAATAACAAACTGTTAACAATAGACCTATGTACGTATGTATGTTTTGTTTTTGAACGTACAAGGTTGTGTTGATGTACTCTGTGAAACGCGTGTTCTAAAGAATTGAAGTGGAATGTAGGGGATATTGACGATCGGCTGTCTGGCCAAATATGACCTTCAATATGCATATGAGCAGCTGAGTTTACACAATCTCCAAATCCTTATTGTGCACAGATCATTAACAGGATGGTATATTCAATACTTAACCTAATATAATATAAAAAAACAGTATAATACTTCTAATGAAATTAATAACACGATTGAGCTCGGTGCCGATAATAAATCAAACTGGCCACAATAGTAGTAGAAAGTCTATCTGTAAAACGTGCATCCATCCTTAATCCTTACTTAGACAGCACTGACCCAAACAGAATGCCCACAATGATGCAACGAGGCAAAGCACGCGTCAAAGATATTATGCTGAATAGGATAGAATACGTAAGTTCACGTTTAAAAACCGTACCAATACCAGTGTACCAAAGTTAAGGTTTGTCAGACCAACTTTCTACTTGGCTGGACTGTTGTGTGTAATCGGACGTAATTATGAGATTGTTCGCTGCGAAAAAATGCTGTAAAGTAGATTTAATCGATGTTCCTATGCACATTCAAAAATTAGTTCTCAGATATGTTAGGATAATACACGAAAACATAACAACGTCTAAGGCATTTGCATGCGTCCTGTGCCCCAGACAAAACCTGGACTCGTCGGAGAAGGCCGTCTGATGCCACTCAGCATGCCATTGTCTAGCTCTCTGCATTCTTCCTTCTTCAATATATGCGCTTGCCATGCTGCTACCACTGTAGCCACTCTACGCCCTATAGTTACAGCAGTTGCTCTGAAAGAAGCACCACGTTCTCGTTGACCTACATTTCGACCCTGTTCAAAGAGGGTTATTACGTATACTAGAGCTGTCAGCTGTTAAACATCTTTTAGTAGACAAAATATAGAATCATTGAGATATATACTGTATTCCACAGATAATGGCACCCTGTATACTACATTCCATGCATAGTGGACACCTTTTATATACGTGTCGAAAGCGTTTTGGTGATATCTCTATGACAACTCATAACATCACATCATAACAGTATAATTTTGTATGCCTCGGAAACTTGGACTGTTAAAAAGGCAGAACGAAATGCTTTTGAAATGTGGACGTGAAGGAGAATGCTGGAATACTAGATGAGCTCGGTAATCCAAAGAGACTGTCTTCCATTGTGTCGACGAGAATTCTTACGTTCTTCGGTCATATTCACAGAAGCGGTCATATGGAGAGACTTGTAGTTCAGGGCCATGCCCCGAGTGGGCGGCGCCATGGCCGTTCCCCTACACGCTGGGTGGATACGACGAAACAGTTGCTGGATATGAGTATCAAGAGCGCCACTGAACTGACAGTAAATCGCGAACGATGGCGAGCTACAGTTTCCAAAAGCTATTGATAATATCCGTGTCGGCAATGCTCTAGCTCCAACTTAACTCTAGCTCCGACTATGGTGATCTATGACAGCGGGGCCCCCCATCCCCCAAACCTTGCGAGTCAATTGAAGAAATCGACGATGGGTAAGGGAAAAAGCATAGTGTTCTCGAGGCAATGCCGGATCACGAAAAAGAGGAAATAAAGCTGGTCGAGGCTGGTACGAGTGAGAAAAGAGTTTACGATCTGCGAAGGCAGTATAGATATCCGCAACATTTTTGCACTGTCACATTGTATCTGTTGCCTTGAACCCAGAACACAGTACCGCAGCGCAGTACCTACGCGGAGCCATGCCGCGTTTCGTGATTTTATTACGCTTTTTATGGTTCTCCTTCAGTGAGGAGACTCTCAGATATAGATTGGAAAATGCTTGGCACACCAATCTGTGTACAGGATATGTTTAATAGCTCCGACGATTGGCTATTTTTAGACAAGTATTTTGCTTAGTGTAATTTCTAATTCCAGAAATGTATGTTGTGGATCTCTGAACCATCGCGCTTGATTGGCACATGATTGAAAACGGTGTCAAGTAGTAGTAGTGATGGGAGGGTGAAGCCAGGCATGTAGGCCACTTTTTGCCACCCTTACTAAACCAACACTGAAAACACTAAAGCCTACGTCCTTGAAAGCTGCTTGTCGAATCTTCCAGACATCTTGACGAAACTTCGTCTTGACAAATATCTGAACTTTGAGGTTGCGAAACATAGCAGACTTCCCCAGGAAGTGGAACGGCGTTTCGTTCTCTTCCCAGCATCTGGAGCAGATGGGAATCCCCTACTACCGTAAGCATAGGTCTACCTCACTCGCATGTGAAGCAGATGAGGAATTGAAAATCTTGGCGAATGCCGTGCACTTGACATATCAAAGGCCTCAGATAGAACGTGGCATGAGGGACTTCTGGCCAAGCTTGCTGCTCATGGACTACCATCTGGCCTGCGCCAGTGCCTGAACAGCTTTTTGAACGACCGATCTCTGTTGTAGTTGAAGGCTGTTGTTTATCAGACGTATTCTCAATAAACGCAGGTTTCCTCTACAGTGTTTCTGCTGGAAATAGCATGCAATCCAATTTACAGGTTCGCAGACGATAGTACATTGATATCGTACATGGAACCAGGAAAGTCACTATCATTCCAGGAGACGGTACGTCAGCGACAGCAATATGCCTTACAGATCAACGTAGATATCAAATCATTTGTCGAGTGGGGGTTAGTAACTACAGTATAGTTTAACGTACAGAAAACTCAGGCAACCACACTGACAAAGAGGTCTCACGTTGGCTTACCAACTGTGGCAGTGGAGGGTCAATCGTCAAGTCACCTTCCGTGAAGCTTTTGGCTATCAGCATCAACAATAAAATGTCCTGGCACGAACACGTCGTCAGTATTGCTAAAGCAGTATCCCAGAAGCTTGGAGTTTTGTTCCGTTGTATGAAGCTGTATACACTAGAGCAACTACTGCTGCTCTACGAGGCACAGATCTGACCATCATTGGAGTATTGGGCTAATCGATATGCCTAACCTCACACAGAACCTCCACAGCCTGGAACATCGAAGAAGGGTGGCTGGGCTGTCCCTGTTTCACAGCTTCTATATCCCGGGAGATGTTCGAGTGAGCTCTCCCAGGTAGTAACACCGAAGGCCGTTCGAAGGAGGAACACTAGAGAGTCTCTGCGAGCTCATCCTTACCAGGTCGACATCCGTACTCCCCGAACCCGTCTCGTCCAGCATTCCTCCTGTTGGAGAACTTCC
Organism: Callosobruchus maculatus; assembly: GCA_951848785.1. Lineage (NCBI taxonomy): Eukaryota > Metazoa > Arthropoda > Insecta > Coleoptera > Chrysomelidae > Callosobruchus > Callosobruchus maculatus. Next base: position 16,072,811 of record CATOUR010000056.1, read on the forward strand.
ACGCTGTGGAATGAGCTGCCTAGGAATTTGTTTACCGACGGTTACAACGTGCAGTGTTTCAAACATAATATGCACAGACAACTTATCCTCTCGCAGCGCTTTTCTACAGCGCCATAGGCTTTGGCGCGGCCTTTGCGGGCGCTGACCATAAAGAAAATATTATTATTATACTTTAGTGACATATCCTCGTATCTTGACCAGTACTGTACACCGGAGGAAATAGCAAAAAGTAGAGCAGCATCGTTTCGACGTCGTCGATGGCATGGCTTGGCTTGGCGTGGCATCCTATTACATGAAAAAGGTTCTCGGAGAATGCACTTCCTACGGTTTCTGAATTGGTTTTTCGTGATTGTCTACAAGTTTTTTCTGACCGAACAGTTTCGTTGTTATAGGTTACTGGGTTCGGTTATGACGACGAGAAAAAGGCCACTATAAAAATTGAACGGATTGTTGTGTTTCTTTATTTGTTATGGACAGCTGTTCCGAACCGTTACCACGCAGCCAGGGCATCCAATTGTGGAATGGAACTTTCCTGATATCTTACTGACTCGACTTATTATTTTTTAATGAAATGCTCGTCTTCCAAATCTAGCAACACACGAAACGATCTGTACAAAGAAGAGACAAGGGCGTATCCAGACATTTGTCATGGGAGGGGGGGGGGGGGGTTGGAAGGTAGCAGAGAATGAGGCTTTAGTATGCTCGCAACTTTCAGTTGAGGCAGTAGAGAGTAATATGTAAGTAGTATAGTACTCGCAACATTGAGAAGAAAAGGGTTGCGGTTGATGAAATACGGTAGGAGTAAATACGGTAATTAACGAACTCATTTGCCATAATTTTATAAAAAATAGATAATTTGAGAGCACTTATCCTGCCGCAGTTTTGAGTTTTGGTCTCGTTTACCAAAATTATATGTTTATATAGCCGGATCTTTAAGTCCACAAAAATAAAACTAAAACCTCTATTTGGCTTTCTGTAATGTCAAAACCTCGTGTCCCGGATAAATTGATAGCGCTAGTTACACATTCGACCGCACTTTTGAGTTTCGGTCTCGTTTAACAAAATTTAAAATGTCTATGCCTCCAGATTTTCCTGAAGTTACCCTAAAATAAGAGTCTAAAAGTTGTCTTTCTATAATGACATAACCTCGTGTTCCGGATAATTTGAGGGCACTTATTACAAATCGGGCCGCAGTTTTGAGTTTGGGTCTCGTTTACCAAAATTAAAATGTTCATATTTCCGGATTTTCAAGTTCCCCTGAAATAAAAGTCCAAAATCTTCACTTGTCTTTCTATAATTACAAAACCTCGTGTCCCGGGTAATTTGAGGATGTACGTCACAAATCCAGCCGGAATTTTGAGTTTCGGGCTCGTTCAACGAAAGTAAAATATTTTCATACCCCCGAATCTTCAAGTTTACCGAAAATGAAAATATTGTGTGCTCCCATTCGATCAGAAACGTTTTGATGATTCGGAGAAATGTTTGAAAATCAGTTTGAGAGAATGCAAAAAACTGTATGTCATAATTCATTGAAAACTGATAAATCCTCATGCTGAAAAACGGTCCTACTTTTCTAGTATCTATGTATGTATGACTGAGCTTAAGCATTTCTGTCTCGACAATAGTACGAAGATTAAGACAAGCAATATATCGAAACTGAGCAGTAGGAGAGAATTATAATTTTGTGGGTGTAAATTAGAGCAAATTTTATGTCTTTTCGTGTCATTGTGTTACCCAATGAGGTATTTGTTTTTAATCACGTGACGTCCGATTCAAAATCAGTAATGGGATATCCTGAATATTTCCTTTCTGTGTTCCACCCGATAAAAGAATTCCAACAAACTAGCACACTTGGGGTCTAAAGTGATCCATTTAGGAACTACAGGTACTTAAAGCTTTGTATCACTATGATTCCGTTCGCGACGCTTCGCCTAAGTGGGCGAGCACGTTTATAACATGTACCCCTTGCTAGTGTTTCATAATGGTAGTGGTACAATTCTTTAAGTACCTGCAGCTCTTGTAATAATCACCTTAGACCACAAGTGTGTGATTTGTTGGAATTGTCTTCTCGGAAGGAACATAGAAAGCCACAAGTATACAGGATGTCCCATTAATAATTTTGAATTGGACGTCACGTGACTAAAAACAAATATCTCATTGGGTAATACAATGACAAGAAAAGACACAACATTTGCTCTAATTTACACCCCCACAATTATAATTCACTACTTCTGTCCAGTTCCGATATATTGCTTGTCTTAATCGTCGTGGGATACCCTGTATTTGTGGAATATGGCCATTTTTACTGATTGTGAAACATGAATTGGTTCAGGAATAGCAATATTTATGCTACTGTTTCTGCTGCAACTACAAGAATTTCGTGCGTATGATATTCTCACGGAACCATTTATGCATATACCTAGCTCGCATTTAACAGGCTTTCGTTTATGTGAGAAAATACATAAGTGAAAATATGAGTCAAAGGGCATACACTTCAGATCTGATTTAAATTTCAGAATATAACTTTCTGATGTAGTGGTTCAACCAATAGAAATTTTGCTTTCTGGGACATTAGGAAAGATATTTGAGGTGGTGGGTTGAATAGTTATCTGCCTATTAAAATTATCGTATAATGCTAAAGTAAAACTTTCAGAATTTTTAATTTTTAATATTTTCAAACTAATTGGAGGGGACTGGGCTCTCATAGAAATTTTGCTTTCTAGGGCATTAGGAAAGATATTTGACATGGTGGCTGGAATAATTATCTGCCTGTTTAAATTGTCGTATAATGCTACAGTAAAACTTTCAGAATTTTTAATTTTCAATATTTTCAAACTAACTGGAGGGGACTGGATTCTCATACTCAATAGAAATTTTACTTTCTAGGGCATTAGGAAAGATATTTGACGTGGTGGCTTGAATAATTATCTGCCTGTTTAAATTGTCGTGTAATGCTAAAGTAAAATTTTCAGAATGTTTAATTTTTAATATTTTCAAACGAACTGGAGGGGACTGGACTCTCACACGCAATAGAAATGTTACTTTCTAGGGCATTAGGAAAGATATTTGAGGTGGTGGCTTGAATAGCTATCTGCATGTTTAAATTGTCGTATAATGGTAAAGCAAAATTTTCAGAATTTTAATTTTTTTATATTTTTAATTGGAAGGGACTGGACTCTCATACTCAACAGAAATTTTGCTTTCTAAGGCAGGAAAGATACTTGAGGTGGTAGCTTGAATAGTTATCTAATAAAAATAAACTCTCGTACAATTCTAAAGTAAAATTTTCAGAATTTTTATTTTTTAAGATATTCAGACTACTTGGAGGGGACTGGATTCTCATACTCTACTCAGGAGAGGATTTGCCAATTTTTTTGCCGATATTCATTGAATAGGATTGGTACCTTAAGAAGGAGAAGAAGAAGAAGAACCAGAAAAGAAGTTTGTTTAGAATCCTTGGTTCTAAAGTCTTTGGTGATCTACTAAGTTTATACTTGGCATGGCACATGAATGTCATTTGCTAGTCTGGTCTCCCCGTCCCTATTATGATTTTTTTATTTAAAACGAACTTGTTTAATTATCGAGGCAAACTACTTGATACAAATTTTTCTCTCCTGATTTTATACGTACAGTGTTTCCTCTGCCTCGATCACCTGTCTATTAAATTAATACTATAACTGGTAGTTAATAATACTTGTGGTCAGTTCAGCCGTACTTGTGGTTATCAACTACAGTTCTTTCATATTTTCATTTTATCGCGATTGAATGTAGATATTTGTTAGGAAGGCAAAAAAATGTTTGCTTTGTAGTCTATTCACGCATAAAAATCAACTTGTTTGCGTAAATTACATCTCGAAGAAAGAAAGTACAAAAAGCGCATTGGATAAATTCGATTATTTCAGGCTCTGTAAAGACGTAAAACGTAAACATTGAGGTTGGAGATGTAAGATGCAATTATCGATTTAGGTTACAGACACGTCTACTACCTCCAAAAAAATAAGAGTTAAGTCGAGTTGATTAACTCAGTAGGTACTTCCCACACATTACAACGATACCAGTTTATTATTTTCCCATTTTATGAAGCTATAGTCTGAGATCCTCTTTGTAACCAAATCATCACCCGCCCACCCGCAAAAAAGTGTATTATACCACCCACCTCTCCACCACCCCAATTTCACCCCAAAAGTAGGAAATGATCACGAACCCCTAAAAAATGCCTAAAAGTGCCTAAAAACGATATTTGAGCTGTTTTTATATATTCTGTTTTTTATTATTACTGGGCCACTACTAACACCATTTCTAAAGGCCATACTCGTATTTCATTCTTGCCTGTGTCGAAATTTTATTAAAATCAATTCAATACTTTCCACCTTACACAATATCGAACGATCTAAAGCGTTACTCGTATGAATATACATTAGAAAATTCTGCCTTGGTTTCTGTAATACACAAGGCAATGTTCGGACGGACCTAAAAAAGTGTATTATGCCGCTAGGTCTTTCTATCACAAATCAATGAACAATCTATTATAAATACAACAAATTTTTTTATTTTATCACCCTCCACCCCCAATCACCCCAATTTCACCCAACCCGAATGTATAAAAAACAATCAGAAACCCCTAAAACCCCCAAAAATATTTGAAATTTTTTGTTTTTTCTAAATGCACCGCCGCCATGCACCAATTTTAAGGGTTACCCAATACGATCCCACAGTATATCACTACCCAAATTTTATCACAATAATTCATGCAGCGGTTACTAAGATTACGAAGCTAGAAAAATGCCAATAGACATACAGACAGGCCGATAGAAAGACAGACAGACTGAGTGTCGTGGATTTTCGTTATTTAGACATCATAAAACGCCCAAAAAGCGTATTATCTCAAGAACGAAAATTTTCGCGATCACAATACCCACTCCCCTCACCTATCGGTATCAGAAGTAATAAAATTAAATAAATAGATGCAGTACAGCACAATAAAAATGATATACTGTGTAAGGCTTTCGCGGCCATCGTCCAATGAATTTGTGGTTCTTGGGTTTTTAGGCCGGCCGACCACAAATTAATTCAATAAAAATGATGCTTCATTGTCATTATTAGTTGTGACATTAACGTAATTTAAAAATAAAAGTAAATAAAAGAATAACGACAGAAACAACCATTCTCCGAATTTGACACAAACTATCACATTTCAATATGTTACAGTTTTCTACCGAAGAACTTAAGTTTTATGCTGTAATATTTTAAGTTGTGTCACTTTTCTCAAATGATAAAACGAGCAACCTACTAGTTTTTTGTATCAGATTTAAGATATAAGTTATGTGTAATTAATTTTATTGTCATTTATTTGATTACACCAAAAAAATCCTTAGGGATGTTAATGCTTTTCATCTACTTTAAGGAATAACAATTCTGTTAATTTTCTCGTTCTTAATAAAACTAGAACCATAATGCATACTTATTTTAATATAGTACCTACTATTGCGATTAATTGAAGTTGAAGCGTAATACGTTTATCAGTACTTTTTTGCAATATTTTGGAAGAAAAGCGAACCATTTATGCATTTTATTAGTTCAAGCATCGTTTCTTAATTATTAAAGGTGATTTAAAGCTATTTAGATGAATCCGAGCATTCAATAAAAGTCCATTTTACCCGAAAAAAGATCTATTGCAAACACAAAATGATTAAGATCAAAAATATCGTACTAAAATGTAACTGGAAAACTTCAAACTGCTCTACTGTAAAATCTGCACTTTTTGAACTATGACGGTATTCCTCCGGATGAGCGATATATTCTTCGTCCAAGAATTGATTTTTATGTGTGTTTGTACCGTTAATTACCGAACACCCTGTACGTGAAGGTTAATTAAGTTCGCCACCCCTACCAGCAGTATCAACTGGCGCTCAATTAAAAAGTTACATAACAGGCGTGCGGTGCGAACGGACCGACGTCTGCGGGTGCGCAAAAAAACAAGTCCGACCGGTAAGGTACGGTGCCGGTGGCGCGAAGCCAGTCCGGCCCTGCGCCCGAATGTCCCGACAAGGCCACGAAGGCTGCGCTCCTGCTGTTCAGCGCTGTTTGCTGCTCCTGCCGTCCTGCCCCTGCCCCTACTGCAGTTGTTACCACTGACCACATGCCACAAGCCAGCCGTTCCTATTCGTACACACGTATCGGCATGGCATGGCATGGCATGGCATCTGCACTCGACGAAAACGGAACAAGTCTAGTAAGCTGAGGTCAGGGTTGCCTTCAGACTAACAACTGAACATAGAGGTAGTAAACACCTAATACTTCTAATAGGCCGACATCTTTCCTTACGTTATCATATTGATGACCACCAGATAAGGCAATCATAATTGTTTACTATCGTCTTAATTGTATAGTATTCAGAAATATTCCATTCTACTTTAAAAAAGACGGTATTTTGATGGTTCAGAAATGATTGCAGTAAAATCAATAGATATCCCTCTACTGCGTTACTGCATATTTCTTCATCATAAACGCAAATTCTGAAGTCTTACAAAAATTTTGAGGAGCTGGCAACACCGACATAATTTTCGTGCGACTTATTTACGGTAGAACCCCGCTGGTCAAACGTTTGTTTTGTTTGTGCGTCTTTTATGCTTAGTCAGTAAAATCAAATTTGCTGGTAACTGTAGTGAAGCTTTACGGACTTTCTGTGCTTATATTCGAGTGTAGTTCAACAGTTTTTCGAGATGGAACTCAAAAAGTGCAGTATTTGTAACATGGGCTGCATTGGAAGAATTTTCAGGTTAGTTGGCAATGTTTGGAGGCTGAAGTGTCAAAGATGACGGCTTTGAACACGCCACGCTGAAGTGGTTTGTTTATTACCTCTATGTTCAGTTGTTACCTGAGGGGTTGCCTAATGTCCTAACGTTACCATGAATATATATTGCGGCCATCGCCGGCCACTCGGCAAACATTGGAAGTAATTGAGAAGCGGGCCTTAAAATTACGGTTTGCCTATTATTACAAATTTTCAGTATAAGCAAAAAACAGTACACAGAAACCAAATCATAGAGAAAACAAGGGAATAATATAATATGTGGTCTATGGAACTCAATCGCAAAATTTGGTACAAGAAAACTGAAAAACAACTTGGACATAATAGATCTATTCGGGTTTCGACTCGGGTTTCGACAAAAACCGTTTTCAAACTGTCGGGAGCGTATGCCGTAGAAATGACCGTGTTCGGGTTTGCACAAACTAATTTGAAACCAGTCAGACGGCTGCAGTCGGATATTCGGGTTCAATTTGTGGACGGTTTGGAAACGGTAAAACTAGTCATAGATTGGGGGCATGAATCGTTCTCGAACTGCTGCTTGCGCATGCTCAGTTCACTGTATACACGCTGTTGTTTCCGATCGTATCGTGACAGCTGATCGGTGGTTTTAATTTGTGTTCGGGTTATTTTCAACTCGGATCGGTCTTGAACAGTTTGTAAACCGTTTCCAATCTGATCCGACTACGCATCTAGTTTTGCGCAGTCCACGGACAGTTTGAAAATCGTCAGCACATTCGAACCCGAATGAAGCTAACGCAGTTCGTTTGTCACTACTCCGCTACTGGACAAAATCTAATTTGAGATTCATTCTTAAGTAACAAAAACAAAAATTTGGAGAATATTTACAGCATATTAAAATTAAACAACAAACTGTAATAGTAGTATAATAGAGTGTGCAGACAATTTTTTTAATGAAATCATTTTGATCATTCTCAGCGAATTCAAAAACATCTAGTTCCATTCTGTTTCTATGCATCACTAGTTTTCCACAGTTTTCTCACGTATTGCAGCCATCATTAAATCTTAAAGTTAAATTTCATTAAAAAAAATCAATCAACCTAAATGCTTGACGTACTAAATTTTATTGGCCAAAGCAAAATCTTGGATTAATTTTAAAGTTTATTAAAAATTTTAAATCAACCTAAATTTTTGACTGGGCGACTTCAAACTGCAGTATATTTTACTACCACACCGATAGGTGAGGGGAGTATTGTGATCGCGAAAATTTTCGATTTTGAGATAACACGCTTTATGGGCGTTCTATGATGTCTATATAACGAAAATCCACGTCACTCATTTCTGTCGGTCTGTCTGTCTGTCTGTCGGTCTATCGGTCCGCCTGTTCGCGTCCTTCTACCCTCGTAATCTCTGTAACAGCTGCATGGATTGTGACGAAATTTGGGTATCGATATGCTGTGTAGTCCTAGTAGGTAATGCTGGTATAATTTTGGAAATCGATGTACGGGGGCGGAGTAATTAGCAAAAAACAAAAAATCTCAAATATTCCTCAAACTTCGTTTTTAGGCGTTTTATGCGTCCCTGATCATTTTCTACTTTTTTTTGGGTGGGGGTGAATTTGGGGTGGTTGGGGGTGTAAAATTTTGTTGTATTGATAGTGGGCTGTCTATTGACCTGTAAATGGAAAAGCTAATGGCATAATACGCTCTTTTAGGTCCATCCGAGCACTGCCTTGCTTATTATAGAAACCAAGGGACTAATTTTTGATGTATACATACGAGTATTGTTCCAGATCGTTCTATATTGCGTAACGCGAAAAATATTGAATTGATTTTTATGAAACTTTGACACAGTATTACTACCGCGGCGAGAATGGAAAACGCTTATCTATGTTTTAGAAAAATCGTGTCAGCGGCGGCGCCGCAGTACCTAATAAAAAAACTAAAAATATAAAAACAGCTCAAATTTTGTTTTTAGTCGTTTTACGGGTTCCTGATTATTTTCTGCTTCTTTGGGTAGGGGGTGATTTTAAGGTAGTTCGGGAGTGGGGGGTTGTAAAACTGAAAAATGTGTTGCATTCATGATGGGCTGTCCATTGACGTGTGAATGAATAACCTAGCAGCATAATACACTTTTTTAGGTCCATCCGAACAGTGCCTTACTTATTATACGAGTAGAAACCAAGGGACTTAAAATTTGTGATGTATACATACGAGTATTGTTTCAGTTTCTGCATTGCGTAAAGCAAAGATTGTTGAACTGATTTTAATGAAATTTTGACATAGTATTACTACCGCGACGAGGTTAGAAAGCGCGTACGTTTTGTAAAAAAAACTTGACAGTGGCGGCGCAGCAATAGTGAAAAAAGCTAAAAATATAAAAGAGCTCTAATTTCGTTCTTAGGCGGTTTGGAGGCTATTGATCATTTAGCATCGTTCAGTTGAACCATGCAGAAATAAACTGCGGCGTCCTGCCTTCTAAGAAAGGAGACGGAAGAAACTATTGTCGAGAGGATTTGTGATGGATGCTTCTTTGCGGGAGAGTGGGCGATGATTTGGTTGCAAGGGGATTTCAGACTATAGTTTCATGCAATAGGAAAATAATAAAATGGTATCATCATTATGTGTGGGAAGTACTGAGTCAATCAACTTGACTCCATTTTTTATATTATATTATTTATCCAATTATGCATAAAATGAGATCGATTTTTCAAGATATGATTTCCTACCGAATAGCACGGAGACTAAATGCATTCTGTCTGACTTAAGGCCCGATCAAACAGAAGGCGTTCTAGAATGCGACGTTACGGCGTTCTCTAACGCTGCGTTACCGTATTCTGTTGTTTGCACCAAACGGGCCTGTTTGGTGGGATGAGCACAAGCGTTACGCCAATTTTTGTCAAGATGTGAAGTGATTCAGACATAGATGAACTCAAGGCCCGGGCAAACAGGGGGCATTCTAGAGTGCGGAGTTACGGCGTTATAGAACGCTGCGTTACAGCGTTCCGTTATATTGTTTGGTCGGGCATTTATTGTTCATGAAAAGTAAGTTGATTATATGAATATAGCGCCTCCTGTATCTCAAATATGGAAAATTTGGACAAAATACATTTCGAAAGTCTGTCCTCAAATCTATGGAAATTTATAAATATTGAAATCCAATTACGTGCCCAGTAGAAGAAATAGATGATATGTGGAAACATCTAAAACAGATTGTTACAAGTCTTTAGTTTGATTGGGTAGGTAAACACTTAATATGGATTCAACTATTTATTTACACGAGCTATATCTGCTACGTCTAACCTACTAATAACCAGTCTAATTTATTTACAGTCACTACACTGATTTATATTTGTCCTTCACTCACTAATTTATATCACTGTCCACTTATTTTGCACGCGCCCCCGGTATATCGCGGATTACGTCTCACAGGTTCACTGTTAACTCTCCAACTCTGTCTGTCTGCCCGTCCCATGCGCCTATATATCGTACGCGTCTCTGGTTCTCAAAAGCCTCTAACTGCGTTCGCCTCGTTTGCGACCAGTTTCTGGAAGTCTGGGTTCGAGAATTCACGTCTACGTACGGCGGACAGGGCCGAACTCGCACAAGATAGTAGAAGATACAAATGAGACTGTAATACCATCAGCAACAATGCAATCAAAGGGCGCTTTGTGCCATGTTATTCGTAAATCGAGTGCCAGACGCTTTTTTCACAGTCGCTACTACTAGTATTTTTCATTCGTTATTGTTTGAAGCTTCTTTTTAAAATTACTTTTAATATATTTAATCTGATGGTCTTTTTTTTAGTGGCTAGAGGTATTTAACCCATTCAGCGATGAATACATTTCTGATGTTCTTTAACCCTAGAATACTAACCTTATTTTTATGCCTATTACTACTAACCTTCGTAAAATGTACTACTTGGGAAAGGATCAAAATTAAAAAAAAAAAAGGTTTTTATCATTTATTAACTTTTACTGAAAATTGTTCATAATAAGAATATCTCCGAATACAAATATTAATAATAACAAGAAAAATTCCATTTTTGAACTGCAAGACACACAGCAAAGGGCAGATGTTCTCCGCAAAAGGACCTTTGGCAGTGGTCAAATTAGCGCGTCGCCATTCTAAGTTTTTTGAGGGACAGTATTGGCACCTTGCACTCTTGTTTAGACTAGGAGTGGCTCTATCCTCTGATACATCTTGGTTTAATATATTCTCAATAATTAATCTTAGCGAGCGGCTTAAAGTTGGTCAAGTTTTTCATTGTACCAACCATGGTTTTATTAGCTGGTTTTATGATAAATACATAATTTTTTTTCTCGAAATGGTTCCTAGCTCTTTGTTTGTTGGTTGGGATTACACACAATCCATGAATTCAGACGCAGATGGACTAAAGGCTTCTTGAACACTATACTCGCTCTCGGAACCACTATCCAACGCACTCTATTCTCCTCATTTTCACCGGGCAATAATCCTGCTAAATCTTGTTTCTCTTCTAATGGTAATTATCTTTGTCATATCCCATTTGTTAGCTTCCATAATGTTATATTCTGAAAAAACTAACGACATTGGCAAAAATAATCAAAATAACGCTAAACTGATCTTATGTTTAAATATAACATATATACTAACCTTCGTAAAATTTACGACGCTGTTGTTCAAATAAAACTATTCCAATTACTATTAAATGCACTTTGGGTCACTAACTTACTCACACCGATCTAATAGAAGATTAGACGAGCGTACAAGGTCAAGGGCTAAGCCGCGTCGATAAAATTGCAGATTAAACTACGTCTCGTCGTAAAATTTACGATGGTTAGTATTCTAGGGTTAAGAGCGTGTTTTTTGAAATTATATTCATTTTAATTTCGACAAAATCTGTTCTTGCTGGCCTCTGTTTATAATTGAGGAAGCTTTTGATTCTCCATATATGAGGGTATCAATCCCCGAACTGAAGACATCAATTATGACACGGGATTGAATAAAGTTTATCGTTATAGTTTATCATTTCATTGTCTAAAGATAACGATGATAGGCAGACAGACAGACAAACAGACACCGATGTAAAATCAAAGCCGTCCACTACATTGTTTCTATTAGCAAAAGTATCCTAAAAGATTTCTTAAATATCTTGCAACTACATTTCCAGTAAAAAGCCTTCAAATGAATCCCACAGACATATTTTCGTATTTCTTTTATTATTATCGTTGTTATAGGTACTTTATGCATTTGATTCTTTCTGTCTCGACCGCAACCTTCAAACGTGAAATCGGCTTCATAGTGCATCTCTGTCAGTTTGTTTTGTTCCTACCAATGAAAAACTGAACTACGGGTATCTTGCTAATGGTCCTCATTTTTATGGCGATTGCAGATTTATTAATAGCGTGTATTACATTTTTCCACGTATTTTATGAGTACAGCAATAATAGGCTTTTAGCAATTAATATGGTCTATTGTATGGAAGAGCAAGCCTGCGGCAAACATAGGCGTGCCTCCATTTATTCAAGAAGGCCATTTTCAACACCATTCGTCCTCCTAAGAGACTTCTTTATCGAAGGTGGCTCAACCTCTCAGTTTACCTAATCCTCCACCACTTCCGTTTTTTTCAAATTAGCAAGTTTTCCTAAGGTTTGTGGTGCTTTATACGCTAGTATCCTCTTGTTACAACTGTTGCAGGGTAATGTAGATGGGGAACGAAGTAGGAGAAGGAGGTTATGAAGAAAAACGGAGGCGAACATTATGAGAGGGGGCAAGGAGAAGAAGGAGAAGAAGGAGAAGAAGGAGGAGAAGGATGAGAAGGATGAGAGGGATGAGAAGGAGAAGAAAGAGGCAATGCATAGAAAGAGAGGGGAACAGGGAAAGTGGGAGGAAAAAGAAGGAAAAGGAGGAAAAGGAGGAAAAGGAGGAAAAGGAGGAAAAGGAGGAAAAGGAGGAAAAGGAGGAAAAGGACGAAAAGGAGGAAAAGGAGGAAAAGGAGGAAAAGGAGGAAAAGGAGGAAAAGGAGGAAAAGGAGGAAAAGGAGGAAAAGGAGTAAAAGGAGGAAAAGGAGGAAAAGGAGGAAAAGGAGGCAAAGAAGGAAAAGGAGGAAAAGGAGGAAAAGGAGGAAAAGGAGGAAAAGGAGGAAAAGGAGGAAAAGGAGGAAAAGGAGGAAAAGGAGGAAAAGGAGGAAAAGGAGCAAAAGGAGCAAAAGGAGCAAACGGAGCAAAAGGAGCAAAAGGAGCAAAAGGAGCAAAAGGTGCAAAAGGAGCAAAAGGAGCAAAAGGAGCAAAAGGAGCAAAAGGAGCAAAAGGAGCCAAAGGAGCAAAAGGAGTAAAAGGAGGAAAAGGAGGAACAAAAAGAGGAAAACGAGGTAAAGGAAGGTAAGTGGGAAAAGGTGGAAAAGGAGGGAAAGGAGTGGCATAAAAGGAGGGGGCGAGGGGGACGTGGAGAAAGAGGGTGAGGAAGAAAAGGAGAAAGATGAGATTGGAAGGAAATGAGAGGAAAGAAGGAAGGGGAGGAGAGAAAGGATGGGGAGGTGAAAGATGGGAAGAGGAGGAGGAAGTGAAAAACGAGAAGAGAAAGTAGCGGCAGAAGGAGAAGAGGAAGAAGAACGAGAGGAAGGAGAAGGATGACAGAGAAAGAGAGAGGGAGAAAGAGGCAGGAACAACAGGATTAATAGGAAGATCGGAAAAAGAAGAGGACACAGCGGACAAGGAAGAGAAAGAGGATGAGATTGGTCCAGGAGGAAGTTGGTACAAGAAGACTAGAGAGGAGAAAAGGGAGGAGAAGGAAGGAAGGCAAGTTTTACTCTTCTTACGGTGTCTTTCGGTCACCGTGAAAACGAAGTGCATCCGCGCCAGTGCATAAATGCATAATGGGGAAATGCGTCCGGCGCAGCGGGGAACCGCAAGGTTACTTTCCAAGCCGATCATTGGTCGCCTCCTCGCGGCTCACCGCCTGCCACTCGACAGTCCAGTCACCGTAGGTGATTTCACTGGGAATAAAGGACAATAGGCTATACAGCTATTCATAAACGTTTACCTTGAGTTAGTTTCCCTTTCTTACAAAAAAAAATCACTTCCTTTTTGAGTTTTTACATGTCGAAGTCCGGTGTTCTATGTTCAAGTGAGGTAACTACTGATTGCTTCTGTGCTGGGTGATAATGTGACTATTCGTTAAGATACCTATCCGTGTGTGTGGGCTTCCAGTAAACGAAATCTCTTAAATGTCCATCTTATCAACGAGAAACCAAAACATCGAAAAAATGAAGATATCCATTTTTTAAAATGCCATTGTTCATTTTACCTCGACGTCAGTTGGGTTTGAATAACTAGGTGTTCAAGGAATCTGTTTCGTAAGGCTCAATTACAAAAAAAGAAATTATAGACATATCGGAACCAGGAATCAAATGGTGTTATTCAATGCTTCTTGTTGAAAAGCTTCCATGAAAATATCTACTACTACAGCCGGCAAAGATGTAGCCTCTGCAACTTCAGATGTTTGCTCTATCCGGATGTAAAGAATTTTCTAGCGACAATGCCTGTGTAAATTTCTAAATCGATCTGAGTGAATGAAGAAAGGAAAGAGGCTTTCTTGTGACAAGAGCCATAGGCCTACAACAAGCGGGCCCTTCTGCACCTCTCCTCACTCTAGCTCCCAAGTCCAACCCTCATTGCAAAGGTGAGTCCTGTCCATCTTATAATCTCAGATTCAAGGACCCTTAAACCTAGTATAGTTTGCCTGTGATACCCAAGGACGTCACAGGCCCTCGAATTTCGTGAACAGTAGTAGTAGTAGTAGTAGTAGTAGTAGTAGTAGTAATAGCAGTAGTAGTAGTAGTAGTAGCAGTGAGGTGTCCGCGCCTCGAAAATAGGCCCCAGTAGTCCCTTGTTGATGTCCCCAAATATCACTGCTTCTCCCTTCCTGCCAAAACTTCCCGACCTTTTGACAAAGGCCAGTAAATCGGTCTAGCTTGGGGAGGGCAATTCCTCTGACTGGAGTCTAAATATCTCGTATCCCAGCCTGCCTAGCAACTCGCAAGGGAATGGTAGACCGTTTCATCGGCTTCTTTACAGCACATAATTCCTAATAGTGGTAGTGCTGCCTGAGCCTGCAGTACCCCGTCTGAACACCCACGAGGATTCTGATTCCCCGCCGCCCTTAGTTTCATAGCCATGTTGATCCAGATGCCCCGTTATAAAATCCTTGGCTCGTTTGCGTCCCTCACTTTGCCTCTACTGTTCATCTGTGGTATCGTTCAGCCACTTTTTGAGATCAGAAGTTACCTGATGCCTACTTATTCCAATAACGGTCTCTGGGGCCAACAAACTGTCCCCTAATGCAGAGTCTAGCCAGCATATCGGCTTCCCCATTACCAGGAACCCCCGTATGATCCACATCTGGATAACCTCCTTCAGCCTGGCCAGCTATTTCAGACTTTCTGCGTAGTCCATAATTAGGGGTACCTTGGTTGCGGGCCTGTAGATGGCTTTCAGTCGCGCCCGTCAGAGAAGGAATTTCATGAAAATGAAAAGCACAAGCTAAAACCGTGCATATTTCTGCTTGAAATACCGTGGTGTGTCTTCCAAGGGGAGTGGAAGAACTGGGAAGGCATGGCAGAACACAACAAGGTAACTTTGAAGTGGGTGCCACGAGACTCAGGCATACGTGGCAATGAAAAGGCGGATGAGTTAGCGAGACTAGGCTCGTTTGCTCTATACATTGGAGGAGAACCCGCTCTGGGGGTGCTCAAAAGCACAATCAGACACCAGGTCGTAGAATGGATGAAACATCAGCACAAGAAGCAGTGGAACTTGTTGCCGGGATGAGTTCGTGGTAAAACATTCATTAAAGCTCTATGCAATAGAACAGTCTGAAACACTACTCTCTTTGAGTAGGAGTCAGCGTCGAATAACTACGGGTCTCCTCACGGGACATTGTGGCCTGAAGGAACACATGAATAAAATGGGACTCTACAATGGAGAGCTCAACTGCAGACTATGTAGAGGGACTGAGTCAGCTCTACATGTGCGCTGTGAGTGCAAAGCTCTAGATCACAAGAAAAAACAGCTCTTTGGGAAGCCCAAGCTAGAACCAATGAAGTACAGCTCAGCACCAGGACCAGTAGGCAACTGCATAAACTTATACAGGGCTCCATATTGCTGGAGTGGATACTGTGAATGAGGGGAGTTATAATACAATAGGCCTTAAGGCTCCTGTACTGACGGGGACAGCATGGTCGGACGGCTCTTGGGAAAAAAAGGAGAGTGCAAACGCATCTATTGTGACTGCAGTATCATCGCTTGCCGGCTGAGTCCGAGTCCGAGCAGCCGCAGCCACAGCCGGTCTACTTTATTAATATTGCCGCATTTTATTTTTAGACCATGCGGACCATGCCGTCGCTGCAGACCGGCCATCACAATGCTCCACTGCGATCGGTATGTCGACTATGCTGAATCCGACGCCACAACGCGCTCACGCTGCCGCCTATCTTCAACGTCGTCTTCGTCGTCGTCATAGTCTAGGATTTCTTCTTCTTCCTATCCTCCATGTCGGCCGTCTCAGCGCCAACCACCCTTTAGGTTTACTAACAGCCACACGTTGACTCTGCTGTGGACGCCTTCAAATACTTTTTTGGGTCAAGAAGAAGGATAAGGGAGGTATAAAGTGAAAGAGGAGGATGAGAAAAAAGAAGAAAAGGAAAGACAAAAAGAAGTCTCCTTCCAACAAATACTACACTAGTTTCAGATAAAACTCAGGTGTTTTAACGAACTAGTATCATGGATTTAAAAACAATGATTAAATCATTACGGGTCACGAACCTTAACCCAGATCACGGTAACCGAATCACGGAAGAATAAAACGGGAACACAGGATAAGACAATATCAGGAAATAGGAGCTTGAATAGAGAGTGCAGGAAATGCATTTGTAAAACTAAAGAAAGTTCTTTGCAGCAGAGATATAAACCTGAAACTTAGACTACGAATGCTGAGGTGTTGTGTCTTTCCGACCCTGCTATATGGTGCCGACGCTTGGATGCTTAAGAAGCCTTAAGAAGCCAGAAATGGATAGACCGGAGGCTTTAGAAAGATGGTGTTATAGAAGAATATTGAGGATCTCTTGGACCGATAGGGTCTCAGATATGCAACAAAAAGAGGAAGAAATAATTAACACCCTTAAAACAAAAAAATGAAAGTACCTTGGTCATGTTTTAAGAGGACCCAAATACACTGTACTACAAGACGTAATGGAAGGGAAGATCAGTGCCAAGAGAAGCCAAGGAAGAAGAAGAACCTCTTGGCTGAAAAACTTGAGGGATTGGTTTGGGATGACATCAAATCAAGTATTTAGAACAGCGGCAAACAAAGTTAGAATTACCATGATAATATCCAACCTCCGCTAGGAGATGGAACTTGAAGAAGAAGAAGACAATCTACGTGCGTATAACCTTGTGATGAGGGTGGTCAACGACCCAACGTGCACGTGGTGTGGTGAAGAGGAAGAATCCTCGGCACACATCTTGTGTCGCTGTGAAACCCTGGGTTATCACAGGCAGACTATGCTGGGCTCAAGAACCTTGGAACCAATAGAGATAAAACGGATAGGACCTAAGAATGTACTTGCCTTTGCCAAAAGGGCAGGTCTTAGGAACTAGCGCAGATAGAGGCGCAAAAGGGCCCATCGTGTGGCCTATGCACCAGCCACATTCCGTGCTGGATAGCCTCTGGTCCTTATTCATTCATTCATAACCTTAGATTAGGTAGAATGGCAACACGGCACATAATTATCCGTCTTCCGATTGGCTGTTCCTCTAGGACCGTGACGTCTCGGATAAAAATCAGGACATTGCCTCATTACTCCAATTTTGGCTGAAAATGAGGACGCTCTGAATATTAGTTTATCTCCCTGACTATATGTGAGCTAAGCATAAACGTTTAGATCCAGCGATTCGTATTAATCTAAAAAGATAGAAGTTCGCTGAAATAAATGTATATCAGGAGCAGGCAGGAAATCTTCATCAGTGTATGACTTGTTAATGGGTTGCGCCAGGAATGCGACTATAAGGAATTAAAGAAGGATGTGAGCTTGGACAGAGCTGTTGAATATGCAAGGGGTGAAAAATATGGTGCAATCAAGATATTCGCCTTTACATAGCTATGCTTACTAGCAGTTGTAATGACGGCAAATTCATAATCACATTGCGTTTTCCTTATCGCTTTGTCTGCTTCTATCTGCGAGCGGTTCGGCGCTGGACAAAGGAGGCTATTCGCTTTCAGTGTGCACGCATACTTACCTTAGACACGACCCTCTGCCTATAAAAAAAAAAGGTAGAGACGACTAAAGTAAAAGTGAATACGGGGAACGGTGTTATTCGCAAGCTGGTTAACTCCCAATGGTAAACCAGACAGTATTCTGATCCTCCTTTTCTATACAACTGAGCAACACTTGCAAGCTCAATAATAAATGGCGTCAAGCTACTTGACTCAGTACTTCCCACACATTATTATCGATGTTATCAAAACAATTTGGAGTTCCTCTACCCCTACACCACTCTCATGAAAAAATCATACAATGATGATTTTGAAATTTTTCGTTTTCTGTTTCCTCCTCCCCCACTGGCAATAGTTTCAATAACGAAACACTGTAAACATTTCCTCCACGGCAGAAATACAGTGTCACAATTTCATCACAATAAGGTTCGTTGTTTCTAAGTTACACGTTATAGGATTTTAATACAAAGACACAAAATTCAAAATCAACATTCGAGTAGTTCTAAAGCCACAGTTAATATTTTCAGCAGAATGAAGAGTATTTTATAGATATAACAAATTTTTGAGTTTTACAACCCCCCACCCTTCAACCACCCCAAATTCATTTCCACTCGAATAAAGGTAGGAAATGATCAAGAAGCCCTAAAGCATCTAAAAAGTTTGAGCTGTTTTTATATTTTTACTTTTTGATTATTGTTGCCCCGCCACTGAGACGATTTCTAAAAATCATACGCGTTTCCCAACCTCGTCACGGTAATAATGTTGTGTCAAAATGTCATTAAAATCAATTCAATAGTTTTCACGTTACAGAATATAGAACGATCCAAAACGTATTCGTATCTATACATCAGAAAATTCAATGTTCTTTGATTTCTGTAATAGGCAAGCTATTGTTCAGATGGACCTAAAACAGTATATTATACCGCCAGGTCTTTCTTTCATAGGTCAATGGACAGCCTATTATGAATAAAACAAACTTTTCAGTCTTATGATTCCCCACCACCCAACCACCCCAATTTCACGCCCACCCAAAAATTTAGAAAATGATCAAGAACACCAAAAATGCCTAAAAACGAAGTTTGAAAAATATTTGATATTTTTTGTTTTTTGCTAATTACTCCACCGCCCCTGCACCGATTTTCAAAATTGTAACAGCATTACCGACCTCACAGCATATAACTTACTAACATTTCAATACAATCCATGCAGCAGTTACTAAGATTATGAGATTAAAAAAACGCGAACAGACCGACAGACAGATCGATGTAAATGAGTGCCATTGTTATAAACTTTGGCAGTCAGTTGAGCCGAAAAAGAAGAAGGTACTCCACGTTGTTCTAGCCAGTTTCTCGTACGCAAAGCATAATGACTTGAAGCCAGATCTGGCCAAAACATTATATTGTCATTAGCATGATGGGTATTAATAAAATTGAGTAGTTTAGGAAAACATCTTTGAGTATAGACTTCTGCGGTGACCGCTTCGGCCCTAACTCGTCCAACATACGGCTGTGAAATACCGTGGTTTGATATAGTGCACAACACTAACACTTTGAATTTGTGGTTCTTGGGTTTTTAGGCCGGCGTCGTTTAGCGTTAAAGCTTGACGTTTCGCCACCGCGAGTGGATGGCATCTTCAGAAGCTATTTCACTTCGGCGACTTCCAAAATACCAGATGTTGGCTGGTTACCATGGTAACGATTTCTGAATTGTTTTCAGCGGTGAAACTACCTCCCGTGTTTTGAAAAACATTCCCAAAACTTTTGCAACATACGATACTCCCCTTACCTATCGGTGCGGAAAGTAATAGAGTTCCAGCTTTGTGAAGTGCGTATATTAACCCAGAACCTCCCGGTACAGACAGAGTGAGTTTCATAAAGGCACGAAGAGTTATACTTCCGAAAACAGCTTTTGAAAGCCATTACTTGTCGAAGCCTTTCACTAGCAGTTTTGCGGACTCAACAAGGCACAGCGTGTCAAAAGGAAAGGGGATATCGCGAAAAATCCAAAAGTTATACTTCTCGAAAACCTTTTGTGTCAGCCACTCATAAAGTTGCTTTCACAATCCTTAACGGTTTTCTTTCTTTGAGTCTTATAGGCCACAGGCGTGCTATAAAAAGGGACACAGGATCAGAGTCGTGCACAGAAAAATGTTATGACCAAGACCAGTATAAGTACAGAAACATGGTTTTGAGATAAACTAAAAAAACATATTTACGCCAAAACGAGTAAAGTAACTGTTGTTATAATTCTTTAGACCAATGTTAATACAACATAATAGAGCCGACGAAAGTCTCACCCACCTCCAGGCTATAAAATAAAAGTTTATTGTACCCTTGTCCTGTTCTTGAGCTCAGTCTTCTTTTTACAGGCTTTTTGCATTTTCCTTTTAGGAGTAGTTTTAGCATATGATAAGGTTATGACAACGTCAGTAGAGGGTGCTAAATATGTGAAAAATGTTTTATTATTATTAACGATATCCCGAACCGTGGCGCTGACAGCCAACAATGAGTTGACCAATGACGTTAAAATCACCACACGTCCCGGATTTGTGATGTTTTTCGTAGTCAGATGGTGCATACAATGAGGTTATTCTTATATTTTGTATTTTTTTTAAGCGCAACCGATAGATCTTTGTATTTTAAACGTTTTGGCCATCTTAACCCAAAACGCCATTTTTTGGAGTACTGTTCTTGAAGTCACCGATTCAATTATAAAGTACGCTGAGACAGTACTCGCAGTGATTGGACGACAATTTTAGGCAAGCAAGCCACCCTTGGTTCTTTTTGCCAACGCCACTGAATGAACACTGATCGAAACGCTAAAATACAGAAAGCTCCTTATCGAACCTACCAGACCCTCAAATTATTCAAAGCACGGGGTTTCACCTAAATTGAAAGCCAAATGAAGATATTCGATTTTTTAGCCAAACCTCGAGATCTGGAAAATCTGAAATTTCTTATTTTTGCCAAATGAGAGCGAAATCTAAAAATGCGACCCAATTTGTAATTAACACCCTCAATTTATCCAAGGTTTCGTCTTAATAGAAGGCCATATAGATATATTGAATTTTTTAGTCAAACTCCAAGAAGATCTGAAATTTTTGATCTTTTCCAGACCATACTGATGCTCAAAACTGCGCCCGGATTTGGATTGAGCACCCTCAAATTATCCAAAAACAAGAGGTTTCATCTTGATAGAAAGCCAAATAAAGATTTTAGACTTTTTAGGCAGACGTGACGATCTGAAATATCTCACTTTTCTGATCTTCCCCAAAAGTCAAGATAATTAACAATTAAAAATAAAAACTAAGTCACCTCACTTACAATAAAATTGTGTAGGCACAGTTAATTTGAACCCAACGGTGAATGATCAGGTGGGGAATCTCGATGTCGAATACGTCTATACGTCTATTCCACCCCCTCGAAAAAATATTAATAATGTATATAATGTAAAATGCACCCCCTCCTTCCACCGTTGACATATCTTTTTGTTACCGATCAAGTCTACCGTCAACAAGCAAAATTAAAAGGTGGAAACCACCTCAAAATTAAATCCTAGTTACGTTCTATCCCGACCTATTATGGGAGCAGTTCATGTATCCAATGGACTAGTATCATAATTTTTTTATGGCTGTATAGAGAGTATGGCATAAGAAGCTTTTTCCGCAATTATTTTGGGCAGGGGAAAGTCGAGCAAATGAGGAAAATATTTGAATTTTTCTAGTCGCGTGACGTCATGGGACTATTATAGGGGAACAGCCCATCGGAAGACGGGTATGTGTGCGGTGTTGCCGTTCTAACTTAAGTCCCAATATTCAAGGCATAGCTTCATGTGATCCTCTACATATGCTCAAAAATTATAGTTTGATATATACGGCCAATGAAGCCAACATGTTTCGAAATTCGCATAAGTTAGCAGTAAACAAGAACTATGTTTGTTTGCACAGTCCTAAAAGAAATGATCCAGCGGCAGCTTCATGATCGTGAAAAGTCGCACAGTGGCCGCGATATGATCCGGGAGGTGGCGTCAACTTTCATCGGACCATTAAACTGAAGCTGGATTTTTTTAATATAGACTTTCTTAATGTTGATGAGAAAAAATATCTATATTAGCTGGTCCAGATCTGTGACTTAAAATTTTGAGAGACTGCGTATGTGGCAAAAAAGGGGACCCACGTGGCTGCGCGATGAAGAGCATCTGCCTTCGATAGTGGGCAGCAGCAGCCTTGTGCGCGGTTAACGCTTGGGTGGGTGACTGAATTGCACCGGGAGCACGGGCATTTAGTTTCGACCCCGTGAAAATTGCGTCAATTCCGCGACTTGGAAGTTGACGAGGCAACAATGCACTGCTGTTGTATGGCGCGCATCGCACCGACTAGCTAAATATAAATTCCTTTTTTTAAACTTTAAAATGGAATTACTAGTGAACAAAACGATGCAGACAGTAGCGAACAGTACACACATTTTGTATACACTAAAGGGCTGTAATGATTTAATCATTGTATTCAAACCACCGACGATACTCGGTTTATCGTCGGTGATTCAAACCCATGATATTAGTCCATTTCGTATGAAAAGGTGTCCGAGTTGCACGAGCACGGCTATGGTCGCCGGAGTCCGGCTTATAACTATAAATTTGACCGTGGCCTTTGCAAAAGATCGTAATATTTTCGAGTTTTTTAATTGCTTTCCACATTTAGCTCAACATTTATTGCCCATTTGCCTTTATTGCCGGTGCGGCGAGGGAGGTTTTATTTTTCGATCTGCCCCATTCGTCGGGTTTAGGTTTAATGCGGTCAAGTTTCAAAAACAATAACTCGCGCTCCGAAGAACATAAAATCGTTGTTTATGTTTCTGTTTTGCACCATCTAAAGGCCCGCTCAAACAGAGAGCGTACTAGAACGTGGCGGTCCGACGATCTGTAACGCCGGGTTACCGCATTCCGTTGTTTGTAACAAACAGGTTGAGCAAAAGCGTTACGCCAGTTTTTGTCAAGATGTCCCGTGACTCAAACATCGATGAACTTAAGGCACGGTCAAATAGAGGGTGTTCTAGTACGCCGTATTGCCGCGTTCTAGAATGCCGCGTAACAGCGTTCCCTTGTATTGTTAGAGAACGCCGGAACGCCGCGTTCTAGAACGCCCTCTGTTTGACCGGGCCTTAAAAGCACACACATAGAGGTATGGAATTGGTCCAGTTGCGATCCTTTGATGCTTCTAGAAGTGTTTTTCCAGTCATTTGTGGACTATTCTAAGGCGTTTGTTTGATAACGTAAATTAGCCTAAACTGTGGAAAATCCTTATCTCTATGAGAGTTCCTTCCCCCTTAGTATTTCTCATACAGCTACCATATGAGTCTATAGCTCGGCTCGTGTAGGAATTGATGGTAACCTGTCTGGTTAAACTGCAACCAGAAAAGCAGTTCGTCAGGGATGTGTATTATCTCCGATGTTATTCAACATTTACTCAGAATTTGTGATGAGACAGATATTGGACAACTGGAATGGCAGTATAACTACTGGCGGAAGCAAAATATCCAACTTAAGATTTGATGACGATACAACCCTTATTGCTGCTTCTCAGGAAGAACTAGTAGCTCTATTAAACATCTTAGAACATCACAGTCTTTTTTGTTCTCCATAATTTTGTATGCCTCGGAAACTTGGACTGGTAAAAAGGCAGATCGAGCTCGCATAGATGCTTTTGAAATGTGGACGTGGATGAGAATGCTGAGAGTTCCTTATGCCGCCCATGGAAGTTTCCATACGTTTCCATACTGGATGAGCTCGGTAATCCAAAGAGACTATCCGCCATTGTGTCGACGAGAATGCTTACATTCTTCGGACATATTCACAGAAGCGACAATATGGAGAAACTTGTAGTTCAGGGACATTCCCCAAATGGGTGGCGCTGCGACCGTTCCTCTACACGCTGGGTGGATACGACGAAACAGTTGCTAGATATGGGTATCACTGAACTGACAGTAAATCGCGAACGATGGCGAGCTACAGTTCTCAAAGCTATAGATAATATTCGAGTCGGCAATACTCTAGCACTTACTTAATGATTTTACGAGTTCAGAAGATGTTTGTTAAGATATTGTGACTATGATGATGATTTAGGATGTATTAGGGGTAAGGTACCTCCTTTAGCCGATGGCTTTGCCATTATGCCAAAATTACAGAAAGCTTTTTAGAAACCTTGAATTTAAATTTGAAGACTCTTGATAAACCGCCCTAATTTTCTAAAAAACCTCTTACAAATATTCTCCTTGTAAACGGGCTCGCCTCAATTTTAGCGAGTTTTCGGGAGAGCGAAAACAAGTATTTTAAAAAAATTTGAGATCCTCCTACAATCAAAACACAAACAACTGTAGAATTTGGATACAGTGGAGGTATTAAGGAGTAATTGAATTAGTTCTTTTTAATATATGTTTCATATTTTCCTGCCATCTGTTCAGGTTCTTCATGTATCAAATCTGGGATAGATATAGTACTGAAAACGTTATATCTTCCAGACTATCCATATATTTGAGATACGCCCTTAAGAGGGTAGCTGCAGATTACCTTTTAGTTGCTACCCAAGAGTCTAACTCATTTCAGATTTCAGCCATTTTTGAGATAAGCCCTTTTGTGAGGAAGGCGACAATATGGTTCACATGTTCGTGGATATGTCACAAAACATTCAAAAAACATAGTAGCAATATAATTATATAATGGTTTAACAACTCATCGAGTGAATTTCTTATCATTACTCTCTTAAAATCGCTCAGCTTTTCTAATGAATTGTTTTTGGTTGAAGATACATTTTTTTTGTCACAAGGGATTTGCTGATTTATGATCGTTACGTTTCATCCGGTTGAAACTTGCAGAATAAAAACTGTATCGTCCTAGTTCCTACAGAGATGCAAGAAACTATTTAGAAGGGTTTCTGTGTTGGATGCTTTTTTTGAGGATTTGGTTGCAAGGGGATCTCAGACTCTCATACAAAATGATATCACTGTTATGTGTGGGAAGCATTGAGTCAATCAACTTGACTCCATTTTTAGAGTTGTTTGTTGCATGATTGTAACGTAACGAGTCTGAACAGTGAGATCATCATTTCTATCAATGATTGCAGGATATCGATTTTATTTCATGGGTGGGACCTGTTTATGTAGATGAACTTTCAAAATGCATCGATAAAATGAATTAAACCAATTCTATTCGAACAATATAAATATTTGCATTATAGTTTTTATAGAGTGTCGTTATTAAAATGTCAGCAGCTCCAGTAACTATTGCCAGTCAATCTACGTTAATGGTTTCCTTAGTACCTCCTATAATATTGGAACTGTAGAGAAGTTGAATACGTAATCTATTTCTAATTAGCGTTATGTGTAGTATTTCCCAAAGGAATTACCTTTTTTTTGTATCTCACCTACCATGGAGAGGTTGGTGTCACAGTCGTCAAAATTGTTGGCTTTGAACTTGATTTTGGACCTATCTTTAATATCTTATTCATTGTATAACCTATTATACAGGGTGCTTGAGCTGTTTCCTGTTCTTTTTTCTTGTACTCTGTTCTATTTGTTGGTTTTGTGTTGTGTTTGGATGTTTTCTCTGTTGTTTTAGCCATTTTCTGCTGCTTCCCGCTATTATCGGCTAGTTTTCTGTTGTTTTGGGCTGTTCTCTGCTCTATGCTGTTGTATTTGGTCGTTTTCTAATGTTTACCGCTGTTATCTGCTTGTTTTCTGTTGTCGTGAGCTGTTTTCTGTCCTTTTCTGTTGTATTCTGTTATATTTGATGGTTCTTTGTTGCATTTGGACATTTTCTGTTGTTTGTAGTCGTTTTCTGTTGTTTCCAGCTTATTTTCTGTTGCTTTGAGCTGTTTTGGGCTCTTTTTTGCTGTATGTTGGTCGTTTTCTCTTGTTTTCCGCTGTTATTTGCTTGTTTTCTGTTATTTTGAGTAGTGTTCTGTTCTTTTCTGTTGCATATAGATCAATTTGATGGTTTTCTGTTCTGTTTGGATGTTTTCTGTTGTATTCAGTCGTTTTCTGTTATTTCGAACTGTCTTCTCCCCTTATTCTGTTGTTTTGGTCTGTTTTCTGTTCTCTTCTGCTGTATTCGGTTATATTTGATGGTTTTATATTGTTTACCGCTGTTGTCTGCTTGCTTTTTGTTGCTTTGGGCTGTTTCTTGTTCTTTTCGGTAACGAAGGTCGACCAGTTCTACGTGCCTGCTCTCTCTCCTTAAAAAGGCTAGCCCTTATTTTGAAAAGGAAAACCAATGAAATAGCAGTTAGAAATAGACAGAAGTCGCCAACCCACTGTGTGAGTCTAGCTATGATTTTTGGTTGTTAACTCGATTTTGAAATTACCACTTTGGCACAAAATAGCCGAACATCGCTACACCTGGCAACTCTGCGAAACGCGTGTTCTAAAGAATGGAAGTGAGAGGTACAGGATATTGCGTTCTACCTGCAATAACTTGAAGGATATCAACTATCTGCGCACGATCGTGTATATCACTAGACTACACGTAAAGGTGGGTATTCACTTGCAACAAAACACTGCCGACGAACCAAACATTCTGGAACAAACATTTTTCGGGCGCGCTCTGAGCAACCTGCAACAAAACATTTTGCGCGGAGCGTTCCGCCTGTTTGCGGTGTTCACTGCTTTCCCACCAGTAATCAGTCCGTTGTCGCTGATATTACCATAGCCGCTGGTGCTTTTTTAATTATAGAGGCATTAGCGGGTAATAAGAAAGAGAAAAAAAAGGAAACAACGAAAAATGTGGGCAAGACGCCTCTTTTTGCGCCGTCAAAAAATGGCCTCACTCAGTGAGGTCAACTATATGCATATGAAAAATTTTATAAGGATGGCAGCGGTGGATTTCGAGAATTTAATATGCTTAGTAGATCCTAGCATCCTAGCGTAGCCAAGAAAGGTACGGTATTTCGGAAGGCAATTCCTGTACAAGCTGTTACGCTGCGCTTTTTATTTAGCCACAGGGGACTCGTACGATAGTCTATAATATTTATTGACACCCTTTTTTTTGTCTGCTCTACTCCATAGCTAGGCATAAAAATACCAGCAAACACGACGAACGTCCAAAACCGCCGTATTGCCCGTATTCATCGAACACTGCCGAACGAATAAAATCTCTTTGTGCAAGTCCCGTTTACCGACAAACCTCCGAAAATGTACTGCGCGTTCTGTTCTGTTCGGCGCCAGACGAATTTGATACAGCGCGCGCGGCGCGTTTGGTTCGTTTTGTTGCAAGTGAATATCCACCTTAAGAGTTCGAAGGTTGGTGCGCATAGTGGACTCGCATCTTTAGAGTTTTGAATTACAACGGTGTGGTGGAAATTCAGCTCAGGTATGAGGCTCTCTTGCTAGACGAGAGACCTGACATTAAAAAACCACCAGGCATTTGTCGGCTTTTACTTCTCAGCGGCATTCTTTGGGAAATGGTGTGTCCGCAGAAGAATTCGCATAAAACTGGTTTCCAAACTAGATTTATGAATGGATTCTATCCCCTGCAGCGGATAGGATTTGTTTATAATTACTTCGCCTTTGCTATTAACTTATATACACTGCAAGCGTGCAGATAAAGGATGAGAGGCTTTTTTAGATAATCCTTATTTATGGCACACTCGGCTTATCCCATCGTAATAAACTTACTTTTTCTTCTTCGTACTATTTTCATTGCCACATAAGCGTTTTAAGGTCCTTTTACACTAGCCTGAAATTAGTCCATTGAGTGAGTAAGTAAGCTATGAGTTGAGCTGTGAAAGCTATCATACTAGTCACAGAACTAATAAGACTTGCATATATAGTAGCTCCATTAAACATTTTCGAACAACACAGTGCAGCATATGGTCTTGGTATTAACTACAACAAGACCAAGGTTATGATCGTAGATAGAGAGCATGATAATCATGGAGAAATTAAAGTCAGTAGGCCGTGGTGAAGTAGTTCAAAGTTTTGTGTACCTCGGTTCTTTGATCGACAATTCGGGTGGCTATCAAAATGAGATTCGACGGCGCATTCAACAGGCACGTGTGGCCATGACAAAGCTTACTAAAATATGGCGAGCCATAACATCACTAAAGCTACCAAAATGTCGCTGGTTCAGTCTCTTGTGTTCTCCATATTTTTGTGTGCCTCAAAAACTTGGACTGTTCAAAAGGCAGATCGAGTTCGCATAGATACTTTTGGAATGTGGATGTGGAGGAGAATGCTGAGAGTTCCTTATAGTGCCCATCGAACTAACATACTGGATGAGCTCGGTAATCCAAAGAGACTATCCTCCATTGTGTCGACGAGAATGTTTAAATTCTTCGGACATATTCACAGAAGCGATAATATGGAGAAGCTTGTAGTTCAGGGTCACGCGTCGAATTGGCGACGCCGTGGCCGTTCCTCTACACGCTGGGTGGATACGATGAAACAGTTGCTGCATATGAGTATCAAGAGCGCCACTGAACTGACAGTAGCGAATGATGGCGAGCTACAGTTCACAAAACTATTGATAATATTCATGTCGGCAATACTCTAGCTCCGACATTTTACAAGTTCACATGTCTGTTAAGACATTCTGACTATGATGATGATATAGAAGCCGATGTGATCGATATACTGATATCTAGATATGAAAAACATAGGTTGCGTCAAAAAAAAGAGAAGTGAAAAAACACGGTTTGACTTTTAACTCTACCCTCCAGCTCATTTTTTCAAATAGAACTTTCTATGAAAACAAAAAGATATCATAATACACAGGGTTTTCATTTGGACACAGGTTTTGCATGAACTGAACCAAAAAAACCTAAATAGTAGACCGCTATATCCTTCAGTCAATTGAATAGTGATATATATCTTATGAACGTGATGAAAAAATATATTGTTTATCTAATTAAGTGAAATAATGAAACAATGCTGTGCGAAATATAAGATAAACGATTTATACAATTCAGTGGATAAGCACGTCAATTTTTACAAGTCGAACATAACTATTAAAGAGTTTACAGTGAAGGCTAAATGGTTTCTAGATTGACATTAGGCAACTTCAAGCGAGAAAAGTGGGTTTAGGAAATTTTTATATTATTGATAATTATGAAAATTTTGAAAAATGCAACAAAACACAAATAAGTAAAAGCTTGAGGAGGAAACCTTCCCAAAGGTAATGTGTAAGAATGATCTGTTTGTGTGCTATGTCCATTATTCTACATGTGACGCATTCTATACTATTTATTTAGTCGAAAGAAATAAAGTATATATTTACAACTATTTTGGATGACTTGAAGACATTTTTTTCGAAGGCCTTAGATTAGTAGGTATGTCTATCAGAAGCTATTTTTATTCTCAATTCCAAACATACAATTTTCTATTAGCCTAAAGCACGAAAAATCCTTTAATGCAATAATATCAAACTATTACGTCCACAAGTACCACTTATAGACAATTTTATCAATCAATACGTTCGCCTCTAGGTGTCTGCCACTTAAAAAAATCTACTTTAATAATCGTAAGAAGGAATATAATGCACAGTCCGCTCTAAAGTGTTTTGTTATAAAACCTTACATAACATGTAGATATAATTGTGATATAGCCATAACGGCGTTTTTAGCTATTTCCGCCTACACGAGATATGACATCAATTAGAATAAAGCTCAATACCAACATTTCACTAATAGTATTAGTTTCAGTTAAAGGCGTCCGTACACTGCTATACACGATTGAATATGGAGTGCGAAATATCCAATGCATCTAACAGCGAAAAAAAAAACAGTTCTATATTTTCAACAGCCAACAGTCACCCATTTACAGGAAATACAAAAGATTATAAGAAATCAGTTAGTGAATAAGAAAGAGCAAATTATTAAATATACTTCAATAGTAAGTTAATAACAAAGAAAATATGTTTAATCGAGGAGATACATACGGGTAAAGACATCAGGTAAAAAATGGAGTCAAGTTGATTGACTCAGTACTTCCCACATATAATGGTGATACCATTTTATTATTTCCCATTGCATGAAGCTATAGTCTAAAATCCCCTTGCAACTAAATTGTCGCCCATCCGCCCGCAAAAACAACATCCAACACAAAAACCCTCGTAAATAGTTTCTTGCGTCTCCCTCCTTAGGAACTAAGGCACCACAGTTTTTTTCTGCATGCTTGAACTGGACGACGCGAAACGATCAAGAGCCTCCAACCCGTCTAAAAACGAAGTCTGAGCTGATTCTATGTTTTTGGTTTTTTGATTATTGCTGCGCCGCCACTGACACGGTTTTTCAAAAACAGAGTCGTTCTCCATCCTCGCAGCGGTAATAAATTCTATGGCAAAATTTTATTATAATTTCAATAATTTTCGGTTTACGCAATATACATAGAACGAAATAAAGCAAAACTCGTATGTAAAGATTACAGAATTGGTTTCTGTAATAGGCAAGCCAATGTTCGGATAGACCTAAAAAAGTGTAATATGCCGCTAGCTATTTCTTCTACAGGTCAATAGACGGACTATTATGAACACAACAAATTTTTCAGTCTTCCTACCCCCCTCCCCAACCACCCCGATTTCACCCCACCAAAAAAAAATTGAAAATGATCAGGAACTAGTAAAACGCCTAAAAACAAAGTTTGAGCTGTTTTCATATTTTTAGTTTTTTATTATTGCTGCGCCGCCACTGACACTATTTTTTCAAAACATATGCGTTTTCCATCCTCGCTGCGGTAGTAATACTATGTCAAAGTTTCATTAAAAT
Organism: Callosobruchus maculatus; assembly: GCA_951848785.1. NCBI lineage: Eukaryota > Metazoa > Arthropoda > Insecta > Coleoptera > Chrysomelidae > Callosobruchus > Callosobruchus maculatus. Next base: position 16,103,583 of record CATOUR010000056.1, read on the forward strand.
CAATTCAATCATTTTCGCGTTACGCAATATAGAACGATCTAAAACAATACTCGTATGTATATATAACAAATTCTGAGTCCCTTGGTTTTTATAATAAGCAAGGCAATGTTCGGATGTACGTAAAAAGTGCATTATGAGTACAACAAATTATTCAGTTTTACAACCCCCTACCCTCCAACCACCCCAAATTCACCCTCACCCAAGAAAACGTAGAAAATGATTAGAAACCCCTAAAACGCCTAAAAACAAACTTTGAGCTGTTTTTATATTTTTAGTCTTTTTATTATTGCCGCGCCGCCACTGACCCAATTTTTCCAAAATACGCGTTTTCCGCCCTCGCCTTGGGAGTAATACTATGTCAAAATTTCATTAAAATCAAATGAATAATTTTCGCGTACGCGATATCGAACGATATAAAGCAATACTCGTACCTATGTATAAATCACAAATTCTAAGCCCCGTGGCTTCTATCATAAGCATGCGACGTTCGGATGGACCTAAAAAAGTGTATCATGCCGCTAGGTTTTTCATTCACATATCAATGGATAGCCCATTATGAATACAACAAATTTTTCTGTATTACAACCCCCCAACCACCCCAAATTCACCTCCACCCAAGAAAAAGCAGAAAATGACCAGGAACCCCTAAAACGCCTAAAAACGAAGTTTGAGGCAAATTTGAAATTTTTCGTTTTTTGCTAATTACTCCGCCCCCCATATAACGATTTTCAAAATTATAGGAACATTACCTACTACGACCCCACAGCTGCCCAAATTTCATCACAATCCATGCAGCGGTTACTGAGATTACGAGGGTAGAAGAACGCGACAGACAGACAGACAGAGAGACCGACAGATAGACCGACAGACAGACCGACAGACAGACCGACAGACAGACCGACAGACAGACCGACAGACAGACCGACAGACAGACCGACAGACAGACCGACAGACAGACCGACAGACAGACCGACAGACAGACCGACAGACAGACCGACAGACAGACCGACAGACAGACCGACAGACAGACCGACAGACAGACCGACAGACAGACCGACAGACAGACCGACAGACAGACCGACAGACAGACCGACAGACAGACCGACAGACAGACCGACAGACAGACCGACAGACAGACCGACAGACAGACCGACAGACAGACCGACAGACAGACCGACAGACAGACCGACAGATAGACCGACAGACAGACCGCCAGACAGACCGCCAGACAGACCGACAGACAGACCGACAGACAGACCGACAGACAGACCGACAGACGGACCGACAGACGGACCGACAGACCGACCGACAGACGGACCGACAGACGGACCGACAGACGGACCGACAGACGGACCGACAGACGGACCGACAGACGGACCGACAGACGGACCGACAGACGGACCGACAGACGGACCGACAGACGGACCGACAGACGGACCGACAGACGGACCGACAGACAGACCGACAGACAGACCGACAGACAGACCGACAGACAGACCGACAGACAGACCGACAGACAGACCGACAGACAGACCGACAGACAGACAGGCCGACGGAAATGAGTGACGTGGATTTTCGTTATGAGCATATCATAAAACGCCCAAAAAGCGTATTATCTCAAAATCTAAAGTTTTCGCGATCACAACATTCCCCTCACCTATCGCTGTGGGAAGTAAAAGAGGCACCTAACCCCTCATAGATGGAGAGCTGGCTGCGTAAAAAAATGTCACTCGGCAAAGCAAAAATTTTGTCATTTATAGAATGCGCCGTGGATGTATAAAGTAAGGGTGGGTGGTTAAACATGTATTTTTTTCGCACAATAAATGACACAGCTCTGCAAATTTGCAATACAAATGGAAATATTATGAGAAAGTAGGGAAAAAATTGTCAGAAATATAGGCGGAAGGTAAAGAGCCGTTAGAGGGCGCTTAAGTTGCGAAAAATTTTGCAACGATCATGTCACTCGGTACACTTCTGACAATAAATTTACATACTCATTCTCCGTGTCAAAATAAAGCTAATTACAAATCGTCAGGAGGCTAGGTCGAAGATATCATCGATAGTAGGAACGTCGTGCCCCTCTCAATTTATCCTTATGTCTAGGATTTTATATCTTATTTAATCAAGTTCACTTCTGGTGAATAGGTATTGACAGTGACAACCAGTGGGTTAGTGTTAGCTTGTGACTTCTGTTTTTATTAAGAAAAAGTGAGGTATTTAATACATGTTAACAGTACAAAATGAACTATAACAAATTTGCGTGTTTCAATGTAAAGATGAGCCCAATAACATACTGATCTTCACTGAAAAGCGAATAATGATAAATTCAGTGGGCACCGATGTTCTTCCTCATAGTCACAATGTCTTAACAGATACGTTGTGAACTCGTAAAATGCATTATGTCGGAGCTAGAGCATTGCCGACACGAATATCATCAATACTTTTGAGAACTGTAGCTCGCCATCGTTCGTGATCTACTGTCAGTTCTGTGGCGCTCTTGATACTCATATCCAGCAACTGTTTCGTCGTATCCACCCAGCGTTTAGGGGAGCGGCCACGGCGTCGCCAACTCGGGGCGTGACTCTGAATTAAAAGTTTCTCCGTATTATCGCTTCTGTGTTTATGTCCGAAGAATGTAAGCATTCTCGTCGACACAATGGAGGATAGCCTCTTTGGATTACCGAGCTCATCCAGTATGGAAACGTTAGTTCGATGGGCGGTATAAGCAACTCTCAGTATTCTCCTCCACGTTCAGAATTCAAAGGCATCTATGCGAGCTCGATTTGCCTTCAAGTTTCCGAGGCATACAAAGAATATGGAGAACACAAGAAACTGAACCAACGACATTTTGGTAGCTTTAGTAATGTTATGGTCACGCCATATTTTAGCAAGCTTTGTCATTGCCACACGTGCCTGTTGACTGCGTCGTCGAATCTCATCTTCACAGCTACCCGAATTCTTGATTAAAGAACGGAGGTACACAAAGCTTTGAACTACTTCACAACGGTCTACCGACTTTATTTCTCGATGATTATCATGCTCTCTATCTACGATCATAACCTTGGTCCTGTTGTAGTTAATACCAAGACCATATGCCGCACTGTGTTGTTCTAAGATGTTTAATAGATTTACTAGTCCTTCCTGAGAAGCAGCAATAAGGGTCATATCGTCAGAAAATCTTAAGTTGGATATTTTGCTTCCGCCAAAAAGTATACCGCCAGTCCAGTTGTCCAATACCTACCTCATCACAAATTCACAGTAAATGTTGTATGGCCAGCTTCTATAAAACACTCGAAATGCCTAGTAATTTAAAGGAACTGGAAATCGTCGATACATTGGCACTTGAAGGAGTAGCAATTAAGATAGTAATTAAGATTATTCTTCGGGCGGTTAACCCACATTTTTGGGACCGGCATACCGCTTTTGTCTTTCAGATAACAAAACGGAAACAAGACACGAAAGGAACGCAAAGTGTATTCAATCTACACCCTGGAAGTGTTTATAATGTGAGGATAGTGGATAGGCTGATTTGTTATGTAATTTTTTTTTAATGGCACCAGCAAAAAATGCGAACTCATAGATATACTCACCATACAAACTTGAACATGCTAGGCTTGAGGAAATTTAAGTAGAAGCCAACTTCAAGCCCAGCGTGTGTTTGTTTTGGATGTTTTTTTGCTTGATGATTCGGACAAAGTAGGTATATCCATGTTATACTGAGTAGCGCAACTCTCCAGAATTATGGAGGTTCGCGCATCTCATCCCGCGCATCGTTTGTGAAATGTGTAGCACGGCGATGCCTCAGTCGCGTTCAGGCTATGAGAGTGAAGGTAGTGTCTTTGACAGATATGGATACCGGGACGCGTATTTACCAACCCTACCTATAGTTAAATTTCACATTGCATGATACCTCCGCTAGCGGTAAATCGGCGCAAACAATGTTGTCACGCGCTTATATAACAAAATCGTAAGATCCCTTAGATGCTCAGCTAACGAATAGATATTACTGTATGCTTGATTGTATGCATAATCTGTGAGCAAATATTCAACAGTGTTTCTCAATTTTCTATTATTTGGAGTCAAACATTAATTGCAATCCTTAATTTCTAATATGCCTAATCCACGTCCAATCATACCAACGGTAGCACGACTGCTGAAACATACGTACACTTGGCAACAGCGCTTGAAATGGCGGCATGCGAGCTCTCGGCGTTGCCCCTTTGTGCAGGTCCTTTAGCCATAGCTTAGAGATCGGTACAGGCATGCACACGCATACTGTGGGAAGCTATAGATGTGCGAGTGTACTCAATATATTCGCACTCAGAACGTTCATCGCAGACTTGTACTGTCGCATATCTGTGCGAACTCAAGTCGCTTGATCCATTCGGTATCGTGATAAAAATTTCTGAGGAGCAAAAAAACCGTAAATTAGAGCACCAACGCACATGTATGTTTCTTTCATGTTAATCAAAAAACCGACACCAGTTTTAGGCTCACACCATGTCGCTTATCTATTTTGCGCGATGTGACGCATTGTGAGAGGGGCCATGAAATCACAGCAGTTTCGCAGCAATTACGCACGGTTTGACAATGCCGCAAGATCCGCCGAGGGTCCGGCTTGCCGCTTCGCGGTGGCCGCCCGTTTAGATTTGACGCGCCAGTCTTAGTCAGGTGCGTAGCGATATAGCAGGTGTGGTAAGTTATTCTTGAAGTTTGCGCGGGAAATTAGACGATACAATTAATAACAATGCAGCAAGGCACATCGGTTAGCAATACAGCATCCAAACGACATGTTTTATCAACCGGTGAACGCAATATAGTGAAGAATGTTTACGATGGTGTACGTACACGATTTCCTGAAAGGCCGGTGAAGGAAATCGTTAAACTTTGCAGCGATCTGACTAAGGTCTCAGTTGCAACAATTTTCAGAATTTTGAAGGAAAAGAAGCGCGACGTAGTATTTGTGGTAAAATCACTTAAACAAAAAAGAGGAGTTAAAAAGATTGTTTTGGATGGTGACGTGAAAAATGCGATTCGTCGAAAAGTCCATTCATTTTATCTCCGTAATGAACTTCCAACGATAAAAAAACTACAACAGGAATTACAAAATGATGAAAGTCTGCCAAAGATATCTCGTCGGGTATTATTGAGAACATTACGCGAAATAAATATCAGATATTTGAAAAGAAAGCGGAACAGCGCATTGATTGAAAGAGACGATATAGTATTATGGCGTAGAGAATATTTAAGAAAAATACGTAGTATTCGTAACGCCGGGGGAATAAAAATCTATTACTTGGACGAAACTTGGTTGAATGAAGGGCACACGGTTACTAGGTGTTGGCAGGATTTGAATATAGCGAGTCGTAGACAAGCCCATCTTGAAGGCCTAAGTACGGGATTAAAATGCCCTTCAGGCAAAGGCCGTCGGCTAATAATAACGCATATTGGCAGCGAATCTGGGTTTGTGGATGGGGGATTGAACGTCTTTGAATCTCGGAAAACTGGTGATTATCATGAGGATATGGACGCTGTAGTTTTTGAATCTTGGTTTAAATCCATATTGACAAAATTAGAACCCGGTTCGGTTATTGTATTAGATAACGCGTCCTACCATAGTCGGCGTTTAGAAGCTCTTCCGACTTCTAATTGGAAAAAAGCGGATATCTATGACTGGCTCGTGTCAAAAAATATAGAATGCGATATGACTATGCTCAAAGCACAGCTGTCACAACTCGCGCGTCACCACAAAGAAAGGTATATAAAATTAGCAGTAGACGAAATGGCTAGGGAAAAGGGTTTTACAGTTTTAAGACTGCCTCCGTATCACTGCGAGTTAAACCCAATCGAGTTAGTATGGGCACAAGTAAAAAATGAAGTAGCGCGTAGGAATACAACTTTTAAGTTGGCCGATATACGTATCCTTTTAGAAGAAGCAATCGGTGCGGTAACTGCAGATAACTGGCAGAAATGCGTATCACACGTAAAAGCAGAGGAAGAAAAGTTTTGGAAATTAGATCCCCATATAGATTCCGTAATAGAGCCAGTCATAGTTAACCTTGGCAGTGATACAACCAGTGACAGTGACGAGTCCTTTGACTGTAGTTCTGCTAGTGATGACGAATTTCCACCGCACACGTCCGCAACTGACTGAGATTCAGAACAAGTATATTTATTTACTTTTTATTTGTTTTTGTTGTTTTTTTGTTGTTTATTTTTTTAATTTATTTTAATTTATATATTTACTTTTTTATTCGTTGTTTATTTTTAAGACGTTCATAGACAATTTAGTCAATCACTTTTGTTGCTGTTGCTCCAGTTTCTTAAGCAGAATATATTTTTTGTTCATTGTAACTTTTAAGACTTTACTTCTTACTCTGAATTTAATTTGTTGGATTCTAAGTTCTCCTTTGAAGTTTAGAGAGTTTATTTATTGTTTCATTTTCGTATTCATGCACCTTTTCAGTTTCCTATTCATTTTGTTAAACATAAAAGAAGGGTGGGAGGAGTGGTGGGACTCGATATGCAGCCACCTCCTCGTGGTGAGTCCTGGGTAGTCCGCATAAAGACTAGCTGAGAGCTGCATTACTGTTGTAGATTATTTCAATTCCACTTCCAGTATGACCGAATGTGAGAACTTTACTATTTGAAATCTTTGGCTGACGTCTAACGTAATATAATGTTTCCATTGAAACTGTACCTGTGGTTGCCTGCCCCTACCAAGCCGCTGTGCTGATGGCCAATAATTAAGCCCATAGCTATTTGACAATATCATACTTGCATTTTTGAGAAAGACTGCACATTTATGTAAACGAAACATTAGCAACTACTCAACTAGTTATAACTTCCAATATCTAGTAGCATATATCTAGCTTTGATTCGGATAAGTAATATTTTATCATTAAAATATATCTTTACATTTCAAAATAAAATCGGGTACACCTATTTGTAAAAAATGAATACAGAACGTATAGAATTTTATGATAGCTTTAAATTGTATATTGGCTCTGAATCCCTATCTAGACCTTCAAAGAAATCGAGCGCGCCACTGCTACCCGGCGTGACCAGGCGTGACGCAGGTATCATCGAATGTGGAACTTAACCCGTAACCGGTGACGTGGAGTCTGGGAGACTCCTTCAAAGTTGAACATAGCTATAATTTCGAAACCAGATGACCTTGACAAACGCAACGTCAGGTAGCTTTCTACAATCACCGTCCGAGGCAGCATCGCTTGTGACGTCAGCTAACAGGAAGCCATTGTTGTGTAAACCTCGTGTAAACCACGTGTCGGAGTCTAGCAGACTCCACGTCACCGTTATTGCGACTGTAGTTTATACATATGTATATCATGTGGTCAGGGCTTTGCTTATGTGCTTTAGAACTCTTTAATGGCTACTCGTCCTAGTACGTCACGGAGTATTCGTGCAACACATCCTAACTTTGAAGAGACCTTTTTGGAGTGGGTATAACAGCTTTGACTCTGATAATTGCGACACTGATGATACTGATCCTTACTTTGCAATAGAGATGGATCGTTATGAAGATTATCTAGGTATTTTTGCGTCAAGTTCAACGGAATAGCTTAGAATTTGAGAGAAACATACTCAGATCCTGATAATAATGTATGGGATTGATAATATATGCAATGATATGGGAGGAGTCTCCAGGACTCCACGTCACCATGAGTGTAACAATAATGGGACGTCACCGGTTACGGGTTAACTATAGTACAGTGCAAACCGATTCCGACTACGCCCGCGAACGATGATATTACAGACCATATCCCGATACAGTATGCCTGCACTGTAAACAGTTATGGTTTGGAAAATTTTATTCTTTTATTCTATACTGCTACGCCATACACGCTGTTTCAATTTAAATTAATTAGTGAAGTAAAACAATAAACCTAATACATAAATATATTTAGTAGAAGAAGAATAGAAGTAAAATTAGAACATAGGAACTCAATCACCATGTATTATTACTATATACTGTATATGGCGAAACTATATAATAAAAACTCTACTTCACAGCAGTCTTGAGTCAGACAAGTGCTGAATTTTAAAAAAATAACTAATGAGGTTTGGCATTTCCTATATTTAGAGATATACTTAAATCTGGATGGACGACCTGCTTGTATGGGACAAGCACCGCTAGTTAGACCAGCCCTTTGTCTTCTTGAAGTTGATCCTGGTTGAACCGCACTATTTTGTCTACGTTGGAACGTTGGCTTATTCATCTCAACTAAATATGCAGCAAATTGTGATGATGTTCTTAAATTTCTAAATTTAGAACTAGCTTTTTTTAAAAGTGATACGATTGTTTTTTTTTTGTCAACGTCTGCAATTTTTAATAGTCTGTCGATATTCTGCTGAAAATTGCCAACTTCCATTTTATAATCTTCTAGCGCAATATCATTTTCAGTATTAGTATCAGTGGTTTCTATATCAACGTCACATTCATGGTGATTCGTGTTTTGGCTGATTTTGGCATGGTTGCTATTTATATTTGTATTATTATTTATAGAGGTCTCTATATCATTGCTGCAAAAAAACCTTCATTCTTCGCTTTTATATCCCCTAAAGCTACTACTCATATCGTTTTGGATAGCTCATCAAAGAAAAATAGTTGTGTAATTGCTTCCATTGTATACCTAGGTTCCTAGGTACCTATATACACTTCAATAATAATAAACTTTTCAGTATTCGTCAAAAGCAAAGTATAAATAAGAGTTTCATACGTCATCTGCGCGCCAGCCTCAAAATGGCGTGCTGAATGAGCTCGGCTCGGCAATTTTTTGCCAAATACGTGAGTTAGGCAGCAGCGTTGTTCATTTCGTGTCATAGGCAAAATAATAACCCAATACACAAAACAGGCACAGAATATTTTGCCGATTACGTCAAATAGGCAACCGGTATATCAACACAAATTTAACCGTGTTCTTTTCATATTAATGGTAATGTTTTTGTTTACTTAGTAGTTGTTTGGCTATCAGGAAAATTGAAATTAAACGATGTGCCTAATTATGAAACAAATATTCAAACGTTTGTTCGTAAAGGTTCAGTTGGTTTTGGTCAAGGATATGAACTCTGTAATTTTTCAAGAATATGCAATTCAAAAAGGTGCCAATATGTAAAAACTAACTATTTATGCAATTCAGCTTGTCATGCTGGAAGAAGCTGTAATAATGATTTTTTTATATATATAAAAGTGTAATATATAGGAAAAACACATATTTTTCATTTTGTTCTGAAAACTATAGGCTTTTATCTTTTATTAAATAGCTAGCAGCTTCGGCGTAACATCTATATTACGCATGCTAAGTGCGTACGGTGCCACCGCACTGTATCGGGTTATGGTTTGTAAATTCAGCTATTCAGTCGTACTCGGACTCGCGCTGCACTGTAATGGGTTAGGGTTGGTAAATACGCTACCTGTTTTGCTTATGAAAAACTGTTTACACCCCAATTCCCACATAACAAAAGTATATACAATGTACATACAGTGGATATCGAATCAATGGATATATATATCCACAAATGGAGCAAGAATGTCCAATGGATGTCAAATAGACATTAAAAACATATACATTGCATGTACTTTTGTCGCGAACTTTCACATCCATGGCATATACATAGAATGTACATATGTACGTCTAATGTACATGCATAGTATATGTAACGTAGACCAGGTATGAACATCCATGGTATATCCATTAAATGTACATTCATGTACTTTTAATGCACATGCATCGTGTATGAAAGTTCAATGTAGAGGCAGAAAAATAAGCAAACTATATACTTCCATTATGTATTGTTATTAATTCTTTTTCTAGTTACAACAAGAATACTTGGAAAAATCGATTACTATGATAGTCATATCTTTCTTGTTGAATAGCATATCTGAAATCACAGAGAAATCAAGGTTATAAAATGTTTTAAGTGGTTTGCCACGCTAACGACTTACCGTCAAACGCTGGAACCGAATGTTAGGAATATTCAGAATATAAGTAACGTTGCACAATATTTCACTCGATCAGGTAATAAGGCACAAACAGCACCAGCACACACGCTAACTACGACGAAAGACGCGAACGACGGACTGGTGAGAAACCAGTAATGGTGGCACAAGTTGTCTTCCGCGCAGCCGTAAACTACTAGATGCACATATGATACATAGACCAACATCTTATGCATATTCACATATGGATATACCTACGTGAATATACATAGAATATTACACGAGTGTATATCATTTTTCATATGTACATTTAACGTCCTATGAATATTCAAAATGTATATGTTCAAACTGGAATATCTAATGTACATTCTGTGGATGTACATATCCATATGGTGTTATATGCAGAGAATCCGTGATGAATTAAAAAAATCAGTACAAAACATTTTCATGTACAATAAAATCGAATGATTGGATATAACTTACAAATTGTAATTCAGATTTCCAAAGACAACTGCTTACCCTCGATGAAGAATATCACAATATTACTACACTGCTCTCAGGTTTTTCTCTATTTATTTTCTGCTACCAACATTAGACTTACAATTATTTCCTCTTCACTCAACATATCGTTTTTTTTCACAATACGTAACAGCACAAAACCTATTACGAGACTGCTTGTCTCTATTGTCCGACCTTCCGTCCGTCCGTTCCGTCCGTACCGACCGAACCAGTGAGCGCAGTCACCTAAAAAATGTGCCGAAGATTCGTACCGTTTGTAACGTTCCGTCCGACCCAGTGCGCGCTTAGCTTATAGCTTTATGCTATGGGAACATAATAAAGTGGTATCACCGTAATGTGTGGGAAGTACTAAGGCAACTAGACTTCAATTTTTGATCAGATCAAATATGTTTTGAGGGTGATATAGCGGTCAAATATCATATGGACTCTATTCTATTCTTGGGGATTCAAATCCCCAAATGAGCTGTTTGATTGTGCAAACGCGCAGAAACCATAAGGATAGAAGCAGAAGAAGAAGAATTGCTCTAGTAATAAGAAGAAGAATTGCTCTAGTAATGTCATCTGTGTGTCTTGTCATGTCTCCTCTACAAAAAAACAATGTCCGGCAATGAGATACGCAACAACAACACAATTTTATTTATAGCAGAAATCGAGTATTTCTTGTGCTAAATACTTAATTATTCATAAAAATGTAAATTTTAGTGTCGTAACGGTTTTTCATTTCAACCCAAATAAGCGATTCACGTCTGTTTACTCTCGCTACAAGTACTGGTACCGTGAAATATTTAATTTGGGCGTATTAAAATTTGCCAATAATTTATGACAAAAAGCAAAGACAATGTCTATATACCCTTGCCAAATTGGATCAGGTACCTACTGAAATCATGGCAATTATTCTGAAAAAATTGTAAGTTACGTAAGATGTCCGTTCTTCTTAT